>CM052542.1:58160493-58186842 GCA_028533065.1 Trachops cirrhosus
CATTGAGGAAATTGGATTGTAGGCCACAGATGTGACCCCCCAAAAAAGCATTGTATCAATGGTAAATTCCCTAAATTTGATTATTGTGCTGTGATTTTATAACTTTTTTTTTTTTGCAAATCCCCATAAGGGAAGAATTCTTTTTTAATGAATTTATTGGGGCAACATTAGTTAATAAAATTATGTAAGTTTCAGGCACACGCTTCTATAATAAATCATCTGTACACTGGATTGTGTGTTCACCACCCCAAGTCAAGTTTCCTTCCTGACCCTCTTCTACCCCCTTTCTCTTGCGTAATCACCATACCGTCTGTCTTGATCTTAGCAGATACAAACAGAAGTATTAAAGCGTAAAGGAGTGTGATATACTCAATCTAGTCTCAAGTGGTTCATAAAAAAATTAAATAAATCAGAGAGTCAGAGAATGTGAAGGGCAGTTCCCAAGAGGTGCACTAATTGAGATGGGCGTACAACTGCTGACTTCGTCGATGATCAAACACTGCACCGAGGCACGAAAAGCACACGAGCGATAGTAAAACACGTTATGTAACACCCACTCTCCTGGCTTCTGGCCAGCGAGATGGAAGAGGTGCTGCGCTGAGGTTTTATGGGGTGGCTATCTGTTTTCAATCACAACTATTTGGTGACTCATTATTGCTCATGCCAGAAACTCCACCCCAGTGGATGCATTATCTGTGTTCTTTTCTTTTCTTTTAAGAAGTAGGATAGATAAGAGTCTAATTGTGGGTACGTTGACTCTGATTCATTAATCAGTGCGACCGTGCTGGTTCACATAAATAAGGGAGGGAGGAGGGGATGACCAGTCTGCTAGTGGAAATTTAAGGTATAGAAATTAAAAATCGATATTAGGTCAAGAAGGACACACCCAGGCATCTGAGATGTCCCTATCAAGCTCTTACTTTCATAATTCTTGCATCAAAAAAAACTCAGACTTATAATTTTATCTCCATTCACCAATATGTCTCATTTATCCTTTTCAAAGCTTGCTTACATCCATGGTCTCCTAGGCATTAATCAGCCTTGTGAACTATCCAGCTCTAAAAGGGGGCTGCTTGGGTCTGAATCCCAACTCTGGTAGTTACTATCGTGTGACCTTGGACAAGTCACTTCACTCCTCTGTACTCTTAATTTTATTATCCCTGTATTACAAATAAGGATTCTGGGGCTTGGGGCAGCTTAACTAGCAACTTGTCTAAATCACTTAGCAATTTGGGGTTAGAGCTGGGACTGTCTACGGAGTTTTCAGCTCCCCCAGGAAGACACGGATTCTTTTTCGTTAGCACAGCATTGTGTGAGTTCAAGGAGTGCTGCTTTACAAGGCGTCGTTTGAAAATGCAAGTCCCATTTCTCATTAAGTAGGTCAAACATTTTTTTACTGACATTTAATTCTATTCAGTAAGTATTATTTAGAAGGCTGGCAGCAGAAAGGGAGAGTGGGAGAGGGCTTTGGGGTCACAAGCATTGGATCTGAAGCCAGGTTCTGCCACCAACTCTGTGCTCAGTTGTTTCCTTTGGTAAACGGAATCCTGATACGTACACTGTGAGTCTGTTGGGATGAGTAGCAATAATACACGTGTATAGTAGGCACTCAACCAAATACAGCTTTAAAAATAATGCAACTGTGAGTTGCATTACTACACTCCGGGAATCTTGGCTTGCTACACATGTGAAACACAGAGACACGAACTTCAGCCCTTGCCACTGGGAGCAGCCCTCCAGGACTCGTGATGGTTCTGAGTGTATAGTGAAAATATGGAGCCAGTCATATGTGCCACAGTTTAAAATTTTTGCCTGCCTTCTTAATTCTCTGAAATGTTTTATTTTTATGTAGGGAATCTGATTGTTCTTTGATCCTTTATTTGTAGCTTTAAACTCAGAAAGCCCTTCTCTACTTCTTGGATCAGATCAATATTCATCTATATGTTTATCTGGTTCTTTTACAGGTTTAGTTTTTCACATTAAATTTTCAATTCACCTGGACTTTATTTGGCTGCATGGTTGTAAGGCGGTGGTGAATAGTTATCTTTTTAAGACACATTCCTGATGATACAGGCTGATTGATGATACTAGTCCGTTTGGCCCGCACCCACTTCTGTCTCAGGAACTTACCCTCTGAGTCACCTGCTGTGAGCAGGAATGGCCATCCTTTAGAAAGGTCAATGGGGAAGAAACATGTCTGTGGGTTTTATCTTATTCAGTTGCTTCATCTTAATAAATGTCAATTCTTCTGTCTCAATCATATAAATGTGGAAACTCTGACAGAATATTTTGTTTAAGGACTAAAGTCCAGGGCCTCTCTAAGGTGGAGAGAAGTGTGAGGGAGGTGAAGTCCTGCGGCCACCCTATCAGCCACAGCCAGGAGCACAGCCACGCCCACACCTCCCTCATCTGCCTTAAGCGCATCTGTTCCAGATGGACATCGGAGCCATTTATGCAAGGGAGACAAAAGTCTAGTCAAAGAATCCTCACTGACCCACCCATCTCTTCCTCAGTCTGTAAATGTGGCTCCTTAAAGGCTGTTCCAGGAGGTTGACCTTCTCCAGAACAGACACGGGAAGCAGTCTGCAGGCTAATGTGACTGGAACCTCACGTGCATTTTCCTCAGAGATAGGACTGTGGGAGATGGGAGATAAGAGACAAAGCTGGGCTGCCTCACTGTCCAGAAACGATTGCAGACCTGATAGCTTTCCCACATTGTGCCTGTCTGGTCAACCAGAGTGACAGCACTGGCATGGATCGCCCTAAGGTCATGGCTTGGCCCTCTGAGTACACAGAGAGGGTGACCCCCAGCAGCCTGCATCAGGCTGCCCCCTGCACTCCTCAGGGTGCAGATCGTTCCCCGCTGTGTGGTCAGCTTGCAGAGCATCAAGAGTCCTCTCTCACCACTGATCCACCGACCCCAACCCCGCTCCCCTGCCCTCCTGCTTTGAGAGGCGAGGAAACCCCTGACGAGACTTCCGCTCCCCTCTCCCCTGGCACCCTCACATGGTCCATACAGCAAGGAAGTGTTTAGAGTTTACCACCTCTGATCCTCATGGGGTGAGTTCCGCAGAGGCAGGTAAAGCTTGAAAGGAGGCATCTCTGGGTTGGTCTTGGCACAAGGTGCTGACCTTCCCTGCAGGGCTCTGGAAGTAAATAGACAGATCAGCTCACGTGTGCTCAGGCACTTGCAGTATTTCATCTTTGTCTGGGGTTTTTTCCCCCCCATTTGTGAGTTGGGGCCCTGCCACCCTCTCTGTCCTGACCCCCACCTGGGCCTACCTTGGCAGGAACATCCCTCTAACAGGACTATGTTCACCACCACCCTCCATATCAAGGCTGTGGGGGCGGACACAACTTGATCCTTTCTCAGAGTCCCTAAATCAGTTAACGTCCCTGTGCCCTAACCCTCAACCTTGCCACACACTTCCCCAGACCTAGGGAGGCATACAGACACGGCACGTCTGTGCTCTTCCCTGTAACACCCTCCTTTCCCAGGTGGCCACACACAGCTCTGAGCCTCTGTGATCCCTTACACATGGGCAGGGAGCAGGGAGACGGAATCTTCAGGAAGTCTCAGTGTGACCTGTGAGCTTCAGACGCAGATGTCAGGCTGGCTTCATTAGCAGTGACACCACAAGTCTTGCCACCTTTACAGACACAAGTTGCAGCTGGCCAAGGTCAGAGTACTACAGAATGTGCGCATGTGGAGGGCACTTGGGGAGGGATGGTGCAGAAACAAAATGCTTCTTCTAAATATGGCGGACGGAGAACCACTCATGTCACAGAAACGCACCTGTAATCCACTCATTCCAATAAGTGTAATTCTCCATAATAGAAGTGATGCAGACAGACCCTCCCCTCGAAAGGCACAGTCCAAAAGCATGAACTCCCAAGAAAATGACTGGGTATTTAGCAGGAAAATCTTTCAATAAAGAAAAAAACACACGTGCAGATAGATAAAACATATATGTGAGATCTGGTATATTCCTTAGGGACAGTTTTCAGGCAAGTTTTCATTGTGTTTGCTGTGTTTCATTACAGAATTATAAGATCACCTTTTTTTTGGTAACCTGGATGATTGCAGCAGCTTTGTAACTGATGTCCCCGCTTGTCCCATTCCACCCCATCCATCCTTCACAGTTCTGCCTTTTCCAGTCCAGTAGCTCCCAGGTCTAAAGCCCTCTCACATATCCGCAGCCTCGTGGCCTTCCCTTGTCACTTCTCTAGTTTTCTCTCATTTTCCCAACTTATAATAACATATATCCTAACCGTCCCACAACATAGTTTTCCTAACTGGATTCTCTCTCAGATGTCCAAGCCTTTGCCCCAGTCTTCCCTTTATCCAGAAAGCCCTACCTCCACCCCACACCTTGGCCATCCGGTCAAATAAAATAGAGCATTCAAGTCTTGCTTCCAGCACTGTCTACTTCTCTTCAGGGTACCTTAATTTATACTTAAGGCAGGCAGGAACTATCTAATTTCCCCCCAAAAGCAACCAGAAGCTAAGACCCAACCCACTGTCCTGTTGCCATAGATAGTACATGCAAGATGGCACAAAGCCCCGGTTCTAAGATTGAAGGGCACTATTAACTCCCTCTCCTTCTGTAGACCTAGCATGGCAGGCTCACAAGTGAGGATGTACATTCACTTTGTCAGAGCAAACATTCCTCTTGGGGGACCTCCATTCAACCTCAAGGAGAGAGTAATGACCACAGCCCACAAGCAGCGGGGGATGAGTAATTTACTGCTGCTAGGCAATTAGTGTTGCTAGAAAAAAATTGCTTTCATTTAAAATTCTCTTTAAACCATATGTATCATGGCTCATGGGATAATTTATGTGTCATTAGAAACTAGGAAACATACATCACACTAATAAATTGTCTCTCCCATTCACCACAGTCAATAGCTCCCAGGGGTCTTAAAAAGTCAGAGTATTGCTGCCCTTGTTATGTGAGGTGGTGAACAAATGTTCATATGTAACTCACTTAGCTTCTCATTCACCCCCCGGTTCTCTGGCACAGACAGATGGCAAGAGAAACATTTGCCATTATTTTTACCCACTGGTTTGCAGAAGCATTTGCTGTAAATGAGCCCATGGTACAACAACCATGAATTGCATTGCCTTCCCCAACAACCTGAGTATCTGTGTTGAGATTTGGTGGGTTTGAAGTCTTCCCAGTGTTCATAGATTATTCTCTCCAATGCACAGCATGTTTAACAATCCCACACATTCCCATTCAAAGACAGGCCCTTCATGCTAAAAGCAGGTGGCTGCAGAGAGCTGGGAGGCAGTGCTGGAACGGCCAGTGTGCAGAGCAGGTCCTGAAGGGCTTTGTCGTGCGAGGTCGGAGGCCATATGGCAAGTGGGTAAACATGCTTGAGTGCAGGAGATGAACCACCCTTTACCGATTCTCTGTCAAGGAGAAAACATTAAGTGGAAGGTCAGAAAATGAGGCTGTTCGTCAACTGGGGTGGGGCACAGGGGAAAGGTGAGCAGTCCAGCAACCAACCTGCCCATGTGAGCAACATGGAAACAATACTGACCAATGGTACCTCCAACTTGGTGATACAAGAAGTTCCACAGCCGCTTATTTGGGAGGGCAGGGACTGAGAAAAATGGTGTACCCAAACGTCCGTTCCAAAGCAATTCCTACTCAGGTTCACACCTTCCTGTTATCATAGTGAAATTGGTTTAAAGAAAAAGTACAATGTTGATTGCCTAGCCTTCCCCTAAAAGGCCATGTTTTATCACTGAGCCAATCACTGAGTTACACAGTCTTATCATCAGCACTTGGGGGATGCGTTGTTCAAACACTATTAAAATTGCAAGACTGTGACAGCAGAGCATTAAGCCAAGTGCAGGTTCTTTGGGAACACACAGGTCACAAAGCCACAAAGCTGGCCAATATTGACCAAATATTGAGAACCCAGGATACGTCAAGTGGGGAAAAGCGGGAAGCGAAGGCGTTCAGTACTTATCCCAGCAGGTCGAATCGCCAGTTTCCTATGCCCATGCCTACGGCTCACTGTCCCCCTTACAGTGCTGACGATCTCAATGCTGTGCTTAGGGTTCATGTGTGAGGTCCTCGGTCACCTGTCACAAAAGAGCTACTTCGTGCATTTTTTACAAGTAGTGAAAAGTTCTAGATGTCTGTTAGAGGAAGACTCTGCATCATTGGGATACTGTGGTTGAGATGTTCAAACTTCAAGTCAGGACTAACAAAATAAAATTTGCTCAAGTTATATGAAAATAAAAGTGAAACCACTTAGCAGTAAAATGGGGTCAAGTCACCCAATTTTACTGGAATAAGCAGTGACCACAGGTGACTTGTTCAGATACCTGGAACCCTGTCTTTAAACATCACAGCTCTTTACATAGACAGGAGGAGTCTGGGGCCGAGACCAGGTAGCAGTTTGTTGAACATACTTCCCTGATGGCTGTGGGCCCCTCTGAATTTCAATGACAGTGCTGGGCTACTTTTACAGGGAGACCCTCAGGCACTAGAGGGTGACTGGCTATTTGCCCCTAGACCAAAGCCTGGGCTGCTGAGCTTTTCCTAAACCTGATATTTTGAGCCTAGGCCTCCCCGGGTCAGGCCCTCCTACTGTTGTTACGCTGCTGGTCTCAGGAGGGTTGGGAGTGGTGACTGGAATCTCATGAAGAGCCTCTCCTGAACACCCTTCCTCACCCAGTTTCACTGGCTTCCTCGCATTTGGATAAGGCAGTGGGCTTTCCGTAGAGAGTGGAGGACCTCACCCAGGATGAAGGGCTGGCGTTTTGACAGTTTGTTCACCCTGGAGACCTTAACCGTCCTTCCCATCAGGACTGACCGCTGTGCCCCTACCGGCAGGGCACTGAGGCTGCTTGCGTCCATGCCACTACCCCACAGCTAAGTGTGAGCTCTGACAGCTGAGTTGATTATCGTCTCCAGGACCGAGTCCGATGTGAGACATTTGCACACAGAAAGTCCTAACTGGAACACAGCCCACCAAGGTGTGTGGTGAGCTCATTCCATCATAAAGATGTCCCTGGCCAGTCCAGGTGAATAGATCTGTGCATTTGTGGACCATGCAAGAGGAAGCATTTTGAAGACCTAATATGCATTGGGCATTTATGCCTCATGGTCCATACCACATACTTTATGTTCTGACATTTAATCCTTACAATCCCTACTTTACAGATGAGGAAATCGAGGCCCAGTGTGACCCATGCAGGGAGACTCAGAGAGCAGAAGGAAGACAGGAGCCCAGGCAGATGGGCTGCAGACTAAACGTCTTCACGTCTTCACTATTCCCTGGTCCTATGGGACCTGCCTAATAATAGGGCAGAAAATCAAAACGAAAGTAGGGCTCGGGTTTCAATTCAATGCCAGGCTTTGCATGAGTTACCTAACCTAAATGCCAATCCCACAGGCTTATCATCCCCACTTCCAAGCAGAAAGTGACTTGCCCAGGGCCACAGAGCTAAAGGCTAAGCTGGGATCTTATCTCAAGTCTGTCTGGATGGTTTCCACACGCCTGTTCATTTCCACCACCCCAGTCAACAAGCTTAAGGATGTTGCATCTGGCTTTCAGGTGGTCACTGCCAACCAAGAAGGTACATTCTAAAAGAGCTACAGATCCCAAAATGAAACCAGTAGGTGGAAGGGACATGTCTCCTAACTTTCACAGTGAACTCTCCAAGCAGAGGCCAAGGGCAGGAGAGAAAATGGTTTGTCTCAGATGTGTCTATTAGCAGTTATAAGAACAGCATCGTTTGATAAAATCTGAACAGGTAACAAACACAGTTGGTAAAGTGACAATTGTTTAAAATTATTAAAAAGAGAGAAAACAATGCTTTCACAGATACAAAGTAACCTTGAGAAAAGATTTTCCTTCTGAAAGTGTTCTGTCCAGCTGGAGGGAAAAGAAATAACAAGAAACGTGAAAGCCAGTAAAGGAAAAACATTGTTAATCTCCTACTCGAATGCTCGTCACAGCTGCAGATTTTGCAGAAGGCTAGAACAGCAACTCTATTCAGAGACAATTAAGTATTCGGGGTACTCTCAAAATACGTGATCTAATTGCGTACCTGATTCTGGAGTCAGCAACTGACCACAGAAACATCAGTTAAATGGTCGTCAGCTTAGAAAGCCAAAAATAACTCTTGACATTTTTTGGTAACAAAAGTAGTTAATCAAAAGTATAATTTTAGGAAAGTATTCTGTGTGTCCAGAGTCACTCACTTTATAAACTTTAATGGTATTACCATTAAGTTTCCCAGCCTAGCCTTGGTTCAGGGACATGAATAAAGTGCAAGACCTGGAGGAAGAAAGGGCCGTGGGATGGAAAAGCTGCGAGGGGCCGGGGGAGGGGGGAAGAGAGAAAGCCCTGGGGTGAGGGTCCTGCTTAATTCAAATTCTATTCTTTACCAATAAATCCAAAACAGTTGACCCCTGAGATAGCTCAAGTATGAAATAAACCCATGCATGGAGTAATCTTACTCTCTGAGGTCATTCATATAAATATTAATCGAATAACTTCTATTTACCCTTATCTCCTTTGCTGCTTTTAAGAAAGTGGGAAATCCCTTTTGGAGACCAGAGAGTTGACAGAAATGTGACATTAATTCTTCGCTAGGTAGACAGATGTTAAGAGATTCTACATTTAAAATAAAATACTAATAATTCCATACATTATGATAAAAATAAATTTATTTAGGTAAACAACACTGTCTTTCCTTGCCTGACAAGGGTGAGTCCCCGCCACGGGGGAGACTGTCCATTTGTTAAGATGAGCAAGCATGGCTGTAGGTGACTTCCGCCTGCCGTGTGCGTGCAATCAGCAATGAGCTCAAGGGACAAGGTGTCTCCTGTTCCTCTCACTCACTGTGCTGACAGTCGCTTCATATCCTACTGAAGAAAACCACAGGAAAACAGGCCAAGAAATGGCCACTGCCAGAGGTCTTCTGTGGACTTAGGTGTCATCTTTAAATGGCCCAATAGTTTTCCAGCTCGAGTCTCTAATTTGGTATTGCAATCAAATTCATCTCTGCACAGACCATGAATTAACAGACATCTTCTAAGCCAAGAATCACTTTTAAAACAAACCCCTATGTGAGGATAACCACACATCTTTAAGTGCGTGATTTCCAACACCATTCTTTTGCACATTCTGAAATACGATTTTTTGCATCCTAACACTGTCGTGTCATAAGTCAAAAGAATTTCATTATCACTGATCCATTGCACCGATGCCCAGTAGTTGGTGTGGTCTATGCTTCACCATCCAAGTGTGCAAAAAGGAACTTTGGAACTTCAGCTGTGGTCAGCCAGCTGACAGTCTTCTTTCCTACTCCACACAGAACATCAGTATTTTGGGACATGCCAGTCCAAGCCATTTGGAGTCCCTCCACATTGTCACTGGATAACGAGCCTGCAACTTGATTATCTTTGGCAGAAGAATTTTAGTTAGGAAGTATCAAGTGGTCATCACTTTCTTTCCTGCAACAGAAAGGGGGAAGAGGAAAGAGAAAAGAGAAAAATGACTCAAAAATCTTTGACAGGAAATAAGAATACTCCATATTCTAGGCATACATAGGTTATTAACATGCTAAGTGAAATGTTAAAAAGAAAAAAATTAAGAAAGGCATTTTGCATTATTTTTGGTTTGAGTAGATGCTTTTGGCAACTTCGAGGAGCTGCCCGCCTCTCTGGGACTTTGCATCTCCCTCCTTTGACCAGGCCTTCCCAATGCCTAGAATAGTGGACCGTCCTTCTCTGCTGCAGGAGAGAAGGGGAAAGGTAAACTCTGCATCTGTTCAACTGAGCACCTCTTCCCAAAGAACCACATTACAGGAGAATGGAAGGGGTGTCAGAGGTCATCTGCTCACCCTCATGACACTGAGGAACCAAGAGGTTTGACAGAGGTAGTGGGACACGGTGGGTAACTGGCAGGGCCCAAAACAAAACCCAGGTATTCTGGTGATCAGGTTGGAGGCTCTGTTGATAGTTGGAAGGAGGGGCAGCCTGTGGTGGTTGCCGGACTGCCTGGGGAAAGAGTGAGGAGGGGGCAGAGCTGTGATAGCCAGGGCTGCCCGTCACGGTTATCACAGTCCTGGAGAGGAGGCCCTTCCTATCCTCAGGTTCCTCAGGGAGGGCTTTCTCCGACAGTCAGTCTTCGTTCAGACCCTTCCTCAATTTCTATTCCATTCTTTGGCTCTTAGCCGTTAAACACATCCAGGTGTACTTAATTTTTTTAATCTTCCCCTGAGGATATGTTTATTGATTTTAGAGAGAGAGGAAGGGGTAGAGAGAGGGAAACATCAACATGAGAGAGAAACATTGATCGGTTGCCTCCCGTACGTGCCCTGACCAGGGATCTAACCAGCAGCCTCTTGGTGTATGGGATGATGCTCCCACCAGCTGAGCCACCCAGACACCCAGGTTGTACTTAATTTTTGGTAAAGTTGAAGCCATCACTTGTTCTCAGGGCCCAGTACAATCCAATTCCTTCCTCATGTCCTATGAGTACTCTCTGCAGGGTCCATCAAACCCCCCTAGATCCAGGCTTTGATCAAATTAGTCAGCTAAAACTGTTCTACTGATTTCACCAACGACCACCTTTGGTAACAGCCACTTCTCTTTTTATTTTTGATATCCTCTTCTTTCAAAACTTTCAACATCCCCATTTTTCAGGTGATTTCCTTTGGTGGACTCTCCTGCTCCATCTAATTCTTTCATTAAAGATGGGCCGGACCGTCCTTTTGCACCAGGCACCTTCTCAACAACCTGCAGCACATGCACCTCAGGGCCAACGGTCCGCTGATCGTGGTCCCCGCCACTCAGACCAACCATATCAGTCAGTCTTCAAGTCCACCCCTCACATCTTGCACTTACTCCACATGGCTGCACTAGAAAACATTTAACAGCCTCCTGGGGCTTTTTATGGTGCAAACCAAGGGCTAAGAATCAAACACAAAAAACCTATCAGTTACATTCCAGAATTCACAACTACATTCTAAGATGATTTTTTTGTTGTTTACAGTTAACTTCATATTAGAAAAGCAACTTTGAAAGACTTTCCTTATACAAGGTGCCTCTTAGGAAGCAGCTGCCTATTAAAAAAATTAATTTCCTTTTATCCCAGTTTCCATGGTAACAGCTTAATGCTCTGAGAGGATACAATGTGATTTTAAAAACTTAACTCTTCTCAGAAGACCTCCTTTCATAGTTACCAGTCAGTCTTTGGAAAGGCTTCAGTCATATCATTTCAAATCCCAAGACAGGGCAGGAACTGATTAGCGGGAAATACATCCTGTGGTTTTAAGCTGCCATCATGTTCCTCCATTTTCTTTCAGAAATCTGGACTAGAGAATCTTTCTCAAAACACGTGGGTAGGGGATACTTTGAGTTAACAACCTGCTACCCTGACTAGAGATGAAAACAAAAATGGGTACAGTTAAAAATATTAAAAATACTAACCTCACCCTGGCTGGAGTGGTTCAGGTGGTTGGAGCATCATCTCATGGACTGAAAGGTCAAGGGTTTGATTCTCAGTCAGGGCACAAACCCAAGTTCAATCCCTGGTTGGGGCATGTACAAGAAAGCAACTGATCAATGTTTCTCTCTGTCTCTGTCCATGTGTGTGTCTCTATCTCTGTCTGTCTGTCTCTCTTGCCTTCCCTCTCTCTCTGAAAGCAATGAAAAACAATGTCCTTGGATGAGGATAAAAAAAACGCTATCCTCATCTGACCCCCACTCCAGTCCCCAAACCACTAGGCTTTGCCACTGAGGTGTACAGTGATTTTCAACTGGCATGCCCCAGGGATTTGTAAAGCCTGCAGTACCTGACTGCTTAGTCAGGGCACTGACCTCTTTTCCCTGAGACTGCAAATGAAAAATGACAACAGCCAACACAACAATAGCCATCCAGTGTGAATGAATCAAAATTATACTTTTTTTGTCATATCAGCAAAAAACACAAAATATTTTTGGTGTTGTGTGTGCCAGGAGAAGGAACGCACTGAACGTCGCTGGTCTAGACCATTTTCTTGAGTGTCCTGATGAACGACGAGCGAAACACAGCTGGGGAAAGAAGAGCTGCTGGCGTGCATGTCCAGCCCAGGACGTGCGCAGCCTCCACTCAGTCAGGTCTCCCGCTCCGGCCAAGGAGACTCATCTGGCCACATACTGTGCAAAGGGAAAATGCCCTTGACATTCTCGGAGCTCCACCTCTAAAATCAAGAGCTTTGACCTCTTCCTTTGGTTACTTAAGAGTTCACCCTCTTGACTTGAGAGACATAATTCACACCTTCTCATACTAATCTCATAGTATCCTCCTGAGAGTCCAACCATGCCAGGTGGCTTTCCACCCTGTTTTATAAGAATTCATTTCTAACGCTGATTTCAGTGGGAGGAAAGCTGAGTTCTCTCCCACAATCAGCTGAGTTCTGAGTGCAGGGCTCCCCTCGCAAGCCTCTCTGTTAGGGTGCGGAGCCACTCACCTCAGGAGCTTGGAGACCTGGCTAAACACAACACTGACCTCCTCAGACAGCAGACGCGGCACAGGAGGGCCGAGGGCTCCTTCTGACACTGCCCCCGGCTACCACATTCCTTCAGGAATGCCTGCAAATCCGTCACGGGAAACCCATTCTGTTGGTATTTCTTTAAAAAAGCACACAGCATTGTCACTGTATTCATAAAGCATGAGAAATTGCTCCCTCTGTCAACAAACCAAACCCACCTTTGCTAAAATGAAACTCTCCCACATTGCTAGCTCAGCTCCAAGAAGTGATATGAATGGTGATGAATCAATCTGTCAGTCCCAGGAGGCCAAGACAGGGCCACCACGGAACAGAGAACAGTCCAAAGGGAAACGGCAGAAAGCAAGCCAGGGCGAGGCAGGGGTGGGGTGGGTGAGTAAGGGAAATAAAGGAGACAATCTAAAGTCTAAAGTTTTAATGCTAATGCAAGACCAGATAAGACCTCCCTCCCCCTCACTGCCAAAGTACAATCTGCCTGAGAAGTAGGTAATCTCTATTTCCTCTACTTTTATGGAAGGTGGTCACTTAGGGGGGAAGAAGGCAGTAGGTTCTTTCAAGAAGACGTGAAGACTCTGAGACCCCCTCCCCTCAGGCTAAGTGAGGCCATCCACCACATAACCAAGGCTTGGCCAACGCACAGGGACACTGTCACGTCAGAGACAGGAACTGTGCGGTTGAAGCGAGTGGCAATTCTGTGTGCCCGGTGCTGCTGTTCGAGTAAACCACCATTCCCATGTGAAAACTGATCTCCCCATGCACACAAACAACTGTGCTCAGGAGCACTTCCAGTGGATGCGCTTCCTCTGAGTCAGTCTGAGAAGGTAATAACGCCCCAGATGCTGCCACAGCACGGCCCCAGGGTGCTCTGACGCTGGTCCTGAAACGGGACTTTCAGAGCACACTGTCGGCTGCAGGGGGCTCACCACCGGAAGCAGCAGAGCTTCCTTCAAGCTACAACCCGGTTCAATGGATGTAGAGGGAAAGGATACAGAACCCCATCAGGCAGCTTAGGAAGACAGGAAGCTAAACAGCCACAAGAGCCTCAGCTTCCATAATTTAAAGGTAACAAGCACCACACAAATGGCTGTATCAGCCAGTGCATGAACAGTTCCAGTATCTGAACAGTTGTAGGTGGTGGTCGCCCCTTACTGCTGAAACCTACCACTCCAAGCCAAAGTTCCAGGACAGGCGGGCACACCTGTCCATGCCAGGACCCACAGCCCAGCTACGAGATCCACCAAACTCAGCCCGGCCTCACCCACGGCCTCTCTCCTTCCCCCACACCTCCCAACCAACCCACCCTGCTCTGGGCGATGGGGACAATGTCCTAAATGCACATTAAAAATCAGCCTCCAACATCCAACACGTTTCCTTTCTACAAAACCTCAAAATTTAAGTAAAATGTAGTATTTTAAGTAAAGAAAAGGAATCCCAATGTCCCAATGTATACAGAATTTACAATTTCCTTAGCAGGAAATAGCGATAATTACTTACCTTAATGGTGTCATAAGAATCTGTAATAAGAGCAATGAAAAGGCTGAGGATCATATATATAAAAAGGCTGATGAAGGAATATAAATACAGGCGACTGAACAGCCACACCAAGATGCTCTTCTGCTGGATCTGAGCAAAGGTTGCAAACATATCATCACCGTTGACCAGAGAAAACAGACACTCAGAAACGGTATTCAGACCTACAAACTGAAAGGGGGAAACCAAATTACTTTTTGAGATATATCACCCTAAACAGCAGAGAAGTGCCCAGCTCGCTCGTTTCGTGGAAGCTGCGGTCATCGTCATTATGAGGAACATGCACACGAAGACAGCAGAATGCCACAGGCAGGGAAGCCTCGTGCAAGACTCCCTTGCACACGCAGTCTCTCAGCATTTCCCTCAGTTCCCCCTGTGTGTTTTTATATATTTGTAGTCATATCATCTAACAATTTTGGATCCTGATTTTTTTTCCACTTAGTAACATCATCTTCACACTTAGCATTTTTTATATAACAGACCATCCCTTAGACGTGTCAAGTTTAACTATTTCCTGTCACTGGATGTCCCAATAATGTTTATCATTGTAAAGAACAATGTAAATGAACGTTTCCAAGCACAACACTCTTTTCCTATTTTTGGGTCTAAGCGATTCACATTTTTAAGACTACAGTCTGCCCAACAAACTGCTTTCTGAAAGAACTGTAGCAACTGTATCCTACCATCAGCAAAGATGGACAGGCCTGAGACACAGGATAGGCAAATTTTTGCTACACGAATGGTTTCACTGGAGCCTTCCAACCACGGGCCTGGGTAACCTCAGCACATTAAAAACTGAAGGCTGTCAGCGACGGGAAAGCGAAGGATGAATGGCCTGCCCAGTGCCTTCTAGGGCTCCCCGCTGACAGAGAACAGGCCGCGACCGAGATATATTACAGTGCCCTCTGGGAGAGCCTGGGTGGGCTGTACTAGAAAAGCGCCCCTCAGAACTAGGGCCTGAAGGCTGAGCTCACCAGTGAGAGGAAAAAGGGAAGGATTTTCGATCAGTGAAAATGGGGGAAATGCGGTGCTGAGCCTAAGAAGTATCTGCAGAGGCATATCTTTGCCACACTGCCAAGAGCCTCGTTTGGTCTTTTACATACTCGAAACTATTGCAGGCCAGGCCTGGAAAGCAGTAGAAAATTGCAGCCAGAGGAGTGATCTGATCTATCCCTAAAGGGCACCCGCAGCACAGGGAAGATCTCCTGGGGGGGCGGGGAGCCGAGGACAGGGATGCTGGGAGGGAGGGGTACAGGAGCCCAAGATGCAAGGAGCCTAGGTGAGGCTGGAAAAGGAGAAAACTGAGGAGGAAATCAGTCTGGGAGGGGACAAGGGAAAAGGCCTCTGACTGGACTCAATTTAGACAAGGCAAATTTGATGGGCCAGGTAGAAGTGCTGGTATGAGGCAGCTGGAAGCGTACACCTGGAGTTCCGAGCTGGCGGGGGCTGGCGTGGAATACCAGTGGATCCTGCAGCCAGCACCCTCGCTTAGGTGGCTGACCACCAGCTCCCGCCACATTGACTAAAGACAAACAGCAGGTACTTAATAAGCAAACATCCTAGGGCCAGAGGGTTAGTATTAGATGAAAGCTTCTAAGGGACAATAATGACCTAACAGGCAGAAGATAACATGGTTTTCAGGAACACAGAAGGAGCAAACTACTGTAGAGTTTTGAACCAAATTCTGTCCTTAGCGGTGGCAACTGTACGTCCTGTAAGTCGGTGTGGCTTTGGGGACAGCCAAGTCCCAGGTGAATGGAACATTTCTGCTTGGAAGCTGTGCTACTGCTTCACATGCAACAAAGAAGACCTCCCACCACCCTAACCTGGAACTGGGCTTTCCTTCCAAATCTGCCTATTCCCATCGGTGACTTCAGTCTCCTACCCAAGAAACATTTACTCCAAAGTAAGCAGGGACTTCAAACTATGTATTTGTTGAGTTGATTAATCTCCCCCCCTTCAACCTGCTAAGGGCTGCTGCTCCTGTGTTTCTCTGATCCAGTCTTTCTACTCCACTCTTATGTCAACACTTGTATCTGGATCATTACAGAAACCTCCAGGGACGTCTTCTTCACGCCAACCTCTTCACCCTCCAACCCAAGCTGCAGTAAAATCTCAACTTCACAGAATATGACCTTCTGGTCATTTCTCTTGCATAGTGATATACAACATCTGGATGCGAAGTAAAGTCCACCCTCTGCATGGGTGGCCTCTTCTCATCTCCTCGTGGTCACTACTGCCCTGTGCTTTTCTCCCCCCACAACACTAGACCCACTTCTCCATATTTGCCTCATGGGGTTTATTCTCTTCGTCTGATAGCTTCTTCTGTGTCCAACAGAACAGTGTTAAAAGGCTATACCATATGATCTCACCTTTAATAGGAGCCTAAACAACAAAACAAACAAACAAGCAAAATATAACCAAAGACACTGAAATAGAGAACAGGCTGACAGCGACCAGAGTGGAGAGGGGAGGGAATTTCAGGGGAAAAGGGGAAGGGTTTACAGGAACAAGTATAAAGGACACATGGACAAAAACTAGAGGGGGTGGAAATGGGGAGGGATGGGTGGGCTGGGATGGGAGTAAAGGCTAGAAAACTGTACTTGAACAACGATTAAAATAAAATTTTTAAAAAAGGACACATGGACAAAAAGTAGGGGGGTGAGGGAGTGTGAGGGAAATGTGAGGGAGGTGGGGAGGCCTGCAACGGGTGGGCTGGGATGGGAGTAAAAGACAGAAAACTGTACTTGAACAACAATTAAAATAAACAAATGTTATTAAAAAAAGGCTATTTCAAAGTTTACCTCAAGACCAGTTGGTTGCCTTGGCAGCTCTAGTCCCTTGTCTGTCTCAGTAAAAACCACAATGTAAACTACTGCTTGGTCTTCAAACTGGTTTTGAACCCACTTCTCCATACCCCAGGGGGATGGCCAACACCATATCCGGCCCTCCCTCCTCCACGGCTGGACGTGCGGGGTAAAGTCTGTAACCAGGGTGGCGGACACAAATTTAACCCCAACAGGGACCACGCCCAGGCCTTTGCTGCACCAGCAGCAGCTCTGAAGCCGCTCTCCATAGAGACCGGGAGGGAATATCCAGTTGAGCAAAGCACAACAATATGCAAATTATTTAACAGTAAGACAGGAAGTTCTTGGAGTAAATATTTTCCATCCCCACCACTAGCCTTCAGACAACAGTTAAAGCTGGTTTCTGTGGGCGTCAATTACAACCCTAATAGCACTATTAATAATTTCTATTTCTCACACCTTCTTTTGGAACCTGGCCAACTCCTTCCTTTCATCTCAAGAACCCCGAACAGTCTACACTTCAGGCTCCAGAACTTCGAATAACTGGTTGGTCGGCACATACCAACTTCACGCCTTTGCTTCCAGTGCTGTGACTCAGTGCCGGGCTGGACACAACGCCTGTCTCAACATTAACATCACTCACAGTCGTTATACCACTCTGTCCTCTCTGCTGGTGAGATTTATTTTAACCCACCAAAAAGTTAAGACAGAGACTCAGTGAGGGAAGTGACTGGTATACACCCCGTCGTTTTGTACCACAAGTGGCTGCGAACCAGCCAGTTTCCGTGACCAAACTCCACAGCAGAAGGGAGCATTAGAAACCCCCAAGAGGAGGAGAAATAAGGCCCTCAAGGTGCGTCCAGTCCAGCAGAACTGCTTTTATAGGGAGTTGCCTTGGTTGTTAAGAGCTTGTAAGCCCCTGGGAAGCGGGGAATGCTGTCTCTCTGCTTCTTGTTCCCCCAAACAACGTGTTGAGTCCCTGCCATGTTCTGTGCACCATGCTGGACACGGGGAATGTAAACAATAAGCCATGGTCACGGCCCTTCAGGAACTCAGCCTAGAAGAACCTGACAATGTTCGGTGCACTCAACGTTTAATGAATAGTAAAGGTATTCCCATAAGGAGTCCCCATAGGCTCTGTGAGGACCTCAGTGACAACCCAAGCATTTGTTTCACAAATGATATTTTGAAATCAAGCCAGAAAGTACTTTTATTTGAATGAAAATGTAACGTGCAATGGCTTATGTCAGAAAATGACATAAAAATTGGCTACAAGAGCAATATTTAGGTTAAATGTTTTCACTGGCTAAGAGTTCTTCTGAATAAGAGGGGTGCTGGGCTAAAACGAGAGGCCTTGAGACCAGGAAGAAGTGGTGCAGGTTCTGCCAAACTTTACCCGCGGCATCAGCAAAGTCCGGCAATGTTTCAATGCCTCACTCTCCTCACTTGTAAAATGGAGACGATGCAAGACTACGATTTATTCCTCACAGCAAAAAAATCCTCTGGAAATGTAAAAGCCACATTAGAGTAATGTTCTTCCAAACTTCATCTTGAATTATTAAATATCAACAGTCTCTAGCCCTCTGGGCCCAGACCTCTTCAAAGGGCTCTATGCCAATGGCCATTAGTGCTGGAATCAACATCGGCCGGACATTTCTTTTATGTTTTCCTCCTTTCAGCTGGACTGTTGAAATCCAATGTCCACTAGGAAAACAGGAGGCTAAAATGTGGGTCCTGCCCCCCCATCATGCAGCAGTATAAAACTAGGTTTCCTAAAACCTCCCCTTTAGAGAGGTTGGCTTGTTTAAAGAAAGAAGTTAGCTTCTACACCTGAGGTTGCTACAATTCTAGATCCTAGGAAATGCTCGCTGTGGTGCCCAGCCTTTGAAGGCTTCAGGAACTACTGAAGACCTTCCGATTCAACAGATACTGACTGGCAGAAGCTGAAAGTGTTCACAGTTTGAGCTGATTTGTGGGGGGGATGGGGGAACCATGCAGGGGCCAGGAAACATTTCTAACTTCAGATTCAAAGAAGCAGCAATACAGAGAAGGGAAGCAGGGAAGTCCTGAGTCAGATGGAAGATTTGCTCCTTCCACTGACGAGTGCATTCACTAGATTAACTGAATTATGCCTTTCCCCAGTGTGTCAGCTGGGGTAGAGATGGGAAACAGAAGCCATCAACAGACCTGCTAGCAGCCCGAGAGACAGCCCTTATCCCCGCTGTTCCTCCGGGGAGAAACGGAAGACTGACGTTAAGTGGGAGGCACAAGGCGAGAGGTGCCACATGCAAAACGGGAGCCGCCAGCCACACACAACTGCGGAGCACTTGGTGGGTGGTCAGGAAAAGTGCACCCTGGATTTTAAAGATTTAGCACCAAAAAAGGGGGTAAAATATCTCAATGCTTTCTATTAATTACATGCTGAAATAATATTTTGGATATATTGGGTTAAATAAAACACATAATTGAAATCAATTTTAGCTATTTATTTTTTATTATTTTAATGTGACTAGAAAATTTTCAAGACCATAAAGGTCTAGAAAATTTTAAAGTACACGGGGCTCTCATTTGCAGCTCTCATTGTACTTTTATTGGACAATGCTGGCCCAGAGCATCCCATTCTCACTGGAATCCTTTGAAAGGATAGAATCGAACATATGGAAATGCAGTCAGATTCTCAAAGCAAATAAGGTCATTTCCCACAAGGTAACCCTGACACAGGTTGAGAGAAATCCTCTCATAGTTGATCTATCCTTTGGTCAAACTAAATGCTGTTTTGTAATGGTCTGTTACAGATAATACCAAGAAATGCCCTACTGGGTATAGGTCAAAGCTTGTGGATTGGGGTCAAGGTGTGAATCCTGTCTCTGCCATTTACTAGCTGTGTAACCTCAGGAAAGTTATCTAACATGTTAAGATCCCTGTTTTCTGTAAAAAGATAGTATTTCCCCACAGGGCTACTGGAGAGTTAACATAGCACATAGCACCCAAGAATGAGAGCTGTATTAGTAAAATTCAAGCAACATTATCTGAGCATCTTCCAAAATAATGATGGGGTAGGGGAGATGAAGGGCAAAGAAGATAGGACCGCTTGTCAGTAAGGCCTGGTAGCCTGGTAGTCAATAAAAGCCAAAAATCTGTTAACTTGGTATTTATTTCACACAGTGCAACACTGCCCTCTAGTGACAAACATTTGGAGAAGCATCCACAGAACAAAGCAAGTAAAGAAGAAAAATGTAAATTTTCCTGGGTGCTAAGACAGTAAGTTCTCTGGATCAGAGAGACCTTATCAAAGAACAATTTTTAGTCATAAGTCACCTCTAAAGCAGTGGTGTGAAATTGGAACAACAATATTATCCAGATCTGCTATTAACCCAGAGAGTGTCACTTTGTTGATTATACAGTTTCTCAAACAGGAAAACAATAATTCTCTTTGGATGTATTAAATGCATCCCTTAAAGAAGAGAAAGCCTGTGTGTGTGCCAAATTATTAGCATATATTTAAGTAGGACAACACAGAAAGCCTGAACTTTGTGGATTGCTCGCTTTTTGTAAATTTATAAACCAGATTCAATCACATATTTTGTTTAAAGCAGAAATCAAGGTCAAAACTTAAGGCTGCTCTGTAACACAAGCTTCAGCGTAATCCTTTGCATGTTATTTTCTTGCAGAGCACCTATGCCAAGACAGACAACAGAGGCTGGGCTTCGGCGGGGATTAAAGGAGCGAGAAGGCAGCAATGCTGTGCACAGTGCCTGACACGAGTGTGTGTGCACGCGCGTGCGCACACACACACGGTGCGGGCTGCTGTTCTCTCTGTTGTGGGCCCCGCTGTTCCAACTTCACAGGCCCATGGAAGGAAAACTATCAGATGTAGTAACTCCTTTGACTTTTTAGTTTGAAAACAGGGCCTACTTGATTTCATTTCCTGATGCCTCTACCAATCCAAGTTATTACTTTAAGACAAAAAAACAGGAGTATAACTTGGATGTGCCTAAGATTGTGACGCTGACTGAAGCCCAGTGCAGTTTAAGATTCACACACTGATCGTTAATGAGGCACAGAGGCGTGCTGCCACCTCGATTAATTTGGGTGAAAACCCTAATACTTTAACTTAGAAAGATGTCACAATAATTTCCCCATTCTATTTTCATCTTATTATAGTGATCTCACGTCCAAACATCTCTTATCTGATGGTCATCTGGGCTGACATGTGACCCGTAAGCCAGTCCCAGACAGCTCTGAAATGTGCTCTCTAGTCTCTCACAGTAGCTTTAATACCCTGAAAAGGAAAAGGGAAAGAAAACCATTGCAACAATATGGTCTTCCTGGAATCAAGTGAATGTGCCAGAGGAAAGTGAGAAGGAGGTGAAGTGTGGGAAACCCACTTTTCAGGGTCTCAAGTGCCTAATTTGCAAAAGGAAGAATCAGCACTACGCACCTTATTGTGATATGGGCCTAAGACAATCCAGCCGCAGAAGGTGTAGCCCAGGTAGATCATCCCAGCGCAGGCGCAGAAGCGAAGAACTTTCGGCAGTGAGGCTTGCATTGTCAAGATGAGCACCTGAAAATACATCAGCAGACAGGGGACGTGGAGGAGGAGCTATGGAACCCAAGGGAGAAATGAATCGTAACCCCAGGGGCACTGCCCCGGGCCGCATCCTTACATTATATTTTTGGAAGTAACCCAGGTATCTGATGACGCCAACCCAGACGAGAAGTGTGGATGTTCCAAGCAAAATGCTGCACAGGTCGTAATTTGTGAGGTTCTGAGGAATGGAAGACAGAGATATGAGTGAAATATTCTACTCCGTTTACTAATCTCACTTTAAATTCACTGGAAAAGAATGGAGAGCCTGCCTCTCTGTAGCCAATATGAAGGGTGTTTTTTTAACTTGAAGGTAATAGAGAGCACAGTTCTGTGTTTCTGATTTTTGTGTAGTATTTCAATTCGCTGAACTGATAATATCCTGAAACAGAAAATGCATTAACCTAGGCATTATGTAATATAAACTGATGTTTGTTAAATATGGCATTTGTTAAATATGAAACAATACCAGTCAACAACTTAAAGAAATTTTTTTAATCCTCACCTAAGAATATGTTTATTGATTTGAGAGAGAAACATCCATTGTTTGTCTCCTGTACATGCCCTGACCAGAGATCGAACCTGCAATGTTCTGGTGTATGGGACAATGCTCCAACCAACTGAATCACCCGGCCAGGGCCAGTCAGCTACTTTTGAAGGAAAGCTCAAACATGATTTACTAACACAGTTCCTGCTCTCAAGGATTTCTATATCTAATTAAGGAGACAAATACACAACCATGATTTTAATATAATGTGCTTAGTGCAGTAAGAGATACAATGCTGGCTTGTCACAAAACGCCTACCATGGGCATGACCCAGAGCAGAACCAGGCCCGGAGGGTAGGCTAGGGGAGAGCATTGCAGGTAAACAGACAAAAGGCTGAACCAAGGCCCAGTGCTGAAGGCCAGAAAGATGTCCTCAAGGCACAGTATCGCTGGATAAGCGAGATCTAAGGCAGGAGAGGGAGGCAGAGCTAAATGACAAGGACCTGGAGGCTACTTCACCCAAAGGGGCTCCTGTAAGAAAGGATTGTAACAGCAACATAGACACTTCCAGAAACATTCCTCTGACAGCTGTGTGGACGGACATGAGAAATGCAAGGCCAAAGTCGGACAAGCAATGAGGAACGGGCTGTAACAATCCAGACCAGAGAGAAAGTTGGCCTGAAGGAAGCCAGAGGTGGTCGGAATGGAAAAGAGGGAGGGACATTAGTGTCAGGTGGTAAAGTTGGTAGGAGTTCCCCACTGACAGCAGAGCTTGGAGCGGAGAACAGTTGAGTGAGGGAGGAGTCAAGACTTTGTCATAAGATCAAATCAACCGAGTTACACATGGTGTCAGGCCCCTCGTAGGCACTCTGATATTCCTGCCCTCGCCCCCGTCTGTCAGCGCGTCTGCTGGTCAGGGATGGTCACCACTGGCTCTTGACACGGCTGGTTCCTTCTGTGACTTAAAACATAAATGAAACCCGCCCAAACAACCAATCTTCTCACACCTGCATTCCTATTCTCAAGATGCTCCCAAGTTTCCTAGGGATATACTCAGAAATATCACCTTTCACAGAACATCAGCTTCCTTATTTTCCCTTCATGAATCAGGTCAGGCTTCAAATGTAGGGGCATGAGAAAAGAGAAAACATGAGAATCGAACTAGTCCCCACAAGGCTTTTGTATCTTAAAGGACATGACATCACCCAGGAGAGAAACCAAAACAGATTTAAAATGGGTTGCCCCTCACCTTGACTTGAATTTCCATTTTCAGGATGGATCCAACCACTGTCATTAGGTCACTGATGATCACCAGGATATACCACCAGTTGACGAACTCCCACTTGTCGGCGTTACACACATGCCGCTTATACTTCTCCAGGAAGAAATGTAGAAATCTCTGCAGCAAACATTTTAAAAGAGCATTTCTCACAAACCTCAGAGCCCTCTGGAAGGAAAAGACAAGTGCAACACAGTGCTCTCGCCTGTAGTGTGATACGGCATCACCCTTCCCTGCTGGCTAGATCCACTTCAAGGCTGGAGATGACGGCCCACATGCTTCCCCCTAACCCGCCCAGCCAGACTCGGGCATTCAAGGGCCTCCCAAGGGCACTCAACCATGGTAGGCTATGTGCTCACTTCAACAGATTCCTGTAAGAGCTAACCAGTATATCCCAAATATTTTCCATGTTATCAGCTCATTCAACCCGACAGCAGCCTATGAAGTAGGCATTGTTAGCCCGACCTTGCAGAGGAGAGAATGAGGCACGGAGAGGCGAAGCCAGGATTGGAGACCAGGGGTCCAGCTCCACCCCATGTGCTCCCAGTGCGCCCACCCCACCCGGCTCTGGCAGAACCCGGACCCTGACCTGGGATCAGGGTATCGAGGCACTTTGGCGGAGGAGCAATAATGGACATGGGTGTTTACAAAATAAGTTGACAAAGGTCAAGAATGAGAAAGAATATAGACTATTTTCTTGCTCCACAAATGGTGTTCCGATGACTTCCTGCACCTGACCCCAGTCTGCATCTCCACACGTGCCACAGACCAGGGTGTTTGTGGGGAGCTGGGATATACATATAGTCACAAGAGCCCTGAGAGTAAAAAGGTAAAATGAAACTCAGGGGAGAATTTTGAAACCATTTAAAAATTGAATAGAGTATTTTATGCTTCATTATAACCCATTTATCCTGCCTCCCTGTCAAAATGAACTCTGATTTGAAGACAAAAGACGAAACCCACACGTGCTATTATTCTGCTCTTCAGATTACGCCTGAATCAAAAGGGTCTCACTTATTCTAGAAACAGTCAAAAGCTTGAGAATTCACCATTGTGTACCTGTGCTTATCAGCTCAGTTTTAAGCAGGATAATTATCTGATCCCACCTGACGTGAGGTGGGAGCTATTGCTCACCCTACACACCTCAGGCTGATGAATGCCTCCTAGGGGACGCCACTCAAAGGAACTCATTTAGTCAAGGGCCCCAGAAAGCACAGGATGACCCAACATCAGGGTCCATTGTTCGGACACACTGGGGGTGGAGGCCAAGAGGGGAGGGAGAAAATTCGAACATGCTCTTACCTTGCGTAAACTTAGAGCAAGGAAGATGGATCTCGTGCACAGAATCAGAGAAGCCAAGCAAATCACAATGACGAATGCATCAAACACCAGTACATACTGAGTATTTTTCTGACCTGAGGAACAAAAACAGAATTCAAAAGTCAAACACACCTTACCTGGGAATAATTTCTGAACAAGATGGCAGTCAAAAAAGAAGTTCAAATGATAAATTCTTAAACATCAGAAACAAAGCACAAAGCATTCACTCAAAAGTCTACAAATAAGGTAAAATACTACCTGATGTTAAGATTATACATATAAAAACATAAACTCGATATATATACTAAATGCATTTGTAAATATTCACTATAGAATAGAATTCAACAGAAGGTAGTCCACTTGAGCTCCACTCAAAAGAGGCAAAACTACTGACCTACTCTGAATTCTTCCACATAAAAGCACAAACATCAAGTTCTCCATTAATGAGGGAACAAACAACTGCAAATACCACCAACCCAGACTCTGCATTTCAGCTTCTCAGCCTTACTGTGCACTTCCCCAGCAAAGAGTGCCCTTCAGTAAGCTCTTTCTGCACATGGAGACAATAACCTCTCGGAATGGTAGTAAGGAGAGTAGTAATGATTTATGTCTTGGAGCACAGTAGTATGGGGAACATACTAGAGGAAGATAAAATTGTAACCTTAGCTTCTCTCAGACTACATGGTATTGTCCCAAATCCCAGCCATGGCTCTCACCTGCCTGGCCCCGTGCACCCTGCCTGCAGTCTCATCACCTGGCAATTGCTTCTCTTCCCCCACCTTCTCTACCCTGAGGCCACACTGGTCTTCCTCCTTCCCTGCTCCTACCAGGTTCTCTCTCTTGCCTCAGAGACTTTGCACATGCTGATCCCTCTGCCTGGAACAGCATCCTCTCCACAATACATGTTTAGGTTATTCTTTTTCAGCCTTAGGCTTCAGGCTGAGTATCTTCCTCTCAGAATGAAATTCCCTAGATTCCCATCTTTATTAGCCTTGCCCCTACTCTTTCATAGCATTCATCATAAGTACACACTGACAGCTCCTTTTAACTCTCCTTTGCTTAATGGCCACTGAACTTGTAATTATGTCTTCAAAACAGCACAGGAACAGCAAGGAACAAAGACAGTGTAAAATGGGAAAGAACTTGGCCTCTGGAACCTGAAAACCTGAATCTGAATCTTAGCTTTGCACTCAGAAGCTGAATAGCTTCGGAGAAAGTGCCTCAGTTCCCTCATCCAAAAAATGGGTAGAATAAAAAAATACCTAAATCATAGGGCTGTTGTGAGGATTAAATAAGTTCAAATAAGAAAGCAAAAGAAACAGCCCCTGGTAAATAACAACAACAAACATTTTTAGTAGCTACTATGGAATTATTCAATGCCCATCGCCCCCACCAAATGATTGGCTCTAGGAGGTGGGGACCATAAATATTTTTCAACATTGCAGTGACCTTGTCTAGCATAATGCTTGCATAGGCTTACGAATAAGTGCGGAGACTCCAGCAGAACATGAGAAGAGCACTGAATAATCTGCATCAGAACTTGGCTAAGGTGAAGGCCTGAGCTAAGTCAGAGGCAGAGAAGGCACAAGAAGATGGTGAGAGATGGAGTGGAGAGAGGCAACGTGGCCTCCAGTGGGGCCTGGGGAATAAGGAGGAAGGGCCAAGCGGGCATGACTCCTGGTTCTCTGTCTTCAGTTAAACTGAGCTCTGTCTGGATGTTCATGGCGGGAGAGGATGACTCGGGGGCAGGTAAAGCCATGGGTGTGGGCACGGCCACTCAGAGAGACCACAGAGAGACACGCATACGGGGGG
>CM052542.1:58186942-58272458 GCA_028533065.1 Trachops cirrhosus
TAAAAACAAAGGTATGAGCACCAGCGGCACGGGTGCATGAGGTGAAGCTGCTTACCCAGTGGGTTACGACTGCAGCCCATTGAATAAATGGACCGCAGTGAATAAAGGTAATTCACTGTGCAGATTATCTGAGGCCTCGCCAAGCCTCAGATGCCTCAGCTACAAAATGGGGGAGCAACTGAACCTGCCTTGCGGCTGCCAGGGAACCAGGTAAAACAAGCCGGGGCCAGGCCTGTTAGAACCATGCCTAGCACGTACCACGGCCACTCACCTTCATTCTATACTTCAGAAGTTTATACAACTTACCTCGAGACAGCATCTATGGGTAGGTAAGGAAGCAACTTAACTCGACCCCAATCCCAGACCACTTTGGGTTTGTTTGTTTCTCTTTTTGGACCACGGAATGAGGCAGAGGGAACAGAGGCAGTTCTCCGGCAAATGGGACTGACAGTCTTGTAACACACAAGGACAGCATCTAGTACCTTCCTTTCTAACACATAACTAGAACAAAGCTCTAAGACTGTGTGTGGTGGGAAAACAAGGCCCAGGTCTAGAAAGATAAACCATCCCGCCTAACAGAGAAACCAGTATAGTATTCTTTTAACTTATCTATGGAGAAGACGAGTTTGGTGTGCTACGAAAAGTACTTTATGAACATCGTAATTGCTTTCTTACTCTATCAAAGCTCTGTCATCCCTATGGGAACCTTTCCCAAACCTGGGTTTGTAAAACACTAGTCCAGAGGGATGCCTCAGCCAGGCTGGCTAGGGAAGCCCTTCACCCTGCCCAGTCCTTCCAGAGGCCCGAGAAGTCCTGCACACACCACCCCTGCCAGCCTGCGTGGCTCTCACCTGGGGCTGCCCACACTTATTAAACTCCTTTTCCCTGGGACACCCATCACGGCACCCATCGGTGGGGAGTCCTGTCCACCGACACCTCCTCCAGCCCCTCATACCTAAATTGCTACATTTGTAAAATTAAGTTAAACTGGAGATTAGTGGCAATTGTGGGGATGGGTATTAGAAGTCAAAGGTTTGTATGTGAAAATGAACGTTCCCTCCTTTTTCTGCCTTGAATAACAGAGGCAATGACAGGGAGAGAGAGGCCTCAGGGTAAGTATATGAATGTGAATGAACTCAGAACTTTTTGGTAGTGCAAGGTTCCCTCCAGATGTTATCCTTGCCTTTGTCCCACTTCCTGCCTCTCTACTTCCCCAGTCAGAGCAATCAATCCACCAGCCTGCATCAGGGGATGTGGGAGGCTCCACTTCCTAAGCTAGTTTCCAAACCTCAGCTTTTTAGGGTTTTCATGTCAGCACATCATTTTATTTTAAATTCCCGTTTTCATAGTGACAGAATCTGGTTTCCTAGGGCACAGGTCAGGAGGCCTATAAAAAAAAATCAGTGTTTCTCCTCATTGGCCACAGGGGGGAGCCAGACCTCCTTTCTTCTTTTTTAAACATCTTTAAATCATTTTATTTTTTAATTACAGTTGACATACATATTATATTAGTTTCAGGCACACACTCCAGTGATTAGACATTATATAACTTACTAAGTGATACTCCTGAGAAATCTTATACCCATTTGAAACAATATACAGTTATTAGAATAGTGACTGTATTCCCCATGCTGCACTTTACATCCCCATGACTGTTCTGTAACTACCAATCTGTACATCTCAATCCCTTTACCTTTTTCTCCCATCCCTACCCTCTGGCAACCATCAAAATATTCTCTCAATCTATGATTCTGTTTCTGTTCTACTTGCTCATTTATTTTGTTTTTTTTTATTCAGTTGTTGCTAAGTATATATGTATTGCTATTGTATTGTTCATATTTTTTATCTTTTTCCCCTTCTTCTTCTTCTTCTTCTTCTTATTATTATTATTATTCAAGAACAACAAGAAGAAACCCTTTAACATTTCATATAATACTGGTTTGGTGGTGATAAAAAAGAACCAGTCAGAAATGAAGGATACACTAACTAAAATGAAGAATAATTTACAGGGAATCAACAGCAGAGTAAATGAAGCCAAGAATCAAATCTGTGATTTGAAATATAAGGAAGCAAAAAAGCACCCAAGCAAGAAGAAAAGCAAAATCCAAAAAAAAGAGGGTAGTATAAGGAGCCTCTGGGATAACGTCAAGCATATCAACATTTGCATCATGGGGGTGCTGGAACGAGAAAAGAGTAGGAAATTTAAAACCTATTTGAAAAAATAATGACAGAAAACTTCTCTAACCTAGTGAAGGAAATGTGCAGAGAATCCCAAATAAGATGGACCCAAAGAAGCCCACTCCAAGACACATCATAATTAAAATGCAGAAGGTTAAAGAGAAAGAGAGAATCTTTTTTAAAAAATCTTCACCTAAGCATAGTTTTTTAAATAAAGATTTTATTTATTTCTTTTTAGAGAGAGGGGAAGGGAGGAGAGAGGGAGAGAAACATCAATGTGTGGTTGCCTCTCACACACCCCCTACTGGGGACCTGGCCCGCAACCCAGGCATGTGCCCTGACTGGGAATTGAACTGGTGACCCTTTGGTTTGCAGGCCTGCACTCAATCTACTGAGCCACACCAGCCAGGGCTTAAGCACAGTTGTTTATTATTGATTTTAGAGAGAGAGGAATGAGGGGCGGGGAGAGAGAAACAGAGAGAGAGATCAATGTGAGAGAGAAACAGCCATCAGTTGCCTCCCATAGATGCCCCGACTGGGGATTGAACCCACAACCTTTTGGAGTACGGGACAATACTCTAACCAAAGGAGCCACCTCACCTGACAAGATAAAGAGAGAATCTTAAAAGTAGTTAGTTTCCTACAAGAAAACTACGCTAAGACTGTCAGCTAATTTCTCAACAGAAACTTTGTAGGCCAGAAAAGATTGGCAAAAAACATTTAAAGTGCTAAAAAGCAAGGACCTACAACCAAGATTACTCTACCAGCAAAGCTATTGTTTTGAATTGAAGGACAGATACAGAACTTCCCAGACAAGAAAAAGCTGAAGTTCAGACCTCCTTTCTTCTGAATATAGGAGTCCTGTGGGGAGGAAGGAAACCATATTCTACCAATATGTTTGGCTGATTGACTCATTCGATCATAGTGACTATTCCAAACCATAGCTCATATATGACAAAAATTAGCTTCTTTTGCTTAAAATAGCTGCAACTCATACATGGGTTTGAAAAATATGCATCTGATCTGTGCATTTTTGTGGAAGAGTGTGCTGAGGAATAGTAACCATTTTTTAATGGAAACTGAAACCATATATTCTAATCAGTGGCTTATGTCAGTTACTAGAACTTCGAAACCAAAACTTTGAAATCATCAGGGCATATAACTGAAGCAATAGGCAACGAATTGAATCTAGTTTTAAAGTAATCTAACCCAGTTAGGAACCACAGGTATTTTACATTTAATTCTGTTCTGATAACCTGGTCAAAGGCAAATTTAGTTAAACAAAACTTAAAATTAATAAATACTGACCATCCATCATAACATCATCCCGAACCGTCAGTGAGAACAGGCTATGCGTAGCTCAATTTAACTGTGGATCTAGAGGTGTTTTCTGAGTCGTGACTGAGTAAGCGACCTGGTGTTTGTACAGGCTGTTCTCTGGGCTCCGAAGTCCCTGATCTCTCCCCATTGTCCAGGGCTCAGTTCAAAGCACACCTTCTCCAAGAACCATTGCTAGATTTTATTTCTCATTCTGCCCCAGTCTGAATTAACCTTTGCTTTCTTTACCCTCATGCCTTTTGTATCTCCAACACTTAATGCTGTCCATAACGTATTAGAGATTTTATAAGCATATCTAATGCCCTGACAAAGGTGTTTTCTTTCTTTTCCAGAGTGCCTGGCAATTACTATGTGCCAACTTTATTGCTTTTATTGATTTTAGAGAGAGGAAGGGAGGGGGAAAAGAGAGAGAGATGTGAGAGAAAAACATAGATCAGTTGCCTCCTACATGTGCCCTGACTGGGTATCGAACCCACAACCTGTTGGTATACAGGACAACGCTCCAACCAACTGAACTACCCTGCCAAGGCTATGTGCCAAATCTTGTTCTCAGTGCTTTCTTTACATTCTAACTCATTTGATATACAACATACTGGAAAGTAAGTATTGTTATTACCCTCATTTTGAAGAGAAAGATAATGAGACAGAGAGAGGTTCCATAATTTGTCCAAGTTCACAGGCATAGTAAACAGAACCAAGACCCAAACCCAGGCAATCTGGCTGCCAAAGCTCTACCCCTGACCATTGGGCATGCTGCCTCTTATTATTAAATAGGTCTCCTAAATGGGTCTCCTAAATGGGTCTAATCAATTTGCTGAACTAAACAAAAACACAAAGCTTTTGGAGATGCTTTAAAGAATCTAATGCTCAAGATGTGGTTTTCTGGAGTCCTTTCTGCCTATCACCATCCAAATGAACCATTGAAACACCTGAATCCTAAAATAAAATGCTAAAAAATCATCCAAATCCACAATGGGCAAGCATGTAACATACTTACCAGAGCCAGATATGTTTAAGCCTTTACATTCTTCAATGTTAGCATTGCTGTCAAAATAGATTTTGATTTTGCCGCTGTGAGCTTTGTTGTCGAAGGTAATCTGGAGACACAAATGTACAGAGAGCAGAAAGTATGACTTGCTAGATTGACTCTGCTTAAAATTTTAATGGCATCTAAACATCATCTAATCCAAAATTGTACTGATGAAAATGTCATCACATGAATCCTTTGCCACTTTTATTAATGAAAAAATATGGTCCAAAGACTGAATGTATTAAGTTCTACTAACTCCACAGGCAGATTCAGAGAAATCCTGAAGCAAAACAGCCAACCAGTCCCAGGAACAAACGTGAGATTCACCAGGCTTTGAAGAGAGAACACAGTGACCTCACTGTTTACCCTGAATGGAATTTAAAAGCACTTGCTTCCACTTAGCCCTTTGGGTGTGAAATTCTAGTTTTTTACTAGGTTGGAGATTATTTTTCTGCCTGCCTCAAGTGCTACATATAATGCTTTCAGAAATGGCAAACGTTACTCCAAGGCTGCCGGCTGAATTAAGATTTCCAAATACCCGCAATCTTCCACATTACATTTCCATCACTTAAAATTTGTGAGTGAAATATGCTGGATATTTTAGACCTTGAGGGAAGTATTTTATGTATTTTCCTTGGAGAAAATGGAGCCTTGAGTGCCAGGCTTAGCGGAGGTTTAGTCATGGCTCGTAGGTATAGAAAGGAGGCTTGCAGGTTGAATTCTTGAAGCTCTAGTTTGGTCATAGTGGGATTCTTGGATTACACAGAGCGTGGCTTGTGTTCAGAGATGCTCCACTGCTTGTGGATTTAATCATAGATCAGCTACACTTTCAGCTCTCAAGTTCTTTGCCTGTGAATTTTAAAACATTTTTTCAATGTGTTTTGTAATATGTAGATCACTCCAGGGCAGTGAATCATGATCTTCTCTGCCAGAGACATTCTTCCTTACCACCAGTCACAATTAATAATTGCTTTTATTTCTTTGTTCACTTGCTTTTCTGTCTATCTCTTCCTCTAAGCTGTAAGCTGCCACTGCACCTCCAGAGCATGGCAATGTCCGGTGCACAGTAGGGGTTCGTTAGTATTTACTGACTGCCGCATAAAGCACTCTTCTGAGTTGCTAAGACAATTATATGCAACTTTCAGCTCAGCATCCAGTTTTGCTCTTCCTTAAACATGAAGGAGGGAAGAAAAGAAGCAAGGAAGGAAGGGTATGAAATTTCACGAAAGTGAGAAGACAGGTTACTCTCCCCACAAAAGTGAACAGTCTCTTCTGTTGCACACACCTCCTCCCCAAACAGGAAAGACAACTGGTCCTTCGCAGAACCGCCTTCGGCCTTCAGAGCAAGGGGGCCGTTTCTGCCTGCAGGTTTGAAAGCATTTGCAGGTTTGTGAAGACCTTCCTCTGAAAGTGGGAAAAGCATTTTGGACACTTAAACACAAGCATCATAAACTTTTAAAAAATGTATTAGAAGAGTAAAAGGTCAAAGTCAATTTTGAAAACTTTTCAACCGAGAAATTTAGTTTTTGAAAACTTGGAAAGGGCTTGCTTCATTTTCAGAAGTAATCATCTCTGGATTGACAATGCCCTAGTGTCACTAAATGGGTTTAACACACAACTGCATCTAACACATGCATAGGCTGCTGTGTTTTCCACTCTGTATCTACAGAGGGAGGAGAGAAAAAATGGTAAAAAGCAGCTCAGTAAAAGACACTTGCCGTATTCTGGAAGACGTAACAGTCTGGTAACTCTCGGGACAGAATCGTCTGCAGGTCAATGCCTTTGAGGTGAAAGGAGATTTCAACTTGCAAGAGCCTGAAAAAAAAATAATACAAGGTATAAATTGTCAGAATCTTACTGTCTACTCTCCTTTCCTCCTCCCTGTCTCCTGGGAAATGAGACTTAAAACTTTATTTACCTATAAAACTCCAGTCTGAAGAATGAAGAGTTCTTCCAGCCTGAAGAGTTCTTGGAGAGGGCCTGGAGGTCCAGGTGAAGACAGTCTGGGCCAACGAAGAACATTGTTTCAGGCAAGAATCAGATGCGAAACCCAGAGGGCGGATGTGGGATGAGGGCAGGACACTTCCAAAGTATCTCCCCACAAAATACTTATGGATTACACCAGGAAGACTAGGCGCTTCTCAGTGGAGAGGCTGGCAGGTAGCAGCGCCCTGCCCAAGTGATCGCAGTCAACATCACCAGTAATGAGACACAGAGGCATCGTATACCTCCTGAAATCATGGACTGCTTGTGTGGTTTTCCCACCAAAAGGCACATCCCCAATTTAGTTGTAAAGAAACAGAAAAACCCAAAGTGAGAGACATTTTACTCTTTAAAAATGTCAAGGTCATAAAAGTAAAAACAAACAAACAAAAAACCCCAACAACAAATGAAGGAACAATTTCGCTCCAGATTGAAGGAGACTGAAGAGGCACAACAATATGTGATCCTGGACCAAGGAGGTTGCGGGGGTGGGGGGCTTTCTCTTGCCAAAGGGAATATTAGGACAATTGATGAAATGTGAATAGGGTGTTTAGATTACAACATTGTACCAACATTTATTTGCCTTTTGAGCACTGTACAGTGGTTGTGTGGGAGGCCATTCTTGGGACAGGCACACTGGAGTAATTTACAGGTAAAGTGACAACATTTACAGGTAAAGCGTCACCCTCTTGTCCTCATACATTGCAGGAGGAATATTTAAACGTACGAGGAATGATAAAGCCAATGTGGTAAGATGTTACCATTTGGAAAATCTAGATGAAAGGTATACAAGGAAATCTTTGTGCTGTTTTGCAACTTTTCTGTGTTGTCTGAAACTTTTTCAAAATAAAAAAATACAGAGAAAGGAAAGGAACTTAGGTTGTATTCAAATAAAAACAAGTTATAACCTCTGAACTATAAAGAAATGATTCCAAGAGCCTCATGTAAACATCCGTCTCACTACTGTGCAGCCCAACACCTGGGCAGGAACCCGAGGAGGTCTGCAGCTGGCAGGCAGGGCCGCTGCGCAGCCAGCCCCGCTGCCTCCGGCTCAGGTGCGTGCGGCTGCCTTTATCCTCACGGGAACGCCAGTGCCTGGTTCTCAGTAGGTGCTCCAGAATCTTGGCAGACTCAATGGCCAATTTTTAAGAGTCTTCTCCCATGAATGCAATTCTTTATTTGCCTATCTATCCCCTCAACTAGAGGATAAGATCTTTGCAAGCAAAAGCACACTGTGTTGGGTGGTTATCTGATTGCCTAGCAAGTAGCTGACACCCAAAACATGTCCCAATATGTTTTGTGAACATTTTGTGAAAAATTAGTCTTCCTGGGCCAAAAACAAGGCCATGAGCTGAATGGACAACTCAACAGGCACAATATTTAAGAAAAGCAGGTGTCAGGGTTGGGAAGTGCCTCCCTGTGTTTGGCAAATAGACAGGTGATGTCAAGAACCAGTGTAACACTGGTTTTCTTGACTAGATCTTGATTAATATGGTGAGGGCAGTTGATCAAAAGAAACTTGATCTCTACAACAAAAGACTGATGATGATAACAATAGCAAATATATATATATATATATCAGGCACTGTGCTAGTTTATATGTTCTCTCATTTAACGCATCATCCTGTGTAATCCCCAAAGCAACCTTGTAAGATAGGTACTATTGCTGCAATTTTACAGATGGGCAAACTAAAAAACAGAGCCCAAGAGATTTCCTCAAGGGCACAGAGCTAGCTGGAGGCAAACCAGCATTGAAATCCACGTGTTCAGTTCCTGAGCCTGAGCTCTTCACCAGTAGATGGATGAGGCTGACCTGTGAGTATCTATTTCAAAAGAACATCAAAAGACCCAGGTTGCCTACCCAAATCATTCATTTACTCAATAAATATTTGCTGAAAGCCTTTATGCGTCAGCCACTGTACAAGGCACTGAAGGTAAAGCAGTGAATAAGCCAGACAACTTCTGTGTGGAGCTCACGTTCTAGTGGAGAAGGTAAACCAAGAGTGAAAAATACACACAAGATGATTTCGCAGTGTGAGAGGAACTGCGAAGACAAAGCGAAGTGATGGAGAATAACTGGAAAAAGTAGTCCTACCTTGGGAGGCGTGGCTGGGGAAGGGCTCTGAGGTGCTGGGGACATTTCAATGGACAACTATGGGCAGAAAGAGAAACAGCTGTGTGTAGGTCGGGGGGCGTGCTCTGGGTAGAGCAAAGGCAAGCACTAAGTCTCCCAGGCAAGAAAGAGCTTGGCTTGTTCAACAAAACAAGGATGTTAGGACAGGGAAAAGGAGACAGGTATGAGGGGCTTTGGAGAGGCAGGTACGTGGACAGCTTCTACAGGGACTTGAGTTTCATTCCAAGTGAAATGGGAAGCCACTCATGTTATTTAAACCAGGGAGTGATATGACTCAATTTACATAATATCTTTCTGATTGTTGCGGGACAGGGCAGGGGATAGAAGAGGTAAAACGTGAAGCAGAGAGAATAGTCTAAACAAGAGATGATGCTGGCTTGGACTATAGCAATAATGATGGAAATGGAGATCAAGTCTGGGGCTTGAGCGACTGCAGTATTATAGCATGACAGGAAAATACTGGTATTGTTTTCTGAAAATGGGAAGACTACAACAATGTTGGGCCAGGGGTAGGGAATGGGGGAGGTTTGAAATGCTGTGCTTTAGACAAACATGTTTGAAATCCCTGTTAGAGCCACAGCGGGGTTGCCAAGTAGCCAATCGAATACAAGAATTTAGAGCTTGGGGGAATTCAGCTCAGAAATGTAAGTTTGGGTGAGATGAAAGGAGCAGCAAGACTTCTCAGAAGCTGGTAGCCTCACCTCACCTCTGTTGTCTGTTCTTTTGTTTGTTTGTTCTGTAACACTAGGGATGCTGTGCCAGGAGCTTTGAAGATGTGGTGGCGAGATGAGCATGTTCTGCTGTGGTGAGCTTCCCCTGGCAGCATCAGCTGCCCAGGCATTAGGGCAGAGGTACGGATGGAACAGCCTCATGATGGATGAGAAGGGAGACAGCAGCCTTGAAAGGGAGTGGCACTGATGGACAGAGGTCTCTAACCTGGATAGATGAGGCACTGAAGGCAGGTGGTTATGGGTGGGGGTGGGGGGTCAGTAAAGGAGAAGTCTGTGCGAAGTCGAACATCCTCAGCTGGAGAGTGGCGAACCAGTGCTTCCAAAATTTAACGTGCACATGGATCACGCAGGGATGTTGCTAAGATGCAAATCTGGATTCAATAGCGCTAGGGTGGGGCCTGAGATTCTATGTTTTTCACAAGCAACCAAGTGATGTCCAGGTTCCTGGGCTTGGAGTAGCAAAGACCTACCATCACTGAGCCATTACAGTGACCTTGACTTAGTCACCTAGCCTGACTGAGCACCAGATTCCTCAATGCAAAATGAAGGCCAAACTGACTCTTCCTCTAACATTCGTATTCTAAGGTGAAGTAAAAGAAAAAAAAAACAAAAAACATTTAAATTAAACTAAATCAAATTAAAATCACTCCATTCTGAAGGAAGTAATCTGTTCAAAATCTATGTGCTAAATACTATCCTATGTCTTTTTCTCTTGTATTTTATTCATTATGTTTATTTTTTCACTTTTAAACATCTCTAAAACAAATTAGTCTTTATAAAAAATGATGCATCTTAGATTTAGAGAAATATGATATTTATTAGTTGATTTTACACTATATGTAAAATTAGCCTTATAAAAGCCTATTTGATTAGTCAAGTTTTGTAATTGTAATCATTGAGGTACCCTTTGTCAAATACACATGCAGAACTCTCTAAAGCACAGGTGGCAAACACAAGGCCCCCGGGCCGACTGCAGCCCTCCACTTTGTTTTATCTGGCCCGGCACCTTGTTTCTACCTGCGGCAGCATCACACTCCTTGCCCCGGTTAAGGAGTAGTTCCATTTATACAGTCCTAAAATTACATTCGGCTCTTTGAAGGCAACCTCGAGGCTGATGTGGCCCCCGGTGAAAATGAGTTTGACATCCCCGCTCTAAACTCTGACTGACCTTACGCTAGAGTCATTGCTAATGAGGACACCAAGTACCTGGCGGTGGTAAAGCCTACAAACTGAGACTTTAAAAGAATGGCAAAAGCCGTAGGTAAAACATCAAACCTCCAGCAGAACAAACTAGTATTAGAGTAGCAGACTCACCACTCCAATGAATCTCATTTACAGAACAGAATACGAAATAGCAACCCTCTTAGAGACAAATGGAAGAAAGACTACATTTTTTTAAAGCTGGAAAAATAATGAAACGGTCATAATGCTTCATGCTAAGAAAGAAAATGAAACACTATATTAGAATAATAGCTATTTAAATTTTTTTTTAAATATTTAAACAGGATTTATAAACAGTCCTGCAAGTAAGGCTGAACAGTAAAGCCACAGGTCTAGAGGCAGGGCTACAGAGATGCGCCCACGGCATGAATTAAAGGAAACCGTTACCTCAAACTGCACAGTCGTGTAACTAAGAATTAACCTGCAGAGAGAGTGGGCATGCAGGCAGATCTCTGCATGTAGCCCAGTGAAGGATCATTCTCTTCATGGGAAAGATAATGCAAATTCATTTCTATTCAATTTCTGTTGTATTGCCAAGACATCTTAAAATCAGATCATAGTTTCCTATGGCCAAATGAATGGTGTGATGCTCTCATTTGCATAAAACCACTCTACATTTAAACTGCTACTAGGATCCCTACTCCCAAACTATTATCTTCTTGAGAAGCTGTGACTGATGAATCTTTGCCACCCCAGTACAGTCACACACACAGTACCACAGGGTCACATTCCGAGAGATGTGTTGGGTGATTTCATCATTGTGTGACATCACAGAGTGCACTTACACAAACCCAGGTGGAGAAACCTAGATGGCATAGCCCACCACACACCTAGGCTCTGAGGTACAGCTCACAGCTCTGAGGGAGAGGGAACCAGTTTTCCCTCTGCCCTTCCAGTTCTTGGCGGAGACATCCCTGGAATAAGAGACAGACTAACAAGAGAAAAACAAACAGAAGTTTAACAACACGGATACCTGCTGGACACAGAGACCCAGGAAAGCTGAAGCCAACACCTTAAAGACTGTCTTAGGCTGAAGACAAAAGAAGATGTTGGGGGTGGGGAGCGTTAGTTAAGGGAGGTTACCAGGGAAAGCGTGGCAAACAAAAGTAAGGTTGTTGGCAGATTTAAATCTTTATCTTCTGCACTGATAGGTGCCTACAGAGATAAAGTCAACCTGCTCTTGCTGGCACAGCGAGGGAGACACGCCTACAAATGGAGACGTCTTTTACAAAGGAGAACTTCTACTTGGTTTTCAGAGCTTCTTCCATGTTTGCTGTTTCTCAAATTAACCAGCCTAAAATAATCCTTACGCCAAATAGACAGATCTTGGGGTGACAAATTGTCATCCCAGTTCCTAGGCTACATACAAACCTGTGTCATGTTAATGTACTGAATATTGTAGGCAATTGTAACAATGGTATTTGTGTAATGCATTGCACTATGATGTCACTAGACCACAGGAATTTTGCAGCTCCATTACAATCCGATGAGACCACCATGGTCTGTGCAGTCTGTCACTGGCCGACAGTCATGCCGCACACGACTACAGAAACAGCCAGTGCTTTGGACATGGCAGGTGTGCATGGTAGGTGTGCACCAGAGGTTTGCTGAACGAAAAACAGAAGTCCCAGAGCCTCCAGTCGAACACTTTGCATTTACATAAGGCCTGCTTTTAAATCCAAAACAGAACAGCACAAAACAATTCTGCTTGTTTAGATGTCAGCTTTCTGCCAAGCAATATCCTAAAAGAAGAAATGAGCTACTAATCACAACTTGCCTTTGAAGAGCATTAATATATTTTGCAAATAATAAAAACAAGAATACAAAGCATTTTAACACACATTATTCATTTAATAAATACAGACTCATTTTTCCCCCAAAAGCCTAATCGTCCTTTCATGGAGGAGGTGAGACAGGATAGTGAGAAGCTAGGAAAATTCCCTGGCAAAGTGGAGTAGGGAAACTGAGACAGATGGCTGAACATAGTGGGGGAGCAATTGACAGCCAGGTGCAGATGGTCCCCAGGGGAAGGGCCCCCAGTTCTTGGCAGGGGGCAAAACTGGAAAAATAAGGACCTCACCCCCAAGGTAACCTCTCCTCCCCTGGCCCTTCCTCTCTAGAGATAAGATCCAGGAACCAAAACCAACTGCAATGACTGAAGAGGCTCTGCCCTCTCACTGACCAGTCAGGGGAGACCATGACCTTTAGGGGCACACCTGGAGAACAGATGACAGAAACCCTCCCCTGAGATCTGCCCTAAGATTCCCTCCTGCAAGAGATAAAAGCCTCAGGACAAAGGACCCAGTGCACACTCTCTCCCTCGGGGGAACACCCGCTCCACCCCCTTTCCCTTTCTCCTTCCCCCCCAGGCACAGCATCTCCTGACCTCTAAGGGACCCTGAGACTTATAGTCAAGGGAGCAATGGGCAGCAGCAGCTCATCCCAGGCTGATCCCCTGAACTGTCCCCAAGGCCCCCTTTTCTCTGACTTCCCAGTGAGCTGAGGCAGCCCAGCCTGGGCTCTCCTGTTGCTTCTTCCATGCTAAGTCCTTCCTCGTTTCACTGTCCCCAGCTTCAATAAATGTACCCTCACAGTCACCTGGACTTGTGTGGTGAGATCTTTCCTACATGAACGAAGTCAAGAACCCACACACAACAGCTGGCCCTGGGCAGACCCGCTCAGGGCCAGGCCCCCTGTTCAGCAACAAAGGGACAAACCAAAACAAACAGGAAACACCTGTGCATCTACCCCAAAACCAACAACCTTGAGTTGCACCTAAGAGACCCATAGATTTCCGGGTCCTATTACCATAGACCTGCATTTTTCCTGAGCCAAATCCTTTGTAGGCAAGTGTTAAAGAAACAGCTTCAAATAGGTTAGCAGTCACAAATGCACAGTTAAAGTTGTTCCATCTGCCAGCACATGAGGGCATCTTTGCTCATACCACAGAAGAAGAAACAGGCATGTAATAAAATGACCTATTACCTGCTTCAATGTTGCTGTCACTATTCAGTGTCTCATTAGAAGGAAACATGGTCCCTGTCTTGTAATGCTGCTTACAGACTTTTAGGCCAATTCTATTTTCTTCATTTTCTCCGTAGCTCAGGGTCCCCAGGGATATGTTCTTTAGATGATGATACTATTAAAAGTAGTTAAATAAAGACACTTAGGAGCTTCCAAGAATTTCACAGAAGTTACAGCATATAAAATATCCTTTAGCTATTTTTTATTGTTTGTGTCATATCACTCAACAGAACTCCCCAATGTAAAACACCAGAAGGTAGTTTCCTCAGTTGGGCAGAAACACACTGCCTCTCAGAGGTCAAAACTGAAGTGAACATGCCCACGGACCTCCCACCTCACTCAGAGCCACAGCGCAGGTGCTGCCTGCCTCTCTGACCTAACCGCAGACTTCCTGCCCTTGGTTCCACCTCTACCTCCTGTAGCCACACCGGCCTCCTGGCAGTTCCCGGAGCTCCCCAGCCACACTCCTGCTTGTGGCCGTAGCTGTTCCCTCTGCCTAGAACCCCGGGTTTTCTATCTGCCAGGGTTGCTGCCTCAGGTCCTCGAGGCCCCCCTTCACGTGCAATGAGAACAGCACACATCCATCACCAGCGCTCAGGCACCACCAGGCTCCTCCAGGCTCCTCCCCCTTTCCCGGCCACCCAGAGGTTACCACTTTCTGACACACCACGGATGCCCACACCTTCCGCAGCCCCCAGCTTTCGCTAACACTTGCATTAGCACGACTTCACCAGTCACCTCTCTGCACTTACAGGGCTTTACTGGCCCCCCATCTTCACTAATATGACTTTGTTATTCCAGGAAACATTTGCCCAGAAACATGAAAGTTGCAAAAAACTATATTGTTTATTTCAGGAACATCCAAAAAATCATTTAAACAGTTTGAAGACTTAGTTTGATAACCCTAAGACTCTTTGAAACCACCCCCAATCCGCACCTGGCTATGTACACCAACCCTCAGCTGTTATGTCACCATCTTCACCCGATTCCAATCAAGCTGCCGGGCATTGAAAGACGGCCCCTTCTCCTTAAATGGGACTTCAGAATCCAAGTCCGGACTTTGCCCCTTTCACTGAGAACGGTCAAGATGGCGCCTCCCTTACTGCTCTAAGCAATAGGCTCAGTTTTTATTATCAAGGCATTTTTTCAGTGGTGTTTTCAGGAAGCCGGCACTTAATACTGTACATTTCACTTCTTTTCATTTTATTTGTCTGGCTCTCCCCTCTAGAATTAAGTTCTACAAGAACAGGGTTTTGTCCTTCACTCATGCTGTATCCCCAGTGTCTAGAAAAGTATCCGGCACATACTCCGTACCCAAATATTTATTGAGTGGATGAATGAATGAAAAAATACAGAAAGAATAAGAATAACAGTTTCTCTCCCCTGAATGCTTTCTTCAGGCCTACCAATCTGGTTTCTCAATACCTGTCTACACTCAAGTATATCATGTCCTGCTCCATAGTCTTAAGATTCAGCTAGGCTTATTTATGCTGAGACATGAAAGTTGAGACCCTGGAATCTCAGATTTGGTATCTCATCCATCAAACCTTCTGAGATTATAAATCTGCTCTTGGCCATTTGATCTGGGGTAATCTCCCAAAAGCAGTGGGTGTGAAAGGATAAATAAAAAATGTAAATCATAATGAAAATGTTAAATATGCAAAATCTATTGTGTGGAAATGTAGCTACAGAAATAGCAATGAATAGGTCTTGGCAGACTATGCAAGTTTTAATTAGAATATTTTAATAGATGCATAACTTTCTTTTTTGGCTAAGAAAACAAGATCAAGTATCAATACATTCTTCAAATATAGGTCATTCACAACAAAAAACTTGCCTGATTAATAGCATAAAATATGCTCTCATAGGCGTCCTCTTGAGTATATACACTGCAACTGTAGTTATCTTCATCTACGCCAGAATATCCTTTCAAAAACAAGTACTTAAAAGCAACAGTGTTTTCTTCCTTGAAAGCAACCACGAGCTGGTTACTTAAACCAAAACGAACAAGCTAGAAAAGAAAATCAAATAGATATATATGAATTTTACCATTTATATGCCTTCTTCTTGCCTTGGCTGGTGTGGCTCAGTTGGTTGGGCCTCATCCCACAAACTGAAAGGTCCCGTGTTCAATTCCTGGTCAAGGCACATGCCTAGATTGCAGGTTAGGTCCCCATCGGGGTGCATACGAAAGGCAAATGAGAGGTGTTTTTCTCTTACATCAATGTTTCTCTCCCTCTCTTCCTCCTTCCTTCCCCTCTCTACAGTACACAAGCATGCCCTCAGGCGAGGCTTTTAAAATTAATTAATTAATTAATTAAATGCCTTCTCATCATCAGCTCTCACCTATAAACATCAGCAAGAAAAATCTCATTGCTTTCATTTTTACTAATTATATCAATGTTAAAATATAAGTCCCAAAGAAGAATAAACTAATTAAGCTAAATGAGTGTTTCTACATAGCATAAAATTAGAAGAAATTATCACTCTCAATGACTAACTGGGCTGCTGGCCTTTAATGAAGGAGAAGAAAAAGAAAAGAAATCCACATCAGCTAAGTCTGAATCCACTTTTCCTATACCTGAATTTCAAATTAATTGTTTTAAAAATTGGTGTAATTAGTAAAGCAATAATTCATGTTGTATTGATTTAGCATTCAGAAAGTAGAACTATTTTTAAAATCACAACTATGTGTTGCATGTGGCTTTTAAGAATGTTTTTGAAAAGTGGCAAACAACTAGAACAGGAACAGACACACAGAAATGGAGATCACATGGAGGGTTAGCAACAAGGGAGTGGGAGGAGGAGAGAGGGGGGAAAGGTACGAAGAATAAGTAGCATAGATGGTAGGTAGAAAATTGACGGGGAGGGCAAGAATAGAAGGGGAAATGTAGACGCTAAAGAACTTGTGACATATGGACATGAACTAAAGGGGGAGAATGGGAGTGGGAGAGGGTGTTCAGGGTGGAGGGGAGTGAAGGGGGGATAATAGGACAACTGTAATAACATTATCAATAATATATAGTAAAAAAAAAAAAGAAAAGAAAAGTGGCCTACATAAACTCACTCCAGCTAAGAGCAGATAGTTGTCGAAGGAATTCAGTTACTCCAGGCCTGCAAGAACTCTTCTGTGAAATCTGCACCTAAAAGTTCCCTCTCCAAGATCCACAGCATCCAAGCAGCAGAAAGGACAGCAGGGCTCCGCCTCACCTCTCTGATGTTAACACCATTCATTGTCACCTGCCTTCTGAGGGTGAAACTCCTACTCATTCTCCCTCACATCCTAGAATGAGGTCAGGCTTCATCAGGAGTGAAAAGTATCCCTTCCGCCCCCAGTTTTTTTTTCTTGGAATCCAGTAAGTGGGGGAAATTAGCAAGCACTAAAGGGTTACCAAAAAAAACCCTCAGGAATTACACACAGCTACACTTTCTCAATCACTCTCTCACATGCACACTCACTTTCACTCACACATTGTCACACACACTCTTCCTAACACATTCTCATGTACATACACTTACTACATACACTCTGTCACACACACTCTCACACACCTGCACAAACACAGGGCCCCTCCCTCTCCCATTCTCTCTCTTTCCCTTGCACGCGCGCGCGCGCACACGCACACACACACACACACAGTGATGGAACAGAATCAAACCCTAACAAAGCCCTGCCCACCTCTCTTTCACCACCTCCCCACTTTCTTTTCTCATCTGCTTGCATACTTACAAAACTAATTTTTAGCCTTTAAGTTTTGTCTGACTTTTTTAAAAGGTTAAATAATGAATAATAATAGCTATCATTCTACTGCAGGGGTTACACTAATTGCTTTACATGCATTTCCTCATTTACTAACATACAACCCTACAAAACTATTACAACTGTTTATCCCCACTTTACCAATGTAGAAACTGAGATTTAGCCTCATTAATCTGTCCTAAGTCTCCAAACTATTGTAGAACAAAAGGCAAACCTAACTCCAAACCTAACTCCAACATCATTTTTATTGTGCTACACTATTTCCTTCTGTTGAAAATTTTGTCTTTGAGGCTCTTCTTGCAGAAAAGAATTGGGTACCAGCTTTCCAGAATTGCAACCATTGTTTGAGGATGTCCATAGATGATGTTCATTAGCACCTGAGCCTCGTGAGGTCACATTCCTCAAATACCAAGTCAGAGCATGGAGCCATTGCTAAAGCCCAGCTATTTTAGAAAAATATGGAGATAAGAAGTCCCACATCATCCAACCTGTGCTGAAAATCAAGCAACAGAAGCTGCAGCCTTTGCAAGAACATGATGTTTGCCAACAGTGCCTGTGGGGGTGGCAGAAAAGTCCTGCTGCGTTTTGAAGGCTCCAATAAAAGGAGCCAGAGAACCAAAACATGCGATTACTTCAAGGTTTTGTTCAAACTACTGACATGCACATGAAAAAAACTGGTCCACACACAGGGATGTACTTTGCCAAGTGTCCACGCTATGCCAAACCGGGGTGCAGTGTGGGCAAGATCAACCCTGCGTGGTGTAGAACAACTCTCATCTCCTGAGTGCCAGGCACTGTGCCCAAAATTTGTAATTTTTGTTTTTCATTTAATTCCCCACCACTCTATGAGGGATATATGACATTGGGATCCACAAGAACAGGATATTGTTCTTTTTTCCCAACTAGTATGTATTCAGGAACTGGAATAGTGCCCACCACAATGTCAGAGTCAAGTCCTGAGTTCACTGATGAATATAATCTCATGTAATGCTTGTGTAAACTGAAGTCACACAGCGTATACAGGCTGGGACAGCCAGAAAGTGTCCGAGTGAGGACCCAAACAGGTCTGTGTGAGTTGCCTGTTCGTTCTCTTGGCCACTTGCTCACACTGCCTCTCAAACTGAAACGCTGCCAACTTAACTCTAGAAGCAGTGACAGGAGACCTGTCCCCCCCATGCTCAAGTGAAACTAAACAAACACACACACACACACAGTCTACAGGGGGGTGGATAACTTGACCAGGAATTGGCTCACAATGTGCTGATATTTTAAACCGCCATTTTATTTAAACTCAATGCTCATCAACTCCCCTTTGGGAATGAGAGAACTGCGGGTGTGATCCTGCTTGGAGCCACCCCCATCTGGCATCAGGAACAAGACATTTCCTCCATTCTACTGTTCGTAGAGCAAGCCAAGATCCACATGTACAGCCTAGCATCAGGTCAGGGTTGGGATTTTCAAAGCAGCTCTCAGAAAAGGAGGAAGACCCTGAAGAGGAGACTGCGAGGTCCCCTTCCCACTGTGGCAGAACCAAACTCTTCCCACAGAGCAACAGTAAGGAGATGATAGAATTGGCCAAAAAGGTTTTTAAAAGGGAGTTGATAGAAAAATGCATCTTAGCCCCACTAACTAGATCTTAAGGTTTGCTGAGAATATGATATAAGACAGAAAAATAATTGCACAGTTAAGTACAGCTGGCAAAGCTTGTGAATTTAAGATCTGAGTATAAAATCAATCAGTGTAGAAGAAAATATTCTATACCAGATAAAAACAAGACACCACTTTAATGGCATACAAAGAATATGGGAGGGAAAGAGTAGAACTAGCAAAAGAATGTAGACACCTCTCTCAAGATTATAAATTACTGCAGAATGAAAGTAGAAAGGCCAAAAAAAATTTTCCTTCCTTCTCATCAACCCTGATAAAATGCCACCCATCCCACCAGAATTGAGGGCAGAGTGCTAAAAGAGACCAGAAAAGGGGAGGAGGGGAAAATGGAATTTAAAGAAAGAAAATGTATTCAAGAAATCTGCTCCAATTGTATATCACTCAAGTAGCAAACCTTATTAGAATGATCCTACAGGCGAACAAAAGTTTAATCACCCTCCTCGATTTTGTTAGGGGAAACAGGGTGTACCTGCACACAAAGTGAGTGATCAGTTCCATGCAATAATTTTTTAAAAGTGAAATTAGTGAGGTGGACCAGGGGTACTAGTATGCGAAGGAAAACCATGTGCTGAGTGGTCAGGCAAGGTTGGTGGGAGAGATGGACTTCAAATAGTGCCTGCAAGATGAGCCCTGGCCAGTGTGACTCAGTTGGTTGGAGTATCATCTCATACACCAAAAAGTTGAGGGTTCAATTCCTGGTCAGGGCACATACTAGGTTGTGGGTTTGATCCCTGGTCAAGGTGCATATGGGAGGCAATCAATTGATGTTTCTCTCTCTCTCTAAAATTAATAAACACATTTTTTAAAAAAAAAATAGTGCCTGCAAGATGAGGGAGGTACAAAAATCCCTTTGGACTTGGTGGAACAAACAGAGCAGGAATTACTGGGTGGGGCCATCTGGCTGGGATGAGATGATAGATCAAAACTTGTTGTGAAGGCAAGTGGAAGGAGGCTATGGACATCTGTGAACACCCGGCTACAGAGCCTTGAGTTTCTTCTGCGAGAAATGGGGTCCTACAGAAGTTTCTGAGCAGGGACTGACACATGAAGGCAGGCTAAGAAAAATTAATGCGACGGTCACATTGACTAGACTGGTCTGTCTGTGGATAAGAGAGGTAGGCGTAAGCTGAAGACTAGAAGTAGCCTAGTTAACTTCTCTCTATTTCTAGACTGCAAGCTCTGAGGACCTATATGTAGAGCAGAAACAATATGAGAATAAAAGTGTGGACTTCAGATCCAGACTGGTGGGGCCCAAATTCCAGCTCTGCCACTTACTAACTGAATGGTCATAAGCAAATTACTTAACTCTCTTTGGCCCAGTTTCTTTATCCATGAAAGGGGGCAATAACTGGACCTACCTCACAGATCTGCAGGAAGGGTGAAACTGAGTGAACATACAGAAAGCACTTACTGTGCCTGGCACATGGTAAACGCTAGGCTACTCGTTAGGTTAGCTGTCCGAAGCAGTAACGTATCTACAACTGGACAAACAACAGAATGCACAGCATACAAGGTGCTTCATACATATAATTAACTAATGAGATAAAAGTCCATGCTGCAAAGAAAATACTGAGTATGGCAAAACATAAGTAAATGCAGTTTTGATGGAAGAATCCATGGGACTTAATAGATACCAGGACAAAGAAGACAAGTCAAGGATGGTGATAATGTTTTATGCCTTGATAAGCTAGAATTTTAGTAACATTATTAGATTAAAAAACTGAAATGAAAGCTAGTTTGGCAAGAGAAAAAATTGGGAAACAATTAAAATTAACCAAATGACAAAGGGGGATATTACTATTTCTCCTTTTTTCAAGTAATACTAACAATGTGCCTACTTTAGAGGTCACCAAAATTAAAACTTCAAAACAAAGAATTAAATTTAAAAAATAGAAAAGAAGAAAAAAGCTAAGCATATACATTTAACCATAGCCCTGCATCTCAATCTTGTTTTCTTTGAAGCAACTTGGTTACCCTCAAACTCGCTGAGCTGGTATAGCATGTCACATAATAAAAAGACCTCTTTATGAAGGTAGAATAAAAATGCAACTTCAGTTATGGCAGAAATCTCCTCTTGTTTCTAAAACTATAGGGAGGTGTTTTTAGAAAGGTATTTACTTTGGGGTTCCAGAAATAGCATGTCTGCAAACACTATTACATTGATAACAATTATTTGCCAATGGAGCCAAAAACCTCATATCAGTCCTATTTTTAAAAGAGCACGTGTTTCAAATGTTTCAAATGTAGTTACCTAGAGAGACACCTCCCTGAAAATGGTTCCATACCACAGGCCCCCAAACTAGAGACAGCTCTGATGGCTGTTGGGACCCTGGCGAGAAAGGGCTCAACAGTATGGACTCAAACAAAAGGTCTCTATGTAGCCTTTCTATGCTCCTTAGAGTGCCAGAGGTTAGCATTTCCTCAGAGCACTCAGCCACTGATAGAAGGGAAACCTAGCATTCTCTAAGTCTTTAAAGTCAAAACAGTCAAGACTGTGAATTTCAAAATTGTATTTAAGTAGGATAAATTTGGATGAAGATGAGAGATTTCAGGAACAGAAACCACTTTGTATTGAGCAACCTTCAGCAGCCTTTGTGCCTCATTCAGACATAGAAACCCACACTCTGAAATAGAGATCTACCATTTATCTAGATTTAGGAACATGTGGAGCTCTGGCTGGTGTGGTTCAGTGGATTGAGTGCCAGCCTGCAAACCAAAGGGTCGCTGGTTCAATTCCCAGTTAGAGCACATGCCTGGGTTGTGGGCCATGACCCGGGATGTGTGAGAGGCAACCACACATTGATGTGTTTTCTAGCTCTCCTTTTCCCTCCCTTCACCTCTCTCTAAAGATAAGTAAATAAAATCTTATAAAAAAATATAAGTAAAAAAAAAAAAAAAAACCTGTGGAAACAAGGCATAATCCCCACAAAAAAACAAGGTCGCCATCTAAAATGAACTTCAACCTACCATCTAACCTCCAGAGTCAACATAATTTTACAGTTTTATGAATTCAAGTGTGGGCTTCCTACAACAAAAGTCAGTGGCAAGACATATCAAAACAGTTTCATCTTGGGGTAAGGAAGAAAAACAAACGAACTCATAATATAAATTACCTGTGTGGTGACCATGACTATCTTCAAAATCTGCAGACCCAGTTTCCATGGGATCTGGCGTCTGGCTCGGAACTTTTCACACGGGTTCATGAAGTAGAACTTCAGGTCTTCCCGCAGACATTCTTCTTTCACATCAGAATCACGATGAGCCATTGCACTGCAGCCAGAGAAGATCAATTTTTAAGTACACAGAACAGCCTGTTCACCAGGAAGCTCCTAAATAATACTTTGCATTCACATGCTTAACCCGTTCTCACAAGCAAAACACTCTCTGCAACCACTAAACTTGTGTTCTCCTTAGGAATGTGAAAATTATCCAGGACCCTCTATTATTGGCCTTTCCACATAGCTACTCATCTTGTTCAAAATGGCCATTTTCAAAAATTATAAAATTAAAATTTTTTTTGCAAACTCATCCATTTCTAATTTTAACATAGAGCACTCACCTGTCACTGGAGTACTAACACAACCAGACGGGGTACTTTCATGGACTCCAAGAGTGAAATCACAGAAATTTCGTATAGACTAATGAAATTAAGTTCTTATAGAAATACAGAATATTTATTCTATAACTTTGTACTGAAGGAAGGATTATGGTCCCCTTTATTGATAACATATCAGTGATTATAAGATCAGAAACTATAAATATCTTTAAAAAGTTAAAATAGCATCTCTGTATTTATACCTAGTTAGATCTCTGTGTTGCCTTACATTAGTAAAATTTGCTTTTACTATCTCAAGGGCTCTGGACTCAGGAGTGGGCACATAACTCAAGCTAGGCCAAAAAAGCCAGCTAGATGCGGTCGCAGGACTATGATTATAATTAATGGGAGAGATGTGGTCTTTCCACTAACTAGTCCCCAAAGCGGGGTGTGCAAAACAAAGAATCGAACTCTATTAATAACGAATATACCATAACATACAGAAGAACAGCCACATAGAGTAGCATTTAGTTTATAAACATACACGTATTGGGGACATATGCTTAACTTTTACTGTTAGATACATAATCAGCAAAGTGTGGAGATCACAGATGTAAAGCACAGCCCGGGAGTCTGAAGCCCTGGACGCCATGTTGCAGAGAGTGGGGCAAACACAGAAGGACAGACAACGGGTAGATGCTAGACCTAATGCCAGTGTTTGAGTTCCTGGATCCAGTTGTATCTAAAGCCATCATCCCAAGACTTTCAATTTGAGCTAAAAATACCCTTTGGGATTTAAGTCTGTTTGAATTAGAGTTCTGTTTCTCACAACAAGGAGTGCCTGGATGGTAAATTTAATGAATAAATTCTATTTGATTCAGCCAATCAGTCAAGCTACTCATTTCTAGGGAAGTTTTTACAGTTGGGGGGTCATTCTTGGGAATCTTCTCACCTGAAATGTCTAAATGACATATTTTTATACTGACTTATGATCCACAGTATCTACCTTAACTAATAAGTTTAAAAGACTTCCAAAGGGAAAGACTATTCTAAGACTTATTTTAAGACTTATATGAAGTTATTAATAATATTCTATTTTTAGACATATTTTTAGACCTCTGATTTCCAGAATTAGTAGGCTAGGTTATTTAGAATTTTCCTGATGCAAAGGAAGGAAGGAAGGGAAGGAAGGAAGGATTAAGGGAGAGAAGGAAGGAAGGAAAAGAAGGAGTGAGGGAGGGAAAAAAGAGGGAAGGAAGAAAAAAGAGAAGAAAGATGCTAGATAAAATGCATCTTTTGGGGGAGAGAATGAGCAAGTAGCTTGTAAAAGAAAAACAGCACAATGGAGTTGATATTGTCAGGAGAACAGTCTAAAAAGCAGCTGGGAGGCCTCCAGGAAGTTGGGCCAATAGACCTCACCTCATGGGAAGTTGAACTTTTGAACTTGGCCAAAACCAAATGGCTACTTCCTGATATAGTTCTTAGAACAGACTGATCCCCTGAATTCTCTATTAAGAAATAAATTTTTCACCTGACAGCAGACATAAGAAATTAATTATGTAGAACATATTGCAGGTCCTCCTGTGAGCACCAGTCACAGCCTTTTCAAAGCAACTTGTGTAAGTCCTCTGGAAATTCCCCCTTCTCTGTCTTTATAAGTTCTGTCCCCTTCCTTCCCTGTCAGAACACAGCTGGGTTTCTACACAAATCTGTGTATCCTGGATTGCAATGTCTAAAAAATTCCCCCAAATAAAGCTTTTGTCTGCCTTGCAGTTTTTGGTCAAAATTGATTGTCAAATTGTAGAATACTGAAGAGTTAAAAGTAGACAAGTCCTGGGGATCTAACACCCAGTATAGTGAATATAGACAACAACACTGCATCACAAATGTGAAATTTATTAAGTGACTAGACCTTAATTATCCTCAGCACAGAAAAGAAATGATAATTACGGGACATGAAAGAGGGGCTAACTATCACTACAATGGCAATCATATTATAATACATAAATGTATCAAATCAACACATTGTACACCTTAAATTTACACAATGTTATACGTCAAATATATTTCAGTTGAAAAACTAACACTTGGAATAAAGATGTTTCTAAGAATGCTCACAATATAAAGAGAGCAAAGATCTACCGGGCCAATCCTGGGGGAACAGGTGAGTCAGAGCCCACTGCCATTCATGCACACTTAGGCTTCAGCCCAGGGCCCTGGGAGAGGAGAATAAAGGAGCCAAGACTTCAGGCCCAAAGCCCATCCAAGATATAAAAGGAGACCCTCCTCAAATTTAGGCAGGGGCCCCAAAGAGCTAACTCCTCAGAAAAACGACCAGCACTCAAGCTGCCTGACCCCAAAAATGCAGAAGACAACAGAGAAGACAACAGTAGCTTCAAATCAAAGAAAACAAAAAGGAAATTAAAAATGCAGACCCATCCTCAGGAAAGATGGCCAAAACCCAGCCTCTGAGCCCCACGCCTGGTGAGCCTGAGAATGTCCCGTCACGTGCCTCGTTCAGGGGGCTCCAGGCTGGGACAGCCCTCCACCTCCCAGCACACACGGACCTCTCCAGAGGTGCATCCTGGGACCTGGGGTGCTCTAACAAACCACTCACAGAACACATTTACCAGTTGTAAAACAGTCAAGCACATGAGAAAACCAAGTAACATGAAACAGTCAACTTAGAAACTGGGGCCAAGGACATGGAACTAGACATAGATTAGAAAACAATCACGCTTACCTTATGGAAAGACAAATAGAGGTAAAAATATCCACTATTAGATTAACTTGGGAAAAACAAAAGAACTTTCAGAAATGAAATATAATTTCCCATAATAAGTCTCATTTCAAAAGAATGAGAAGCCTTTTAAATGTGTTTGCCCTGTACCTGTTATAATTACCTCTTGGTTCGATCTACCAACCTGCTAAACATTTACTGTGCGGGCCAACTGTGCTGGGTCTCAGGACACAAAGCTGAATACATTCCCTGAACTTCAGATGCTCGGTGTCCAGTAGAAGACATAGACTTGTGAGCGCATGTTCACAACTCAGCAAATAACTTAGCGAGTGCTGTATTGCAACTATAGAAAGTACTGTGGAAGCACAGTCCTAACACCATGGGGAAGGGTTCATAGTCACAACACCTGGAGCGGTGAGTGCTATGGGGACGCCTGACAAGGAGCGTTGAGGGAGGACTTCCAAAAAGAAGGTGGTGTCTTAACTGTGCGTGAGAGTGCATCCTCCAACACAAACCTTCAGGTTTCTGAGAACGCGGATCATTGATTGTGTTAAATTATTTACACTGCTGTACCCTTCTGCAAGTTTTTTACTTAGGTATTCACAGGGCAGTTGTGATGAGGGGAAAAAAACGAAAAAGCTAGCATGCAAAACTTTCCTCTTTGGCGTACAGGAGCCCCTAGGTGAAATACAGGAAAGTACTAGGCAAATGTGGTCAACTAATGATAGGTATACAGAAAAAAGTTAGTTTATATGGATAATAAAGTTACATGATGAGACTGCTGTTTCTTAATAGGTCTAACTTAAGTTTAGAAACAACATCTAAAGTTGGGAAGAAAAGGTAATGATGTTTTGGTTCAAAAAAATCTAATATCTCAAGGAAAATGTAAATGTATAAGCTTTCTAATCTTTCTTTTCTGAAGGTTCTTTCTTGCTTCCCGTCCCAATTTGTAGATTTTCCCTAGTTCCCTGGAAAATGAAGGGTATTAAACATACATACATGCAACCAGACAGCTTATTCCTATAACAAAAATACAATGGTGAGAAAAATACTTCAAGTTGAAAAGAAGGAAATTTACTCAAAAGAGAGAGAGAGAGTGGACAATATCATGGAATTGAAGCATTCTGCATTTGACCCATACTTATCCAACACCCACAAGTGCTGAGCCCCAGGCCAGGCTGGCTGTTTGGTACAGGAGCCTTGAGCTACAATCACCACTTCATAAGCAAGAATTAAGTCAGGAGCCCTGACTGGCATGGCTCAGTGGATTGAGCATGGACCTACAAACCAAAGGGCCGCCAGTTTGATTGCCATTCAGGGCATGTGCCTGGGTTGCAGGCCAGGTCTCTGTTGGGGTCGAGTGAGAGGCAACCACACATTGATGTTTCTCTCCCTCTCTTTCTCCTTCCCTTCCCCTCTCTCTAAAAATAAATAAATAAAATCTTTAAAAAATAAAATAAAATAAAATAATTAAGTCAGGAGGAGTAATACTGCAACTTCAGGCCCAAACCTTCACCACACATAATGAAAATCACCAACAGGTTTAGAAAAGGACAGAGAGATGCTAACTTGTAACACAACTCAGGGGTGATGGGGAGTGAAAGTGATTACACCATAAAACCATTTAAGGAATAGAAATCAGTGAAGATCTAAATTGTGGTGATCCATCCATTGCTGGGCAGTCCTGCAATGGAAATTGCATGGAATAAATAAAGGCAGTATTGAATCTTATGAATTATTTCACAAAACTATAGAAAATGAATGACCTGGATTTGTATAAGCTTAATACAAATATCAAAGGAAGAAAGCACAGTATTTGTAAGCATAAAAACAAGATCTGGAATAGAAAGAAAAGTCACTCACATAGTGGGCTACATAAAAGCTAGAGGTGCTTGAATGGCAAAGTAAACGGGACTTAGCGAAGAAGCCTGAGCCTGGTACTGTGGTGAGAATTCAGGGAGAAAGCGCATCCAAGCTACCATTGGTCATTAAGAAAACCTACTCTTTCTCTAAAGAATCAGAACCGTGTAATGTCAGCTACTTTTAAGGCTATCACATGACCAAGGGAAATTCTAGCTTTATCAAATCAATGACTGCAAGATCTCTGGAAGAATGAGGTTTTAAAAAAGCAAAACCAGTTGCCAGCAATTCTTAGCGTCACTGGGGTCATGAGCCCCTGTGAGAAGTTGTGAAGGTTCTTGGTCTTTGCCCTAGAAAAATGCTATCACCAGTTTCAACGATGGTACCTTGCTCCCATGGGCACGGTCTGCTCAGCAAATAAGCTAACCAGCTCAGACTGCTGTTGCTTTTAAGCTTGCATGACCCTTAATCTCAAAAAAGATGTGAAAGTTTGCTTCCTACTATCTGTAGCCTTCAAAGTGGGGTGTGTTCACACAGGAGGTATGCAAAACCATTCACTCATACATGAGAAGAGTTAGAGCTGCTAATTATTAACCTAGCAAAGAGAAGTTAAGATTTACACATTTAAATTTATGAATTATTATATATCACACCTAAGAAGCTCTCCCTTGGTCAGAATGCCAGATGCCTTTCTCACTTAGGTAAACGAAGCACCCTGGGGGAAGCGTGCATGTTCCCAAAGTCGGGGCTGACAGTGGCTCCCTCACTGGTTTTCAGCACACCCCTACCACTTAGAGTTTATGTGAGCCCATTTAAGCATTTTTTAGAGCAGGGGTCCCTACCTCCCTGCAACCAGGGCCACCAATCAGTACCCAGCAGGAGGTGGTGGTGGGTGTATTACCTCCTGAGCTCCCTGTTCCTGTCCCACCTCCCCACCCCTCCCATTCCCATCCGTGGAAAAACCGGTCCCTGGTGCCAAAAAGTTGGGGACGCCTGTAGAGTATATTATCCACTTCAGTTAACCTTCACAAAAATGGGCAAGGTGCCTAAAGATTATTGCAAAAAATTTGACCCATCCTAAAATTAATGTAAGCCTAAATTAACATCAAGAAAAATGGGAAAGCTTACACTCTCTTAATGCAAACTTCCTTGGCCATGAGTTCAAAAACAAAAAAAAGATGAAAAACGAATCTGATCTGAAAATAAGTTGGGGAAAAAAGACAGTTATAAAAAAAAATCCTACTTAAACTATAGGCTAAATCTACTACTGTTAAGTGATGAACCTGACCCTGAGGGTACATACTGTGCCTTAACATATCAGCTACTGACACTATGAAGTCATAATGATATCAGGAAGTCACTGCATTTAGACATTCATTTTAACATCTTCAACTGTCTCATTCCTTAAAATGTTCACTTTAGTTGTTTTATAGCATTTTTGGTTCTGTATACAATATATAAATAAATACATACTCAGAGATGGTAGCTGTTCTTTTAACTGATGAGGATAAATTATCAAAAATATTTGGGACTACTTCTCTCGTGTTTCAAAACTCCCACCACACCTTGGACATGTCTGTCCTTTTGTCATCCCAGCTGGTATTATAAATTCCTGAGTTCTGGAGAAACTGCTGTTTGTTCTCCTGGCTCTGACAAATAATTAAAAAATAACCTCGATAGGGATTCCTGTTCCTGTCAGACCCGTGTAGGTGTCATGTTTGGATGCAGTGACACTGGAGTAGGATGTTCTTTTGAATTCACAGCTAGCTCTTCTGAGTCACAGAGGATGGAGCAGGGGAGGCAGGATGAACCACTCCCAAATCTGTGCTTCCTCCTGTATCCTCTTCACAGTGCATGGCACCACCAGCGTCCAGCCACCAAACCCGGAGCTGGCATCTGCGCAGATCTGCGCAGCTGCCTTCCCATCTGGTCCCACCTGCCTTCCCACTGTCATCCCGCTCCCGACCTTAACTGTGTACATAATTTAAAGAAAACTATAACAAACCCTGCTCTGATTTCTGTTCCTTACAGGCAACCACTATTTCCTATTTTTCTCAGTTATTTACTTTAATATTTCATAATAATAGTGTTCCACTGTTTTTCTTCTTTTGGATATTCTCAGTTTACATCCTCCTGTGAAAAATATGGATTTAGCTCTTATAAATGCCCCCCCACTGTTGGGGTCTGCCTAGCCTGGTTTCAGGCACTGTAACCCCCCGTGGCTAAGGCTGAGTGAGAGACCTCCGAAACCAGGAGACCTAAGGAGGCAAAAACTTATTTCCCTGGCATGAGTTCTGCCTGCTCTGTGTCTGGCTCCCATTGTTTGGTCGGTAGTCAATGACGGGTAACAATTCTCAGAGGAGAATGAACCTAAGACAGACACGATCACGTGGGAATAGCCATCAGGGAAGAGACTCAGGGGGCTGTGGAAGTGAGGGGGTGATCGACATCACTCCTGCCCCCTCAGCTTTGACAAAGCCTGAGTCCTTGTTCTGGCTGTGAGAAATCCAAGTCTCCTGGATGCTTTTGTCTCCTCCACCTGTCTCAGGCTTTCAGAAATAGCAGGGGTGGTGCAGCCAGACCAGAGTCAGCAGACCCCCGGAGTAATTAGCCCTGGGGCATAGCATATGCAAGATCCTGTGAGACCTGCTTGCTAAGAATGCTCTTGAATATGAAGGCACGGGCAGGAAACGAAACTAGCCCTGTAGCTCTTAGGTGATAAAACCCCAAACTCATTGTGAGCCCTTTCAGCTCTTTGAAAGATACCTACTTGTTTGATCTTCCCTGCCAGACTATAATCCACAAACTGTATCCGTACCCCTACCCAATACTACCTAATAAAAAGCCTACTCAGGCGGCAGCTCGGGGTGCTCTCCACTAGAGAGAGTGGCCATGCTGTTCCTATTCCCCAAAGGACTCAGTAGTCCGTATATATTTCTCTCGTATCATGAGCATCTGCAGCATTCACAGTCACCGTAGGCCGGTGGCTGCAATACCCCACCAGCAAACACACCCATTTCACCTCCCCACTCATCTTCCTGATCAAGTTTTAATAAAAAATTTGGATAAATTAACATTTATAATTTATGAAGCAAATATGCAAATACTCTTCACAGTTGAGCTATTAGTACACTGTGGTTTTATATTCTTTCTTGTAAAAATTTTTTTTGGAGTTAATTGCCTTTTCCCACATTTGCTTAGTTTTTTTACATATACCCAGGACCTTATCCCCAAACTCCAGATGAGTCTGTCAGTTCTCTTCAATTCACACAAACAAGCTGGGGAAATCCTGTCGACTCCTTTCTTCTCCCAGGGACTTAATTCCTGGAAGCCTCATGCTCCTGCTCCTGCCTACACTGGTTGCTTCCTAATCCCTTTTCAGGGCCATCAGTTTGGGAATGCCCTTTGCCTCCTTCCTAAGTCAAGTTCCACGTTTCCTAGGTCCCATCTCCATTTTTCTTTGCTCCCTCATTATTGTGGAGAGTATCCTTCAATCCCTTCCCATGAGAGAAGCCTGGAAGATCAATTCTAAGACTTCCTGTGACAGACCCCGCTAGCTGCCTGCCCAGCTTTCATTCCTCCCCTCTTCCTGATTGTGTTGAGGGCAAGGAATATATTAATACTGAAAGAATAATTCAGTGTCAGAATTAGACAAGAATTTAGCCCATTGTTTAAACTTGGCTGTACACTGAGTCACCTGGAGTGCTTCAAAACGCTGATGCCCAGCACTCATGCTCAGAAATTCCAGCCTAGCTGATGTGGGTACAACCTGAACACCTGGGCTTTGAAAAAGCACCCCAGGTGATTCTGATATGCACCCAGTTTGAAATCCTCCGCCCTGGAGATTTTACCTGTTTTTGTCTCCTCATTTTACAAATGAGACAACTAAGGTACCCTGAGGTTGCAACTTGCCCCAACAATGAGAATCCAATTTCCCTGGTCTCCTCATCCAGCATTCCTTCATGATCGCTGAATTAATATTTTTGAAGTAGTAACAGCCTGTGAGTTGATCAGGAATGAAGAAAAATGTTATGTTCAAATAAACTAATATTTCAAACATAATTTCTCTTATTTGAAATGTGTGATCCTTTGGTAAACAACAGCATCCTAGTCCATAAATTTAGGAGGTTTCTCAATGGTCGTGTTATTGCAGTGAAAAGGTAAAAAGAAAGAGAGCTACGTGATGGAATGCACTCAACTTTTGCCCTCCTCAGGTTACCTTTGTGCCTCAGATTCTTTAGAGCAAACACCGGGCTTCCATTCCTTCTCCTCCACTGAAACTACTGCACGTTCCAATGGCCACTTCTCAGGCCTGGACTTAGTGGCTCAACAGCATTGATACCACTGACCACTAAATCACTGGCACAACCTCTTCTCTCTGCTTCTAGAATACCCCACTCCCCTAGTTTTCTTCCTGCCTCACTGGGCATCTCTCAGCTGTAATCCCTTGTCCAGTCAGTTGGTGGTTTTCCACCTTGGCTGCACAGTAGAGCCACCTGGGATTTTCTAAGGTTTCAGTGCCTGGCTTCCTGGCCCTAGACATTGTGGTTTAGGTGGTGACCAGGTATGAGGTGGACATTGAAATTCTGCTAAGCTTTCCCAGTGATTCTAATGTGCAGCAAAGAACAGGACTTTTTGTCCAGAGGCAAGCATTGATTTCTCCATTTCCTCAGCCCTCACATCCAATCGATCAAGTCTTCCTTCAAAATACATCACGAGGTGGTGTGTGTCTCCCTATAGCTACTGCAGCCTCCCAATTCTCCACATAGTGGCCAGAAAAGTAACTTTTAAAGCAGAAGTCAGATATTACTTTCCTGTTTAAAACCATTTAGTGGCTTCCCCCTGCTCTCAGACTGAAATCCAACCCTTCCACCATGGTCTGAAGGTCTCCTGCCAAATCCTTCCCATACCCTCTCTCCGCCCTCCTCACTACCCACAGCCTCCTCCCTGGCCCTGGAACATTCCCTCCTCTGGCATTTGCATTTACTGCTTCATCCGCCTACTGCTATTCCCCTAGCCCTTTGTAGGTCTGGCTTCTCTCATCCTTTACCTCTCAACTCAAGTGTCATCTCTTTAGAGAGGGCTCACTGACCATCTTTTAAAAGTGACCTTCCCCATTGCTCTCTTATCACTTAATTGCCTTCATAATTGAGATCACAATCTTTATTGCTCTCCCCTAGAAGAGAGTTTCACGAAGACTCATCTTGCTTCACACTATATCCCACAGCATATGGCACAGCACCCGACACCTAACAGGTGTCCAATGGGTCTTGGTTGGAAAAAAGAAATGAGTCAATGAAGGAGACAGGGATGCTGAGTACATGAACTTTCCCTTGGCCAGTACCATTAAGATCAAATAGTAGTAATAATAATAATAACAACAACAAATATAATAAAATGACACAATAATAATAGAAAGTCTAAAATGTTTATACGAAAATTGAATTAAGAATGTGCTGAAATGTTTTGTTTAGTCAAGATACATTAGAGGGTTTTAGGTAACTTAGTTGATTAGTTTGCTGATAGAAACACTATTTTGTTTCAATTAATATTCCTAAAGATCTTCCAAAGAGTGAATTAGTCGATGAATTGTTATCATGAATATTTGGAGTCCACTGGAGAGAGGGTTAGAGACCTCCCTCAAACCAAATACAAACATAAAACTTAGACACATTAAAAAGTAAAAGCATTGGATATAGATTTTTAATATATAATTTAAGATGACTTTCTAATCATAACAAAATTCAGAAGCCATGAAAATGATTGACAGATCTTAACACAAAAATCTGACTTCAAAAAAAAATTAAAAGACAAACTGGGAAAAAAAGGTTTGCAATATGTTTAAACAGGCAAAAGTTTACTATCTATTACTTGTAGAGAGTTCCAAATTATTAATAAGAGTAAGACAACACAATATAGTAACAGGCAAAAGATATGAACAAGTTAATGAACATTTAACAATAATAATGGAAAAAAATCTATGGAAAGAAATGTAAATTTTTGAAGGCCACTTGGGCAGTTTCTCGAAGAGTTTCTGTGATGTAGAAATCAAACTTCTATGGATTTATACTACAAATGTTAAAATAACCAGTGAAAAAAATGATTTAAAAAATTTTCATTGTAACTTGGTATTGACTTAAAGCTATCTATGACATATTGTTAAATATTTTTAAGTTATAATGGAAATATGTTGGGATCTCATTTTTCAAAAAATGTTGACATTTATCTCTGTATGTAGACATTTCAAAAGACTAAAAATATGTAACAAGAAAAAAATCTTGCTAGTCCCTGTGAAGTAGAACTATTGGTCATCTTAATTTTCTTCAAGTTTTCCATGCTTTCTTGATTTTTGGCAATTAACAAGTGAGTTTTTATGAGTAAAAATAAGCTACTTCCAAAAGAAAGAGCCTAATAACATGCATCAGGTAATCAAGCACTCCCCTGCCCTTCGTTTGTTGGTGGTGGGTGGGAAGTGGAGTGGAGAGAAGCGTTTCCACCACAGCGACCATGTCGGCCCGGGTGAATGACAGTGCCATCTGGCAGATGGAAGACTGTAAATACATTTGGACCAACCACTAGCAACTCCCATACCAGTTTTTAAAATTTATTCCACATTCCTACAGTGAACTATTAACTCATGATTTGCTAATCTCATGAAAGATAGAGAAAGAGGGAGGGGGAATGAAAGCAGAGAAATGTTCAGTTCCCTGAGGCTCTGGGGTAGTTGGGCCCCAATAAAAGGAAGTTAAGGGGGAAAAAAGTCAAAGAAAGAAACCTTGGTTGCCTTCTCACACAGCCCTCAGAATATAAATAACATGGGTCATTTTACTCCTGAGAAGCTCCCGGAAGAAAGACTGCAGGGGCTTTCTATTTCCCACCAGAGCCACGCACACGCACAAAAGGTGAGCATGCTACAATTTCTAGGAATTTCCCTAAAGACAACCACGCTGCTAAGTTCCTATAAAATCATCTCCCATCACCACCTGCCACCTCTGGCCAGCAGGAAAGACAAACTAGATCTGCACTTTTTTTTATCCTCACCTGAGGACATGCTAGGACATGCTTATTGATTTTTAGAAAGAGGGGAAGGGAGGAAAAGAGAGAGGGAGAGAAACATGGATGGATCAGAGTCTACTCATATGTGCCCCAACCAGGGAACGAACCTGCAACCTAGGTAGGTGCCCTAATCAGGAATCAAACCAGCGACCTTTCGTTTTACAGGACACTCCAACCAACTGAGCCACACCACCAAGGAAAGGGCTGCACATTTTAAAGTGCTTGTTCTGAACAAGCCTCCCCGCCTTTGAAAATATCTTGAAAAATCAGCTGTCTGGGTCAGAGATAAATAAAGTAAAACTCCATTTCTCAGCAATACAGGATGTCACATGCATTTAAAGCTGAAGGTGATGAGTGGGCATAGGGCATTTCCTCACAGTTGTCTTCCTCTAATAAGTGCCCAGTCTAACGAGGTCATGCTGATGATGCTCTCTAAATGCAAAATTAAAAGAAGTTATAAAGTTATACTTAATATTTTTTCCTCAAAACATTGCGTAGTGTAGCTTATTTTTGGACAGCTCACTTCAGTGGCAGTTGAGAAATACCTTGAGTCACCCTATTTCTCGCAATTCCCTCTAGTTGCTATAAGTGACACAATTTTCTTTAAAAACCAACCATTTAAATTGCAGATATTTTGGAATTACACACACCAAGGACATTTTCCCAGAATCCTTAGCCTCACTAGTCACCAATTATTGCCTGACAGATGTTTTAATCTGCTACCACCAGATTTCTTCAAGGGGAGGTGATAAAATACAAGCTTCAGAAGAGAAGGAAGCAAGCAGTCCCCTCCAGTTAAGGGGAAAGAAACATTGGCAACATGCCCCCAAAGCTGTCTTGTTACACTAGGGAGAAGGAGGCAGGGGCCCAAGCTCAAAACAGAGTAGAGAAAGCTCAGCTACAAGTAGGATGAGGAAAGTGGGACAAAAAAAAACCCCAGATGACTGCCAGAGCAAACAACAACTAAACAAAAATAATAATAGTAAAATGCTTTAAAACACTAGTTGGGAAAAGAATATTGCAATTCAATAAAGAAAAAGAAGTCTGGGAATATAACTACTTTTCTCTCTGAAGCCCATAACAAGTGATATGAGAGCTCAGGTGATTTCATTCTTCAGAACTGACCTTGGATTCCAGACCTTAGAAAAGGTCACAGTCCACCTCAGGGAGGATTCCACCTTTAATCTTCATAGCCAAAGGGGTTTTCTTTGACCACGGTTTTTACTTTGAAAATTGTAGCCAGATGAAGCCACCTGTTATTCCACTAAGTTTTAAGAATTGTCTTATTCTGGGTTTTACTTTACCATTAGAGACCTAGCCAAAGAGATTAGTTTGTAAATATTCTCATCTCTTGGTTCTGTACTCTCTGCCACTGTTTAAAACTTCACTTCCCATTCTTTCCACCTGCTTCATTATGATATATTACATGTATTATTGTGTTAAAAATAACACTTTTGATATGCTCCTCCTCAGGAGAAAAGAATGGAGTCTCTTTAAACACTTGATTGGGATTTATCAATTTTTAAGTGCAGGAGATTGAATAAAATTGGCACCATTATGGTGGCTTCTGCATGGTAATGGTCAGGGGAAGTATGGGAAATGTGCCTGGTTTTAAAGGGTCCAGGCCACAGAACCTAGTTTACGGAAGGTTCTCATGAAAAAGGAAGGGAACTTTTATGGCAATGGGAGTTTGACTCATCTGAAAGTGTGAATAGGAAGAAGAGCTAAAATCTCGAGACTGCTGACCCATTAGGAGGAAGGTACCAGATTCCCCCAAACTTGTGCTGTTTGGTTCGCTGCTAACCGTGAGAACATCACAAAGGTGGTCAGCAGTATATGAAAGAGTGAAACCCATATTCCACCTGTGGGGAGAAGGAGGTAGCTGGTCCCTTCAACATAAAACATCAGAATCCGCATCCTGACATCCACAGACAGCTTCTGCCGCCTCACTCTCACTGGCTCCTTCCTCGGTTTTTAGTTTCAAAGCCACACAACCTGCTGTTTCCCACTGGTGTTGTACAACCAGGCATGTGCCTATCTCAAACCTGGGTCCTTTCAAAAGCGATTTATGTGCACACCTAAGAGTGTGTCCTCCCTTGCTGTAAGAACGGGAACGAACTTCTGAAGATACTGGATACAATAAAACCACTTAAGTCCTGAAGGAAATGTGCTAAGAAAAATACTGAATTTAAGAAAAAAATAGAAAGGTTATACACCACACGCACCATGAGCACACACCCGTTCATCAGCGTCAGCAGGAGAGAGTAAACAAACCCAGAGTTGATTCGCTTAGGTTTTTTAGGACAGGGCAGATGGAAGGAATGTATAACTTCTCCCATCTGCCCCATTAAAATAGACACCTAGCATTAAAAGAGATAGCTTGTAAGTTACATGATTCCTGGCCATTTTGCTGTAACATTCACAGGTATCCAGTTGTCAAAGAAGTTGCACCGACAGTATGTTTTCTCTTTCAAAACTGGTCTTTCAAAAGTCTAAAAAATATATAGCACTCTTGCTTGGAATTAAATACTCACCTGGACAGTCACCAAAGATCAAGTGAATTCGCCTCTTGAACTCTTACTGTCCTTGCTAGTATTAATAAGTCCATAATATTGAGAATATTGCCATGCAGGAAAGGCAGGAACGCCTCTCCACTATTTTAAGAAATTTTAACGACCCACCACTATATTTGTCTTGTGAGAAGGAAGGGGAGCCAAGGCCCGTGTACTCATCACGCTGGGGCTTAGCTGCGCGGCTGGCTGGTTGGCAGCCCCGACCCCTGACGCGGGGGGGCCCCCTGGCAGGGCCGCTGGCCTGAACTGTACGCCTTTTCATGAAAGCAGAGGAACTGAGGTTAACCGCACCACACCCCTTCCACCTGAGGAAAAGGCCTGTTTGTTCCGGGAGGCACAGCCCAGCCTTCTTTAACTCACTGCTAGCAGTTAACGGGAGCGTTCTCAAGGCAGCAAGCAAGCTCTAGGCTAGAACCGTAAAGCCATCCACTTGAGGATTTCTCCGGAGTCCGGTATCTTGAAAGACGCGGCTCAGGCACCTCACCTGAAGGTTAACCTGGAAACATCTGATCCTCTCCTAGGCCACCTGGCCTGGGGGAAAGGACAGACTGCCAGGTCAGGCCTCGCCTTCCACACTTTCCACAGCTCTCCCGATTCGGAGCAGGAAAAACTTTTAGAGCACAGGCTTGTCTGTTTTGCTGGGACCCCCTCTCTGCAGCTGGAACCTTCCAGGCGCTCCCCCTTAGTCGTCCTCGCTTACCCTTCCCGCCAGCGGTGCGGCGCGCACAAGCCGGGGCGAAGACAGCAGCGGGCGGCCGCGTGCCGCGGGCTCTGCTCCGAGGCGTCTGCGGCCGGTCGGTGCGCGCCGGACCCGGACGCGGCGCGTGGCCAGCCTGGCCTTCCCGCCCTGCCCCGAGTCACCACCCCGGCCCTCGCTTCCCTCCTGGAGGAGACGTTTTCCCGGGAGATTTTTTCCACGTCTCGCGAGCCAGTCTCTCGGGGCCCCGGGAGGCGGGAAGCAGCGAAGCGGATCGAGGCTGGGGCAGTGGGAGATGGAGCGGAGGTGCGGGCGCGAGAAGACGCGAGCAGGAGAACGGCCCGAGCATGGGCAGCGGTGGCGCCCCCAGAGCGACCGTGGAATGGACAGGGCCCGCGGCGCGCCCAGTAGACGGCGCGGAGCGCCCCCAGGTTACTGACCTGCGGCGGGGATCCCAGGACAGGTCTGCGGCTGAGTTCCACACTGGCAGGTCCAGCGCCTCCGCTCTGCGAGACATGGTGCGGCCCCAGAGCCGCAGCAGCTAGAGGTCAAGGGTGGGACAGCTGCACCTGCCTTGTCCTCGGACGCCGGCCCCGGGCTCCCACGCTCGCGTCTCGGGTGCCCCGCGCGGCCCACCCGCTCCGCCTCCGGCTTGTCGGCCAGGCGGCAAGACTGCGGAGCAGCGCCTTCTAAAGAGGTCCGGGCGGCCCGCGCGCCCTGCACACCGCCCCCCGGCGGTGGGGCCGCGCACGTCCAGCCCGCCGGGCTCCTGCCTTTCTTAGTTCCTTCCTCGATTTCTCCATTCCTTCCTTTTCCTCATCCATTCAGGTGTCCATTTCTTTAGCCATTTCTACGGTGATGCGTTCAGGACACCTTCACTGAGCGCCAAGCCGAGTGCCGGACACTGTGGATACACGAGGAAAGAAAGACGTGGCCCTTTCCCTCTAGGATTTCACGTGAAACCGACAAGTTCATTCGATGCAGCGTGTTTTTCCCCTCGTGAAGGGCACGATCACAAAACTCTGTGACAAGGTTCATGTTTCAGATGTGAAAAGTGCTTCCAGAGCACAAGGTAAATAAAACGAATCGCCTTTCGCTTGCGTGGGGAAACTGGAGCGGACCTCCCGCTGGGGAGGGTGCGTCTGCGTGGCTCCTGGCTGGCGCGGAGGGCGGGCTCCTGGAGCCGCCAGCCTTGCTCCCCGCCACAGCCGCCGCTGCTCCTCCCTCCACGTGCACGACAGGGACACGCGCGCCCCTGGGAAACCAAACATGAATCTTAGAGATGAGGACTGCGGACCCATGCCCCAATACCACGCTCAGCTGAGGGTGATGTTGACCCGGCCAACAGGCCCTTTCCGAGGGAGTCAGTCTATTCCTACTATTCACGTGGTAGCAGCAGCAGCATTGAAAGTCACGAGTTCCAGGCTGCTTGGATCATCAAATGTTTAAAAGGACTCTGAGTATAACTAGGGCAAAGACTACCCTGCCAGGTAATTATTTTAATATGTGTCTCCAGGTAGATACAGTTGGACAAAATAACGTATATAAAAGCGTGAATAAATGACCCTCGTTTGAAAGATAGTTCCAATAGGCTATTAGGTAAAAAAAAAAAAAAAAAGGAAAAAAGAAAGAAAAAGAAATTTTAGAACCCCTATTATCAGAGGTGTCCACTGGGTGTAAACAGGCTTGGAAGACCCCGTTTGCCTAGTCCCAGTCCTCGCAGATGCGTGCAACAGTGGTGTGGTTAGGTTCCTTTTTAGAACAAACAGAGAGGAAATGTCACAGCGCTGTACTTCTGGGGGGGGCGGTTCCCGTGATGGGCTCAGACTGTGGCTTGACTGGAAAGTGTTGGAGGAAGTAAATTGTAAGTATAAAATATTATATTTATATGTTATATACACATATATCATTTATATAATTTCTATGCTGATAAGTATTTAAGCCTTTTTAATTCAAAAAAAGCCACAATAAAGAGACAACCTATTAACCTCAAAATGCTAGGACTCCACTAGGGACAATTATTCCTTTAAAAGGGGATTGTAAACTGGGATGACTTTTTTTAAATCAGCACAATTCTCATTATGTGTTTTCTAAAGCTCTGGCAATTCTACACAATAACTTCCCAGCAAGTGGTTAAAAAGAAAATTAACTGTTACTATTGCATTTACTAAGAACATTTACCATGTTCAAGGGATCTGTACTTCAAAGAGGCCAGAAGCACTTGGGTGCCTACAAGATAGGAAGGCTGATGTGTGTTATCTCATTGAATGCTGGGCACTCAGTACTGTCATCTCGCTTTTGAAAGGAGGAAATGGATTCAGAGGTTGAAGTTACTTCCAGGAGGTCGCCCACAGAATTCGTAGTAGGTCCAAGATTTCTATTCAGGTGGCTGAGTTTCCAAAACCTTTATTCTCACCATACGACTGGACTGATAGAGTCGTGATCAGCAGTTGCTGCCCTTGAGCAGCATTCCTGACCTGGAGAAGTTTCTGTGAACAATTGCATATCTGTAACAATCTATCAACAGTTGCACAAAATAGAGATGAGATACATGTACATAAATAGCTGGATGCATATGTTATCAACAGATACGAAAGTATCACTTAAAAAAACAGCAAGTAAATTCTTACAGAACACTGTATAGGGAAAATACCTGTAAGAGAGCTGAAGTATCTCAAATGTTAATACGCAAACACCAGGGAGTCTTATTGAAGCCAACTCTGATTCAGTAGGTCTGGAATAGGACTTGAGGTTTTACATTTCTAACTAGAAGATTTTGCTGATACTGCTGGTCCATGCACCACTCTTTGAGTAGCAAGGTTCTTGGAATTATTTAACTTCAGTGGTGAGGGATTTAGGGATGGAGAAGAGGGGAGGAGGGTAATAATGGAAAATACTTGGACTCCAAATAGCTGAAAGTTGTGAATATTATGCAAACTGAAAGAAATGAATTACAGTTCTAGGTACCTAATCTAATGATTTTTTAAAGACTTTATTTATTTATTTATTTTAGTCAGAGGGAAAGGAAGGGAGAAAGAGGGAGAAAAACATCAATGTGTGGTTGCCTCTCACATGCCCCCTACTGGGGACCTGGCCTGCAACCCAGGCATGTGTCCTGACTGGGAATCGAGCCAGTGACCCTTAGGTTTGCAGGCCAGCACTCAGTCCACTAAGCCACACCAGCCAGGGCAGAAGTTTTTAATTTAATGAAGTCTTATCAAATTTTGTTTTCACAGATTGTGTGTTTGATGTTGCTTCTAAAAAGTCATCCCCAAACCCAAAGTCATCTAGATTTTCTCCTATGTTGCCTTTTAGGAGTTTTGTAGTTTTTCATTTTACATACACATCAATGATGCATTTCGAGTTAGTTTTTGTGGTGGGCGTAAGACCTATATGTCTACATTTTTTTTTTTGCGTGTGGATAACCAGTTGCTCCAGCATCATTGGTCCTTCATCAAATATTGACTATATTTGCATGAGTCTATTTCTGGTATTTCTATTCAATTCCATTGGTCTATTTATTCTTTTACCAACATCACACTTTCTTGATTTATAATTTTATAGGAAGCCTTAAAGTTGGGTAGTATTAGTTTTCCAACTTTGTTCTTCTATATTGTGTTAGCTGTTTTGAGTCTTTTGCCTCTCTGTGGAAACTTTAGAATGAGTTTGTCAATATCCACAAAATATATCAGTGGCCTTTTGATTGGGACTGTTTTGAATCTATAGATAAAGACGGGAAGAACTGACATCTTGACAATACCGAGTTTTCCTATTCATGAACATAGAATATTTCTCCAACAAATTTAGTTCTTTTACTTCTTTAACTAGAGTTTTGTAGTTTTCCTCATATAGATCTTCTCACGTGAATTTTAGAACTCAATATTTTTAAAGATTGCAATTACTTATTTTTAGAGAGAGGAAGGGAGGGAGAGAGGGAGAGAAACATCAATGTGTGGTTGCCTCTTGCATGTCTCCTACTGGGGACCTTGCCTTCAACCCAGGCACGTGTCCTGACTGGCAACCCTTTGGTTCACAGGCCGGCACTCAATCCACTGAGCCACACCAGCCAGGGCAGAACTCAATTTTTGAGGTTCAAAAATTTCACCTAGAGTTTTTAATTTATTACATTGAATTTATAGATTAATTTGAAAGGAATTGAATTTTTACTATGCTAAGTTGCTTCCATTCATGAATATACTATCTCTGCAATTATTCAAATTGTTTATGTCTTGTAATAGAGTTTTTGAAAGTTTCTCTGGGAAGACCTTGCACATTCTACCTTAGGATGATTGCTAGATAATTTCTAATTTTTGTTATTTTTTCTGGAAGATTATTAATATAGATAAGAAGCTTAGAGTGTTGTTAAATTGATCTTACTTCCAACAGTCTCACTGAATTCTTTAATTATTTTGAAAATGTGTTAATTTTATTAGTTTTTCTATGTAGATCATCATATCATCACTTAACAAGAATTTTATCTTTTTTAAATCTTAATTTGAAAATGGTATGCTGGGACAAAAAGATTAAAATACAGTATTTGATTATTTAAAGCTTTATAAAGTGATAGGAGAAAATAGCAGCTAAATTGTTTAAAGAAAATGTGGCATCAACAAAATCAAATTTTTCCTAAAAATGTTCATAACAGACAACACATACTGTTAGATAACTATTTTGATATCTATAAACTTTTCCCTAAGATTTCTCCCCTGACTAATGTGGTCAAGAAATGGAAGGGCAGTCTGAATCCTGAGCCTTTTGGACAATTCCTTATTTGTAGCCCCAAGAAAGTGATTTAACTATTCCTGGTCCTGCTCTGGCCCATGCAGCCACCACAAACCACTCGCATCAAACTTACCTCGTGTGCATGATAAATGTGAAAACTCCTGGCCTCACTACAGGACTTGAAAAATAAGAAGTCTCTGCTGGAATTGCATAGATATCCACAACTACAACATGAGCCCTCCCCTCTGCCTCCACGATTCTTATGTCTACGAGCTTGGGAATCATTATGTCAGAGGGAGAGAGCAGTAAACCCGACCCCCAGACAAATGGACCTCACCAACAAAAGTCCCGCCCCCATCTCCTCCTTGTTCCCCAGTCTAGAAGCCTAGGGGGAGAAATGGAGACTTCCATTCTCCCTTCCTTTTTTTCTTGTTTTTTTAAATCTTTACCCTAGGATATGTTTATTGATTTGAGAGAGAGGAAGATGAGAGAGAGAGAAAAAGAGAGAGAAAAACATCGATGTGAGAGAAAAATTGATTGGTTGCCTCCCATACACACCCCAACCAGGGTTCGAACCTGCAACCTAGGTATGTGCCCAGACTGGAAACCGAACCTGCAACCTTTTGGTGCATGGGACAATGCTCCAACCAACTGAAGCACTCACCAGGTCTCTCCATTCCTTCTTACAAGAACCTTGGCATTCTTTATGACACATATACATAAGAGAAAAACATGGAAATGGCTGGTCCATAATTTATCTGCCTACCCAAAGCAAGCCTGTACTGGTTTGGGGCCAGTCTAAAAAGTTAGTGCCGTTTCTTTCAGGAAATAGTAGAGATGTTCTCTCGTGGGCATCATTACTAAAAAGTAGACCCTAAGATTAATTAGGGACTCACTCCTGACACAATAAGAAAGCTTGAGACTCAGGTGCCAAGTCACTGGCTTTAATTCCACAGCAAGAATATGATTTCAGGGCAAATCCTAACACTAGCATTGAAGTATTATTGCTAGTCCAAACATTTTACAAGGAGTATAAAAATCGTATTTACCAGATAATAAATACAATTTTAAAAATTCACATTGCATTCTAGTCAATTCTAAAAATGACCATGATACAAATATTAGAACTAAGGGAAAAACTCCCCTAGGGGTTTAGATTTTTTTCACTTCTACAAAGCCAAAGACACGACAAGTATAGCTTATACTTGAGGTAAAGCCTCACTTTTCAACACCTGCACTCGTTATTATGGTCATGATTAAATAGTAAGATCCTAGTGTCTCAAGCGTATCTTCATTTAGCCCTTAAACCAAAATAAAAATTAACAAATTCTTTTAAAAAAAAAGAGTTTGCTTTGAGAAAACCTTTATTGCACATCATTGAAGTCATTTCTATTTGAACAAACAATACACAAAACAAAGGTTCACATTATGAAAATGCCTGAAACTTCTAATCAGCATTTTGTAAGGATAGAGACTCTGTTTCTGTCTTTTAAAGGCATACATTTCCCACTTATATTTAAGTTATGAGGATAATTGTTTTACAAAATATTTTAATGTGAGTTATGAAACCCCTCCCCACAAACCACAGTTCCTAAACCTAAAATGCTACTTCTTTCCATGAGATCAAAGGTGCATATGCAAGGACAGGACACCATGCTCACAAGGCCATGTGGGTATGAATACATAACCTCGTGCACTCGGACATGCGTTTGATATGTGCTTTAATTTTCATATATGTATGAGATACTCTTTCAAGTTCTTTACGTTAACACTGAAGGAGAAAACTTATACATGAATACTAAGAAATCTGATCCTCTCCAGTACGGAAAGAGCCTGTATATACCAGTTGTCCCTCACAACCAAATATTGGATTGTTTGCTGGTGGTGATGGTTGTTTCTCATTCTGGCCTGGTCTTAAAACGCAACAATTGCTGGACATACAGCAGCCATCCCGTCTCTCTCGTTGAGAGTGGCCCAGGCCCAGGTAAGTGAGTCGTCTGAAGGCACTGTGGGGCTGGGCATTATTTTCCACAATCAGCAGTAAGCAACTAAGGCTACTAAGGCAACTAAGTAAGCAGTAAGGCTAAGAGCTAGAGTAAAGAGTGGCAGAAAACACCTTCTAAAGCTATGGCAAATTAAAGAACGAGAAACCAATAGCTTCCCTAATCAAAGCTAGGGTTTTTTTTTTTAAATGAACTCAACATAAAGCTGAAAGACATTCAATATTGCTTTTAAAATGATAAACCTAATGCATTATAAACCTAATGAGTTCTTAATAAACTATAGCCATCAATTTGCTCAAAATAGTCATTTGCAGATATACTCCACCAGATCTTAAAATATACATATAGTCTCCCAACTCAGCTATACACCATATTTTCCTGTACAGTACACAGAAGCCTGACAGCTACTTTTTACAACAGCAAAATATAGATACTGGAGGGTCATCTTCTAATCTGTACTTTCCAGAGTTGGGCAGATCTTTGCACTCTGATATAAATGTCCGCAGTTTGGTCTCTGGGAAGCCGTTTTGTTGGTAATGCTGTACAGAAGAATAAAAAAACAGCTCTCATTAATAAACTCCTTGAAAACAGCTTTATTCCAAATGTAAAATAGATCATTTTGCAAGGGAGGGGATCTTCCTGGAGGGGCAGGTTAGTCACTTCCAAGTATCTTCAGGGAGGTGTAGTCTCCAGAGCCACTCTGGTTTGGCTAAGGCAAAGTGGGTCTGGGCTTCTGCAGCACCCTCCTGGCCTCTCCCTTCTGGGTCTGATTCAACCCAAAATAAGCATGTTGAAATCTCAGTCAGCCTGAGCCCTGCTGCCAGGAAGAATCTGGCCAATCCTCTTCCAAGTCTGAGATCCTCTGTCACCACTCCACCCTGCAGCCCATGACTTTCAGACCAGTGTGTAGCAGACACCTTGGATGGCTCCGGGTTCAGGCCACAAGAAGCCCAGCTGGTGCACATTAACAATGATGCTGTTGGAAGCTAAGGGGTGGGTATACCCAGCCTTCCTCAGAAGTCCTCAGCACACCTCTGAATGCTCCTAAACTAGTCCAGATGTCTGGACCAAGATCTGAATGCTGTAAGGGATCTTCCAGTCCACACACCCTTTTGGAGTCTCTCTTCTGGACAGACAGGCTTGGTTAAGGGCTTCCTATGTATATCGCTTTGGGGTCTGAGGCCTCTAGAATGTGCCCTGGCCAGAAAAGATCAGAAATAACTTAGCTTGCCCATTTGGACATCCTCTGAGTCCATGAAAAGAGGTTGACATCTAAACTATGACTCTCAGACTTGTGTCGTGGAAAGTCATCAAGTCATATAACTTTTAGAGATGTTGTATGTTGCCCTTAAATAACATATAGTTCTCTGCATGCAGAGTGGAAGGTAGTAAATTTTTAGAGCATCATGGGGAGGGATCTGGATAGGTACAGCTACATTCCTTCCCGGTCACCTTGGTGACTCTAAGCACAAATCTGCCAAGCAAGTACTGAGGACAGTCAGTTCCTGAGATCTGACTCAGTAAGAATGAAGCCATGGCCCTGGCTTCATGCAGAAGGCACGTCACAATCCATCAACTCCTGACGGCCTTCCCTCCATCCCTGGACCATTCACACAGCACCATACCCAGAAAGAGAAGTCCCCAGGTGAAAGTGTCTATGCCAGCAGTGTCCATAACAGTATAAAGCTATCAGAAATTTAAATATATGTGGATATTTGTTCTGCCTTTCCATATTTCAAAAGGCCAAGCTGATTTTTTAAATATTCCTTATGAGTGATAATACCAATAACAGTTTTTCAAATCAAGATTCCAACTGGGGAGAGGACCATGCATAGCCTTGCAAAAAGTGTTCAGTTACAACACACTCTAAAGGAAGAGGTCAGATTTTGTTTACAAAAACTGCATTTTAAAATTTTCTCACCCCCAATTTTGGCTTTTTGAAATGACATTTGTTTGACTCACCCAATACCTACTGGTTCTTATAATTCTAATAAAAGGTTAGAAAGCTTGTAAAATAAAAGCACAATGAAGTGAAGATAAAACTTTCAACAGTCTAGAAATTCTATTTCTCCTTCCTTTCTGTTTCTCAGTATCTAAAATTGAAGTCACTCTTCTCCACCCTGAAGAAATTAACATTCCATCAATTCCCTTCCCCCATAGGTACTATATTTTATTATCAGTCTGCAAGTCTAGGAAAATGCCACCGCTATGGCTGCCGGTGAACCTACCTTAATTGTTTCATATGTATCAGTGATCAGTGCAATGAAAAGACTTAAAATCATATATATAAAGAGGCTGATGAACGTGTAGAGGTAAGTTCTGCTAAATAGCCAGACCAAGTAACTTTTTTGCTGCATTCCTGCAAATGTGGCAAACATATCATCTCCATTTATCAGAGAAAAAAGGCACTCGGAGACCATGTTCAGAGAACGAAACTGAAAAAAGAAAAAAGAAAAGTTCACTTTATTCCACTTTCCTCCCCATGGGAGACTTTATTCATGACTTCATATTAAAAGTAATGGGACCAAATATCTCAAGTTACCCTTTCAAAGCAATAGCCCGAGGTAACTACACGCATTTGCTTGGTAATGCACACAGTGTGTCCAAGCCTACTATTTTCCTGGGACATGCAGCTGCTGCTTGACGCTCCAGTTGATAGAGGCAGGTGGAACTGAAGGCAGAAGGGGGCAGTCTATGCCCTCAGTGCTCTGTGAGTCAAGCCTTATCCTCCCCTTTACCATCGTGGAAAGACACCTTTGAAATGTCTCTTCAGAGAAACCCAGGCCTCTTCCATACATGATCATACTTCTCATTTTAAAGTTCATGCCACTTAAGATAATGGCATAATAGTCAAGGCTGTAATTCTGGTAGCAAATATTCAAATATTTCTACAGGTTTCTCCCTATCCTTTTTAAATAAAATCACATTTTGAGACACCTTACCTAAATAGCCAACCCTAATATATATTAATGAATCAAACTAACTAAACTTTATACTTCTCTGGTAGTAAAAATGACTTAATTATTTGACACATTCCATAAAAGAAATCGAGGAAGTTGAGCGAATCAATTATTCTCTCAAATTGGTCACACCCTAACAGTTTGTAAACATGGCAATAGATACTACGACCACCAACATTTTTAAGGCTGAATCACAAAATAAAAGGAGTCATTTGAAAGGAGCAAACAAGCCCCTGGCACTGTTCTAAGAGCTCAATGGTACCAAGAAAAAAAAACTGTGCATCAGTACCTTTTCGTGGTAGGGCCCCAGCACAATCCATCCACAGAAGCAGTAGCCAAAATAAATCATAGCTGCGCAGCAGCAGAACCTCATGACGTTGGGCAGTGCTGCCTGAAGGGTCAGGATAAGGAGCTGGGAAAGAAAGAGAGGTCCTTAGAATGCTTTTCTCCTCCAGCCAAAGCACCACTTCAAAAGGGAGAAAGACCAAGAGCAGAGAGAGCCAGGAAACTCCTTACATTGTACTTCTGAAAGAAACTGAGGTATCGGATGACGCCAATCCACACAAGCAAGGTAGAGGTCCCAAGAAATATGCTGCAGACATCATAACTTGTTAGACTCTGAAACAGAGTGGGAACAAGTGATCAGAAATTCATCTGAGCAGGAACTATTCATTGGGTGGCTATGAGTTGGGTACTGTTCTAGGGGCTGAGGATAAAACAATGAAAAGACCAAATTTCCTACCCTCATGAAACTTGCATTTTAATGGGGGGAGGGAGGTGACAGCATTAAATTAATAAACACTTGATACATTAGCTGGTGGTATGTGCGGAGGAGAAAGTTCAGGAGACGGGGTAAGGAATGGGCAGGGAGTTGCATTTTAAGTAGGGTGATCAGGGAAGGACTCACTGAAAAGGCAGCACTTGAGCAAAGACCTGAAGGGGGTGAGGGAGCAAACCAAATGAAGTCAAGGCCAAGCGCCTTCCAGGCACAGGAACCAGCAGTGCAAAGGCCCCAAGGCCAGAGTGCACCTGGCGAGATAGTGAGTCTGGTTGGAGTTAGCGATGAAGTCATAGTGGTAGGAAGGCAGGTAGTTAGGGCCTTGTGGGTAATTGAACAACTTTATCTTTACTCGAAATAGGGTAGGGCTCTGGACAGGAGTGACATGATCGAATAGTCGCTGCTGTGGTTGAGAGTAGGTTGTCAGAGGAGTGAGAAGCCTACTGCAATAATATCAGTGAGGGCTGATGGTGACTTGGTGGAGATGACAAAGTGATTTTTGAAGGTAGACCAATAGGATTGCCTCTTGGATCAGATGGGGAGGAGAGGGGATTAATGAGAGAGGGGAGTCAAGGGTGAATCTCTGGCTTTTGTCTTGAGCAACTGAAGACAGCTGGTATTGACTGAAGTTAGAAAGGAGAAGCAGGTTTGGACTGTGGAGGTGGGGACCTTAGGAATTCTGTTTTAGGTATGTTAAGTTTGAGGGGCCAGATGGACATCCAAGTGAAGGTGTGGAATAGACAGTGGGATAGCTGAGATGAGTGGAGGGAAGAATTCCAAGCTGTGGACACAAATGTGGAAATCACTGGCAGGCAGATGCTATCTGAAAACATGGAACAAAATGAAATCACCAAGACAGTGGCAGAAAACAAAAGATGTCCAAGCACTATGCCTTGAAGCACTGTCACTTTAATCGGTTGGAAAGATAAGAGGAAACTAGCAAAGGAAAGTCAGAAGACCCACCCCTAGTCTTCTTAGGAGGAGAACCAGGTAAGTGATAGTCCAGAAAAAAAAAAAAAAGCATCAGCAAAGAGGGACTGTTCAAAGTGATAAAAACTGCTAATAGGTCAAAATGAGGATAAATAATTGATTAGTAGACTTAGCAATATGGGAGGTCATTGGAAATAACACTTCCTGTGGAGAGGCAAGGCAGCCCAGGCAGAGCAGATAGGAGAGAGAATAGGAGAGCAGAATCAGCAAGAAGACAAACTGCTCGTTTGAGGTCTTTTGCTACATAAAGGGGAGCAGGAAATGGGGAAGTAACCCAAGGGAGAAATATATTAATGTTTTGTCTTTTTAGAAAGGAGAAAAAAAAACATGCTGATGGTAATGACGGGGTAGAGAGTGGGAAATTGATGATGCATGAGGAACAGAGGAAGCATAGTGGGAACTATGCACTTGAATGAGCAAGTGGGGACAGCATGTGGTAGGTATACTATATCCACAGTAACAGACAAAAAGCAGAATGTATGGGTACTGATGCTGGTAGGTAAATCAATGAGGTAGGGGTTTGTGGAATATCTATTTTTTTCGTATTTCTCTTGTAAAACAGAAAATGAGGTCATCACCTGAGGCTGAGGATGAGGCAGAGGCATTAGAAGTTTCAGAAGAGAAGAAAACATATGAAATTATAAGACAAGGGTAGTAAATGGTCTAGGAAAATGTGGAAAGAGCTCACTGAGGTCAATGGTAGTTGAGGTTGGTAAAGACAAAGATTTGCTGCCAATCTTCCCCTATTCCTGCCCCCTGGAGTTAAGTACTCTGATGATTTACACAATAGCCATGCTATGGTGGCAGCTGCTCCGTGTTGACCTAAACCTATTCTCTCCTTCTGAGGCACATGCACCCCTTGCAGTTAGATGTGACTAAATCCTCTCCAGTGGAAAGTGAACAGAAGTGAAGGCTATTACACTAGAGTCAAGGCTGTAAGACTGTGGAACAACCACCTCCAGACCACAGCATGTTTTCCCTTCCACGGGCTGCAACCTATCTCTGAGACGACCCAGCATCAATCGTGCAGTCTGGATGAGCCCATAATGGCTGGCGGAAAAACGAGATGGGAGAAACTTGGGTCCCTCAGTGACTGCCCAGACCTGAACAACTCACCAACCTGGAAAATCCACCCTGACTATTTCAGGAGGGAGAAATAAGCTCCTATCTTATCTGAGCCATTGCATTTGGGGATTTCTGCCCAGGAATCTGAATGAAAACAGGCTTATGCTCATTTTTAGTTGCAGTCAAAGCTAGAAACAATAAATTTGAACAGGGTTACTTTGAACAACATTAGTTTTTTAATAATGATTTTTCCTTTGGGTTGATTTCTACTCTGGGTTAGTCATAACCCAAAATGGAAAACCTTGTAGTACATCAATAGGAAAAATAAGAATATGGAAACATTCTCAAGTTGAATGGACAAGATAAACAGCTACAGCACTCACGTAATCATAGTTGGGGCTCACTCTGCATCCTCCAGCCCTACTCTGTTTTTGTTCAAGATTCTGGCATTTCTTATAAAAACAACAAAAAATACCTCCTACCTGAGACACCTTGGTGTGTTTATGAATTTGGTATGTGTAAGAGCTTGCAGGCCCCACTCAGAGCTCAGATTTAGTAGGTCTAACTTGGGCATTTTTACCAGGCACCCCAATGACTCTGATGCAGACTTTTGTGGATCACACTGTGAAAAACTCTGCCTAGTTTTCCTGACTAGATCTAAGAAAAGTGCTGCCACCAGTTCCAAGTTTACCCAATACAATGTTTGAAAGAAATAATTTACTCTACAAATTCTCACACTCTGGAGAAAATAAATTATAGTTAATGCAATCTGATACTAACAATGGCATAAATAGGAAAAAAGTATACCTTGGCTTGGATTTCCATTTTCAGAATTGATCCGATGATCGTCAGTAAGTCACTGATTATAATCATAATGTACCATCCATTGACAAATTCCATTCGATCAGAAACAGAGACCTCCTTCTTATAATGGAGGAGGAAAAAATTGACAAATTCCTTTGGGGAAAAGATGGAAGTGGAGCACAGTAAATTTCTCTGTCAATCAAAATGTTTGTAACATTCCCAGAAAACAACAACCCATACCTGTTGAAGCTGAATTCCTTTAACCACAGATCGAAAGCACAGGATTAAGGAAGCCAAGCAGATCAGAATGACAAAGGCATCAAAGATCATCATGTAGTGAGTGTTCCTCTGAACTGGAAGGAAAAGGATGACCTGTTTATGAAGTGGGACATTAATACTGTGACAGCAACTTCCTTTTTTTCCTTTTCATTCTTAGCCTCATTTATTTTAACTGCTGCATTGCATACCATCGTATATATGTGCGATATGTTAAAGGGCACTCAGGTTGTCATCTGATTGTATTGTTTTTTTTCCTACTAGAAACAATTCTCCAAGCCCTCTGTGCACAGGCTCAAGGGGTTCTAGGTGAATGAATGTCTAAAGGAGGAATTGTTGGGTCAAGGCACATGTATATTTCTAAAACAAGAGGCTAAGAAATTGTTCTCGAAAAAGATCATGCCTCTTCACCTACCTACACATATCCCTGTATCTTCTCCACCAATAGATATTAGTAATCTTTTCTTTTCCCAATCAAAATAGCAAATGTATTATTACCAAAGATTTTGAAATGCCATCTTTATCATGTATATTACCCTTTTGAAGGTTTTTAGTATTTCAGTACCTAAGACAAATATCTCTTATTATTCTTTTCTGGAATTTTTACAGGCTATTCTTGCTACCCCCCCCCTCCCCGCAAATTACTTAGGATCAGATTGTCAAGTTCCAATACAAATCTTACTGGTAATTTTTGGGAGGGGGCCATGTCAAACATACAGGCTACTTAAGGGAGAACTGACATACTCATGATGTTGAATCTATTGTCCAAAAACATGATGTGCCTTCTCACTGATTCGCATCTTCTTTTAGCATTCTTTTGGAGAATTTTCAAATTGTATATGGACCCTTCACACTCCTTTTAGAGTAATTTAAATAATCCAAGTATTCCTTAGACAAAGACAACAAAGAGGAAAAGCCCTGATAAATGTTCTTCCTATAAGTATCTAGAAGATTCAAAGTCCTTTTAAAAATCACCAAAGCCACACCCCTGCAGTGCCACTGCCTCCTGGCCCTCACCTGGTAGGTCAGCCTCACTGCGGTGCTGACGCCACACCGGCTGGCCAGGTTCTGGCGGCCCTTCCCAGATCGCAGCCCCTCCCCACTCTTGGTTCGTCTGTCCCATTTTTTGCCTTTTAGTGGCCTCAGGCCCTGGGATGCGCCTGTGCGGGTGAACCCACGTGGGAGATGGTGTGGTTGGTGCAAAGACTCGGGAGGGGTATCATGGGGCAGAGTGGGGGCGGCAAAGGTCTTAGGAAGCAGAGTTGAAGGGAAGCGCTGGCTCCTGTCTGAGCTTAAATAGGGCCCAGGCTGGGCCCCGAGGTGGGTGGTGAAGGGCGGAGGTGAAGGTGCAGCTGTGATCTCGCCACTCCCCGCTGGCCTGGGTGCTGTATTTGGAAAGAGGACTGGACCCTTGTGAGTGGTGTTGTGAAGAGGTGGGTAGAGGAGAAGGATGAAGATGTCTGGGGGGCAGATTTTGAAAGGGTTTAATAGGAGAGGGAAGTGCCCGCAGCAGAATTTGGGTGGAATAAAGAGAACTGAGGTTTGCAGAAAGAAGAGACCTGTTGGTGGACGGAGGTAATGGAGAACGTGAGAGCCTAGAAGGAGAGTTGGGGGGCGGGGGGGCTGGTAACAGTGAGAGATGGGACACTGGGGCCGCATGCTCATACAGGTTTGGGGGTTCCCTTTAGCTGCAGGAAGGAAGAGAGAGCAGAGTAGAGCAGCATCACTACAAACAACTCTACTTCCCAGGCCTTCAGCCTCTAACAGGGAGGGAAAGGCATGCGGGCAGGTCAGGTGGGTTCAGAGAGTTGGAGCTGGCTGACAGTTCAAATGGATTTGCTCTCCTGTGCTGCCTAGCTGCCTCTCTCTTTCTTTCCTGGTTATGAAAAGGAAAAAAAAAGGAAAACTGACGTCCCAGGAGTGTGGTAGAGGAGTGAAGGACTTTTCTAGTTTTTAGCGGTGCAAGAATAGAGAGAGTCCTGCTGTGCTGGACCCTATATGCTGCGGCCCAGGCTCTGGCATCTGAGAAATGGACCAGCTCACCCAGAACAACATCTGGGCAGCAGGCTTATTAGATGAGCTCTTTATTCTCCAGACCTTTCTTCTGCTTTCTAGGTGCCAGTAGGGAAGTCAGTATTTATATATCAGAAACATCCCTGGTGAAATAAATGTCCCTTCCCAGTGGATTCTGCCCCGGTGGGCATCTTGTTCTGACTGTGTGCTTGGCAAGGGGAAGGGCTGAGATAGAGTTTGGGGGACAGTTCTGGTCCCATAAGTGAAGTGATTGATGATGGAAAGGGTCTTCTTTGGCTGTAGCCACTTTGACCAGTTCTCCCTAATGATGAAAGTTAACGCTAATATTGTAACAAAATCAGGTGGGTCTGCTATGGATTTGAGGAATCAGGTGACAAGGTGTCGGAGAATAATCGCTTTTCCCTTCTGTTGTTAAGTTTGGGACCTTTCTTGCCATGAGTTACTGAGTCTGGAAATTCTCGGAGTTGGTGTTGTTTTGTGACTTGGCATTGCTGAATAACCCAGACCACAATGCTTTGTATTCTTCCTTATTTCCTAATGGTGAGTAATGGAGGAAATAACACTTCATTTCCTAGGGTTTATAGCTTCCAATTGGATTTTAACTATTTTAGGAGCAGTCACAGAATATGTGGCTCCATTTCAGCTTGAATTTTCCCAAATTTAATTGATTTAAACAGGACTGCTAGAAGGGGACCTAGGGACTGGCCCCTGAACTGTGAGGTGCAGGCTGCAAAGCCGCTCCAGCAGGGGGTGCCCGAGCCACCTCTCTGACCCACATGGCACTTGTGCATTGGCATCAGGGTGGTGACATCTCGCCAACGCCCAGGATAGCTCTGTCCTGTCAAAAAGCCACCAGAGATGATGCCACGGCTTCATGCAGTGCCGTTTGGCTAAAGCAGTGTAAGTGGCGGCGGCAGCTCCCAGGAGGCGTCTCCATGTCCCACATGGCACTTGTGCATTGGTATCGCTGTGGTGGTGTCTTCGAAGATGCCCAGGAGAGCTCTGCCCTGTCAAGAAGCCAGGGACAGTGTTCATGGTTTCTTGTGGTGCTGTTTGACAGAGGCCATTTAAGTGGCTTCAGCAGCCTCCAGGAGGCATCTCCTGGGACCAGGAGGAACAGATGAGGCAGAGGGAGTATCAGTCTACAGAGGACCAGCAGAGTTGCAGCTCAGTCTTTGGTTACTAAAGAAGGCAATCTTCTCAATCGTAAGAACTGAAGATGTGATAAGCACATATTGATCCAGAGCCCATGTGACTGGACCCTGGCTCTCTCAGTTTTGGTGAGCCAGCTATGTGAAGTTGATGGCTAGGATACTAACTTCTGGAAAGTGCAGAGCTGAGACATCACAGACATCTCCCAGCAAGAAATAGAGGCCATAATGCTACAAATGATCCTCACGAACAACTATCGACCTCTGGGACCAGAGGCTCCAGGCCAATGAAAGGACACTTCCTTCCACCTCCTCTGACCAACATGCATTGTCCCTCATAGTCTCAGGAATTCTTCACCAACTCCTAGATAGAATAGGGTGAGTGTTTTGTGGTTCTCAATAAGCAGGGTCTACTGTTCCATCCAAGCCTGAAGTAGCTTCAAAAGACAGAATGTCACCCCTCAGCAACCCAAAAAAGAAATTTGAGAACTGTGTCTCTCAGAGGGGAGTTGTTGCAGGAGACAGTGTAGGAAGAACTATGAGACTGTGCTGTTGTTGCTGGCCCGAGGCTAGCATCCTGGTTGCCAGGCAACACCTTTCAGCACTTTGGTAGCAGCTAGGAATGAGGGGCCTGAGGGGAAATAAAGGCAAGGCCCTCACCATTGCAATCTAACAAAGAACTTAATACAGCAGGCTATAAGCAAAGGAAGCTATCTCACCCATTGATCCAGTAGTCCTGAGCCTGGAGATCAGATGGCCAGACATTCCGAACAATAAGCAAAGCTATGATAGTGCAGAGGGGGGAGCCCTTAAAAGTCTATGTGTATCATCTCTACTAGCTGGGAAAAGGAAAACTTTGAGATTGTGTATTCATCCTAAGGCCTAGAAGGGGAGGGGTCTACAGTGCCCAGAGAAAAAGCCCATAAGACAGCTTTGGTTAATTGCCTGCCTCCTTTCACATTTACAAAATGAACAAATAGAGCCTGGAGCAAGATAAGGATTCAGGTTAACAGAGCCCCACACATAACATTTGGGTTTCCTGTGGGAAACCTGGCACCACCTTTACCTATCAATCAATATGTAACTTCTTCACCCCCATCCCGTCAACTCTGTAAATCCTCAGAAAAAAGGTTTCGCTCCCTTGGCTGTTTCACCATATGAGGTGGGGGCCAGGGCCTGGCCAGCCAGCCTCTAGCCAGGGGGTCCCTGGCCACCCCCATTTTTGGCCACCTGGCTTCTTGCCACCTTGCTCTTACCACCCTGCTTTTGCCACCCTTGTTTTTCCTCTCCCGTTAGAATTTAGCACTAATAAACTTTGCACACTTAAAAAAAAAATCACTACAACCATCAATCAAAAATCTTTAATTAACAACATGTGGTGTCTTGTTCTTAAAACAGTTAACCACACTGCATATCCTATGAAAATATACATATCTAGGTATTAAATGTTTATTAGTAACCCACCATGTGCCAGGTGGGTTATTAATAAGAGACAATGATGAACAAGATAGACGACATCCTTATTTTTACAGATGAAGAAACTAAAGCTCAGAAGAGAACTCACATATTATAGTCATCTTCTATCCAAGTCAAAAGGTAGACCTAATGCCATTGAGAATTTTGGAGCTGAAGTGGAGAATACTGACTGGAAAGACTTAACCTCATTTTCCAGCCTCTTGTAAGTAACCTAGTGGTATGCTGTGTTGGACTTAATGAGTAGGTCAGGGTCTCTTGGACTCCAGTGAGCAGAAGAATCATTCCAGATACCTAAGATGCAGTTTCCCTGCTCCACGTGCACGGCCAGTATGTCCGGGGCGGGGCCTTGGAATATGCAGATAGTCATATCATACTTGGATAATAATTGCTTTAAGGTTTCCTACTGATCGATGCATAAAGTTCAGAAGTAAAATGAGATAATAAGAGTAAATAAAGTGAAATTTATTCATTCCAATATTCTTTTCACTAATAATAGGTAACTTCAAATATATGAGGCTCTTGCATCACAACTTTTATTTCAATCACAAATTATTTATTTGAAACCCAGCCTGCTTTTTCATCATCAGTAAACATCATAATACTTCTCTCCACAGACTGTAGAATAGGGAAACTGAGAGCCTATGAAAGTGCCTGAAACACAGGCTTTCTTGTAAATGCTTGTTTCTTGGTTTTTAAGTTTTTCTAAAGTAGATTTAGACCTTTGTGTAACCATTAGATGCCCCTTGGCCAATCTAGTGGGATGCCTCATTACAGAGCTAGTCTTCAGTGCTTTACCAGTGAAGAGCAGTCCAACTCGTTAGACAAAGGCAAGCTCTGGAGCGGAGCACAGGACCGCTGAGATCTCCGCCCACCTCTCTCCACCTGGCTCCACTCACGCTGGCCAGGACGCTGCACCTGCAAGTCTCCAGGATCTCTGCTTGGGTGGCTCTGTCTCCTCAGTCAGGTCTCACCTAAAATCTGCTGCTCCCCCAGTGAGGCCTCCCTTCACTCTGCAACATAAATGACCTCTCTTCTCCCCATTCCCCCACATTAACCCCGTGCATGGAGAGCTCATAAAAACAATTTCTGATTCAGTAGGTAGGGCTGGAGAATGTGCATTTCTTACAATTTCCCAAGAGAGGCCAAGAAACACTAATGTAGAGTGACAGATGCTGGAGACAAATTGCATGGGTCTGAAACCTTCCTCTGCCACTTACTGGCCATGTAACCTTGAATAAGTCTATAACTTCCCTTTGCTTCAGTTTTCTTACTTGAGAAGTGGGAATAATCCTGCCTATCTCACTGGGGTGGCAGTGAGGATCAAATGAGTTAATTCACATGGGGTGCTTAGAACTCTGTGTAGCATATCAATACACATTAGCTATTATGCTTTATTTTCTTCATATTCTCCTATCTGAAAGTATTTTCTTCATTAACTTGTTTCCTTTCTTGCCTGTGCCACTGCAGTAGAATAGAGTTCCACAAAGTCAGGGGTCTTGTCTATCTGTAAAAATAGTAATACTGCCTGTCTCAAGGATATTTTGAAATATTAAAATGAGAAAAAATAGGTAGAAGTACTTATGCAATAAGCATTTAAAACATTGTTTGAGTGTGATTTTTTTTTTTGCTGGGGGGACTGTAAGTATTTTTTTTTAGTAAGGAGTGAGCCAATGAGGGCACATGGCGAATGCAGGAAAAGTCACATTAGATACTAATAGCTCATGTATCACCTGGAACATCAGCTATCTACAACAATTGATCTACTTGCAGAGAGTTAGGGACCTAGAAATGGTACAGTCTTTCAGTTGAGGCTCCACATATTCCTGATACCAGTAATTTAATGACGTTTTGAAAACTAGTAAAATATATCACTTACCTGACCCAGACACGTGCCAGTCTTTGCATTCTCTGATGGAAATGTCGTTATCTAAGCTTATTTTAATTCTTCCACTATGGGCTTTGTTGTCAAATGTTATCTGCAAAGAAAAGGAAGAGGGTCAAAAACATACCTACAGTTTTTGAGGCCAAGATACCTCCATGCATTAATTACAAAGTAATTCTTTCAATGTAAGAAGAAACCCAGAGTCTCATCCCTGACCTATTGCTAACTCGGTTCAACCCTGGGAAGTTCACTTTTATTTCTCTGTGAAATGAGAAGTTTCAACTGTATCTTCTACAGAGACTTTTCAGTCATAAAATCCTATGTTCCTAGGACAATATTCCAGCCTTAGACAACTTCTAAAATAAGAGAACTTCCCCTCCTTCCCATTCTAAGTACCTCCATATGCCCTCTTGATATGAGCAAGAGTTAGTACAAAGCTTCTAGTCATAAAATAAATAAGCCACGGAGATGCAGTGTACAACAGCAGAGGGAATACAGTTGACATTGTAATAACTTTGCATGGTGACAGATGGTTACTAAACCCAGTGTCGTGATCACCTCGCAGGGTATGTAAATATTAAATCAGTATGTTGTGCACCTGAAACTAATATAATATTGTATCCCAACTACACTTTAATAAAAAAAAAAACTTTTTAAAGAGCTCGTACAACTGTGCTTTTCTCCATCATCCAGCAGTTCCTCAGCTAGGGATAGGTTTTTAGTGCTGCCGAAATTCTTACTGACCAGAGGTTCATTATTTCTCTTGAGACATTTCAGCTGGAACTTTTTTGATTTTCCTTCTGGACCTACATTCCCTAATCACTGTAGAACCATATGTATTACCAAGGATGTGGTCCCAGGGAACCAGCTGCCATGGTCTTTCTTCAGGGATAACTGGGAAATAACTAGGGACACCAGGCACAGAGCGGGACAGAACCAGGCCAGAGCTCCCACAGCCCTTCCACTGTTCCCCTTCCAGCTCCTTCCACTTCCCTCTTGCAGGGAAAAGAAAGGCCAGGCAAGAAAATCAGTCTCTTTTTGAAGCACCTTCTCTCTCAAGTCCTTTAAAAAGTCTGTCATTTAAATGAATTTTATTGTAGCTTCTGCATGTGGGGTAATCAGATATCACTTCAGAGAAAAGATATCAAATAAATTTAATGAGTCTGGTCTCTTTGTCTCAGCGTATTGGATTGTAAGCTTCTTTCCTTAACAAGCAACCAAGGCCATTGTCAGTGTCTGTCCATCTCCATAGCTGCTGGAGGACCCAGCCTATCATCTCACACAAGGAAGATGCTCAGTATTTTTTACATGAGTTACAAATCCTTACCAAGGAAAAACCATGTTTTCCCAGAGAGCCTCAGGGTCTTAGGAAATATTAGGTGCTCACTAAATATCTGTTGAGTAAATACACTTTGGTTTAATATCAATCACACCTCAGTAAATTCTTTAAACAAAGAAGAAGAATACTAGATGAAATTAACAGATTACATAGTACAGAGGGAAAGATTAGTAAATATGAAGGCATAGCAATAGGAACTATCTAAATCAAACAGAGAAATAAAAGAATGAAAAATGAGGCAAAAAAGAGAGCATTGGTGAGCTGTGGGACAACTTCAAATGCCCAGATACATATGTATATTTGAAGAAATTGTGCTAAGTAAATGTCAAATATAATGAAAACTATAAATCTGCAGAACCAAGATGTTCGATGAAATCCAAACACAAGAAACATGAGGAAAAGTACACCAATAATCAAATTGTTAAAATTAAAGACAAAGGTAAAAATTTAAAAGCATCCAGACTGGGGGAAACACATCCCATACAGAAGAACAAAGATTAGGATGACAGCAGATTTCTCATCAAAAACAGTGAGAGCAGGAAAAGCAACATCTTCAGGGTTCAGGGCAAAAAAACAACCTAGAATTCTATACCCACTGAAACTACCTTTAAAAATGAAGGAGAAATGCTTTTTCAGACATACAAAAGCTGAGAGAACTCGTCACCAGCGGATCTGCACCACAGAAATGTTACAGGAGGCCCTTCAGGCAGCAGGGAATGGTGCAGCTGGAAACCTGGAGCTGCGCAAAGGAGTGAGGCTCCATGGAAACGCTCACTGTGCGGGCCAGCATGGGCGCTTTTTTCTTATTATTTAAATTGTTCTGAAAGGCAACTGACTGCCTAAAGCAAAAATAACAATAATTTTTATAACAAATCTGTAAAGTAAATTGTATAACAACAAAAAGGCCATGACTGAAGAAATGGAAATGTATTGTTGTTAAGATCTTATACCAGTTATATAATGGTATATCGTCTGCATGTAGACTGTAATAAGTTAAATATGTGCACTATACACCCAAAAATAATACAACAAAGAGTTATAGCTAATGAAAGCTAACAAATGAGATACAATGGAATCATAAAAATATTCAATTAATCCAAAAGGAGGCAGAGGAAGAGAGAAACCATATTAATAACCACATCCAATTTAATTGGTCTAAGCACCCTAATTAAAAGAGATTGCAAGGTTGGATGAAAAACTGAGACTCAACTACATGATGTCAAATAAGAAACCCACTCTAAATATAAGCCACAAATAGGTTTAAAATGATGAAATATAAGAAGATATATCATGCTAACATTAATTTAAAAAAGCTGAAGTGGCTATATTAATATCAAAGTAAATTGTAGAGCAAAGAATATTACCAGTGTTAAAGACTGCTATTTCAAAGTGACAAAAGAATCAGTTCAATTGAACACAAGAACCCTAGATGTTTATATACCTAATAAAGAGCTTCAAAATACATGATGCAAGAATTTATCAAACTACTTTGAATGAATGCTAATGTACTACTTTTACATCATAAATCCAACTGGGCACACACAGAAAAGGTTTAATAAATAGCTGTTGAATAAATTCAATATATACTCTACACTAAATACTTTGGTTGATCCTTTATATGTTATCTTCAGTCTTGACAACAACTTTGTCCAGTTTGTGAGCATTAATCTCATTTAACAAATGAGAAAACTGAAGCTCAAACCAATTAAGTAATTTGCCTAAAGTTACATAGCTACTAACTGGCGAGCTGGAATTAAAATCCAGGCTTGTCTGACAGCAAAGTCCCTGCATTTTGCCTCAGTTGCACGTTGCCCCATTCATGTTTACCTATAACAATGAAGTACCCCCTAGTGGCTTTCTTTATTAAACTACCAGAAGTTCTACCAGAGTCCTACAAGACGCATTGTTAAATCCATAATGCACAGGCATAGACCGGGATGATTCTACAATAATGGTGAAAATCTAACATCTGCATGTGTCTAATAGGTCAGGTTGCTTTTAACCATCATATTGAGTCATATAAAAGGATCTCCTAAGTCAATATTCAGAAATCAATGGCATTTTTATACACCAATAATAAAGTATCAGAAAGAGAAACTAAGAAAACAATCCCATTTACTATAGCAATAAAACAATAAAGCACTGAGGAATAAATTTATCCAAGCAGGTAAAAGACCTGTACTCAGGAAACTTGAGGACACTGAGAAAAGAAATTGAGGATGATACAAATAAGTGAAAGCATATACCACATTCATAGATAGGAAGAATTAACATCATTAAAATGTCCATACTACCCAAAGCAGTCTATAGATCCAATGCGATTCCTATTAAAATACCAATAGTATATTTCACAGATCTAGAAGAAATATTTCAAAAATTTATATGGAACCAAAAAAGACCCCGAATAACCTCAGCAATCCTGAGAAGGAACAAAATAGGAGGGACCACAATACCTGGTATCAAACTGCACTACAAGACCACTGTCATCAAGATAGTCTGGTGCTGGCATAAGAACTGATACATAGATCAATGAAACAGAATAGAGAGCCCAGAAATAAACCCGTGTCTCTATGGTCAATTAATATTTGACAAAGGGAGCACAAGCATACAATGGAGTAAAGACAGTCTCTTCAGTAAATAGTGTTGGGAGAACTGGACTGGTCCCTGCAAAAAAATGAAACTAGACTACCAACTTATACCATACACCAGAATAAACTCAAAATGGATAAGGCTAAAACATAATTCATGATATCATGAGTCTCCTAGAGGAAAACATAGGCAATAAAATTTCAGATGCACCACACAGCAATTTTTTGACAATATATCTCCTAGGGCAAAGGAAATAAAGGAAAAAATAAACAAATGGGACTATATCAATTAGAAAGCTTCTGCACAGCTAAAGAAAGCATCATCAAAATGAAAAGAGAACCAATGGTATGGGAGAACACATCTGCCAGAAATATATTGGACAAAGGTTTAATCTAAAAAATATATAAAGAACTCATACAATGCAACACCAGGAAGACAAATAATACAATTAAAAAATGGGTAAAGGACCTGAATAGACACTTCTCCAAGGAAGACATATAAATGGCCCATAGACATATGAAAAGATGCTCAACATCATTAGCCATCAGAGAGATGCAAATTAAAACCACAATAAGATATTATATCATATATGCCAAAATGGCTATCATCAATAAATCAACAAACAACAAGTGCTGGTAAGGATGTGGAGAAAAGGGAATCCTAGTACACTGTTGGTGGGAATGCAGACTGGTACAGTCACTGTGGAAAAAAATATGCAATTTCCTCAAAAAACTAAAAACGGAACTGCCTTTTGACCCAGTGATTCCACTGCTGGGAATATACCCTAAGAATCCCGAAACACCTATTCAAAAGAATTTACGTACTCACAAGTTCATAGCACTATTTACAATAGCCAAGATTTAGAAACAGCTTAAGTGCCCATCAGTGGATGAGCGGATCAAAAAACTGTGGTACATTTACACAATGGAATACTTTGCAGCAGAAAGAAAGAACTCCTACCTTTTGCAACAGCATGGATGGAAATGGAGACTATTATCTAAGTGAAATAAGCCAGTTGGTGAAAAGACAAATACCATACGATCTCACTTATAAGAGGAATCTAATGAACAAAATCAACTAATCAACAAAATAGAACCAGAGGCATAGAATCATAGAACAGACTGACAGCCACATGAGGGGAGGGGGCAGGTAGTTACTGATTGAAAGGTGAAGGGACTAGTCAAAGAACATATATGAAGGACCCAAGGACATAAACAATGGTGTGGGGACTGATCATGGACTTTGTGGGGGGCTGCATTGAAGTGGGGAGGCAAAGGAGGAAAAAGTGGGACAACTGTAATAGCATAAACAATAAAATATTTTAAAAACAATCTCCCTGCCCTTGCACAGCTAATCCTCCACAGAGGGCAGAGGTTGGTGGCAAGTGGTCACAGCCAATCCTTGCTGTTGACTGGCCTGGGTAAATTCCTCCCATTGATCTGCCAATAGCAACCAAGGCTCAGCTACAAGAGGGTGCCCTCAGCCCACATAAAGGGCACACCTTGAGTACACCCAGCTTGGGTGATAGGGGAGGCTGAGCTATTGGACCCTTCAGAACACCTACTTCATTAAGCCACACTATCAAGACACAAAGTCAAAACAGCTCTACCTAATACATAGAAACAAACACAAGGAGGCTGCTGAAACAAAGAGACAAAGAAACATGGCCCAAATGAAAGAAGAGATCAAAACTCCAGAAAAAGAGCTAAGTGAAATGGAGATAAGCAGTCTATCAGATGCAGAGTTCAAAACGCTGGTTATAAAGATGCTCAAGGAACTTAGGACCTCAGCAGCATAAAAAAGATCTAGTCAGAAACAAAGGATACACTAATTGAAATGAAGAACAATTGACAGGAAAACAACAGTAGAGTGGATGAAGCCAAGAATCAGATGAACGATTTGGAACATAAGGAAGCAAAAAACAACCAATCAGAACAACAAAAAGAAAAAAGAATCCAAAAAAAAATGAGGTAGTGTAAACAGCCTCTACAACTGCAAGAGGTCCACCATTTGCATCATAGAGGTGCCAGGAGAAGAGAAAGAGCAAGAAATTGGAAATCTACTTGAAAAAATAATGAAAGAAAACTCCCCTAATTGGGTGAAGGAAATAGACATGCAAGTCCAGGAAGCACAGAGAATCCCAAACAAGATGCGTGCAAAGAGGCCCTCTTGAGACACATCAAAAATAAAATGCAAAAGGTTAAAGTTAAAAAGAGAATGTTAAAAAGCAGCAAGACAAAAGCAGTTAGTTACTTACAAAGGAGTTCCCATAAGACTGTCAGTTGATTTCTGAAGAGAAACTTTGCAAGCTAGAAGGGACTGGCAAGACATATTCAAAGTAATGAAAAGCAGTGACCTATAGCCAAGATTGCCCCACCCGGCAAAGCTATCATGTTGAATTGAAGGGCAGATAAAGCACTTCCCAGACAAGAAAAAACTAAAGGAGTTCATCATCACCAAACCATTATTACATAAAATGTTAAAGGGACTTATTTACAAAAGAGAAGATCAAACTATGAACAATAAAATGGCAAAAATACATATCTATCAACAATTTAATTTAAAGAATTTTAATCTAAAACAAACTAAGCAAATAAGAAGAACAAAAATAGAATCATGGATACAGAGAGTATTTTGATGGTTGCCTGATGGGATGGGGATTTGGGGGAATGGGTAAAGAGGTGAGGAGATTAAGAAGTACGAACAGGTAGCTACAGAATAGCCACAGGGATGTGAAGTACAGTACAGGAAATAGAGAAGCCAAAGAATTTATATGCATGACCCATGGACACGAACAATGGTGGGGCAATGGCCTGAGGGAGTGGTGTATGCTGTGTGTAAGGGGGAAAGGGAGAAAAATCAGGACAACTATAATGGCATAATCAAGAAAATATAATTAAAAAATTAAAAAGGATCTCCATTTCACAAGTGTTTATTCATTCAACAAGTATTTGAGACACCTACTATATTCTTTGAGGGATGAAAAGATTAATAAAATGGTTCCTGCCTTCAAGGAGCTTTCAGTCTAGCAGAGTTGATGACAGACCACTAGAAAAGCCTAAAATAAATGAGAAGGTTGTAAGAGCACAGAAAATACAAAACAAATAAAAATCTGGGAGTTCAAAGCACAGAAAGTATTTCTAATTGAAGAATCACATAAGGGTCCATGAAGGAAGCGTCAGTCAAGCTAAGCCTTAAAGACTTATAAAAATTTCAAAAAATACTATTTCCCAATTAGAGAGAGAGAGAGAATACAAGACAGTGAATAAGTCAATTTTTTAAAAAATCAAGTAATATTGAAAATTCATAACCTGGTTAATATTAGGATCAAAATTTATAGCTTAATTCAAAACAGCCTTACAGTATCAGTACTTTTTCTTATCAAATGTTATGAACAATCACTACATTATACTATATTCTTAATGTTTTTTAACTTGAATCTCTGCAAACTTGATTTCTTACAGACAATTAGTTGAGTACCATGGACACAGCTTTTGACACAGACTGCTGAAGTAACAGAAATTTGTATCATATGAAGGCAAGTTGTATACAACACTTTCCTGCATATGACTCTAGTCCTCGTGAGGTGACAGGCTCACATGACAGGCATCTTAGAGCTCTAGAGAGCATTAATAGCTCCATTTACAACTGAATGTGGAGAACACAGAAGCGATAGGGTGGGCTGACGGGGAGAAACTCTCCAGAGCACTCAGAGGCAGCACAAGGACGGCACTGTGAGCAATAACCCAGAGGCTACACACATTCCTTCATGGTGAAGAAACTCCACAAGAACCTTTGACGATGATCTTAAACACACAGCCACAGACTGCTAGACACTGACCATACAGAACCTTTTGTATTTAAACACCTACCCTGTGCCAGACACATGTTTTGGTACTGAAGACACAACAATAACTAGGCAAAGTCCCTGTCCTCATAGTACTTAGGTTGAGGTGCAGAAGACAGATAATTAACAAGTAAAAGTGTTATTATAACAAAATAGAACTAGCTGTACCAATGCTTCCCTTATGCACATTCAAGTGGAAACATCCTATATATTTAATCATGACTTAATACAAGCAGATGAACATACAACTAGATGAAACATTTTTCTCCAGGCTGGAACCAAATTCAGCCCAATGCATACTCACAGTCAAAGTAAAGTCGTAACAGTCAGGGAGCTCGTGATGACGAATAGTCTGCAGATTAATGGCCTTCAATTTAAACTTCAGCTCCACTGTTAGGAGCCTAGAAAACAGAGGAGACCTCAGTGCGGTGAAAGCATGCACGCACAAGCCTGAGTTCGCTCCTGCCTGCTTCCCTCACCTGTGGAAGTCCAGCGTTAAGTTCAGTTTATTGTCTTCTAGTGTTCCAATGTAAAAAGACTCATCTGGGTCCACAGAGAAACATTCTGCCATGGAAAGGAAGGAAATATAACAGGGGAGCCAAAATGAATAAAAATGCATCTTGAAAAGAGAATGCTATATATATTTAAAACTAGATATTCAGATTCTAGTATTTTTCTGAATTAAGACTTTAAAGGCTGGACATCTATACTACTTGGTTACAGTGACGTATTTGTTTCTAAGACCTGTGTGGTCACATTTCTGCAGTGGATGGAAGTGAAGGAAGGTCTGAGCTCCATTTCATTAGTCTGCTATAGAATGCGATCTTCCTCCCTGTCCTTTAAGCCTAAACTTTGAGTCCTTCCTACACTCCTTTTTTTCTTCTGTACCCTAAACATAAGTTTGAAGCACTTGCAGTGTCAGAGACAAATTTTTCAAAGTAAAAAAAAAATCTACTTTTTAAATATTATGTGTTGACTATTTTTCTTCAATAAGCACTTAAAAAAATGAAGATAGCATCTTCGAAGGTTTTCATTAGTCACTACTATAATCCTTTACTATCCCTTCCTGTCCCCGTGAAAAAGTCCCAGTGGCTATTGTTGGAATCCTTTGTTTTTGAATACTTTGTTTTCTTTATATTACATTTATTGAAGTGACATTGACTAATAAGACTAATACCTATTTTTTAATGAACTAAGCTAATGTTTCAGGTACAAATTGCAAATAATACTTTGCATACAAGAATAAGATGCGCTTTTCTAAGTTCTGGTTCTTATTCCTACCCCAACTTACCCCCATAAATACTGAAGAGTGAAATGCTTTTGAAGCGAGGGAGTTTAGATACATCAAGAATTTGCAAGCGTAAGTTTTTGTAAGGATAATATCTGCCTATTGAACTAGCTTCTCCAGCATGAGAGGCAGTGGAATATCGTGGTTAAGAGCCCAGGCAGCCTGGGTCGCTGCCTGCTCCTAGCTCGCTCCTGAGCAGATCGCTTCATCAACTCTCTGAGCCATACTCTAGTCTTCTATGACTAAACGGGAAGAATAATAAACCTTACTTTGTAGGAGTTTTTCTTTTTAAGAATCATAAGTTACACACTAAAGGGCTGAGAACAGCACCTGACACACAGTAAGGTCTATGTGGTTTTTACGATGATCTCTTCACACCGACCAAATCAATGTTTTAAGAGATGCAGTTACTGACTTTAAATATAAGTCAAGGAATTAACAATGGAAATTCTAGCTTATAGAAGAACATTACCAGTTTCAATTTTTGGATCAATGTCAAAGGTATCATTTCCCGGAAGGATGTTTCCTTGCTTGTAGAAGTGCTGACAGATCGCCATACCGGACCGCTCAACGCCTTTATTCTCATAAGCATGGTTCCCAACTGAGATGTTGCGCAGCTGCAAGTACTTCAGCACAAAAAAAAAAAGAGAGAGAGAGAGAGAAAGGAAAGAGAGAGGGGGAGGGGAAGAAGGAAGGGGGAGGAGGGGTGGGGGAGGGGGGCAGAAAACAAACAAAGTGAGAACGCCAGCCAGGGTGGAAGTGAAGAAGTGAAGCCATAGTTCCCTCGCTCCCCACCGGGACCCTGGCTCTCACTCCCACTCTGGGTGGAGACCTTCGCACTGATGTGCAGTGTGAGTGACGTGCTACTGTGCCCCCAGACGGCAGAGGAGCTAAGAGCATTTGAGAAATAGGGTTCTGAGTTGTTAATTTTGTCACCTTAGGCCAATCACAAACCTTCTGAGTTTCAGGTCCCTTATCTACAAAATTAAAGGCTTAAACCATATAATCTTCTTTCCTCCTTCAAAGAATTAAGTTCAGGAAATGGTTTTTACATCTTAGACCTATGTCCTGTAAGGTCAGAGTTTTGCTTTACTACTGCAATACAGGAAGAGGGATACAATTGTTCCAAGCTGACCAGCAAAACATTTTATTAAAAACATGTTAATATTTATCTTTGCAAGAATACAGTTTAGTCACTTTCAAAGCAATATTCCTCTGTCCTAGTGAATCTTTTAACTAAAACACAATGTTGCTTTTACAAATGGAGTAATTTCCACCTAAACCACTTAATGGATTTCTGTAGATAAAAAACAAAACTAAGTTTTCAAACTTATTTTGAACATGTCACTGGACACAATTGGGATACAAAGATAAGGATATGGTATCTGTCTCTTTGAATTAAAATTTAGTGGGATAGACACATAGATAAATAATTCTGCTAAAAGAAGCATGCAAGCCCTGTCCAGTGCAGCTCAGTTGGTTGGACATTATCCCACAAACCGAAAAGTTGCTGGTTCAATCCCCAGTCAGGTCACCTGCCTGGGCTGCAAGTTCAGTCCCCAGTTGGGATGCATATGGAAGGTAGCCGATCAATGTTTCACTCTCACATTGATGTTTCCCTCTCTTTCTCCCTCCCTTCCCCTCTCTCTAAAATAAAAAAATAAAAGGATGCCATGATCATTGAAGGAGATCATGTATACAAGGAGGGACCCAAAAAAACAGAATTTATATATAAAAAATTGTGTACTATTCTTACATGTTTAAAATTCAGTCTCCTTCAAAGTACTCGCCATTGGATGCAATACACCTATCGAGAATTTTTTTCCACTGCTCAAAACAGTTTTTGAAGTCGTTGATTTTGATGCCTTCTAGTGCTTCTGCCATTTTTTGTTTCACCTCTTCCACATTGGCAAAACATTTCCCTTTGAGGACTTTTTTCACCGGGGAAACAAAAAAAAAAGTCGCTTGGGGTGAGAATGGGTGAATAGGGAGGATGGGGCATGGGGGACCATGCCATTTGGGGTCAAAAACTGCTAAATACTCGGCATGATATGGCAAGTGCACTCATAAACCACCCATCATGGAATGGGTAAATTTGTTGAAAGAGTCTTCAAAAAAATTCACTGAAGCAGAATGCAGCCTCTCACAATATTTCCAGTCGGTACATTGATACAGATGAGTTCCTAGAACACTCACTTAGTGGAAGAAGCCTATACTACAAGGGACCACCCCTCAGAGGATAATTCCAGGTTTTGAGGAGTCCTTCCTCATAATATGCACCCTTGGAATTGATTCTGAGCTAGGCCTGGTCGAAACAGCACATTACCAAATATGGTGCTTAGTTCCCAGTCCTTAGTGCTTCGTGCTTAATTCTCAGTTCTCATCTATATTCACTTCCCCAAAGTACTTGGTGCAGTTGAGTGCTTTCCCCTTCATGGAGTACCTTCTTCACTTGACTTCTAGAACACAGACTGCTCCTTCTCATTCTCCTTAGCTGAACCTTCCCCTTGCCAGTCTCTACATCTCAGAGTGCCTTACATTAAGTCTTCAACCTCTTTATCTATATTCTCTCCCTGGTGATCTCAGCCAGCCCCATGTTTTATATATTATCCAATGCTGATGACTTCCAAATGTATATGTTAAACCTTGGCCTCTCCACTTAGTTCCATATGCAGGTGGGCAGCAATCTACCTGGGGTGCCTAGGATGAATCTTGAACATAAATGTACAAACAACAAAAACTGGCTCCTTCTACAATAATTTTCTTCTCAATAAACAACTCCATCAGTCAATCCGTTTTCAGGCCAAGACTTAGGAATAATCCTTTGGTCTTCTTCTCTCACACTCCACTTCCAATCCATCAGAAAATCATGCATTACTTTCCTATTACATCCCAAACTCAATCACTTCTCATTACCTTCGCTGCTACTGCCCTCACCTACTCCACCATTATCTCCCACCTGGTTAACCTGGTTTTCCTGCTTCCAAACTGGATTTTCACCACACTCCACCTTTGTAAAGAACTCATAGGACTGTTAAAATGTTTCCTCACTACAGTTACAAAGAGTAAATAAAATTCTTTGTAAGTAAGACTTACAAAGAGTTTGTCCTAAGTAAGTAAAACTCTTTGTAAATAAGTAAAACTACTTTGTAAGTTAGTGTTTAACACACATAAAACTCTTAGGAAAGTGACAGCCCAAACACAAACCTGTTTGAGACTCTGTTCCTGCTGTTTCTTCCTTGAGGTAGCCACAGGCTGCCTCTCCACTCTGTCGTCTGCTCTCTGCCCGCCTCCATCCCCTCATCAGAGATGCGTTCGCCCAGCACTTCCGCTCTTTCACTCTGCCTGCTTCTTTCATATGTTTACAGTATGCTTAGAACCAACGGACAGATATCCTTACTTACTGCCTATCTCTTCTTATTAGAATCTGACTTCCTTGACTTTGTCTAGTTGTTCCCTACTGTATTTATGTACCAAAAGCAATATCTGAGACATAAAGTGCTAAAATTAGCCTTTGCTAAGGTGTATTAGAGTCTCTCCCCTACAGTCACGCCTGCCTCCTCTGCATTTTCCTTAAATGTGTTCGATCTTTCCGGGCCTGCAGGGCCAGTACTGCTGCTGCTCCTTCAGCCTGAAATATTCTTCCCCGGACTTTAAGTCCTCAGAGAGGCCTTTTCTGACCGCCCTGTACTATTAATGCCCTATGCTACTTTATTTCACTTCTAGCACTCACTGTTACATGAAATCAAGTAATTTTGGTTAAACTTGTTTAACATCCATCTTCTCCATTAAAATGTAAACTCCACAGGGCAAGGAATTTATCAAGTCCACTATTCTAACCCCAGTGTTTAGAACAGTAGGAGGCACAGAGTAGATGTCAAATTAATAGTGAGGTATAAAATTATTATAACGCCACAGGGGCTCTTCATTTACTAGAGCTGATCTGTGTGAGTAAACTACTAGGATAATGTGTGTGATCACAACACCCAGCCTTCTGTGAGCACTGGGATTGGGAAAATGAGCCAGGAATCTGTGGTAACAGAAGTAAACAGCATAAATTGCTAAACAGCATTATGTCCTACATGTAGGGAGAAACAGGATAATGCTGGAAATATTCCATTTTGAGATTTTTGTTTTCTATTCAAGGAAATAGTGTATTAAGTCTTTCTAAAGCCACTCTGAGCCAAATTGGTAGTTTTATAAGGGGCAGGGAGGGTGTAAGGGGTAAAAAGTCCATTATATGAAAAAGAAGGTAAAAAACGCTGAGTGTAGTAATCTACTTCAGGCACATCATGAGAAAGCAGAGTTTTTTTGGAAAACAATAATGCTGGAAGAAACAGCAGGCAGCAGGAAGAGAGGGAGACCAAATATGAGATGGATCGACTCCATAAAAGGAGTCATAGGCGTGAGTCTATAGGAGCTGAGCAGGGGTGCTGAGGACAGGACACTGTGGACATCACTCATTCCTAGGGTCTCCGGGAGCTGGAGCTGACTCAATGGCACGTCACATACACAGGTACCCAGGTGACCAGTGTGCCTGGAATGTGGGGTTTGTAAGGGAAGGTAAAGCTGGAGAGGGAAGCAGGGGTCATGAAGTCGAGTCATATGCACCTGGGGTCCTGTAGCCCCTCTGAGTGCCCTCTATTTGTGAGGGAAACCCTACAGGAATTACCGAAAGATCTGAAACTCCTCACCACAGAAACTGTGCATCTTAAAGCTTGTAAGACATTGAAACACAGATCTGAGGCACAGGGCTGGAGGTACCTGCTGACTTTACAAGCTACGCTATAGCCAGGCTACCTTGCTGTGTAGAGTTGTGAGCACCTGCAAGGGCTGGATGGTCAGGGGCAGTGGCAGGGCTCTGTCCAGCTAAAGGGCAGCTCTGGAGCCCAGGTCAGAGGACTCTGGGACCAGAATGTGGTGTCGAACCATGGCTGGAAGGCGGATGACCTATGGGACTGATGGATGGGTCTCCTAAGTGGCTGTGGCCTCTGTGAGGCTTTAATCAGGCTGAGCACCTCTTCCCACTTGCCTCTGCAGCTCTGCCTTGAGAGAAGAAGTTTTTCATGTAGATGCATGGGTCACAAGTCATCCTTTGGGAGACAATATAAGATACGTGAGAGACCCTTATCTGACTGATGTGGCACCCAAGGAGAGCAGATTAAAGCCACTGCTTCTCTGTGATCCGTCTGTGGTCACCTCATCCTAACACATATAAGGAGCCTTTGAGCTCATTTATTCACTTACAAACATCTGAGTGCCTCTTATATACCTCTGTCTTCAAACAGTAAGTACATTAAATGCTGAGCACTGAACACCACATATAGATGTAGATACAGATATAGATATAGCTCCATAGATATAAATATAGATAGATATGTAATAAATGAGGAATATTATACAATTAAATCTGTGATTTTAGGTGAATCCTATAGAAGACAGCCAAGAAGTGGTAAGCCACTGGGTGGGGAAGAAGGGAAGCTAACTGGAAGTAGGAATTTACAAACTATGCTTAAACTGCAAGAGTAAATGGTTCTAAGGCACTGAGGCTTTTATATCTAAGCAACTGGCCAGAAAGAGAAACAAGTCTGGGAAGGAGGTGAGCAGAGACCATGAACCCGCTTTGTACGAAGCTGTCCTCAGGGGCTTGTGGCTGTCTGGCACGTAGCAGTGTGAGCAACGGTTTAGGAGTCACCTCATCTTGCTGGTGAGGTGATGGCTGCAAGGCTGCAGAGTGGAGGAAATTTTGCAGGACAAGGACAAACCTTTGAGGACTGCCCAAATTTAAGGGGCAGATGAAAGAAAGGAACCCAGGAAAGATGACCCACAAATGGCTGAGGAAAGCCAAGATATAATTTAAAACAAAATAACTAGTGTCTGGACATTCAAATATATAAGCATATATAATAAACATAAAGTGATGTTATTACTAGCATTGGATCTGAATGAGTCCTCGAGAAGGTCTAGGTAGAGGACTCTGAGGGCTAAACCCTTCCAGATGACTAATTAGTCACGGAACTCTCTCTAGGAGCTGAGAAGCCACTGTCCTATCAGTTCCCCTCAGGGACGATCACCTCAACCATCAAGATGCTTCCTTACAGCAAACAAAGCTCCCTCTTTCACAGCAGCCCATATTGTCCCTCTTCAGCTCTCTGGAACCATGTAGAATGACTAACCTCATCAACCACAAAAACTCTAGTTATTCATGAAAATTGTGATCAAGATATTTTTATCTTAGGCAAAAAATGGCTATAAAGCTTGGAAGATGGTGGGCAATCATCTGCCCAAGGTAAACCACCCTAATTAGGATTATCTACTTGTAGACTAAAGTAAGGGATCTATATCCATTTCTACAAAGAATATGGAAATCTGATAAACAGAATGGCATGAATGCCAGATAGTACTGTATTTTTCAATTAATTTTAAGTCTACTAATAAAGGTAAAAATGCTTTAGGAGGAATTTAATGAACTGTTTACTTAGTTCCTCTATCCCCTCCCCGCAAAAAAAAAAAAAAAAAAAAAAAAACAACTACCAATTTGGTTTAGAGTAGCTTTTAGAGAAACTTAATAAACTTAAAACAAAAATCTCGATACTATCTCCAGCAATATACTATTTTTTTACTTACAAATCAAATGACATAGTTCTCTTTAACAACTTATGCAGCTTACTTCTATTCCTGTAGATTTGGGGCCAAGTCTGTAATCAGAATGCTAACAGAAAGCCATGAGGTCATAAGTACAAGTCCCGCCTCAGCAATTTACATCTCCCTGTGCAGATCATCTTAGATAACGCGACTGCATTGTAACGATTGTTTGAAGAGACGTCGTGATAATTTTGAAATGTGGTCTGCAAAGTAACCCGTGTTGGAAATACTGACTTCAAGAACACTTTCAAAGATACCTACAAAATAAGAGATTTAGGATCTTGAGAAACTACTGTTTATAGCAAAAGCAAACTGATTAGAAACTCAGAATAGGAATTTGATTCATCTGTATGAACAAGCTTACTTTTATGGCAGTTAATCAGTATTACAATAAGATCATTGTCATGTATGGCATAAAGTTTTACTTATTTTTTAAATGAACTTTCAAGTATTGGTTGCTATATATACTCTGCAAAGTGAATATTCTCATTAAGTGTTTAAGAGCCCCTAAAACTATAAACTCTGAAGACTTAATGACTACTTACAACTAAGGTCATGGTTAATAATGTTAAATCTTTGAGGCTCGCATGGCAAGCCGTAGTTCTGATTCTCTTAATTAAGTCTCTAAAGTTTCTGTCTCTATGTTAACCAAAAACTCTCCTCTACTTCCAGTTTTGTAAAGTTTGTTGGGAATATTTTTAAAAACAATTTAAAAATGATTGTATACATGTTGTTTACACATGTCATCACAGAAATGTTACCCTTCTCCATTTGAATGTCGGTTTCTATTTTGCACATTGCTCACTATTTTCCCAAGTAAAGAATGCACATGCACCTCTGAGAGAGGAAAATCAAGTAAATTCCATTACCATATCTGTGGATTTCAAAAAAATGTAATGCTTGATTTACCTGGTTCACCGCAAAGAGGATCTGATTGTACACATCGCGCTGTGTGTACACTGCATATGTGTCGTCCGCTTGGTCCACATACTCTTTTAGGAAGAGGTGTTTGAATGCGACAGTGTTATCTTCCTTGAAAGCTACCACCATCTGGTTACTTAGCCCAAAAAAGACCAGCTTAAGAGAAAAAAAGAAAAAGTAAGAGGGTGAAAAAGCAACAAAATAAAGGTCTCCACATAATCAATTTCTCTCTATTCAAGATACAGTATCTAATTAATCCTGAATATGTTCAATAGAAATTAATCTTCAGTAGCTAGTGAATTAATTTATCCTTAAAGATGAGATTGGTTTCTAGATCTAAAGCAAAAAAATGGCTTTGTATCTGTTCAACATTTATTTTCACGTATGATCTTACTTATAGCATTGCCCCGGCCATCTAAAGCTTTAGGAGTTTGGAAAAGTCCTTTAGTTCTTCAAGTGTTCAGAGGAGCAAAGTCACTTTGGCTACACAATAGGAAGGTCTACTGAAAAACGAATGAGAGAAACCCTGAAGTGTGCGCAGAACCAGGGCAGAGGACATTTGAGGAGCTAAGGAGGTAGCTGGGAACTTAGTGCTTTGGGAGGACATAATTCAACTAGAAGAATGGTGAGGATAAAATATCAGTGGAAGAAATGGAGACAGGTGGTTCAGGGACTTGAATAGCAAGTAGGGAGTTTAAAAATGAATTCTGAAGGATATCAAGACGGTATCTAATATAATGTAAGAAACACCTTAAATAAATCTAAGTCCTACAATCAAGGTATATTCCTAGCTCTAATTACCAAAACTGTGACAATAAGACCCAAAATAAAAAAAATCCTTTGAACTCATCTGTAAATTATATTAATATAACATGTCCTTAATATTCATGCAGGATTGACCCCAGACTTTTGCATGAAACCAGCTGTTCAAACACAAAAAGTTTGTTTAACTGCACTGCTATCACGATAACATAAACTCCGTCAATCATATCCAAAACCTTACTTTACTCCGTCTCTCTTTCACCTCTCTTTCCTCCCTAACCACCTCAATCTTTCTCTATTCCCTATGCCACGCAGACACACGCAAGCACACACTCACGTGCACATAGTTAGAACAAACGCTCTGACTTCGATCCCACAGTGAGGCAGGGTGTATTTTGTACGGGAAAAGGGGAGAACACTGAGCACCTGTGGGCCACACTCTATTCCAGGAACTTTCCTCATTCTAAGCCCACAGGATAGTTCTTCATGTCCCACTGTACGAAACGAGTACAGAAAGGATCAGAGAAGTTAAATAATTTTTCTAAGTCGTATTACCAAAAAGTATATAGTTAAAAACTTGAATCCATCCAACAGACTAATCCCAAGCTACACAAAGTACTCCAGAGTCTGACCAGAAAAATACAGAGCAGGCAAATCTTTTCCCCTTTCTTCTCACCTTGTACATGTATGTCCTATACTCTACACATGTTCCCTCTCCACACCTAACTCAACTCCCACTTCCGAAGAGCCTCTTTAAGCTAAAAGTCCTATTTAAATCCTAATAACGTGGTAGTTTGATACTACAGGAATTCACATCTATTGAAACTGACCACCAAAAAGCCTCCAGAGAATTCACAAACACATTTTTACCAATTCATTCAAATACAGGAGGACCTCCCATGTGCCGATCCTGAGCTAGATACTGAGGATACAATGAAAAGTCACCAGTCCCTGCCCTTGCAGGCCTACAGGCAGACAGGTGGGCCTACAGGCGGACCGGCAGACCAATGGCTGAAACAGAACTGCTATGATTGGTAGGCTGAGCCAGGAAATGGGAAGACTAGGATGCCCATCATTTTACCCATCCTTCTTTTGCTACCAAAACACAAAGTCTCCAACTTAACAGAAAATTCACCTTCTTTTTCCCTGAAAAGAGGGAATCTGTCACCAAGTCACCCTTGTTTGATTAGTTACAAAGTTGTCTTTATGTAATATTTGTTTGATTGCTCAGATATAAATTAAGGAAAGATCTCAATTGAGAAACCCTTAGTTCTTTTCAAAAACATACCTAACTTACCTAAACACCTTTCACATGTTTATTATTAGCAGGCTTAACATTTTAAATTATTGGCTAATTTTCCTCTTGACCACTCTAGGACACACAGGAAGATGAGCTCCCTAAAAGATTAAGGAGTAATTAGGATCCTAAGTCTCAGAGGGAATAAATCTGTTGGAATTTCAGTTTTGCTCTTCTGGTTTCCTGACTATGACAGGCTATTTTACCTCACTAAGCCTTAGTGTTCTCATCTGTGAAATGGGAATACCAGTATCTGTGATTTGTTTTAAGAATCGAATAAGATGATGTTTAGCCTGAAACACAATTCTCACTTAAATAGAAAACATTCATGCTCAAACATTGGCTTTAAATGAGAGATAATTACTCTCACCAACAGAAAAACATATGTGCACAAGAGTAAATCACAACCAGTATGAATAAAGAATCGCAAAATATAGGCTTTTCCAACTTGTCAAATATATACTGAGAGCGGAGCATCCATTTTCATGGTGATACATTAGAGAGAGTGCCCCAGCCTCTGAAGTCCTGATTCAGCTGCTGATGCTCACCTGGATAGTCACCATTGCAAGTTTTATAATTTGTATGGCAAGTTTCCATGGTTTTCTACCTCGAGCCCAGAATTTCTCACAAGGATTCATGAAAAAAAATTTGAGTTTTCGCCTCATCTGGTCTTCTAATAGAAGCTCCTCGGAGGGAGATGTATTCTGGTTAAAAGTGCAGCAATTTTCCTCCTGGCGAAAGCTGCAGCTACTTGTAACTACTTCGGGATTTGCCATCTCTAGAGGAAAAAACAGACAAACAAACAAAACTGTTTCCATTCTGTAAGTAAAGACACAGGTTTATATTCTTTGCTATTGTAGGACAGTTGAAGGAGTCTAAACTAAAGATCCAGTTTCAAATAAGCACCACTGTTTTCAACTGCACTTTAGATGTTCAGAGACTCAATTAGAATGTTACAAGCCATTTTTCTTTTTGTTTCAGTTATTAAATGAATATTTACACAGTTGTAATTTACCAGATGTAAGGGCTGCTTCTATTAGCAAAAAGTTACATGTACGTGCATATATACATGGTATGATTGGCTTCCTGTCTCATTCACTAACAGCTGTAATTGGAGCATGGGGTGTGACCCAAAAGCCCAGGTTAGGGGTTCAGAGGGTAGGTGGACCTTGAAATTATGTGCAAAATGTTTTTTATATGTGGACATGGCCACTTTTCTTGGGGAGAAACTTAAAGATGTATCAGATTATCAAAAAAGTTTTAAATCAGTGAGTTCTGTTTAGTTTTTAATCCTGGTTCTACAACTTGATACTTTTATGACACGAGGTAAGTCATTCCACTTCTCTGACTTCAGTTTTCTCTTCTGCAAAATGATTATAACAGTAGCTGCCCTCATGTGATTGCATTGAGCATTAAATGAAAATGCAAATAAAGCCAATGCATAGGGTCACCGCAAAGTGAGGCTGCATAAAAGCAAGCAGCCTCACTTTCCCTACAGCCCCATCAGATAGAGCAGTTTCCTGAACAGCCAACAAGGCTCTTAAGGGGCAGTGTGTGCCCCAGGGGCCTTAACTGTCCCACAGAGTGGAACACAGAAGCTCCAAATCCCAATGAGCACTTAGGCTGTTTCCAAATCTTGGCTATTATAAGTGTCCATCAGTAGATGAGTGGATCAAAAAAACATGGTATATTTACACAATGGAATACTATGCAGCAGAAAAAAAGAAGGAATTCCTGCCTTTTGCAACAGCATGGATGGAAGTGGAGACTATTGTGCTAAGTGAAATAAGTCAATTGGTGAAAGACAAATATATGATCTCCCTTATAAGAGGAATCTAATGAACAAAATAAACTAATGAGCTAAATAGAAACAGAGGCATGGAATGAGGGAATAGACTGACAGCTGTAAGAAGGGAGGAGGGAGGTGGGGACTGACTGAGAGAAGGTGAAGGGACTAGTAAAAGAACATACATGAGGGACCCGTGGACATGGGCAACAGTATGAAGGACTGACTATGGAAGTGGCGGGGAGTGGGCAGGCTGGGCAGAGTGGGGTTGAAGGGGGAAAAATGGGACATCTGTAATAGCATAATAAGACACCAAAAATGAAAAAAAATCCCAATCAGCCATGTCACTTATATTTGCCTTTTATTGGAGGCTTTACATTTCTGTAGCACATTTTACTTCTCAGGGTACTTTATACCTATTATTTCTATCATCCCTTTGAAAAGAGTAAGGCTGGTTTCATTGTGTTTATAGTCCGTTTTTCCAAGGTGACAAAGACATCACTCCAGAAACTGGTACATATCTTGGATTTTTCCTCCAACTAATAGTGATATTATGGAAACCTGCTAAAAAAAATACCCCAAACCACCAGAGAGAATAGTGTTCTGCCATTTAAAAGGCTGGCTCTGATATTTTCCCACTGTACTTGGAAATCAAGGGAGGGTGCAAACTATACTAATGCAGCATCTGACAAGTCAGTGTTTGGCACCACGCTGTTTTTCAAGACTAGACTCCCACTTTGGTTCTGATTCAAACATTCTCAGCAAACAACATTTCCAAACAATAAATATAGACGATAAAAACTGGGCATCGGAAAAGTTTTTAAACTCTTGATTTAAAAAATAATACGGATATCACTGAGTCAATGATACATAAGACATTTACAATAGCAAATGAACACCTTCAAAATAAAATAATTATGATAGAACTCATTAAATTGAGGTTTGTATGTTAAAATTCCTTTCACAGTATAAGTACAATAATTCTTAGGTAAAGACATAGGAAAGAAAAACCTTATGAATACCTTATGTTTTTCACTCAAGAACACGTTGTGCCCTTCTTCAAATAGGTATGATGCTTTTAATCAGCATTTTAAAGGAACTTTACTTATTATGGGACGTAAGACAAAGGTGATTTTTTTGTTGCTCAAAACTTACATATGAACACCAATATAATGAAGCTCTTCATAAAACATGTGGGTGAATTACAGATTTGAGGTCACATGAAGCCTTTTTTTGATACAGAGGAAATTAAACTTTAAACAAACTGGTCACCTGCAATGTAACAGTAACCCACAGGAACAAAGAGAAAATGAGCCATCCCAGTTAATTAATTCAGCAACTGAGTTAGCCAGACATTACATTGTAGAAAAACACTGACCGCCAAACTTCCTGCAAACGTGAACTTTCCGGCATCACTCAAGCCCTTCGAAGCTGGGGGCACTGTGACAACTGAAACCTGCCCAGACCCCTCGCCGCCTAAGGAGGGCGGGCTGCAGCCCTGCACAGAAGCCCCAGAGCGCAGATACCACCACCACCCCCACCACCACCCCCGGGGACCCGGTGGCGGCACCAACACGCCCGGAGGGGGCCTCGGCCCGCGCGACCACCACTGACCTCGGCGGGGCGGCCAAGCAGGCGCTGCGCCCAACTGCTGCAGCTGGTGCCCCACTGCCACCTGTGTCCCTTCCATCCAGCCGACGTCCGGGGGCCCGACCCTCCCGCTTTCTGTTACCGAAGGCTCTCGACATCACAGTTCCTCCCTGCACCGCTGGCGCCTTGCCCACGACACCTAATGCCTCCGGACGGTGCGGAGCTGGGCTCACCTGCGTCCGGCAGCACGGGGAGGGAGCCCCGGGCGGGGAAAACAGGGCAACCCGGGCGAGCAGGGTCAGCGGGCTTTGTTAGGTCTTCTCTGCCCCCGGGGGATGAGGTGTGTCAGGGCGCCGCTCTGCAAGTCCCTGAGGCCTAGCTCAACCTGGAGGAGCCGCTGCGGGTGGCATCCTCCCCCCTCTGGCCGCTGGAACTCGCGCAGCCCCGCCCCAAGGCTCGGTTCCCCTCCACGCCCATCTGGAGCCGCCTTCCAGGAGGGCGGGCTGGGCGAGGGAGGCTGTCGGAGTCACCCCCGGACTCCGACGCCCCCACCTCTTCCCCACACGCCTCTCTGGTCCCGGTAAACACCTCGCACAATCCCAGTCGAACGCTCGCTGGTTGAGCAGAAGCTGCCTCGAAGTGAGAAGAAAGTACTCATGCTTTAGGGCCAGAAGGGGCCAGCCCTCGGGTCCCATTCCTCTCACGTGGTTGGCAGAGGGGGCTGGATGCTGGGATGCGCGCTCGGAGTCCGGCTGCTGGTCGGAGTGTGCAGTCCTTCCTCTCTGACAGCTGTGCATTCTGATGTTTGTATACAGGAGAAATCATGGCGTGTACGACTTTTCAAGCCTGAGATTTGGACCCTCTCTTAGGCCTTCCTGTTTCACAAAATTGCTATGAAATCAACGAATTGTTGGCTAGGCTCCTCTAGACCGAGTGCTGGGACATAAAGAGCCCTGGAAATCTCTTAGAAGAAACGGGACTAGAAATACTTGAGGTAGTGACAACGAGGCTGTGCCTGGCCAAACTTTACTCAGACTCCTAAACTTTCTCCCAGGCTCATTTGTGCCTTTCCTTAGTAAAACCCAGTTTTAGCAAGGACTCTGCTCAGTTTACCAGATTCTCAGGTTCTGGTTCAGCTTAGCAGAACCTCCCTCCCCGCAACACACACACACACATCCTCAAAATCTGATGGGGTTCCTCATCTTCCATCATCCCTCAGGTGACGTCTGATCAGCCTGGCCTGTTTTCAGTTGGGTACGTTTAGCCAGAACCTCCTTCACCCCTGTAGTTTTTCATCCACTGGACCATACCAAATTTAGAGTGGATCCCGTCTCTCTCCCCCACCGTAGAACCCCATTCCAGTGGTCCCTACAACTATCTCTATGATCCTGAATAAAGTGCATTACACCTTTAACAAGTGCCATTGAATATTTTTTCTTCAAGAATAGACCTCCAACCATAACCTTTTTCTTTATTATTTTTTAAAAATCAAACCTGAGTTTACTCCTTATCAGGTATAGATCAGGAACTTTGATTAATTTAAATTACAATTACAACCACTTTGGATATATTTTAATAGATTTTAGGGGTGGATACGTTTGTAAAAATCACTGAATTTTCATAACAGGTAATTCCCCAAATTATATCAAGAGTTGTCAGACCCTTTACAAAATCTTTTTCAAATCCTAAACTATTTTGAATGGATAACTTATAAACGGAAATACCTTTTCTTGCAGTGGGGTACGAGAATTGCATGCTGTTCATTAACCTGAATCCCAAGTGCTGTGAACAAAGTAGATACGCAAAAGGATGTAATTGGCATCTCAATTCTCAAGTGCAATTTGGAAAATACAATTTAATCTCTAATGCCCATATGCCTCTGCATGCTTTAACACTATTTCCTTACAATAACAGTGAAGTCATCTTGCCAATGGAAGTTTGAAATGCTTGATTTTTCTGAAACAACCTAAACTTTGGAGAGGTTCGCAGGTATAAATGATGCCCCTGACTTAACCCTAGATTTGACTTAAGTAGACACATGAATAGAAAAAGCCAGGCTTTGGACTCAGATGGTGGGGGCTCAAATTCTCTTCTGTTCCACTTAGTGAGTGACTCCGGGAATTACTTAACCTCTTCACCTCCCATTCCTTCTATGTATAATCCATTTAATAATAGGGTACAGGCAAAGCATTCATTACTGGGCCTGGCATATTCATTTTTGGGGGGGAGTATTAATTAGTAAAAGAATCAACCATGTTCACGAATTGCAAGACAAAAAGATGTTAATTCTCAGCAAGTTTATTTATAAATTCAACCTAATATCAATCAAAATTGCAGCAAGCTATTTTGTAGAAATTGCCAAGCTGATTCTAAAATTCACATGGAAATACAAAGAACCTAGAATAAACATACAATTTTTAAAAATAAGGACAAAATTGGAGGACTTATCCTACCTGATTTCAAGACAGTTTTGTATGTGCGTACAGATACATAGAGTATGTGTAGACAATGGAACAGACTAGAGAGTCCGGAAAGAGATTCACATATATATCAATCAGTAGATTTTTGACAAAGTTACCAAAAACAATGTAAAGGGAAAAATTAAACCTTAGCAATCAACATAGCCTTACTACTGACTTAAATGAATATATTGACACCAAGTCAAAAGGAACACAGGAAACTCTGCCATGCAGAGTCAAAGATTAAGGTCACCACTTCAGAAGGATGACAGGAGCACATCAGAGAAGCAGTTAAGACCTAAGTGGTCAGCTTGCTGGTGATTGTCATGTTACACGTGTATGTGCCTGGCCCTGCCAGTAATTAGTTCATGCAAATGCAATAAAGATTAATAAGTTTGTATACATACTAAGCCAATGAATGGTATTTCAAGAAATAACAAGTTTTGCAAACAAAACTCTCTGAATTGGTGATTTCAACATATTTTTATGCAATACTATTGATCTTGCTAGGACACCCCAAATGTACGTTATCTGAGTACTACCCAGTCACATTTGCTGCATTTTCCAGTATTTGAATATTCACTAAATAATATAGTTCTTTTCAAACAGGTAAAATATTTTCATTGTTAAAAATGTAAATGAGAATTCTGGCCTAATGGTGGAGTAGGTAAACTCTGTCCTTATCTCCTCCCACAATTACATCAAAGTTACAACTAAATTATAGAACCACCATTATTGAGAACCACCTGCAGACTAGCTGAACAGAATTCCTATACTAAGAATATTTAGAAGTTATGTGGAGATGGGTATGAGGGCCAGAGACATAAAATGGGCAGGTCTCATATCCATGGTGTGGTGATTAAGAATTCGAAGGGATCCCTGGCCAGTGTGGCTCAGTTGGTTGGAGTGTTGTCCCGTAACCGAAAGGTTGCAAGTTCAATTCCCAGTCAGGGCACATACCTAGGTTGCAGGGTTTCAGTGCAGGTCTGGGTGCATAAAGGAGGCAGCAAATCGGGGCTTCTCTTTTGCATCATTGTTTCTCTCTCTCCCTCCCTCTCTCTCTAAAAGCAATGAAAAATGCCCTTGGGTGAGAATTAAAAAAGAAAAAGAATTGGGAGGGATATCTCTGCAGGGGTCCTCCCTAAGGAACAAAAAGTCCCAGCCTCACACCAGGCTCCCCAGCCTGAGGCAGCAGTGCTAGGGATAAGAGTACCCATAACAAGTGACTGTGAAAACCAGTGGGGATTGTGTCCTAGAAAGACAACGGGCTACTAGAGACCAAGGCACTGTTCTTAAAGAACCCATAAACAGACTTACAAACTCACTTGCTGTCATCCTCAGCATAGAAGCAGCAGATCCAAAAGAGCCAGGACATGCAGGGAAGAACTAAATTGACTAACTTCAGGGCCAGGGCTGGGGGCCAAGGGCTGGGGCAGTTTTCTCTAAGGACAGAACCAGTGGCACATGCTCTCCATTAACCTGGCAAACACCTCTGCAGAGCCCTGAGGACTCCCAACCAACTTGCATGCTTGGCTGGAACTTCTTTTAGTGGCTCTCCCATATAAGTGGCCTACCTCAGCTCATGCTACAGACTTTCCCAATATCTTTCAAAGATGCACAAACACCAAACAAGCCACTGTGTTCCTTGTAGCTCTTGCTAAGTGGTTCCATGTGCACCAAAAGCAACGACTGGTCTCAACTTTCATTGTAACTCCCATCGAGTGACCCCAAGCCTCGCATAAGCAGTGGCTAGTCTTGACCTGGAACTTAGGTTCAACAAAGTGGCCACAAGCCTGACACAAGTGGTGGTTGACCTTGGTCTGCACTGGAGACTTTCTCAAGAGGCTTCCAGACTCAATAACCTGATGGCCAGCTTCAGACCAGACCAGAGCACCACCAAACCACCTCCACATGCAACACACCCTAAGGGTGGTCTCAGCAGGCACCAGAGCCTTGCTGAAGTGATTCTTACTCTATAGAGCTTGCTGCACACACAACAGTTCATTTGCTGCAGTCATGGACAGCCCTCACAGCCAGCAAGTCTGAAGGTCAATCCCACTCACTGACATGCCAACAGCAATCAAAACCCAACTACATAGGCGGGCACACACAACCCACACAGGGGACACCCTGAAGCACTTGGCTCAGGGAGACTGCACCATGGGGCCCCACAGGACACTTTCTACAAAAGGCCACTCTGTCAAGGCCAGGAGATGTCACAGATCTACCTAATGCATAGACACAGCGAGTCGGCCAAAATGAGAAGATGAAAAAACATGTCCCAAATGCAAAAACAGGACAAAACTGCAGAAAATGAACTAAATAAAATAGAGACAAGTAATTTACAAGATATAGAGTTCAAACACTGGTTGTAAGGAGGCTCTAGGAACTTAAGGGAAGAATAGATAAACTCAGTGAAAACATCAACAAAAAGATAGAAAACCCAAAAAGAGCCAGTGAGAACTGAAAAATACAATAACTGAAATTAAAAAATATATATACTGGAGAAAATCAACAGCAGATTAGAGAAAGAAAAGGATCAGTAAGCAATCTGGGAGACAATGCAGTGATAAACACCCAATTAGAACAGCAAAAGAAAAGAATTAAAAAAAAATGAGGATAGTTTAAGGAAATTCTGGGTCAACATCAAACAAACCAGCATTCACATCTTAGGTGTACCAGAAAGAGAAGAGAAAGGGCAAGGGACCAAACACCTATTTGAAGAAATAATGACTGGAAACTTTCTTGTATTGATGAAGGAACTAGACATACAAGCTCAGGAAGCACAGAGAGTCCCAAACAAGATGGACCCAAAGAGGCTCACACAAAGACACATCGTAATTTAAATGCCAAAGGTTAAAAACAAAGAGAAAAATCTTAAAAGTAGCAAAAGAAAAGCAGTTAGTTATATACAAGGGAGCTCCTATAATACTATCACCTAATTTCTCAACAGAAATTCTTCAGGCAAGAAGGGAATAACATGAAACATTCAAACGGAGGAAAAGCAAAGATCTATAACCAAGATTACTCTACTAGCAAGACTATCACTTAGAATTCAAGGAGAAATAGTTTCTCAGGCAACAAAAAGCTGAAGGATTTTGTCCCCTTAAACCAGTACTTTAACAAATATTAGAGGAACATCTTGAAGTAGAAAAGAAATGATAAAAGCAATATGGAGAGACTCTGGAAGATGGCGGCGTGGTAGGATGCAGCAGATTCTACTCTCCCACAACCAGGGAAAAAAAATCTGAGTCATTTTACGTAGGTACAGAGCAAAGAGCCAACATTATCACGCCATAAATGAAAATAGGAGATCGCAAATTG
>CM052542.1:58272958-58294763 GCA_028533065.1 Trachops cirrhosus
CATTGAGGAAATTGGATTGTAGGCCACAGATGTGACCCCCCAAAAAAGCATTGTATCAATGGTAAATTCCCTAAATTTGATTATTGTGCTGTGATTTTATAACTTTTTTTTTTTTTTTGCAAATCCCCATAAGGGAAGAATTCTTTTTTAATGAATTTATTGGGGCAACATTAGTTAATAAAATTATGTAAGTTTCAGGCACACGCTTCTATAATAAATCATCTGTACACTGGATTGTGTGTTCACCACCCCAAGTCAAGTTTCCTTCCTGACCCTCTTCTACCCCCTTTCTCTTGCGTAATCACCATACCGTCTGTGTCTTGATCTTAGCAGATACAAACAGAAGTATTAAAACATAAAGGAGTGTGATATACTCGATCTAGTCTCAAGTAGTTCATAAAAAAATTAAATAAATCAGAGAGTCAGAGAATGTGAAGGGCAGTTCCCAAGAGGTGCACTAATTGAGATGGGCGTACAACTGCTGACTTCGTCAATGATCAAACACTGCACCGAGGCACGAAAAGCACATGAGCGATAGTAAAACCACTAGAGTAGACTCATAGATAGAGAGCAGCTGACAGCTCAAGGTGGGGGAACTTGGGAGGGGTGGAGGGATTGAGCTAAAAAGAGAAAGAACTCATGGACAGGGACAACGATGTGGTGGTTGGGGTGGGGGGAGGAGGAAGAGGGTATGGGGGAATGAATGGTAATGAAACAATATAAAAAATAAATGAAAAATAGCCCTGGCTGGTGTAGCTCAGTGGATTGAGCACGGGCCTGTGAACCAAAGGATCGAGGTTCAATTCCCAGTCAGGGCACATGCCTGGGTTGCAGACCAGTTCCCAGCAGGGGACCCATGAGAAGCAACCACAGATTGATATTTCTCTCCCTCTCTCCTTCTCTTCACCTCTAAAGATAAATAAATAAAATTTTAAAAAATTTAAAAAAACTATAAAGAATAAATGAAAAATAAATAAAGAATAAAATAGTATGAACAGAAAAAAGAAATGAAAAGATAAAAATATGAATAAGAAAATATAAGAAAGAAAAATTCTCACTGAAAAAGACAAACACTAAAAGCAGTGGATCAACTAACTATAAAGCTAATATAAAGATTTAAAAAAGTAGGAAGATTGCATGTAATTATGAAGATAAATTAAAGAAATACAAACACACACAAGAAGTAAATAATAATGATAAAAACAAACATAGAGAGGGTGAGTAAATATCGTAGTGATTTTAGAATGTGCTTAAATTTAAGCAACCATCAACTTAACATAGCTTGGCGTATATGAAGCCTTCTCAAAAACCCTGTATGCTTTAGCGTAACATAGCTCAGCTGAAAGTCTCAGGTAGCATAGGTATTAAGTCCCGTACCTGTCGCCCCTATCTTTCCCTTTTCTGTGTCTTTACATTTATACCACTGATTTTCCTTCCACCTTAATTCCATCTCTGTTTTTTCATTAAAATGTTTATGTATTCAACACATATATTCAACAAGTATTTATTGAGGACCTCCTATATTCTAGTACAGGTATTAGGTACTATTGAGAGAAATATGAATAAAATATAAACCCTGCTCTTCAATATCTTAGAGTCAAGAAGATAATGTTTTTTTTTAATTTTGAGAAAATTTCAAATACAGTCATGTACAAGGAAGCAAACACTAATCCCACTTAATACTCACAACCCCTAAATTCAACAAATTTTATATTTCATTTTGTTTGTAGTCTTTATATTTTATAAGAAATGATATAATAAAACATTACAAAGTTAACCATCCCTTTCCAAATGCAACCTTCTGTCACAAATTGGTGTGAATCTCAATTTATTTGTAATATTTTTTCACATACATGTATCCATTATATAGAAATCATTCAGGCATCTTTTGTACACAAAGATGGCATCACTCTGTACATAATCATCAACATTTACCTCATGCTTTTGATTCTGAGCTACGTCCAGGAAAGGTTATTTATTTTAGCAGCTTTATGGTAATTGGTTGACTACACCCTACCACTGTATCCATTTTCCTACTGATGGACATTTAGATTGCTTGCATCTTTCACCATTACAAAAATATTCTCCAGTGAACATCTGTGAATCATTTCCTTGTGCACATGGGTAAGAGTTCCTCTAAGGTAAATATCCTAAGTAGATTTGCTAGATTATAGAATATCTACATTTTCAGTTTTAATAAATACTGCCAAATACTCTCCGAAGTGATCATTCCAAATCATTTAATGAACATTTCCAGTGCACCTTCTATATGGCAGGTATAGATTTAGGCACTGGGGAAGCATCAGTAAAAAAGACAAAAATTTCTGTCCTCTTTGAGTTTACATCTTAGTGGACAAAGTCAATGACTACAATAAGAAAATTATAGAAGGTGATAAATACTATGGGAAAAATAAAGCAGAGAAAGAATTGGGAGTGAACAGTTGTCATTTTTAAATAGGGTGGGGACAGGACTCATTGAGAAGTTAACAGTTAAGCAAAAACTTGAAGGACATCTGTTTCAAGCGTTCCGGAGAGAGGGACTGGCCAGTGCAAAGCGGGAGTGTGCCCGCTTTGTTTGAGTGAGCCCTAGGAGGACAGCCTGTGTGTAGCAGCGTGAGCCAGGGCAAGGAATGGCAGGAAATGACGCCAGAACCCACGGCCAGGTTATGCCGGATGCTGTAGGCCACTGTGGGGACTTCAGATTTCACACAGAAAGAAATGGGAGCCACTGGAGCGTTCTGAGCAGAAGACTGGCATGGTTCTGTTTTAAAACTGTATCCGTCTTGCTGCAGTATTGAAAATATTTCCCCAAACGGTAAAAGAGGGAAGCAGAGTAGTCAAGGACAGCTCTCAGGTTTTTGCCTGGGCAACCATAAAGTTGGAATTGCCGTCCGCGGAGGGGAAGAAGACCGCCGCGAGCAGGTCAGCGGGGAGGCAGCAGAGCACAGCCCTGAGTGTGTTTGACGTGTCCGCTGGGTGTTTCTCGGCCCAGCTGTTGGAGGCTACTTGGTTTGGTCTTATTTTCACTTCTCTCACAAGCTGATAATTCTGTAAAATATAGTTCAAATAAATGTCTAGAAATATGGAATGAAGACATTTAAAATACTAATCTCAATGTTGTTGATACATAGCAAAGTAATTTTTGATCAAATTGCCATCAAGTTTTAAAAACTTCACTTTCTGTACTTCCTTTGCCGCAGACAGGTAACAACTGTTTCATGGACCAGTGGGCCAGTAAGGTGTGTTTCCTGGCTGGCTCGGACACCGGGGACAGCCTTCGGATAACTCTACATTAGACATCCTAGTGGAAATGGCTAGTAGACAGCTGAATATTCAAATCTACCTTTAATCATCACCAAAGGACAGGGGCAATGTCTACAAATTCACTTTGAACATAATTAAAGATTAAATCTGATTCAACAACTAACTATTCATTAAGTATGTGCCTTATTTGAGACACCATGCTGGCCGTATACCTAGCAGAAACAGGAAAAACTGATTTCTGTTAACAAACATGTATTCTCTGTATTTACATTTGAAACACTTTATTGAGCATAGTATTCCAAACTAGATAATTTACTGGGAGCACATTGAACTGTTTAAAATTTACATATTAAAACTGGCTGAACTCAGAGATGGGAGCATTATCTTTTGATTGAACCTCGTGATTTGTAGCCTCACATGACAAAAATATTTAACACAGATTTTATTTGAAACCTGAAGCTGCCTGCTTGGTAGAGAGAAGAATTCGTTTTCTCTCTCTCTCCTGCTCTGTGAGTTCCCTATGGAAACCCAAACCAATGGAAAACCTGTTTCCGTTCGTTACTGCGAGGCTTCATTTCTCTTGAAGAATACCCCCCACCCCAAGACAGCGACATGGTTGCTCTCCCTTTTCATCTGGCTGGGCCCTGACTATCAGCCCAGACCTTGCAGATGTAAAACTGAAATACAGACAGTTTAATAGCTTGCCTGATGTCACTTATCTAGCAAGTGACAAATTTAGGCTTCAACATAATATTCTAACTTTAACGACAATATTATTTGAGGGACTCCACTTTAAAAATCATTTAAAGCACCCTCATGGTAGGAGTCATTATATGTGTAGAACTGAGACTGCACTGGTTGTTGATGCCTGTGGATATTGTATTAATAGTACTGTCACCATCGTGCAATGACTCTCCCACCACCAACTGTTTGCGTATAGAGAGTAGAGTCTCACCTGTACTCACCAAGTCCATTCTGCTCCCACAGGGCCCTGTGTTTTCCTCCTCAGCTCCTGAATTTGCCCCTCTAGAGACATCTGCTGCCCACGGCCTGCAGACCACCTGCAGGGCCCTGAATGAAACCAGCAGTTCAGGGTGGGCAGTGAGGGGTGGAGGGGGCCTATGTCTTCTTTAGTCTCCATTAGACTCAAATTCAGTACAGAAATGGTTAAGAATGCCTTTCTCCTTGCTTTAGTATTGCACGTGTTCCAATTTCTTGTTAAAGTTTTAGTCCTTTTTTTTTTCTAGAAATGCCACATTGTGTCCTCTCCTCCTATATCTAAGTTTTGTTCTCAAGTGGGGTTTTTCTGTCTGTTTTCTCGTTTCGGAAGGTGACCACTCTTCTGGGACGTGCCTCAGTCCCTCATGCAATCGGGTGCGATGGGTTCCCCAGGCAGATTGTCAAAGTCCCAGCAGTGTAGGACTCAAACAGGGCAACTTCCTTCCCTACCACTCTTCCTCCCTCCCAAGCATACTGATGCAGACGGACAAAACAGAACAACTCCTATTCAGCATCCTCAACTCTTACTTTCTGAGCTGTTTTTTTTTTAAATCTCCAAATAGACATCCCCTGGAGGTGTCTCTAAAGAAAAGATAATGAAAGGCTTGATGGCTCAGTCAAATCACAAGATTATAATCTTTACTTCCTTAAATCTGACTGCAAAGCATTATGGATTTTTTTAAAGAAAAATAAATTATTTGGAAAAATACAAAGAAGGTTTTGTTAGAGAGCTTCTTCTAAATTTGCTTTAAATGTAGTCAACACATATTTTATTAAATATTCATGCCAAACACTGTGCTAGACAGTAGAAATATAAAGGAACGAGACACCAACCCTGAAGTCCAGTGGGAGACACATCCATATAAACAAGCCATTGTAATACAATAAATACTTACTATAATGGACAGAGAAAAGAGTGGCTAATTCTGCTAGGTGCCTGTATGGCTTTACAGAAAGGTCATATTTGAGTTGGATCTTGAAAAATAAATAGGAGTTTATCAAGTAACAAAGATGAAGAAAGGAGTTTTAGAGTAAGGTGGAGGTGGAGGTAGAAACAGCAAGATGGACGGATGCACAGATGTGAAAGATGCAGCTCATTTGGGGGGTGGTCAAGAGCTCCGTGTAACCAGAGCTCTGCCTCTTCCCCTGGGACATGCAAGCCCCTGGGCTGTGTAGCAGTGTGCTGTGGAAAAACACACAGTGAGCATGTCACCGCTGCCTGGGGCTTCACTGAGTGTATTCAATTTCATGTCAATTTTAGTTCATAGAGATTTTAGACATGTTTTCAGTTTTATTGAGATATAATGACATATGACATTGCATCAGGATTTTAGGCATTTTTAAAAGTTAAAACAAACATGAATACATTATAAAGCAGAATAACTTATTTATATGAAACAAATATATGTAACTTGCAGAAATCTCTTTCAAGTTATCACGCCTCTTTTCATCAACCTATTACTAACTCCCTACGCCTATGGTTTCATGGTCCTCGGCTATTACAGACTTTATCTGAGAAGCACTAAGACTAAAATGTTGGGTTAAGCTGGGGAAAGAAGCAGGAAATGAGGTTAGAAAAAATAGCTCATTATCCATATATCTTTAAGATACCTTTCAGAACCCTATTTGTACATATGCCAGATGGAGGATATGTAAGCAGGTGATGTCAGGATTGAATCTTTGTAGTAAAACACTTTTTGGCAATTTGGCAAAATAAATTAGAAAAGAGGAGACAGCACAAGTCAACAAACTATTATTATCCTCTAGGTGAAAGACGAGGCACACCTGAAATAAGGCAGAGGCAGTGCGGATGGCCAGGAAGAGATGAATTGTTTGAAAGCTATTTAGAAAAGGAAAACAGTAAGAGAGTGATAGGTTGACTGTGGGCAGTAGAAGAGGGGTCAGGAATGACTAAGATTTCTGGCCTTTAAAATGATGGACAATGGATACTATTACCTAAGGTAGAAAATAAAGGAGGAAAAAAGTTTCCAAAGATACTTGAAAGATGGCTGAAAGACAATGAGTTGACTCTGCTAAGTTGTGATGCTTATGGTACAGTAGTTCATTCACTCACTTACGCACTCAGTATCTTTATTTAGCAACCATCAAACATGGTGAACTAACCTGTATTTGGAAATGTCCAATAAAGAGTGGGAATTCAGGTCTGAAATTGAGGAGATGGAGAGTAAGTATAGAAATGGAAGTCATCGATGAGTTCAGAGAGATGGCTGAACCAAAGGGAGTAGGTGTGATGGCAGCAGGAGGTGCAGAGAGTGAGAAAAGAATCAGGACTGAACCCAGGGGAAAACCTACCATTCAGTGTGGGGAGTGGAAGAGCCTGGGGAAATGTTGTCACAATGAAAAGTCCTCCTCCTGTTTTGTGAAAGTAAGTGACTTTAAAAAGTGACTCCTTTAGTAAAATTTATTTGCCTTTTTGCAAAGGCAAATTCTTCAGAAGTTTGAAATAAGGGAAATTTGAAATCATATATATGATCACTCTACACATCATGTAAAGTCTTATCTAATTTAGGATCATTACATTTCAGATATGTCAACAAGCCTTGTCTCGTTGAAATGAAGTGTTTTCATTTAAATTGAGTGTAAAAAATTAATTTAGACCAATTACAGCAGTCAGTTGCATTGCTTTATTAAATTCTGCCAGCTTACAAATAACCAGTTACAATTATTTTTTCAAGGACGGGGAAACAGTGTTCAGGGAGAGCAGCTTCACTGTATGAATCCCATAGGACTCATAACAGCGGATAAAATGAACCTTGGCGTTCCTCAGGGGTTTAATCTTCTTCCCCTGAGACTCATACTTACAATTTGAGTTAAACTCTCTACACAAGTTACTTTGACAAGAATAAAAGGTAACACTTCAGAAGATAATCGAACCAATTATCTCTCTTTAACGCTGGAACTAGAGCAGGTTTCTGGGAGGGCCCAGGGGGCTGTTGGGGTAAGCAGGGCAGCTGCCTTAAGATGCTAACGCCGCAATCTTCCCATAACACTGCCCTTCCTGCTGCTGGAGCCCACACCTCGTCTAGAATCCTTCTGAAAAGGATTCTCCTTCAGGTATGCTTGCGCTGGGCCAAGCCGATCAGACCTGGGGGCAGGCGGAACGACAGTCCTCAACATACATCAGTTGCACAACTCCTTCCTTCCCTGCGAGTGGAAACTGCAGGCCTGGCCCTCTTTCACCTTACATGACGTTTTCATCATAGCAACCAATCACAAGCCTGTTCTGAAAGACTGTTAGGGAACGGAGACTGTATTGGTACTGGAGCGTTGTCAATCTCTGCTGAGTCACCGCCTCTTTTCTCTTAGCAACGGATGAGTCGCAGCAACAGTCTGAAGAGGAGCTTCGGTTTGTGCTCTTGTTTTTCGGAGAGGAGAGTCACTCTTTCATCTTCAGCCCCAGAAGGAGTTCCTCCCTAGGGTACTGCAAAGAGGCTGCTTTTCTCTTCAGTTTAGCAGTGTCAGGTAAGGGAAGCTCTGAATAGGAAAGGAGGCTTGGAAAACAAGTATTTTACTCACTTATTCAAGAATGTCAAAACACTTGCAATGTCAGCTATATGCTAAAAGCAGTGAAGACTGCAAAAAAGTACAAAATTTTTCCTGCTTTTAAAAAACGTCCAGCCTAGCTAGAAGACAAAAATAACAACGAGATAGCAGTTAAGGACACTTTTAAGAACTTTGAGGGAAGGTACTGAGGGAAGGTTATTCACAAGTCATATTATTCCTGGTGTCTATCACGTTGTCTGGCACATAGTGGGAGCTCAATAAATGATGGATGGATGGATGGATGGAAGGATGGACAGATGGATGGAAGGATGGACAGATGGATGGATAATTGATGGATGAAGAGGAAAGCAGAATGGTCCTGGTTACTCATTGATATCTGTATCGGAGATCAAAAAAGAAAAGATAAATGCTGAAGTACCATAGTTAGGGAGGTGACTTCAGGGCCATTAAGAGGGGGCCAGAGTAGATCAAGTGAGAAGAAAATGAAGGGGGAAACATTAACTTTTTGACAGTAAGGACTTTGTCTTGCTCATCTAGTGACCTCCAGTACCTAATTGCTGCTCAATTTTTCTCTCCTTCTGCCCAGTTTATGCTGAATACTGAATAAATTCACAGCAATTTCCAGGCCCTCTGCCTTTGCAAAATCCTGGCATAATTATGTGCACTACAGTGTGATTAGAAAGTGTCAAGAACAAAATTGTTTACACCTCTGAGTGAGAAAGTTGGGGAGGCTTAAGGGAGAAGGTCATATTGGAGTTGAAGCTTGCAGAATGAGTGAGATTTAAGCAAGCAGAGAAATGTGTGCATGGTGTGGAGCAGGTGTGGCTGGGAGGGAGAGGGATTCCCTGCAAAGGGAGACAGGAAGACTATCTGGAGATGCCGGGACTGTTTAGAGATTGGAGAGTAATCCTATAAGGCTGGAGTAGAACTCGAAGAGAGGATGTGGTGAGGCAGACTGTGAAGGGTGTTAAAGGTGATGCTTACACATTTTTCTTGTTTTGCAAAGTCTGGTCTGCAGACCACTGTGCAAGACTGCCTCATAGTAGTTTTTAAAATGCAGGTTTGCCCAGACTTGCAGAATCACAGTGGCTCCAGGAAGTGTGCATTTCAAATGAGCTCCATTTTTCCACTAATGGAGGAGAATGTTGCTGTGGACAAGAGAGACTCACATTATTATATTCCCCAGCATACAAGGAAATGACTTGTTAAGATCTGCATTTCAAAAAGAGGGATCTGAAGGTCTGTCCTGAGGGTGACTATTCTGGTTGGAACTGGGTCGGGGAGGCCAGTTAAAAATGTCCATGATCCAGGCAGAGGCGAGGGGAGGGGAATCTGTGGGCAGAGAAATAAAATCACATGTTTGTTTTTACTAACTGCTCATTGAAATGTATGCATTTCGTAACAAACCACAAGACCTGTGAGTGGTTTGTCACTGAGAGAAATTACAGCTCTTTTCATATTACATTATGGATGTTATAGATATCTGACTTATTCTCCTCACAGCTTCAGACTTAAGGTGGTAATTAGAATCACTGCCAGATCTTGTTATTTAATGTATTAAAAAAGAAAGACATAAATTATTGTATCAAAATTTTAAAAATATGATAACTGTACCATTTCAATAAAATTAGTCTCCCTTGTAATCCCTTGTTTTTATCTGATGCATGGGGCCTCACCAGGCTGCCAAAGGGGTTCCTGGCCCCAACTAGCTAGGAGCTGTGGTACAGGAGGACATGTTAAAGGCCTGAACACGTGGGCATGGAATTCAGGAGACATTTCCAAGAATAGCATTTCCTTAAATGAGTCTTCTGCCTTGGAAAGAGGTGGAAGTCGGTTGGAGCAGGTGTAACAGACTAATTGGAAGTGTAGGAACAGTTATTGCCGGGGGGGTAGATGTTGTGTACTTGTCGGAAGACCGCTGAAGAGCCCAGGAGAACCTTGAAGCTGAATCAGGGTCTTGGTGGAGGTTGACCAAGCAGCAGCAGTTCTTAGAGACACATTTACCAGACTGCCAAGATGTTAGTCTTAGACCATATTCTAAATCACTGTTTAAACAAAGAAAAGATGGGAGACAAGCACGATGGGCTCACAAATGCTTTGGGAAGAGGAAAGAGGATGGTGACCACTAGACAAAGCCAGCTAATTGAAGAAGACTCAGGACATAACACTTTCTAAGGAAGACCCTATGTGGAGGAAACACACCCGTGCTATAGGCCTTCTCAGAATTAAAGATCTCGTGACTGGGAGTAAGCCACGCATGCATACGGGTAACAATGGGAACGTGTGTGCAGGTGTGTGCATTATAGCCAAACGAAGTGAAGAGAAGGCACTAATAACTGTTTAAATTGCTGTATTAAATCAGTTATAATTTGTCACATATTTCTTCATATGCAGTACTTATCCTTCTAAGTAATAAAAGGTTCATAAAAGATATAGTCATGGACAAGTCTTGAAAGGTAGTTTGGAACAAGGTCATGAACAGCTCTGAATACAATGTGCCTCAGAATCACTGGAGTGCACAGGCTTTGACCGTTACGCAGAGGCAGTCCTACCCTGTAGGCAATTCTCTCGTTGCTCTCTAATGTCTTTGCTGTTAATGTGGAAGGTGGAAGGTGTGTCCTTTGCTACAGTGGTAGCAGAAAGGTATTCTGGAGGTCAATTAATTCACAAAGAAAATAAGTGTTTCTAACACAAAAATATTTAAGTAGAATTCTTAAATATTTATGTGTTATCTTACACAAACTCTGTTTTGCAATTCAACCAGCTGTAGTAGTTTGGCAAACCAATTGTAATACAAGCCACTGAGGTAAGCATAACCTTTATTTTAGGAATAGATGAGGTATCTCTTCTGCTACTTTTAATAATAAATTTACTTTAGCTGGGAAAAAAATGTGGTCAGCATTTCAGAGTAATCTTAGTAAAGTGAAATCTGTATTTAAAATCTAAGCCCTACTCAAATTTAAAAGCAATATCTTTTATTTGAAATTTATTTTTAAATAGGAAATATGTATAAAAATAAACCTAAGTAAGTGTGTTTTTAGAAATCATGCAGACTAATCATTCATTTGATTTAAATATCTCCAATTAAAAGTGGTAAATTTTCTAGACACAATATTGGTAGAGTTTTTACAATTTGCGATTACTAATATAAACTATACAATTTTGCATGAAATGCAAATACAATGTAAGGCAGCTACTTCCAAAGCAGTCCCTTTCTTTTCAGTTTTGACTATATCCACCAGGTCGACCTCAGTGAGTGAATTTCTCTAACTATGATACCTAGCAACTGAGATACTGTGCTTTTTAACTAAGAAGAATTGGGAACTCCAAAAGCCTGTAGAACAACTTCATCTTCCTTTTCCCTTGGTCGCTAGTCAACATTTTAGACACAGGAGTTAATATTTGTGAAAGCACAAAGTGAGTTGTTCTGGGAAGGTAGCATACATTTAATGTTTCCTCAACTGTTGTCACCTAATGTACTGAGGGAAAATTGACTTTGTTTTCCCCTGGAAACTGAAAGCTGAACCAGACTACCTAAAGATCATTTAATAGCAGCATTTGAAAAGAACTGGGCACAGTGATCACTTTATCTCTTGGGATGATTGTGTTAAACTGATACCTACATATTCAAGTTTAATACCAGTTAGCACCTCCTACTCCCTGAGAACTGAATATGTTAACATCTGTGTGCGAAGAGGAATTAAAGTTGCTAATCAGCTGATCTTAAAACAGGAAGACTATTATTCCATATTTTCTAGGTGGGCACAATGTAATCTTAGGGTTCTATTAAGTGGAGAAGGGAGGAAGAAGAGAAGGCCAGACAGAGTATGCAATGTGAGAAGGACTTGACCCGCCATTGCTGGTTTTGAAGATGGTGAAAAAGAGCCCACAAGCCAAGAAACGCTGGTGGCCCTAAAAACTGAAAAAGGCAAGGGAACAGATTCTCCATTAGAGCCTCTAGAAACAATGGAACCCCACTGATACCTTGATTTTAGCCTAGTGAGATTCACGTCAGACTTCTGAATTACAGAACTGTAAGATAATAAATTTGTGTTACTTTAATAGACTAAATTTGTGGTAATTTGTAACAACAGCAATAGAAAACTAAGTCAGTATGCATATTGGTTATTCCACAGGCTGTTAGACAAAAGGCTTTTGTTTACACTAGAAATTCATAAGCTAAGAATGGTGGAAAGGAAGGGGGAAGAAGGAATTATTAATTCAACCATTTTTTAAGTATGTACAACTATGCCACTTACAAAGTTTATACCCTCCCAGAGTTTACAATCTAGTTTACAGTCCAACTTTGCATGCCTAAAAGTAAACTCCTGATCTTTCCTTTCAAATCTTCTCTTCCCTCGGGATCCCCTTCTCAACACACAGCAATCCCATGCTTTCTGTTTCTTAGGCAAAACTCATTCAAGACATCCCTGATCCCTTTCTTTTTCTCAGACCCTACATCTGAGTCATCAGCAAATCCTACTGGCTCTACTTACAAAATATACCCAGTACCTTGCCCCAGTGGTGTAGCTCAGCTGGTTGAGCATCATACCACAAAGCAAAACGTTGCTGGTTTGATTCCTGGTCATGTCTGGTTTACAGGTTTGGTCCCAGTTGGAGTGAGGGTAAGAAGCAACTGATCTGATGTTTTTCTCCCTTTCTTTCTTTCTCCCTCCCTTCGCATGTCTCTAAAAAATAAATTAATAAAGTCTTTTAAAAAGATACCTAATCACTTTTCCCATTCCACTGTCATCTCCCTGGTCTCAGCTGCCATCATCTCTGTGTCAGATGATTGAGTATCTCCTACTTGGACTCCCAGCTTCAGCCCTTTCCTCATTGTTGTCTTTACAACACAGCAGCCACAGTGATTCTTAAAATGCGAGTCAGATCAAATAAAGTTACCCCTCAGCTCAATATCATCCAACATCTCTTCACCTCATTCCAAGTACAAACCCAAGTCCTTATACATGACCTAGATCCCTTGTAGTATATTATATAATTACACCCAACTGTGACCTCCTTTCTCTGTAAGAGGATCACATATTCTCACCATTGTCATGCAAGCAGATAGTCTTCCCCCTTTATTGGGATTGGCTGTGTGACTTGCTTGGGCCAGTGAAACGTGAGCCGAAACGACAGCATGCCAGGGCCAAGGTGAAGATTTAGAAGGCATAACATGGTTCCGTAAGCTCTCTCGCTTTTTCTTCTGCCGTGAAAGTGGATTGTATCAAACAGGGACTGCTCCTTCAGCCCGGGTCCCAGAACGAGACTTGAAGCAGCAACTCTCTCACTGAACATGAGAAGAAATAAATGATTGTTGTGTGTTAGTGAGACCTGGGGGATATCATTACTGCAGCCGAGCTGACTAATATGTACCCCCATCACCTCTCTGTCCAACTTCATCTCCTAGTCTTCCCCTCACTCTGTCTACCCCAGCCAGCACGACCTTCTTGCTGTTTCCTTAAATGTGCCAGGCACACTCCTGCCCCAGGACCTTTACGCTTACTGTTTCCTCCCCCTGGAAACCCTTCCTTCCCTCAGACACCTGCATTTTTGCCTTCCTCCCTTCTCTTAGGTCTTTGCTCCAATGTTGCTTAAGTGAGGCCTTCCTTGATTGTTCAATATAAATTTGCAATGTCTTCACCCCTACAATCCCTCTCCCCTTCTTACTTGATTTTTCTCTTTAATAGTTATCACCATCTAAATCACTAATTATTTTGCTCCTTTATTTTTTTGCTGCCTGTCTCCCCCCAAGAATGTGAGCTCTAACAGCGCAAGGGTTTGCCTCTTTTGTTCACTGCTGTATTTCTAACACCGAGGACAGCACCTGGTACATAACAGTTTCTCAATAAGTATTTCTGGAATGCACAGTGGTGGCTGTGGGGGTGGGGTGATGGTGGTGATGGTGAAGGTGTGTGTGTGTGTGTGTGTGTGTGTGTGTGTGTGTATGTGTGTAGGGTGAGTCCAGGTGGTATTCTTGAGTATTTTAAGTCAAATGCAGCTGGAATAGGATATAGAGAGGGGTGCTTTTACAAAGAATATTTAGAAAACAGGATTCGGCTCCAGACGTGAAATTATGCTGCAGCTGGAAAGTGAAATGGGCACCTGACGTGGAAGAGATGGGTCGGAGCCACCCATTGCAGAGTATTTAAAAAGTAGAAATTCCTAATTGTCAGAAACCTAAAATGTTAATCACACCATAACTTTATAGATAAAGACAATTATTTTAAATAAATTCATTTGTACTGAAGCACAGTAAGTAATTACCCCTGAAATCCAAGGCATAGTCTTTTCTTTTTTTAAGATTTTATTTATTTATTTTTAGAGAGAGGGGAAGGGTGGGAGAGAAATATCATCGAACCGGCGACCTTTGGTTCACAGTCCAGTGTTTAGTCCACTGAGCCATGCGGGCCAGAACTAAGGGACAGTCTTGTACAAAGTTAGGAGCGCAGACCTTGGAGCCAGACCCCTGGGGCTCACACTTTGCCTCTTGCTTGCAGCTTATGTGTCCCCTCAGGCAAGTTACCTGGTCTCTTTTGAGGCCTCTGATTGCACCTCATAAAATGGAAATGAAGATAACAGCATTTAATAAAATGCCTACCTAAAAGGGTGGTTAAAATTAAATTTAAAAAATACATGTAAATTACTTCGAATCATGCCTGGCACATAGCAGTCAACAAACATAAGCTCTCATTATTACCGTTTGAAAAAATACATGTGAAAAATCTGAAGGAAAAAATGTGTGTGTCCAAACACTTACACACACACACACACACACACACACACTTCGGTCAAGATTTAGTAATCGAGGCATGAGGCATGTTTTGGCCCTAGGCAATGGTAGGGTTACAGACCCAGCTGCCTCTAGGTGTGCCTTAGTGGCGTGTGGATTGTTTTGAGCTAAAGGCAACCAAAACCCTGCAGGCTCAAGAGAAACTTCTGCTCTCCACCCTTAACTATCTAAAAGAATTTAAATTAGGAGCCTGACCCACAAGAAGAGTTAAAACCAAGAGTGACTTTTTAAGTTACCTGTGTGTCAGGGCAAGATAATGATTACTGAACACGTGCTCTCCTTGAAATAACCCTTTGAAACCAGGGTGCGTTGCCTCCGCCCTAGCTCAGAATGTCATGTGTACCTCAGCTTCTCTTTCTGTCTCTGAACCTCTGTGCATGTGGCGTCTCTGACTCTCTCATGTACGCAGGGTTCCCATACAAACGTATATGTTAAATTTGGTTATTTTCTGTGGTTCATCTGTGTCCTACCTATTTGATTATTAGACCAACCAGAAGAACCTTGAGGGCAGAGAAAAGTTTCATTCTCTCCCATACTGTGAAAGAATATTCAGTCTGTGTTGGGTTATTAAAATGAGTGAAACAGTGTAAGATGACTGAATCGATACTGATGTAACTTTACGTCATGACATCTTCAAAACCACCTTGTGAGACAAGTTTTATTATTGCCATTAAACCGATGAATCAATTGAGAATTAGAAAGTCAACAATTTGCCCAGAGTTACACAGCTAGTACAGCCTGTTTTTAAACCCTGCTGTTTATGTTAACAGGAGATACCTGGTTCTTTTTGCCAACACATGTAAAGGATTACAGATCGGCAAATCTATTAGCATGCCATCAGGGTTTATTGGTGATCCATTGCCATGAAAGAGAACCGGCCCAGCCACGGTCAGCAGGTGGGGGAAAGGCATAGGTTCACGGCAAAGCAGGGTGGTGAAAGTAAGGCCAGTTGATGCTGGGGTGGCAAGCACTGCGGGTCCTTTGTTCTGAGGACTTACATAGTTGGCAGGATGGGGTCAAGAAGTTACATATTGGTTGACTGGTAAAGGTGGTGCCAGCTCTCACAGGGGGACTTGAGTACCCAAACTTAGATATGTACTAAGGTACCCAAACTTAGGTACTTAGGGGGTCTGTCAGCCCAAATCCTTATCTTGCTCTAGACTCCATTTGCTCATCTTGTTGTAAAACAGACATGTGACAGGAGGCAGTTGATTAAAGTTGGGGCAGTTACCCAGAGTTATATTTATGGACTCTTTATTTAAGCATTAGGGACTCCCTCAAAGACAGATAGTGACCAGAGGTGGACAAATAACCAAAGTTGTTTCATGGGCTTCTTCCTTTGGGTACTATGGACCCTCTCCTGCCTTTCAGGCCTTGGGATGAAAGCACTGTTTCAGGGCCTTCTTCCCCAGATAGTGGAAACGATACACAGAATTTCAAGGACTTCCCTCCTCTAGTGCTAACATAGTGTTTCTTGTGATGTTGGAACACCTGGCAATGTTATCAGACCAGGCTCAGGACTGCTGAGTTAGTGGGTGAGAGGTGTCTTCCGCTCCTCCTCCCTACCCGGTATGCCATTCATTCTACCTGAAGTGATAAGAGGCATTTCCTGGAAACCAGGATGCTAGACGCTGACCAGTAACAGCAGCACAGACTCAGAGTTAATCCTATGCTGTCTCCTGCCTCAGGTAGTGTAGGAGACTGTTCTGCATGGTGTGGGCCCAGCTCCCACTCAGAGATGCACAGGAGCCACGCCCACGGATAGGTTCTCCCGTGGGGAATCAGGCCTGCAATGTGCCTAGGTCAATTTGAGTCTTGTTCTTGCTAAAAAACTCCCTCACCCTGAATTGAGGACATTTACTGCAAAGTAACTTCCTAAAATCCATGCTAAACCTTCCAAGGATGAGTATAACTGTTCAACCACTTTTGCCTTTTCATTTGCAAATATCCCTCTTCTGTGATGTGATTAGCAGCATTGGCTCCTTTGTTTTCTGTAAAAGGTAACCACCTAAAGCGAACCTGTGCATAGTACATGAGGACCATCATGTAATGGGCAGAGAAACCCAATAAAGGCCTGTCATGGTGGAGGCCAGGGCTTTTGCTCCCCTTGACAGAAAAGCCATGCTGTCCCTTTTCCTCCACCAGACTCGGCAGTCCATGTGAATGTCTCATTTCATCCATAATGATGCAGACACTGCGGGCCGGTGTCTGCAACAGGGTAGACTCCTGAAATCACAATCCTAACCATTGAACAAGACTCGGCAGAGGTGCACATCAAACAGATGAGGATGATTTGATGTCACGGCAAGGCTCCTGGCCAGTGTTACGTCCTGTCAAAACTACTGATCACTTCTGGAGAAACTTTCGGAGCATTCTCTGCCAGCACAAATAAGGACAAGTGGTTACATGTACACATGCTGGGACAGAAGTACTATTTAAATTATGTTCATTTTAAAATTATGTACATATATGCACATTGCGGGCCTGTGTCTGCCTGCAGACTTTAAACCTCTCTTTGTAACCAGGACACGTGCCAGGGAGGCAGGCCCCAGATAGCACAGAGCAACTCCCTGGGTGCAGAACTGCAGCAACACGCAGGGGCAGCAGCGTCCCCTGCAGTGCCTGGGGCTGAAACGGTGAAGTGTAGGCAGGTCACTTCCTGGCGCTTCAGCTGAATGGCAGGCTGCAATGGCAAGATCTGTCAATAAGATCATTGTAGCAATAAACCTTTGCCCACAGAAAACCAGTTCTATGAAGATACAAATTGATTTAGCTGCAGGCTAAACTTAGAAAGCATATTCTCATGTTTACTAAATGATAATGCTTACTATTTGAAACTGTAAACCAGACACTTCCTAATGATATTGTCTCTTTGCGCAGCCTAAGTCACGGCCATGGCTCCAAAACCGCAAAAACGCAAGAACTCAGGTGTCAAGAAAGCGATAAAACATGACAAAAATAAGGAGTTGCTACCTGGTAGGATTGTCTTTTCACTAATGGGATTTTTAATGGCTTTAGTATTTGTATATATATTAGCAGCAAAAATACTCATGGGTTTTTGTATCAAATAAACTTAAATATTTTGGTTCTAAAAAAGCTAACATAAGTGGAATTCAAATATGGGCATTTATTCTTACTTTGTATTTATTTCATTATACTATCAAATAAATGCCATAGGAAACATATCATTAAGAGATAATTCTATGGGAAAGGCAATTATTCAGATTCTGTCTATTTAATTATTCATAAAATAAGTTTAAGAATTCATTGTATATTTGCATTTATGTTTTGTGTTTTGAGAACTGGTTTAAAAATGTAATAAACTAAGATATTTATTTGATTCAAAAAATGTAAATTTGACATAATTTTATTATATTCTAGTTGGCGAAGAAGAGGAACCCATAAACATGGAGAACATGGGTAAGTGGAATACAATTTAGAAATTATCCCCAGTTACGATAGTTCAATATGCAATAAGCAAGTGAAAATATTATAAATTGAAGTGATTAATCAAAGTGTATATGGACTAAAATTACATCAGGTCATTTAGAATATAAAATGAAAATGCTTAAAGAAAGAATAACAGCAAGAATGGAAGAGAGAATTTTAAACTGAGAAATAGACTTAGGTCAACCAGTTCCTTCAAAATCCAAATTGAATGATTTTTGAGAGAACTTTTGTAATTATAAAGTGTAAAACTGCCCTGGCTAGTGTAGCTTAGTGGATTGAGCGTGGGCCTGCGAACCAAAAGATCGCGGTTCGATTCTCAGTTAGGGCACATGCCTGGGTTGCCAGCCAGTTCCCAGCAGGGAACCCATGAGAAGCAACCATACATTGATATTTCTCTCCCTCTCTCTTTCCCTTCCCCTCTAAAGATAAATAAATAAAATCTTAAAAAAAAAACAAAACATGGGTTTTTATTTTAAAAAAAGTGTAAAACTGCAAGCTATTACTTTTAGCAGAATAATATTTTTTAAAACTCTTGCTCATGAGCAATATTTCTCTGTACTTCACAGTAGGATTCTACTATTTCAAGGAGGAAGGCTGATTTTTAAGCCAAAAAAAACCCTGGAACTTAGACAACCAAACTAATGTCGGTCCTACTTTTAGAGGCTAAATAACTAACAAGTCTTTATTTTTGTTGTTGAAACTTTCTGTTAGACTTGAACTAGATGATGCTCTTCACATCTGGAAACAGAGGGAACAGTGAGGTTGGAAAAGAGAAAGCTCTAAAACCTTGTAGACCATTGTCAAGATTTTGGCTATTAACCATACAGGATAGACAGGTATTGGCGGTATTTTGGCAGAGGAGTGACGTGATCTGACTTTTGTTTGACTGGGTCACCCTGACTATGTTGAGAAGGGCAGTGGCAAGGGCAGAGCAGAAAATGGCTAGGGAGCTGTTGCACCCATCCAAGATGAGAAGGGGATGGGTTGGGCCTGGGTGGCACAGGGGGTGGAGACGTGGAGTGTAGAGGTAGGGAGACAGTGGAGGATGTCAGCGAACAGTAAGTGGCGTTGGAGCAGGCTGTGCCTCCCAATATATATTTACTGAATTAACAAATGTACCACCCAGAAACATGGGACTCATTTTTGACCCCACTCTCTCCCTCAACACCTTCTCACTGCTATTTAAACTGTCCTGGCTCCTGTCAATTCCACCTCTAATACATATTTCAAACCCATCCATTTCTCCTTATCTCCACATCTACTACCTCAGTCCAAGCCTCCACTTTTCACTTAGATGACTTGCTTAGCTCCTACCTGGTATCGCCGCTCCCACTCAGCATCCTTCAGTCCATTCTACACATGGAACCTGCCATGTCTCCTTCCTGCTCTCCCGTGGCTTTTCGTTGTCCTTACGGTGGTCCTGGCTCTGCCGTCCTCTCGGATCTTTTCTCTCGACTCTCTGTCCCCACCTATGGTTCGCCAGCACAGAACATAAAAAATTTGCTCCTGCTGCAGGTGCCTGGATAGATTTTCCCCCAGATCTGTATGCAACTATCTTGTCATTCAGATTCTGACTCCAAACCCATCTCTGGAAGAGGCATTTCCCGAAGACCTGTCTTTCACCGAGTACCCTTGCCTTCATAGCACTTATCATAATTCTGAAGTTAAAAGTTCAGTCCATTCTCATTATTTACGGAAGGCCCACACAGTTGCTCTGAACACTGAATGAGCACACACTGAGCCACTGCTCTTAGGGGAATACAGGGTTAGGCTCCCATGAGCCTCTGGTCATAACATTTTCATTAACCAAGTAGTATATAACATTTATGTGTATTTCTTTTTAAAGACACTTTATTTAATACACATTGTTAATTCATTAACACTGAACTCACAGACCACAGCACTATGCCTTAACCCTACTTATCTAATATATGTATTTTCTCTACAAAGCACATCATAGCCGTCTTGTGCTTAGGAACATTATACAGCACTTCAGCACCACGCTTGGGTATCCTATTTAAATAACAAAATCACCAATAAAAAGCACAAAAATGTGGACAATGTGCCAGTAACTAGACAGGGGAAAGGACACTTGTTTCCAGAATGAGAGCTGAAACAAGATGGCAGAGCATTTCCCTGTCTGACTCAGCAGGGCTGACTTAAGGGGAAACTGTGACTCAGAGCCGGCTGCAGACTGCGGTGGTTGCCATGGTGGGAGAAACTCCCAGTCTCACATGAGAGTTCGTTGGAAAGTGGGCTAGACCCCAGCAGGCGAGCTGCGTTGTTCCCTCTCTGGCCCCTCCCCAACAGGCATTGCTGCAGTGCAGCAAGGAGGGTTGCCTTGCCCAGGTGAACACCTAAGACCCCACCCCCTTACAGCTTAACAGGGACCCCAAACAAAGAAATAGGGCCAAAATGAAAGAACACAGCAAAACTTCAGAAAGAAAGCTATCTGATAGAGAATTTAAAGCCCTGGTAATCAAAATGCTCACAGAAGTGATTGAGCTTGGTCGAAAAATGAAAGATACCCAAAATGAAAAAAAGAAAAATATTCAGGGGACCAACAGTGACAGGAAGGAAACCAGGACTCAAAGCAACAATTTGGAACAAAAGGAAGAAATAAACATCCAACAGGAACAGAATGAAGAAACAAGAATTCAAAAAAATGAAGAGAGAGTTTTGAACCTCTGGGACAACTTGAAACATTCCAATGTCCAAAGTATAGGGGTGCCAGAAGGAGAAGAACAATAGCAAGAAACTGAAAACTTATCTGAACAAATAATGAAGGAAAAATTCCCCAATCTGGTGAAGGAAATAGACTTCCAGGAAGTCCAGGAAGCCCAGAGAGTCCTAAGAAGTTGGGCTCAAAGAGGAACACACTAAGGCACATCACCATTAAGTTACCCAAAATTAAAGACAAGGAGAGAATCTTAAAAGCAGCAAGAGGAAAGGAAAGAATTATCTACAAAGGAGTGTCCATAAGACTGTCAGCTGATTTCTCAAAAGAAACCTTACAGACAAGAAGGGGCTGGAAAGAAGTATTTGAAATCATGAAAGGCAAGGACCTACATCCCAGATTGCTCTATCCAGCAAAGCTATCATTTAGAATGGAAGGGTAGATAAAGTGCTTCCCAGATAAGGTCAAGTTAAAGGAGTTCATCATCACCAAGCCCTTATTATACGAAATGTTAAAGGAACTTATCTAAGAAAAAGAAGATAAAAACTATGAACAGTAAAATGACAACAAACTCACAACTATCAACAAGTGAACCTAAAAGAAAAGACAGACAAAGAAAACAAAAACTAAGCAAACAACTAGAACAGGAACAGCATTAGAGAAATGGACATCACAAGGGGAGATTGCAGTGGGGAGGGGGAAGGGAGAAATAGGGGAGAAAAGGTACAGGGAAGAAGAAGAAGAATTGGTAGGCATTAAATACACAGGGAGAGGTCAAAAATAATACAGGAAACAGAGAACTCGAAGAACTTATATGTATAACCCACGGCATAAACACAGGGGGGCAATAAAGGAGGAAAACTGGGAAAACTGTAGTAGCATAATCAATAAAATATACTTCAGCCCTGGCTGGTGTAGCTTAGTGGATTAAGCGTGGGCCTGTGAACCAAGAGATCACGGTTCGATTCCCAGTCAGGGCACATGCCTGGGTTGCAGGCCAGTTCCCAGCAGGGAATGCACAGGAAGCAACCATACATTGATATTTCTCTCCCTCTCTCCTTCCCTTCCCCTCTGAAGATAAATAAATAAAATCTTTA
>CM052542.1:58294863-58336893 GCA_028533065.1 Trachops cirrhosus
TATATATATAATTCAAAAAATGGATCATAAACCTAAATATAATACCAAGTATTACAAAACTTCTAGAAGACAACATAGGGGAAAATCTTGTGAACTTGAGATACCACACCCAAAGCCATAAATCTTAAGAAATTTTTGCCTAATCAACTTTTTTCTTATATGGAATACTAGTTAGAAATAAAAAGGATGAACAATTGCTACATGCAACCCCATAAATGAATCTCAAAATAATTATGCTGACTAAAAGAAGGCAAAACAAAAAGAACACATACGTTGCAATTGCACTTATAAATATTCCATAGAAAAACTAATTTATAGTTAATTTATAGTATCAGAAAGTAAATCACTAGTTGCCTGGAGACGGGGAGGGGTGTTGAGAGGAAGTTGGGGTGTTATGATGTGTTCTTTATCTCGATTATGCTGATGATTTCAGGGGTACATGCATTTACTAGTAAATTGTATGCTTTAAATACATGCAGTTTATTATTTGTCAATTAAATCTCAATAAAACTGTTTTTGAAAAAGTAAACAGCAACCAAAATGTTCTTTAAAAAGATACAGATGACATGCATGGAAGTTATTTCAATTCTGTTTCAATATATAGGACATAATGTATATTGCCAAGGCCTCTTCCTTGTTACACAGTAAGATTCTGATGAGTGAGCTGTGTAGAGTTCGAGTCTGTTTTTTGGCCCCCCCCCCCCCCCGCTCCCTGGGTCTACTAGGTAAATAACTGCCATTCACTGCATCCTGTGGAATGTAACCCCTGTTACCTCTGACTGTGTGTGGAGAAGGAGCAGGACCCTCTCCTGTGCTCTGCTGTGTTCACGAAACCAGAAACGCTGGTGGTGCTCATGCTGCCTGTCACCTACCAGACCCAATAAGCTGAGACAGGGATCGAATCTTTATGGGCACTTTACTCAGATGGCCAGCGATCTGAGAAGACATGGGTCCATACCCTAAATGACTGTCCTACATTTCCTTTGAAGGCAGCCTTTTTAGAACAGAGAATAAAGTGCAGTGAGGGGTTTTGAAATTCAGGGAAAATTACATTTAAAAACTGCAGCATTCTCGCCCTGGGCAGTTAGCTGTCTCTGGGTGGGCAGTCGTCTGCCTCTTCCTGGAACACCACGGCTCAGATGTCTCTAGCTGTGCCCCAGGAGATCACCTGTCTCCCCGGAAGCCAGGGTGGGCTGCACCCTGCAGTTCCTGAAACAACAGCTTTAACATATTCATTACCTACCAGGCTTATTCCTACTTACCTTAAACTAAAATTTTCCAACTCTTGGGTCCCCTGTCATTCACACACCAGCAAGAAAGTAGAGCATGGTAGTAAAAGTGCAGGGACCTCGGTTTGAACCCCAACTCCCCTGTTTCCAACTCCTAGCTCCTGACCTTGAATATGGTATTTGAACTCTGTAGGCCTCTGTTTCCTCAGCTAAAAAAAATGGAGACAATTATAGTAACCAGCCCAGAGTGTTGCTGTGAACATTAAATGAATTGACCATCCATGTAAAGTGCTGATAGCAGCGGCTGGCATTCAGTAGGTGCTCTACAGAAGTTACAATAATTAGACATTGAAATTAAGAACAAATTGACAGTAACCAGAGGGGAGGTGGGAGGGGATAATGGGGTGAGGGGAAAGGGGAAACAGTTTTCAGGAACATGTATAAAGGATACATAGACAAAACCAAAGGTGGGTAGGATCAAGGATGGGAAGTGGGGATGGCTGGGGTGGGGGGAGTGGTGGGAGGAAAATGGAGACAACTGTACTCAAACAACAATAAAAAAATGTGAAGAAAAAAAACCTGGGAAAACCTACCCTCCACAGCATCTCTTGACATGAAGGCTTAGAAGTTTTTACTTTTGCAATAAAATGTGTTATACCTGGCTGATGCCTCAAAGAATTGTGTCCAGATCTTGCTTATGGAAAATCAACACTAAGAATAAAAAAGCAACAACAACACGAAGTCACAATAATTAACATGGCTATTATTCACCCACATTGTTGTGCACTCAGCAGCCTAGCCAGGCACCCTACCCAGCAGGTCTTGCCCTTGTGGCAGGACCCCTGACCTCTGTAAGCTTCAGGCGGCCCTGTAGCCTTCTCCTCTGCCCATCATCTTTCTGACTCTCCTGGAACAACCATCCCACTCTGCTGGCCAGTAGCACTTAGCCTACCTCACTGCTAATCACCACGGCCTCGTAGTTGTATGCCCGGGTGCTGTCTTCCGTGTAGACCTCAAAGCCTGAATAACAACATTCTTTACTGAATTTTGCCAGAGACCCTTGGGAGTGGCCAGAAGCATCAGGCCTGCCTGTGTTTAGCGTGGGCATTGTTCAGGTGGTGCTGGAAGGTAGCGGACTGTGGGGGTTTTGTGTGGTCTGTTGGCTACCAGCTGCCTAAAGTTATCATTGATTGCTAAACGCAGTGAGAAAGAGTCTATTAGTTTTACTACCAGATAAAGGAAAGTTAGAGCCTATGTTAAAGTTGTCTTGATAAAGTCCAACTAGTGTGAAAGGGTCATTTTAGGGAAAAATGTCCAGCTAGTAGAATTTGAAGCATGTTTGGTGGGGGGAGGTGACATCGAACACAACCATTGTCACTGTCTTCTGTTTCTTCGGTGGCAGAGGGCTTTCTGGCCTTTGCGAATGCCTCCGTTCGTGGGCCTCACAGTTCCACCTAGTGGTTTTCAAAGGCAAAACTGCAGAACTTTTTATTATGCATTAGACACTACAAATTATCCTTGGCAGAATGTTTTCAAAGGGATAATCTGTATATCAATAAACTAATAAACTCAACAGTTGTTTATTGAGCATCTTCTACATGCCAAAAGTTAGGGTTAGCACTTTGAGGAAGATAAAAATGGGCAGTTGCCTGTAATTTATGAACAGCTTGTATTCCAAATGTTTATTATGCCAACAGATTGCAATTTGGAATACATGTTCATATATATAATCAGTGTTACACATATAGTCATTAAAACCCCCAAATTACCTGGATAACTATACCATAGGGCCATTAAGTGAGGGGTAAATGTGTGGGAAAATTCAGAATTCCAATGTGAGAGGCCCCTGCACTCTCCCCCTGGACACACCTGTTGAGCAGTGGGAGGGAGGCTGTCAGGACATCCAGGTGTGTAGGGCCTGGAGCAGGCTGAGTGGCTGCGGGCCCCTCAGCCTGGGAGGGACTCTCAGGCTGGGAGAACGGAGTTGGGCAGGGAGTTCTGGGGGCAGGTACAGAGCTGAGACTGGGGCGCCTGAAGCTGATGTTATAAGAAAATGAGAAGAAGGCTTGTTAGAGGGGATGACAACAGTCAAGACGATACCTATCCTCCTCCATCCCCTGTCCACGGCCTGCTGCAGCCAAGGACCGGCCTGGGGTGGGGGAAAAGGGACAGGAGGGACAGGAAGAGAGGAATAGAAGCCTCTTGAACTCCGCTTCCCTCTTCTTTGGAGGGCAAATCTGGGACTGAGGGACTACAGGAGGGAAAAGGGAGTCCCTACTCCACCTTTCTCCCCGCTTCCAAGGGTTTGCTAAGATGACTTGTTTGGGAAGTCAGTAGCTTTAAGATGTGAAGAATGGAGTGACAAGTTTAACTGTGAAAAGAAGGAGCCCTAGGGAGCAGAGGTACCTATATAAGGTCAAGAGAAGGTTTCTTCAAAATGGGAGACCACTGGGCAAATCTGCATGCTGAGGGAAAACAGCCCAGAGGCAGGACAAGTTGAAGGGCAACGAAAAGTGAATGGGCCTCAAAGGCTGAGAAGGGTGGAGAGGAGCCAGCAGGTCTCTCGAGAGGAGGGGAGGGTGGGAAGGCGGCGCCTGTGCCAATCAGCTGGGAGACAGGGCAGCGGGACCCCCAGAGTCCTGAGCTGTACAGACACAGAACTGTTTCTGTGAGGTAGGAAGTGAGGCCGCCTCGTGAGAGGGAGCAGTGGGGGAGGGTTTGGGTGCAGGGATGCTTTAGAAAAGCAATACAGGCTTGACAGAGCCTGAAAAGGTGATCATACCTTTGGACCAATAATTTCAATTTTAAAAAATATCGTAAGAAAATTTGAAATGTGATTTAAAAAAATTATACATTAGATATCTGTTTGTAGAGTTGTTTACTATCATTGTAAAGAAATGAGGGGAAAATGTAATGTTTTTCAACAACGGAACAATTAAAAACTATGCTACAGAGTTATATTAATTTAAAATATGTTAGATTACACAATATCACAGTAAAATACTTGTGACCTGAGTATTAAAGGCAGGATGTAAAATTTCATATAAAATACTACACATGGAGTGGCTAGAAGGAAATAGAGGTTCTCCCTTGAGACGTAGTATTATGGGTAACTTATTTTCTTTTTTTATCTTTTTTCACATTTTTTAATGGATATAATTGCTTTAAAAGGAAGATTTTAAAGTCCTTTAAAAATTTTAACCAAGACAAGTATTTAGAACAAACAATTGCATGTTTCCCATTGCTAGTATTTTAAATGGTTACATTTAATGTCAAAATTCGACTTTGTCTCCCCTAGGTCATCCGGAAATCTATCCGTTAGTGCTAACTACCAAGACCCAAGAAATATTTAACTGCCGAATAGATGAAGACCTGACAGATGAACAACCTTATAAGCTTCTCAAAAAACAAGATATTTTGGCAGACTTTTCCAACAGAGCTGCAGTGTCTGATTTCTACCCAGTCAAAAAAATTATCCAGGTAAACACAACATCCCTCTTTATTTTTCAGTCTTGCTTCAGGGGGTTCCTGGTACATAACAATGAAATTTGCAGAGATTGTCGCATTCAAATCTCGCATTTACTGTTACTTTGTACAAATACTAGCTTGCCCACACCTTCTTGGGAATCCTGTTGGTGATCTCTATGAAAAGCAAACACTTACTAGTGACAGCCTTACTCCACACCCAGAAAAACTGATCCTTGCCCAGTTTTAATCAGAGTAGGAATCTATCCTTATGTTCCCATACTGCTTTAATTGTTTCGTTCATCACTTTGGTCCTAATTTGTCTCCTAGCATGCAACAGAGCATAACGCCAAATAAAAGGGATGCTTTTTTTTTTCCTGTTAGAAATATCATTGCTTAGTTCATTTCTCTATTTGGACCTATTGTTTTAAAAGCTTTTTAGAGTTAATAAAAACTCAATTTTTTAGTTTGCAATTTGGGTTTATTAGCCATAGATTAGCACTAAGATAACCATAGATAACTATGCTTATCTTTTATGAGTGATTGATTAGAGAAATATCAATTTTTTAAAAGATTTTTTAATGTATTTTTAGAGAGGGAAGAAAGGAAGGAGAGAGGGAGAAAAACATTAGTGTATGGTTGCCTCTCATGTGCCACCTGCTGGGGACCTGGCCCACAACCCAGGCATGTGCCCTGACTGGGAATTGAACCGGCAACCCCTTGGTTCACAGGCCCGTGCTAAATCCACTGAACTATGCCAGCCAGGGAGAGAGAAATATCAATTTTGTATTGATGTCTGAATAAATTGAATGACCACTGGACATCATTAACCTTCACTGGCTCTCTGTTACTATTCAGTAGCACGTTGTCTGTTTAATCTCTACATATTGTGAATTTTCCAGTTTTCTTTGTGTAATTGCTTTCTAGTTTCATGCCATTGTGATCAGAAAATATGCTTGATATGATTTTAATACTCTTAAATTTATTAAGATTTGTTTTCTGACTTAACATATCATCTAGCCTTTAACATGTTCCATGTGCCCTTGAAAAGAATGTACAGGGGTGGGCAAAGTAGGTTTCCAATTGTATGTGAAGCACAGTTTATTCTGTGCTTTATTATTACTTATTACTTATTGCATTGTTTTCCATACAAACAACTGTAAGGCTACTTTTGCCAACTCCTGTATATTCTGTTGCTTTTGGATGGAATGTTCTATAACCTTCTCTTTTGATTAAATTCCTTTAGGCATATCCTGGAGATGAGATTCTGCTTGTTTACGACAAAGACTTCAGATACGGACTTAACTTTTATATTGTTGGAACTGAAGAGGGCAAGGAGCTCTATTTCAATGTAAGCACACCCAAGCCCTTGTATGCTGTGGAGTGTCAGAAGGAAGCAGCACCTTTGGGGGACACCTATGCTTGGTTATGATCCTTCTTGTTCAGCTCCATTTCCCTGGGGCCTGGACCAGGTTCTGGCACCTAGAGGAGGTTCTGGCACCTAGAGGAGGTGAGCAGTAACTGGAACGAACTAAGTCAAACATCTCAGGGTAGCAGGTACCCTACTCATTTGCTTTACTGACCCAGTGAGAGCCCAAACAGGTAATCCAGAGTACCACTGCTCTCCGCCTCTCCTTGGCCTTATTCCTGGTTCTCCTCTTACAATCTGCATAACTTTGGGGGTAAATTGCTGCACCACTCTGTAAAAACAGTGGTGCCAGGAGTATCCCTTTCCAGGGCTGTTGTGAAACTTAAATGGATAAATACAGGGTAAAGCCTTTGTACAGTGCCTGACACAGAGCTGGGTACTCCATAAACATTTGCCATGATTATTTAAAAGCAGGATTTTGAAAGGACGGCTTGGTCAGTGGGCAGTTGATGGGGAGGGAAGCAGAAAATAAAAGAATTGTAATTTCCAAAGAAAAAAAAATCAGTTCACCTTTAGGGTGTTTTTTTTTAAAGTGGTCATGGAAGGTAACAATTTTCTGAGACTTGCCTTCTGATCTGGCATTCTTGTGGGGAGGTTTGGTAAAACTGAGGTAGACAGAGGTTTTTGAGTGGCCGTTCAATAAACAAGAAATATAAAGGAAAGTGTAGAATTTTAAAATATCTAACACTTTTAAACTAAAAATCTTTTCCTTAGCCTTAACATTTTCAATTTTATTTTTATGGTTGTTTTTCTCTGTGTTTAAATTTTTTTTTATCACAGCCTTGTGCTGCTTAACCACAGGGACACACACATCTGAGAAATGTGTCGTTAGGTGATTCCCTCATTATGGGAGCATCACAGGGGGCACCCGCACAATCCCAGGTGGTACAGCCTATTGCTCCTAGGCTACCATTACTGCACAAACAACACGAGATTAAATCAAGCACAAGACAAAATGGTGCAATCAAGATATGTGGTAAACACGAGATGTTTGCAGTTGCTGTCGACGTACCACGGCCTGTTGTGTCTTATAGCAAACTATTTTTGTAATAAGCAGAAAGAGTACACTCTACAGCAATGATAAAAAGTATAGTAAATACATAAACCAGTAACATAGTACTCGTTTATTACCATTGGCAAGTATCATGTACTGTACGTAGTTGTACGTGCTCTACTTTTCCACGTCTGACGGCACAATAGGTTTGTTTGCACCAACACCACCACCGACATGGAGGAAATGCATTGTGTTATGACTTCACCACAGCTACCACATCGCCAGATGACAGGGAATTTTAGCTCCATCATCATCTTACAGGACTATCATCACTGACCAGATGTCATTATATAGCGCATGACTGTGTATAGTGAAATAGTTTCAAACATATAGAAAAATACAGAGAGTAGTATAACAAATACCCACACAATCACTACCCAGACTTAACAAGTATTAATATCTGATCATATTTACTTTATTTTTTTTAAAGAAATAAAATATAATAGATAAGGCTTCACTCCCCTTCGTATCCTCTGTAATTCCACTTCTCTCTACAAGGAACCATTATTCAAAAGTTGTTCTATTTTCTTCCTGTCCATGGTGTTATGTTTTTACCACATGTGAATGCTCCACAAATAATGTATTTTATTGTTTTATTAAAAGTCACATAAAATTATGCAAATCATTTTGCAATTTTTGTTTTTCACTAAATTATAAAATTCTAGGCCACCATTCATGTTGATATATTTAGATATCATATATATGTAGACTAAGTTTGTTTATCGCAACTGCTTTATGGGCTTTTATTTTTATGATGATAACACAATGTATCCATTCACTTCTATTGATACTTATTCAATTTATAGATAGACAGATTATAGAGATATAGATATAGGTTTTGATATATCAACATGTGTCTCTATGTATCTTGTTGTGGACATCGTAACTTTAAAATGTTCACTTACTTTATCATGTTTTTCATGATTATTATATCATGTTTATTCATACTTATAATCCTGTTATCAAAGAAATTTATTAAGTCAGAGAACTAGTTTTATATTTAACATTCAGTTTTAGTATTCCATATTTATAAAGATATGGAGTAAATGCTGTCTTATTATCACATATCTTTTCCTTTTTTACTCTCCCATCTTTTTATTCTGTCATGTTCTGTCTGTATCCTTGATCTTTTTTTTGTTCTTTGTTCTTCCTTTTTTTTTTTTGCTTGGTTTCCTTCTCATAATTGAAAAGCATGGACCAACAAAGAAGAAAAATAATACAGAAGCACTTAGTGAATTTATATAAAAGTAAACTTTGTTGCAAAACATACAGATGCAGTTATAACCTAAATTTGGTCATATATTTCAGAATGTTATTTGTGTTACTCTAGCCCCCAGAAGTTCCAGAAGAACAGGAGGAACATAAAGAATTTAAAGAGCTTGTTCCTGAAGAAGTGTTTACCTATAAGCCACCCTGCTCTAAACCATGGGTTTCTTTGGGCAGTGAAAAAGAGATCGAGGAAGAATCAGTTAAGGAATCTACAAAGCAGGTCAGAGGCTTGAACTGTTACCTCTGTTATCACCTCCCTGTAACCAAATAACATTTATTCCTGAAGGATCTGTGAGGCTTCCATGTTTGCTATCGTCATGTGGTTTTTCTTTGGATAGAAGAATGGTCTTTGTCTTAGGTGTGCATTATGGGTTGAATTATCTCCACCCCACAAAAGATATGAGGTCCTAACCCCTAGAACCTCAGCATGTGACCTATTGGGAAATGGGAGGGTGCCATTCCAATAGCTGGGGTTCTTATAAAAAGAGGGCCATATGAAGACACAGAGACACAGGGAGAAAGAACAACATATGAAGAAGGAGGCAGAGATCAGAGTGCTGTTATCTACAAGTCAAGGGACACCAAGGATTACTGTCACCACTAGAAGCTAGAGAAAGACAAGCAACAGATTCTCCGTCAGAGACCACATTAAAAATCCAACCTCCGACACCTTGATCTTGGACTTCTAGTCTTCACAACTGTGAGTGAATAAATTCCTGTTGTTTTAGCCATCCAGTCCATGGTACTTGGTTAAAGCAGATCTTTATAACAAAGAGGCATTGCCAGAGCAGTCCCTGAGAAGAGGATTTGGATGTGAGTGGTGTGAAAGTGTCTGATGAGAAAACAGGTAAAGCAGTGGGAAAGGGACCTGGCAAAAACCCTGCAAGGGTGCAATCTCAGGCAAAATTTCTGCAGAGGGAAGACTTCAGCCAGAACCCCTAGGGGAACTCTGGATGGTAAATTACACCTCAGAGTTGTCCCAAAGGGAAGCAAGAGAGATGAGCTTCCCAATTGTCTCCTACCAGTTCATGATGGGTTGAGATGTAATTAGCCAGTCACTTCTTGCTCCGTGTACCTGCAGTGAAAACGGTCCCTATAGCCCTTGAGCAGTGCTTCACAGAACAGCAGCAGGTGGTGGCCTGAAGAACAAAAAGCACATGGGGCTCGAGGGTGCACAGAAATTATACACAGAGATCATGTGGGCAGAGCACCCTTGTGGGCTGCCACACATTCATTTTTATCCAGGGAATTGATTATGTTACCTTTACTGCTTACCTGTGTTACAGATTACATATATGATTTCTCGAAAACGACATGAATTTGGTGCACCAATTAAGTTTAGTGACCAGAATGCTTCCAGTGTGAAAGATGGCTATATTGAATGTACAGCCTACCCAGATAAAAATTTTGTTATTAAGCAACTTGAGAAAGATGTTGGCATGCAAGCAATCCCCCAAGTCATGGACACAAGTACTCAGACAAGATGGTAAGTATGCAGTGGGTTTATGTATTTTCAAAGGCAATTACAGTAAAATCTAGCAATGTCCAGGATTATTTTGAGAGATCTTTATAATAGGAATGGATTGACAATGATGACATAGATCTCTATAGAGTCAATTCAGGAAGTCAATTGCTTTCAATTATGCCTTTTAAAATCTTAATAGGAAAATGTGATACAAGTATATATGACTGTAAAACTATGCAGTGGGAAAATGATGGATGTTGTTAGTAATTACAGTATTGCTTTCACCTGGAGTATTACAGTTGCCGCCTACCTGCTCCATTCTACCTAAATCATTTTATACACAAAATCAGATTGTGTTACTTCACTGTCTAAATCTCCTCTTTGTCCTGTACCCATCAGATCCAGAGCCTTTGGGACAGCATCATAAAGTTCTTCCTCTTCCCTGTCAAGGCATTGTTGGCCTCACCAGCCTCTTCCCCCTCCCCCACCCCATTCCCAAACAAGTCCTCTGTGTTCTAGCCCTGTTCTGCTTCCATTTCCCAGAACACTCGCTCTTCTGCAGCTCCTGCCTTTGCCAACGTTGTTGCTCTGCCTAAAATGCCCTTCACTGCCTTGTCCAACTTGTCCCTCTTTACCCTTTAAGTTCAGTGCCCTCTCCTCTGTGATTTCCTGGAAACACCAGGTAGAGTTGATCACTCCCTCCTCTGGGACCCCACTAGACCTTAAAAGCATCTGTATCATAGTACTGAGGACTCACATTGTACTCATCTGCTTACCTGTCTGTCGACCTAGATCCAGAGCACTTGGAGGCTACAAACAACATCATTTCATGCATCAAGCTCTTATTTAAATATATTCAGTGAGTTAATTGATATGAAATGGACTATCAAGGGAGTATTTTGAGCTGAGCTTTGAATGTTATATAAATTTGGAGGTATATTTAGCCAAGCTATATATTTTAGAATCAAAAAACACTTTATTTTGAAATAACTTTAGATTTATAGAAGAAAAACCACCAATGTTACATATAATTTGGAGAAATAGAGAAAGGGAAAGCAGCCCAAATTTTTTTAAATTCAAGAGAATGGGAAGAACAGAGTTTGCATGGGACCACAAGCTCAGTACAACGAAGTGGGCAGCAGAGGCAGACAGAGAAGTGGTTTCTCTGTGCAGACAGTAGGGAACTTTGCCAAATTCTGAAGCCAAAGAGAGCGGCAAGATGGTAAGGTATTAAAATCAGATGAGCCAGGCAGTATGTATTGGAAAGCAGAGGTAAAACAGGCCTGGAGTGGAAGCAATTGGCCAAGTAGGAGTCTGCTGTCATTAAACAGGTGAAAATGTGACCAGTGTCTAAAGTAAGGTGGTGGCAGTAAACGGAAAGGAAACAGTGGAAAGGAGACATGTAAGGACAAAATGCTGTGACTCCCACCATTCAGACAAACAAACAAACAAACAAACAAACAAATAAAACCCAACTTTCTTGACCCTTTCAGCTATTGTCTAATTTCTCTGCTTTTCTTTGCAACAAAACTCCTCACAGCAGTTGTCCACACTCTGTACTTCCACTTCCTCAACTACCACTCTGTCCTGAGTCCATTCTAAACAGTCTTTAGGTCACCGAAGACCTCCAATGGTCTGATTGGCAATCCAATTGTAACACCCCTTCTTTCTCCGCTTCTCGGCAGTACTTAACGTGGTTTACTGTTTCTCCCCCTTAGGACACGTTTCCACTGGGCTTATGGACAGCACTTACTGTATACTTCCTAACTCACTGGCAGCTCCTTGTCAGTCTCTTTCACTGGATTCTTCTCTTCCCAGCTTCTAAATATTTGCGGATCCCCCAGGCTAACTCCTTTAGATGTTTTCTCTAACTACACTTAGTCCCTGGGTGAATTTATCCAGTCCTTTGTTGTTACCCGTTCTCTGCTTGCTCCCAAATCTCTGCCTTCTACCTCATTCTCTCCCCTGAACTCCACATGCTTATATTCATCTGCCTATTTAGATGTCTAATCAGGGTCTCAAATTTAGCATGCCCCAAAACAATTTTTAAAAATAATTCTACCTCCAAATCTGAAACTCACTGAATGTTCCTCATTTCAGTAAATGGCAATGATATTCTTGTAATTACTCAGACCCAAAACCTTGGGTTTTGTTGGGTCTACCCTCAAAATATATTCCTTGCCGTCATATTGCACCAAGCCATCCTCATCTTCTTTCTGGATTATTGTAGTGCCTGTGAACTAGACTTCCTCTACCGATCCCTGCCCTCCTGCATTCTGTTCTCCATAGAAGAGCCAGATTATGTTGGATCCCACCTGCCCCTCTGCCCTCATTTCCCATAATTCCCCTGGCTCACCCCTCCCAGCCACACTGGCTTCCCTGTTCCTTAAATTCACCCACCATACTCATACCTGGTGTGTTTATGCTCACAGTTCCTCTACATAGGTTGCTGTTCTCCCATCCTTAGGGTTCATTTCCTCCTTCATCCAGATCTCTTCTTTAAAGAGGAATTCCTCAGTATTCCTTTATAAAAGCAACAACCCCCATTTCTATCTGTCCCCTTACTGTATTTTTTTCTTCATGGCACTATTATCACTTGTCTCTCTTTTCTCACCTTCTTCCCACCTACCACTTAGAATTTAATTTAAGCTCATGAGACTGGAACTTGGTCTATTTTGTTCATGTCTATATCCCCAACTTCTAGGACAGTTCTTGGCACAGATTTATTAAATGAGGGGAATAAAGGAATGTTAAGGGAAAGAAGAAGCAGAGAAATCAAGTTAAGGAAAAATGTCAGAATAGATGACTGGTTTGAGTTCAATGTTAAGAGAAGAGCCATGAGCCCTGGCTGGTGTGGCTGAGTGGGCTGAGTGCTGGCCTGCGAACCAAGGATCACCAGTTCAGTTCCCAGTCAGGGCACATGCCTGGTTTGTAGGCCAGGTCCCTAGCTGAGGGCGTGTGAGAGGCAACCAATGGATACATCTCTCATACATCAATGGTTCTCTCCCTCCTTTTCTCTCTCCCTTCCCCTCTTTCTAAAAATGAATAATACATTTAAAAATATTTTTTAAAAAGTAATATATACTTATGAAAAGAAAGAAAAGAAGAGAAAGGCCCTGAAATATCAGCAAGCGATACGGTGGCCGGGAGAATCAGGCTCAGCATGTGGAGTGTAGTAAGAAACTAGCTTTTCAGATCTACATTATGTGATGCGTAGTGCAGAGTTAAAGTCAAGGCACACATACATAGAATCCAGGGGCCGGGATAAGAAATGGGTCAGAAATCAAGGAGGCAGATGAACATACAGGCCAGAACCAAACAGTTGAAGAGAAAGACAAGGATTGATAGTCGTGTCTAAGCAGAGAATTAGAACGTCAGAGATTCATTAACACCAAGAAGTGAGGGTGAGACTAGAAGAAGAGAGATGGTACATTAGTTCCAACAAATCTTAGATTTTGAAAGAAATTTCTTAGTCAAGCCAACTAGAGACTTCTTTTCTGATCCCGCCAGGGTACAGAAAAGTGACAAGAATGAGTCAACCAGGGCAGACTCAGGAGGTAGACTCAGAAAGGGACAGGGAACTTTCAACAACAGGGGTCTTGGCCGGCTCTCAGTGGATGCTGACTGACAGCAATGGACAGGTGTTTCTATACAGCTGGAATGGACAGACGAGAAATAAGGGCAGGTCTTGACCTACAAAGTGAAAAAAAACAAATCAAAAGAATTCAAATGGTTCAAATCTAGGTGACAGAGAATGCTGGTACCACTTACTAAGATTAGGAAATTAGCTGGTCTGAAGAGGAGAAGATGGGATATATGATTGTGATGAAAGAAGTAAAAAGAAATGAAAGATGAAGTTCGAAGAGTAATGACAATGAAAGCAAATGTTTACAGCACTCTTACCACATAACAGCCATTCTTGTAAGCACTTCGCATACATCGACTCAATTAATCTTCACAACTGCCCTTTGAGGTAGGCGCTGTCCCCATTTTACAAATACACAAACTGAAGCAGAGAGGTTAAAAATGAAAACTCGACATTTGGAACAATTTATATTTGAATCAATAATGAATAGATTTGCTGAATAACAACAACACAAACCACATTAAAAAAGTAAGAGTGCCCCTTAGCCATGTTGCTACTTTGATGAAACCGCCAGGTACCATATAATTTCTTAATCCTGTGAGATGGAATTTAAAAGGTGAAGCTACGATTTGAAGCCAAGTCTCTTCAGTTCCAACACCAACATTCTTTCTTTGCATCACTCTGCCTCTGCTATGGATACTGATCTAGGCGGGAAAAAAAGGATGAATTATTATATTCAATGTAAGTAAAACTCTTTTTAGCCCTCTGTTTAACTACTCTCATTCAATATATTTACCTCTTAGAGACATTTTACTGACATTTGCTTTAAAAGCACAGATTAAATACAACCTAATAGTTTGTTAAGCACTTGAAATGTGCTAGCAGTGTTTTAAAAGTTTTGTATGTATTAACACATTCATTTCTTACAATAACCCTACCTATGAACAAGGTGCTTGAAGAATTCTATTTAGAGATGAGAAAAAAGGCGCAGAGAGGTTAAATAATTAGCTCAGGGTCACATAGCTAGTAAGTGATAGGATCAGACTTCAAAGCCAGGCAGCCAGTCAGAGTGCACACTCTTAAGGACTGTGTCATATAGCCTCTCTGTAGCCCCGCACCCTACAATCAAGGAGCTTCCCCAGTCTGGCAGGGGAGGCTGACAAAGAGGTACAATGCCACGTGCTATGTTCAAGGGTGAAGGTGAGCTCTGCAAGCAGTCAGCCTGATTGGAATACATTTTTCTCCAGAGACTGCACTGCCATTGCTGCCCAAGTGTAAATTGTTCCTAGTTTTGTACATTTAGAGAAGAATTTCCTAGCCTCAACATGACTGACATTTTGGGCTGCATAATTATCTGTTGGGGGAGGGGAAGGGCCTTGTGTGTTGCAGGGTGGTTAATGGCATTCCTGGGCTTCCGTCACCAGGTGTCTGTGGCACCTCCTAGTTGTGATGACCAAAAATGTGTCCAGACATGGCCAAATGTTCCCAGGGTGTGAGGGTGGGACAGGATTGCACTGGTTAAGAAACACTGATTTAATGAAATGAAGAGAAAGAAAATGATAAAGAAATGTGACAACTTGTTAATAATTGATGAATGGGAGTAAAGGGTATATGGGAATTCCTTATACCCTTCTTATAACTTTCCTATAAGTTTAGAATGATATTTATGTACTTTTTTAAAGTAAGAGCTTATTGATTATGTTTGAGAGAAATATGCATATAGTTTGAATGGCAGTCAATATCAATTGTCTACAATAAAGAAAAATTTCAATGTATAAATTTTAAATATAAAATAATATCCTAATACTGTCACAGAGATAATACTTTGACCTGTCATGACTATATTTGCTTTTCTTTGATCTAATATTTATTATTCAATTTTCTTTCAATATATTAGGGCATATCCCAAAACTGCTATTACGCAATATTATCCAAGAGAATTTTTAGAAGAGGAAAAAGAAATACTCAGACAATCAAAACCATTAGCTGATTTTCTTAACAACATGAGCATAAGGTAAAAACTGTTTTAAATTAAACACAAAATGTGTATTTTTAGTTAATAATAATAACAGTCTTTGAAAACAGTCCCATACATGGTATCCACACAAGCATGAAACCAGTTACCAGGCGTGCAGAAGCAAATGACCAGCTGCAGATCCTCCGTCTTTCTTTCACCTCGATTGCTAAGCAGCATCTTGAACCTCACAAGTGAGGGCCACACCAACAGTGTAAACCTGGAACAAGTATACAGTTGAACATGTGAGGATGTTTTCCTAACAGCAAATTAACATTTATTTACCATGGTTTCTTTTAAGTTTTTTTCTGCACTCTGCACTCCCCTTCTTAGCGTCATTGAATTGTGTAGGATTACAGAGATGAGGATGCCGTGGATGACGATGACCATCATTACAATGATGATGTCAGGAACTTACAAAAATATCTTTGTAAATAAGAACCTGAATTCAACTCAGAGGTACTTCTTGGATGGTATCGTCCTTATCTCTAATTCCTGTGTTGCCGCCACCCTTATTGATGCTGAAAGAGAGGTGTCTTCAAAATGCCTCTGCAGTGGCCTAGGACCCTGGGCAGAGCCTGGTGGCTTCTAGATGAGAGAGAGACCATGACAAGTTCTCATCAAGTTGATACCAGAGTTCCGAGAAGTAGAACCAATGATGAAAAGGTTTGCCAGTTGTACCTAGTAGTCTGGTTTCCATTTCTTTCCATAATTAAATATTTGGTGGTCAAGTTCAGAGATGGTCCAAGTTAAGTTTTTTACTTTTAAGAAAACATCGTCAGTTCTTTCAGCTGTATTAAATGTCATGAAAATTATCCATGCCTAGGGAGAATCTAGTTCAAAAACTCATCAATGATGCAGAGAGTGCATTAATTATTTGCCACTCATGGGAAGCATGCTATAGTTTTCTCCTATGTGGGCAAAAAGAAAGAAACAAGAAAACTGAAGGTTTCTTTTTCCTTTTATCAGAATTAAGTATTTAAATTTTTCCTAACAAGAACATTAAAAATGAGAAGTGTATAACTTATTTCAAGGAAATAAAGGGCCTATAGTCATTTCTCATTGTCCACATTGTGTATTATATTTAGTCTGGAGTTTTGTTCTTCCCTTTCAATTGCTGTGTTTTTCTGAAGAGAGGGGCATAATTCCTTCCCCGAGATGTGGGAAGAAGAAGCCAGAACTATAAGAAGAGAGAGGAAATGGGCACAAGAATTAAAATAGCACTGACCAAGAATAAATAAGAAACCCATGTTTATACACTGCCATTCTTCCCACTATAGCACTGCTTAAGGCTTATTTTTTTTTAATGTAAATTAATATAAGCCTATATTTGTTCTGGAAAAGAGCTCTTTCATAAAAGAGTTCTTTTTCATAGTGTTTTATCCAGAGTGAGCCTAAGGGAAGCCTGACTTGCAAAAGAAGAAAATTATGTTAGAGGAAAGAAACTTCCAGGAGATTCTCAAAGCAACTAAGAAACTTTCATTTGGGGGGTAAAAAAAAAAAAGATAGCCATGGACTTTAGCTCAGACAACGGCTTTGCCAGCCTGCAATTCATTGCCCTTGGAATCAGGCGGCAGAGTGCAGGGGAATCAGGACACGGCAAGCCAGAGAAACACACCGTCTTCATGTCTGCCCCGTAGATTACTTCCCCATTCAGCCTGGCAGGGAAGAATCAGGAAACCAGAGCAAAGGCCCTCTCTCTCTCTAACCTCTCCCTCAGAATTCCATTCTCATTCTGGCTGAAACAGAGAGAAATAAGATTTTGAAAATGTTTACAAACGCTTCTACTTGACACTGGTTTAAACCCTGAAGCTCCAGGGTGCCAACCTATCCTACCCACGGTTACTCACATTTTAATGTGCATACGCACCCCCTGCGCATCTGAGGCTCTGCCTCAGTCGTCTGGGGTGACGCCTATGACTGCCTTTCTGACAGCTCCCGGTAGTGCTGACTCTGCTGGTCCTAGGAAATGCTCTCGCTGGAAAGATGAAGGGCAAGAAGAACCTAACCCAGAGTATTCAATTAAACAGCGAATGGTAGTGTTAATGTTTAGTGACAGAGGGTATTAAATGGTGCCCTTGCTTAATTTTGAGGCATATATATTATGATATTTGGCGTTTATGTATGATTCTCTAAATAAAATGAGTTTTTTCTTATTTTAGAAAATTCCTAATTCACAGCCACTCTTTCAGCTTACCACGCCTATTACAACAGCAGGCTATTTGGACTTTAAATCATTAGGGTAAAACCGTGGGTGGAATTCTTCTTGTGGGGCAGCTCCTAAAGGCCTTGGGAGTGAGTGCAGCTTTCAAACCTATGCAAATGAGGGGACAAGAAACAGTACAGTAACTTGGTGTAGCTTGTAGGACAGGAGCCTGTCAAGCCAGGGACCTTAGACTATTAGGAGATGAGCCTAGCACTGAGATTGTTTCTTAAAAAAGAAAGCATAGTATTTTTAGCGGGATACTTCTCCATTTTAGGGACTAGCTCCTGCATAGCTGGGGGTTTAGTAATGGGATTAAACACATGAGATCCTCCCAGGCATTGACAACTAAAACCACTACTACTATACACTCTCTCTCTCACACACACACACACACACACACACACACACACACATCTAAACTGCAAATTTCCCCTTAAGAATCTCTAATTTGTTGTTTTGAATTATACACAGACACACATATATAACTCTAATTATATGTTAATATAATAATTAGTACACATGATCACTTGGTACTGAATATAGAGCTAAGAAAATTGCCTTTTTTGTCCGTTTGGGATTTTCAGGAGGCAAATAAGACCAGTTCAAAGTGGAGGCTTACTGGGGGGTACACTGTGAAAAATAAAGAAAGGGAAGGAGGATCCAGTAGGGAGCACTTCAGACAGTCTCAGCCAGCCCAGCAGGGAGCTGCAGAGGGAGACGCCTGCAGGAGGAGCCGGGCTGGAGGCAGAGCCGCAGGGCTCTGGTGTCCTCACAGCTGCCATGCTCACTGGCCTGGGAACCCACCAGGCAGTGAAGGTGCTAGAGGCTGTAGGCTAACCACATCCTGGAAGCCGAACAGCAAGTTCTCAGAAGTCCTGAGTAGCACACTGCCTGAATGTTTTTCTCTTATGTCCTTATTTCACATGAGGTTAACCCTTCATTACCAAATACAATTGAGAATATTTTTTTTGGTACAAATGAAGCAGGAAGAGCTAGTGAAAGCATATCATTGAGTACTAAAACCCAATGTCTTCATTGCTTTTATTTTCTTTTTTTACAAAATAGTGTTGAAATAGCCCTGCAACAAAATGAAATCACAAACACATTTATTGATGACTGGAAATGCCTGGCAGAAGAAGAAGGCACCTTTGGGGACAAGACCGATACCCACCTGAAGGAGTACCAGTCCTTTACCGACCTTCATAACCTAACAGAGAAAATGGTCACCTGTGTCTCGTGGCATCCACAGATCTATGGTGAGATGGAAAAGACTTCAGTTCCATTTGGGATGACATTGCAATGGTCTGTTGCTTTTATGTGTAAAATTGAAAATCAGCTGAATTTCAGTAAGACAGCTCCCATTTGCTGAGTGCCAGGCACCTGCTACGTGCTTTCTTTCTGCACCTTCTCTCAGTCGTGTGTCTTTCAAGCAACTCTGGGGTACCCACTGTGACCTCTATTTTACAAGGACAGGACAGAGCTCAACTCAGGGAAGTGTTTGGCTCAGGTCTGCAGCTGGTGTAATGCCCAAACTGGATTTCACTCAGGCCTCTGGGGCACGGAAGGCTAACTTTATTCTCCCGACACTTGCCTCACTGGTCACTGGACCAGATAGGAGCTGCACCTGCTTTAGAGCTCTCAGCAGCCAAGGGAGGCAGGAATGTGTGAAGGTGGGACATCAGAGCAAGGGGGAAGTTCTTGCCCTCCTCTTTCTTCCTCCTTCCCTCTCCCACATTGGCCCTTTCCTCACATGCACACACACATTTTTTAGACTAAATATTCAAAGTGTGCTGTTATTTTGTACTATCAGTATATCTCAATTTGGAGTGGGCACATTTCAGCTGCTAAATAAGCCACGTGTGGCTGCTGGCAACCACATTAAACAGCGGAGCTCTAAAACGCTCCTGGTCTCCTGCAGAATATTTTCACTCAAGTTTCACCCAAAGGGAAATGAACAGTGACCACTCAGAAGCGCAAAGCCTACAAGCTCTTCGCCACACACAGCCGCTGCAGACCTCCATTTTCATTGTGTTTCAATCAGGGCTAATAGCTGTGTCGGTGGCCGTGCGACTCTCCTTCGAAGAGAGAGTTCACTTTTCTGGCAAATTATTGCTGCAGCCATCACTGATTCTTTTCTGGAGCTTCTCCGACCCCATACATCCTCAGGTAATAAGGGGGCGTCAGTGACCAGAGGGGAGAGGGGAGGGAATTTCAGGGGAGAAGGGAAGGGGTTACAGGAACAAATATAGAGGACACATGGACAAAACTACGGGGCTTGGAAATGGAAGGGAGGTGGGGAGGGATGGGTGGGTGGGCTGGAATGGGAATAAAAGATTGAAACTGTGCTGAATAATCTAAAATAAAAAATTAAAAAAAAAATAAATAAGGGGGCGTTGTCCCCATAGTCTGAAAATTTCAAATATCACTTCCACGTGTCTCTTTTAGCAGTTTCAATCACAGAAATGATTTACAGCTCTCAATGTTGTAAAGTTTACAGTGTAAGCCCTTATAAAATCAGACTTTCTTCAAATCGGAATTTGTAGCCAATTTGAGTAAAACAAAAGTTTACACTTCATTTACTGACAAGGTTTGTTAAACAAATCATGTTATTTTTAAAAAAAAAAAAAGATTGTAAGAGCAATAGTCAACCGATTTTAAAGAGCAATCTCTTTCACGGGCTTTATTTAAATACTAATTGTTCAAACGCAAGTAGATTTTAGTTTCACATGAATTTCCTCAATTCCCAGGATCACCAGTAGGTGCTGATAGTGAGTAAAGACGAGCGTGTGGGAAGAGATGGGAGCCCATCTGTGGGGACAGCTGCTCTTCAGCTCTTACTGTCAGGTGGTCCCATTTATCAAGAGAATCCAGTAACTGGGAATTTTGTGTGAAATCTCCAAATTTTTAAATAGCTATTTTAGAGCCAAACCAAAACACACAAAAGCACCCACTTGAACCAAACAAAAACACACAACAATCCAAACAAAACAAGGCTACAGTCTGAGTTTGCCCCATATGGTTCTATCTCCAATATCTGCTCAAAAACAGTTCTGCTTCGGGGGAGGGCACCTTATAGGATTAGATGAGATTTTTTCAATGTACTTAAGTATAATAATTTATTTCTATAAAATATTGTGTAGTTAAGGCTTTCCCTAATAAACCCTAGCCCTGCCTTATTCCTTCTTCCTCAAATCATTTGAATTAAGTCAGTTTTTCTGTAATAAAGTCTAGATACTTTAATTATTATAGACTCAGAAAGCAAAAAGACAGCTCTCTAGTTATTTCTTATCAGCCTACTTAGCACAAAAAATGGTGCCATTCTCTTGCCATGTTCTCTGTCGTTTGCTAGTCCAGTAGATCTGCTCACCGCCACGTGACCTGGAAGTCTGCCTGAACTTCCAGGCAAATAGCAAGAGTAAAGACTCTCCTTTCCTCTATTTTGAAGAATAGCTTAAAAAGATAATTTCTTAAAGAAATAATGTATATGATTTATTTTCTTTGTTCTTATCAAAACTATAAGAAAGTGTTAAACGATTTTATTCTCGAAAGTAGAGTTTCTCTAGAATCCAGAGTACCAAATTAACCAAGATAATTAATCCACTTTCAGTTTATAATCTTTAGTTCAGTGATGGCAAACCAATGGCCTTGGGGCCTCTATTTTTGGCAGTTATGTTTATACAAGAACAGTAACCACGCATGTGTTTTTCTTAGTGGTAACCCAACAGTGCCGATGCTATGGTTAACGTACCTATTTCTTCACGCTGGCATATTCCTTGTAGAGCTTCCTCCCTACCCTACAAGTACTTGAGTTTATCTTCCGCGTTCTGTATTATTTTGAAATGTGACCTATTATCACTGGCAATACCTTCACCTTCTCTCACACAACATGTTTGATTTTTGTGTGCCCCCGTGTGCCAGGCTAGGTACGCAGCATGGAACAAAACAGACAAGTACCCTGTCTTCCCCGAGCTTACTTCCTATACTTTCAAAAAACCTTGATTTCATAGTCTTTTTGTTTGTGAAAAATTGTAGGATGTCCCAACAATGACCTATGGAGCATGGGTGAGGGTAGACCTGGTCCCCTTGAAAATACACCTGCTCCCATACATATGGCTAATGTCCACAATAAAATTCAACAAAAGCAACTCCTCATTCAGAGGTAGAATTCTGGGAATGGACTCTCTGTGAATGTTTCTTATAGATAGCTATAAAATAGACTTTTAACTGTCTCAACATTATTTTCTAGCCATGATCTTGGGTTTTCTTACTCTCTTGAATTTTGGGGATTTCCTTTAGTTAATGCTGGAGAGCCCGGAAGACATTTTCTGCTTCAACTTCTGTCCAACTAACCCTAATATTATTGCTGGAGGCTGCATAAATGGGCAGGTATGCACGGATTTTTTCCAGCTATTTATTAATGTAGACAACATTCTGTAATACATTTTGATTGGTAGGTTTTTGAACTTAAGGAGTCAATTGAGCAGAAAGAAGGCATGCCAGCTGTGTGCCATGCCACCATGCCACCGTGCCACCGTGCCACCGTGCCACCATGCCAGCAACTGGAGAATAAAGATGTGTTAGGAGCTTGGGGGATGGGAATGTAAAAAAATAAAATTTTAAAAACCTGCCTGCTGTAAGTAAGTAAATAAATATATATTAGATGTGGTGTCGGGGCTGGAGATATTCAAGGGTGACCCAGTCATGATAAATGGAACAAAACCAGGTCATATCTATTTGTATTGCTGAGATAAAATCACACATTGGACCAGATTTCACAGAACAACAAAAACCACAGGCATTAATACCTCTTAGTCAGGAGTCCTCTTTGGAAATTTTCCTAGAGGTAAGAGATAGCAGATAATATGAAATTTAAACAGAAATTCTCTGAAAAACATACATATACTATTGAATTTGTGTGTATAATTTGAAATCATGTTTTCCCATTGTTATCTAACTTACATAAAATTTAGCTCCTATCCTAAATTGCCTGTTTCTCCAATAAAGGAAAACACAACTCTTAAAGCTATTTTATAATCAAAGTATAAATTCACTGTGATCCAGGGAATCTGACCAGTACAGGGTATATGGTCTTTCCTGGTGTGGCTAGAAAACTTCCCCGGTTGAAATGCAAATGTCCGTAGCACCCATGCCCATTTACCCAAAACCAAATGCATCCAAGAAAACAAACTTTCTCCCAGGGTTTTGTCCAGCAACAGCTGGCAGTCATCACGATGACCCAGGGACCAATGTCCAAGCCCAGCAAACTCTGAAATGCCTTTTTCACTCATTATGAAGGTTGTACTACTGTGTTTTAAAGTATTTCAGGAAAGCAAATGATGAAAATAAAAGCACTCACAGTTCTGTAATCCTGACATGTTAACATTTTAGTGTGTTGAAATGAATTCAATCATTAAAAATTAATCTAATTAGTGTTGCATGTTATACTTCATTCTGATTTTCAAAAAATGACCATGACTGTGCAAATTTGGAGTTGGCCATAACATCTGATTAAATAGAAATCACCATTTCTTAGACTTTTTGGACAATTGAGTGTTTGTATTTGATTCTGGAGAACAGGCCCTTTGCTCCTGGGTCTAAAACGGTTGTCCCCACGATCATAGCGCATTCCCCCCAACAGAGGGCGAACTCTTCCCAAAGCAGGGGGAATTGCATGCGTTTACCTTGGATTTTAAAAATTACTGGCACTTTTCATACAAGCACTAAAATCAAAGTGTTGAAAATACTTTTATATGGAAGAAAACATTTTTTTTACATTGGGTTGGCCAAAAAGTCCATATGGTTTTTTCTGTAAAATAAAAGGCCTATTTTTCATTTTTACCAATAACTTTATTGATTTGGATATTTTGAGTATGTCAGCTATCTCCTGCCTGTTATAATGTTGATTATTCTCAGTTAATGTCTTGATTTAATTGCTGTCAACTCCAACTGGTCTACCCGATGGTGAAGCATCATCCAGCAAGAAATCTGCAGAACGAAATATCACAAACCACTTTTGACATGTTCGGTTAGTCACAGCACCTTCTCCATACACTGCACAAATCTTTTTCTGTGTCAGTTGCCTTTTCACCTTTCTTGAAATAGTAAAGCATAATATGCCAAAAATGTTGCATATTTTCTTCCCTCTTCAATATAAAAATGGCTACACAAAAATTCACCAATTTTGATGAGCTTTTTTTATGCACTGATATAACAGCTGTCACAATACAATCTAATAAAATTATTTCAAATGAAGTTAAAGACAACTAAATGCTACTAGAGCCATCTTGTAGAGAAAAAAAAATGAACTTTTTGGCCAGCCCAATGTGAGCTTTAAAAGTTGCTGACTTACCTAAGATGTAGGCTGAGTTTGATTACCCCCCAAGGTGATTGATTCATCCAAGTGCATACCAATGCCAATAAATTTTTTTAATCTTTACCCCTGAAAATATGTAATAACATTTATTTCTGTTTCAGATTATCATGTGGGATATTACTGCACATGCTGATCGCATAGAAAATATTAAAACGGGCGGTAGTAGAAGTAAAAAACCCACACTCAAGGTTAGCTTTTTACAATTTTTTTCTCTTTCGCCTTTTTTTCTGTCCAGGAGTTTATCAGAAAGTACACAACAGAGTTGCCAAGTTAAACAAAGACTCAATAGGAAAAAAAGTACTGTTTCCCAAACCTTCACATCTGCTTACGATACTGTTCTAAATCACTTCTTTGTAGGCCCTTGATTAAAAACACTGCAAAACAGGTGGCACCAGCTGTCCCAGGCTGTTAAACTCACTTTTTGTTGGTATTGTCATTAAATAAAACACAGGGGCCGAGTGAGTTTCCTAAAGTGAGGCAGCTGGAGGAGCACTGGACAGAAGGGCCATGTACCCAGGCTCTGGGTCACAGGCCTGTAAGCTCGGACATGTCCCTCACCTCAGCAAACGTTCATTTTCTCCTGTATAAAATGAAGTGGCTAATAATATACTAGGGTTTTGCAAAGCTGTGGATTCTGCCAGGAGGGTTGGGGAAAGCTCCCCGAGCTCCCAGCTCGGTACTCACCCACCGTTCGCACCGCTCCACCCCAGCGCTTCAACCTGAATGTCAGCTGGTCTCTCAGCAAGAAACACAGGGCCGCAGACGTCTGTGCACAGGAGGACATACTCCTTCGGAGACCGGATCTCACTGATTCCTTAGGCAGTGGGTCAACAGTTTCTGAAGGGGAAAAGTTCATAATCTTAATTACCTAAATATATGATACATAGACACACTAATTTCTGTTTTTCTTTGAACTGGTATATCTCCAAGTTATTTAATTTTCCTTAGTATGATGAGACAAGTATGAGTTCATTCATCAACTGTCTGAAGTTAGCACATAACTTTCTATTAACAATTTTCCAGCCCATGTTTCTCCTGGAACCAGACATGAATAAAGAAGAAATGTATATCAGACACTGTGCCGTCTCCTCAATAGAAAATGGACATAAGAAAGTAATTACAGATATACATTGGCTGCCTGACACATTTGAGGTGAGTCTCAATGGCTTCATAGTTTTCTTCTGCTGGATTGACAATGTTTGGAAGATTTTGTTCAAAGAGAATGTTTCAAGACAACAATCCATGTTCATTTAAATTGTGAAACAGCCAAGAACTAGGCACCAGACGGTGGTGTCACTGTTACCAGACCCACATCTGACTTGGAGATGAGAGTAGGGCCAATGTTTCAACTACCATGGTTTAAAAAGCACGAAAAAATGCTGTTGGTGTCAACGCTGATATAATACAATAGTGGAGAAGATGAGGGTTTGGTATGTAAAAGCAGAGTGTAAATATTTTACACCCTTAGCCTTGGCAGATTTAAAATCTGTAATGTCAGCTATTTGGAGCAGGCAGTTCCTAAGATCTGTGACATAGGAAGATGTCATTTTGCCCAGGCAGTCTTGAACTGAGCGCACCCTGCAGCTGGGGGGGAAAGCAGCTGTGCGGTGAGTGAGCCCAGCTGACTGCCCAGCCCCTACGCTGCAGTTTGGCCTTGTGGTTCTGTACTTGACTCACAAAGCCATTTTGGGAACTTGGAAACTGGTAAGATCCCCAAATGTTCCACTCAATGGCACTAAAGACCTGCTATGTACTTTGAAGAACGAGCAAGTGAAAATATAAAAGGATATCTGAAAAATGAGAGTTATGAAAGATGATTAGCCCTTTAAGGTATTCAAATGGGGTATGCAAAGCAAATAGCCCAGATATAGTTTCTGTTAAAAATAAAAGTTTAACATATAGTAATGGGATTTACAACCCAAGGGAGGAATCCATTTTAACTCACACCATACACACATTAATTCAGGTGATTATAAATTTAAATAAAAATAACAAATTACAGAAAAATTACAACATATCAGAATAAGATATCATATTTCTGTTATGAAGATAGTTGATGTTGAAAGAAATTCGAAGTATACATAAACTAATGTATGTATAAACTAATTTATGTTGAAAGAACATAATTTATGTTTTAAACTAAGAACATAGTAAACTAAAGAAATTTAGTTGAAAGAAATTCAAAGTATACATGTAAATTTCTCAATTAAACAATAAAGAGCAAATAACAAAATGAAGAAAAATATATGTTCCAAATACAGTAAATACAAAATTTCCAGTAAATAAGCAAAAGACATATACTGACTAAAAAACAATTAGTATATAAACATGAAAATCATTTAGCCTTTCTAACACCAAAGAAATTAATAATAGAGCAACAATAATTTGGACCTTTACATTTTTTATTAAAAATTTTAAATAATATCCTGTGTTAGATACGAGATGGTGCAACCAATAAATTCTAACATGGTTGGTTCCAACATAAAACTTGTAGAATACCATTAATCAATGTGCTTCTTAGGGCATCCAAATGTTCAGACTTTTTACCAGTAATTTATATTTTGGGAATTCATACAAAGAAATAGTGCAATTCCTTATCTCAAGATACAAAATTTTATGGACACCCTGACAGATCATGTTGAAGGATATCCATAAAAGAAGATTGGGAAAAAATACAAGGTAGAGTTATATTTTATCTTAAAACCTATTTTCCAAACATGTATAATATTTTTTTTAAATAAACATAAAACTCCAATGCAAGCACATCTCTGGAGCCCTACACTTTCTACACTAGAGAAGCTCATTAGAAGAAGAGGCAACGTGGTTTCTAGACTGTTTATTGGGTGCAAGTGGAGAGTCCCGAGCCTGAAGCAAATCAGGCCACAGTGGTGTCAGTCAGGTTTCCAAAATCTGAGCCCCTGGGATGCCAACAGGCCTTGCCAGCACCTGTGGTCTTCCTCCTACCCCAACTTCACTGTTGATTTGCTGCCGGAACCCCTGTCTCTGCTGTTCTGCTCATCAGTCCTACCAGAAGGGGAAGTCATGTTTCCCTTTGGTTTGAGAGTGGCACCTTCACAGGTTGCCCCCAAACCTGTCACCTCATTTGGGAGCTAGCTGGTTGGGATTTTGGACCCTCCAGGACCCCAAGGACTACTGATCCTCCTTGGATTCTGTAGCATTCTCCTAGCATTGATTCTCCTAGCATTCTGTGAGTGCTAGCAGAGCTGTACCACTGATTACTCAAACAATGTAGGTACCTCAACATTCACTGCATGCTGCTGGTGTCTGATCTAACAAGCCTCATTGAATTTACCTGTTTAACAGTCTCATAAAAGCTCCTGTTTGGGCTCCACAAACAATAGTAAAAAACAGAAAGAGTCTACATTTCTAATAACAATGGGTAATGAATTATGATACATCATCTATAGATTATAAAACCATTAGAATGATTCATGAGTACACAGGTAAGTTTTTCAAATTATAATCTCAGGAATGAAATTTATATGCATACTAATTAAAACTACATAAAAATGCATCTGTGAAAAAAGACTGGAAAATATATGGCAGAATTGTATTTGATTTTTAAACCTTATATTTCTCAAGTTTCTCTGATAGTGTTATGCCCTTTTAATAAAAATTAAACAAAAGAAGAAAAATTAAAAATGTAAAAAGCTGTGAGAAACCCTGGCCTTCATGATTCAGTTGGTTGGAGCATCATCCCAGAACCGAAGGGCTGCTGGTCCATTCCCAGCTGGGGCCTGTGCTGGGTTGTGGGCTGATCCCTGGTTGGGGGCATGCAGGAGGCCCGCTGATAAGTGTTTCTCGCTCACATTGATGGTTCTCTCTCTCTCTCTCTCCCCCTTACCTCTCTCTTGAATGAGAATAAAATAAAACCTTTAAAAAAACTGGGAAGAAAGTCATTACTGTTCTAGGTTCACAGAACTTAATTCTTGCTTTTTTTTTTTTTAATAGATTAACAGAATGGGTTCCGTCTTTGAGAATCGAAGTGGGATATGCTGTCAGCTTGTCACCTGTTCGGCAGACTGGTATGTCTTATCTTAAACATCACCGAATATGTTTTCACACAACACATTTTTCATTTCTTAGACGTTTGGAAGATCATTGTCTTCCTCTGCTCCTTAAATAATCTTTATTGTGGCCATTAAACCTTGTATAACTAAATGAAAGAATGTTATAGATTGTTGCTTGTTAAAAAAATATATTTATAGATACAAAATATGTTGTAAAAAGAATTAAGTAGATTTCATGATTGATACTGTTATATAGCATTATCCACAGTTATTCTGCTTCTTCAAATTCTCTTGTAAGTTTGCAGTTTGCATTGTTTACATTCAATTTTATCTCACAATTATGAAGAGTATAACATTTAATTTGAAAGGCTTTTATAAAGTAAGAGTTTTAGATTTTTATTGTGTATTTATAAAGTGTTTTTATAAATAATTTGGTAACTATGTTGAAGAATGTTTATTTAAAAAATTACATCTCCCAATTTATAGAATTCAAAATCATAATGAAATAAGAAATATAAAGAATGATAGTATTATCTAGCATCCAAATGCTGGCACAATTTTACCATTCCAAATAGCGTTGACCCCAGCAGAAACAATGACACCTCAAGCTACAGGCCCTTCAGAAGTGTGTAGAGTGGCAGGCAGAGTCATCAGTAACATCAGCTTGGAAGAGGGGTGGAGGAGAAAAGATTAACCCTGTGGGCATGCATTGGGTAAGGTTCTGTGACTGCAGGCAATAGAAACTGACAATGGCTAACTTAAGAGGACAGAATAAATTTACTGGAAATACATTAATTGGAAGTGTATGCCAAAACTCTACTAGGTGCTTTAATAGGTTAACTTTTTTATACTTGCAACGACCCTGAAAAATACTTATAGATAAAGGAAATAAGACTCAGAAGGTAAAGTTCACTATATATAGTGAGTTATGTATGTACTTATATCCTATATCATAGCTAGTAAGTAATGATGTTACTGAATAAAAGGAAGAGCTAACTCGGGTCTCAGAAAGAGCCCCAGGGATTTGGGTAGTGGGAATAAACGGCCAGCCCCTTCATTATGAATGAATCAGTCCTGCCCCTGTGTCACTGGAGAATCTGGCTGACTCCTGTTAGGTTATGAACTCACCCCTTTGGCCAGGGAAGGAATGGCAGAGCACTTGGAAGGACAGTTTCAATTTGACTACATCCAATAGGAAAGAAGCAGCTCCCTCCAATTAGAAGGCTTTTGCCAAAAAATAGGTGAGGAGAGGGTGTTTATTCCCCAGGCAAAAGCAACACATAGCATCTATAGGGCCATATGGAATATTGTGCATCAATTATAATTATATTATTATTTCATGGAGAAATGCTTATGGTATAATGTTGATTGTAAACCACAAAGGCAGAGCTATACTGTTCCTCAGCAGCCTTGGAAAACATTTAGAAACACTGAGCAGGCTAAAAATATTACATGTTCTATATTGAACATACAGATCCTTGACTATTATTTATAATGATGTCCCTTGAATTTAGAAATATCCTAAGAATAGTTCCTTGAAGAGTTGTTAAAATAAAAAAACATTTATGCATTTAGAAAAGCTAACTTTTAGTTTTCTGGAAAACTAATTAGTCCTAACCTTCAGACTTCAACCATGCTAAAGGTCTTTTAATATACTAGAATAAGATAATGTTCCAGTAATTAAGAATGTGTGACTAATTTATACAGAAGTTCAACTGAAATTTTATTATTTGACATAACCATTTCACAAATAATGTAAATTAATGGCATAAATGTAATTCAAGAAGAGCTATGTAATTTTGACACAGTTTTAAATCAACTATAATTATATTTTTAAGTAAATCTTATTTCATCATTTGTGGTACTCTCCCAAAAATTTATGCTTTTTACAACATGAAAATGATTACCATTTTAAATATTTTTATTTTAATAATTTCTTCATTTAAAATTTAATAATTTTATCAAAATTAATTCAATTAATTTTAATTTATTCATTAAGATGATAAAGTATTAATATTCATTAAATACTTTACATAAATCAATACAAGTTTTGTTTCTCTTTAGTTACCATCCATTTATCTAAATGCATATAGATATAAATCATAACAACATCTTAAGTCTATTAAATCAGGTTACTCACAACCTCAGTAATAGAAATTACGGAGCTAGTATGGCATACTTTTTGTGGTTTTCATTGTATGTTTTTACATAATTAATATAAATACCCTTTATACTACAGTACTGTACAAGTTTCATTATAAATTTTTACCAAGTTTATTGCACTAAAAACAACATTATATATGTGCAGAACTTCATAAAGAATTATCACATACATTATATCATCTGATTTTCATAATCAACCTGTAAGGAAGGAGAAACAAGAGAAATTACATTTATTGGGCATCAACTATGTAAAAAGCATATTAAATCCAACTCCGTCTGTATATGTGCTGTTTTCACTATGTATATATGAATAGGGAGTGACTGCTAACCTGTACAGGGTTTCTTTTAGAGGTGATAAAAATCTAAAATTGCCCTGACTGGTGTGGCTCAGTGAACTGAGTGCTGACCTGAAAACCAAAGGGTTGCTGGTTCGATTCTCAGTCAGGGCCTGGGTTGCAGGCCAGATCCCCAGTAGGGGGCGCGTGAGGGACAACCACACATTGATGTTTCTCTTCCTCTCTCTCCTTCCCTTCCCCTCTCTCTAAAAATAAAGAAATAAAAATAAAGAAATAAAATCTTTTTTAAAAATCTTCTAAAACTGATTGTGGTAATGGTTGTACAACCCTGTGAATATATTAAAAACCATTGAATTGTGCATTTCAAATGGATAAATTTGGGGGTATATGAGTTATAGTTCAAAAAAGCTGTTATGTTAAAAAAAAAGACTGTCAATCTCCCAACTTAATTCTCATATTTGATAATATTAGTCTCGGGACCAGCAAAATTATTAAGTAACTCTATGAACTGCATAATTCTCTAAAATATTAAAAATTCATTTCATAAAAGTCCTACTTTCAGAGATATTAAAATATAGCCATGACCACATTGCTAATGTGTAGCAGCAACAATTGTAGTCTGGAGATTACACCTCTTATTTGTATTTATTTTAAAAAATGTAAACTTTTTTTTAAAGCACAGTATGTTTTTGGGATATCAGACCACTGAAACCCACAACCCCTCAACCAACAGACAAAAAGAAGGAAGAAACTATTGAAATTCCTTGTGATGTACCATCTACTTTTTTGCATCTAGATCTCTCCTGGAAACCCCTGGCTAAGGTAAGGAACATAGGATTTATTCTATATTCTATATAAGTTATATGCATAGGCATACATACATACACTCTAAAAGTAGAGCAGCTCAGATTCACACAGGACTTTATAATTCATGTATTCATGCACCCAGTAAATCCATTGATTCAGTTATTATGATGCCGGCCTTCATCAAGCCAAAAACCACAATCATCATGACTTGAAATTAATATTTGTTCATGTGTAAGTAAGCCACAACTTACAAATGGCTTGCATAATAATTAATCAATTGCATATCGCTTGCTTGCGAGTGAGTACACTTCCAGATTAGCCCTGAAAAGCTACTTTTACCTCTATGTAGCCCAAATTCTGGATATTTTGCACATCAATAGTAGGAAAAGAGTACTGTAATTCCTATTATCAAATAAAAATGAAAAGTAATTGAACAAGAAATTATTTGTACTTATCTTGAATGGCAGAGCCCCAAGAAAAACTATTTTAATTTAAGGAAGATAAGACTGCAGTGTGATGGGTGTGCAAAGTACAGATGAACTGCTGACATTGATGGCTGTCTGTCTTTGGAACATCTAACTCCAAACTTAATACTTGTTTAAAATTTTCTTTATAAGTATCACTAGAACTACATTATTTTGCATTTGTTCCCAATAGAAGAGAAGTAACTGAAATTAGAAATTAGAAAGAGGATAAGAAATTTTCTGGGCTAGGATTCCGAGAGCTGTAAATAGTTTTGAAAGAAACAAGCAGGCACAAACTCACCTGAGAATAAATGTATAGCATATGGACAAACATCCTGACGGAGGAAAGTTGGCAGGGAGCCCAGAGGGGGAAGTGTAGAGTGGGACCATTTCCATTCTGGTGCAGACCCAGGGCCACTTCTGAACTCAAGGGCACATGTGTCTCCCCACGGGACTCGGCAGTGCTGGGCAGATGAAAGTTCCTGAACATCTTTCTGGAGCTTCCTTTAACTGAACGATTTAGGGAACAGAAGAATGAGCCATTGTTTTATATTAAAACCAATAAGGACGTGTTAGGAAATAGAATACAAGGCATTTTCAGAAATTATATAACACATAAGACTTTGGGATTAGGAAATGAGCCCCCACATAAGTCCCCTTCAGCAGCATGATTTTAGAAACGGTGTAGGTGTTTTCCCCAGGGAAAGGCAACTAGAAATCTGAGGGAGAGTGGGGAAGGAAAAAAGAGGGGGAGATGGGAAACAGCAATCTGGGGGCAGAAGGTAAAAGCAAGAATAATTTAAAGATATACGGAAATCATCTTTCTTGTATGTTCTCCCAAAAGCTGAAACTATCTAAAGGTGAAACAACTTTAGACCACTGCCCAACCAAAATGAGCCTGGGTGAAGAGCGTCTCCTTTACAAAACACAAGGTAACTGCCTGGGGTTATTAAAAAAGCATTTGATAGTCTAAGTGTTAATAGCTTTTTATCTCTAAAGTTACTTGCTGGGATAGTCTAATTTGTAAAAAGAGTACAAAAAGTCAAACTCTGCGGTGTAGAACTTTATAATGGCATCATAGCCATAGCCAACACATTAAAACTGCATTTACACACAAAAAGATTTGAAACTATTCATTTCAATCCAATTTCACATTTATTGAACTCATTCGTGTATTTGTGAAAGCTTAATACATTAAACAAAATTAATGAAGCCCACTTAATAAATAGGTGTAGGCTCAAAGCATAATTCTGTAGAATGGGACATTTCTCAAGTCCAGCAGAATAACTTATGAAGTACTAAAAAACAAAAATACCATTCTCAATCTGAATATAACAGAAAAATTAATATTTCTACAGCACCATGACAAAACTGATAAAGAATAATAATTAACTTTTAAATCCATTTCAACCATACACCCTTGATGTAGCAGTTGAAGGGTACACTGTAAACTGTCAAAACTGCTAAAAAGTGTGCTTGACTATCCTGGAGAATAATGCAGAGTGAAAATGTACAAGAATCACTGGCAACTAAAGTATTTTTCAAATATTTGCCTTATCAAAATGATTTCGATTTATAAATTTTTCTTTTTTTCCCATTCATAAATTTTTCAACCTTCTGTTAAATGATGGGACATCTAAGAAAAATCTATTACACATCTAATATGCACCTTGGGTAAAACTTACTTTGAAGGCATGTGTTTTTTATAAGCCAAGACCTCATGCTAAAAATAAACAAAAATAAAACAAACACAATGGCTTCCTGCCCTGGCTGGTGTGGCTCATTTGGTTGAGTGTCAACCTGCAAACCAAAAGGTCTCAGGTTCCATTCTCCATCAGGGCTCACACCTGAGTTTCGGGATTGGTCAGGGGCATGTATAAAAGGCAACCAGAGTTTCTCTCCCTCACTTCTCCCTCCCTTCTCCTCTTTCTAAAATCAATAAGGATGTCCTCCTGTGAGGATTAAACACACACACACACACACACACACACACACACACACACACACACACACACACACAACAAAGACTTCCTTTTGAGGTTCCCAGGGAACATCTGCTCTCTGTGGGCAGGCAGAACTGCTTACACAACCCCAGAGACTAGTAAGCTTGAAGAGAGATTTGTCCACAGTCAATATAATGGAAAATTCTGAGACTTAAGTGCTTTTTAACATAAACTTGAAGGCTATATTAGAAAGCAGAAAGCCAGAGGATTACAACCAGAGTTTTGCTTTAGAAAGGTGACAGAAGAATATGCATACAGATCAAAGGGACCACACTGCCCCAAACCTCTCATGCTGGAGCAGAGGTTCCCTCAGACACTTCCCAAGTTTCCCAGTTCCTACAAAAGGCTGAGAACAGTGGAAAGTGGTCCAAAACTCATTCCTCCAGACAGATTGGAATTTCCAAATCACTGTCAGAAAAATCACGACCGTTTCTTCAAAACTCCGCGGCATCTAAGCCCACCTACGCAAGGAGATGCCGCTGGCAGCCCTGCAGCCAGCGCAGAGAGGATGCCAGCCGCCTTGCGGAGGGCCGCCCTGCAGCCGTCAGGCTGGAGCTGGAGACCGAGGCCCGAGGAGAAGGTCCCAGCAGCAGAATGCAGAGAGGAGCAACCGGCAGTAGGGCAGCAGAAGCATCACGTGGATGGAGGGTCCTACAAAGAGAACGAGAAAGAGGCGCAGGTGGAGCCAGGGATCGCAGAAAAGCCAGGAAGAAGAGCCACAGACAGCAGGACACCACTGAGTAAGGACAGAGGTCCAGCAGAGAAGTAGCCATCTGGCAAAGACAGCATGCAGGAGAGGGGCCTGCAGGATGAAGCTGTCCTCAGCAATTGCTGCTGATATTAAATCAGTAACAATATTGTTCTGATATTAAATGATTTGGGTCCCTTGGAAAGGCTGGAATAAATAAGGATAAAGCCCTCAAGAAAACAAACTTAGATTCCCAACTCAGACTCTGTTAAAATAGAAAACCTAGATGGTTTTAAGATATAAATATAAAAACTAAAATATGAAATACTAGAGGAAAATTGTTTTTAATCTTGGAGTATAAATGACCTTCTCGAACAATACACATTAGCCAGGGGCCATAAAAGAAGAAAAAATAACACATATAATTACAGAAACATTTAAAATCTGTGTATGGTGGGGGGGGATTGGAGTCACTATTCAAAGTAGTATTAAAAATAGAGCATATTTTTTTATTTACTTCAGATTTTTTCGTTCCAGGGGAACTCTAGGTGAGTTTCCTCCCCCATCCCCTCCTCTCAATATTCAGTTATTGGTTACAATTTATTGAATTCCAGCCAAGGGTCAGACACTGTGCTAATACTGCACATGCTTTCATTCACTTAGCAGATATTTATGAAGTGCCAGGCCCTGAGGGTACCACAGTGAGTAAAACAGACGCTAATGATCACAGAAGTCCTGCAAGCTGGGAATTTTCATTACCATTTCACAATTCAGGAAGCCAAAACCAAGAGAGGTTAATGTAACTCGTAAAAAGCATTAAATACCCCAGTCTTATTTTTTAACCTCATTAAAAGAGTTGGTTAGGAGGATGTTTATTGCTTTTATACAGTTTATAGTAAGGATATCATTGTATGTTTTAAAGGGTGTTTTTTTTCCTTATTCACTTTTATTGAAATATAGTTGATATACAATGAAATGCACATGCGAAATCATTCAATTTAATATGTTTTGACATAGTAAAAACCTGAGAAACCATCACTATAACCAAGGTAACAAACAAATCCATCACTCCCAAAAGTTAACTTCCAGAGCAATTCCCCGGCAGTCCCTCCAGCACCTCTCCCACCTCCGCCCTCAGCCCACCGCTGTCTGTTTTCTGTCGCCGTGCGTCAGTGTACCTTCTCTACAAATTTATGTAAATTGCACAATATATACTCCTTTTTGGTCTGGCTTCTTTCAATCAGCTTAATTATTTTGGGATTCATCCATATTGTTGTGTGTATGAATACTGTATTTTTTTATAGTATTTCATTGTATAAATATACCATAGATGTTTACCCATTCACCTCCTGATGGACATTTGGATTGTTTTCAGCTTAAGGCTATTAGAAATAGAGTTTCCATGAACATTCATATCTAGGTCTTTGTTTGGACATATGCTTTCAATTGCCTTGGATAAATACTTGGGAATGGAACAATTAGATTATGGGCAAATATATGTTTAACTTTTTCAGAAACCGCCGAAGTGTTTTCCAAAGTGGTTGTACCATTTCACACTCCCACCAGCTGTGTATGAGGGTTCCAGTTTGTCCACATTCCTCGCCAACAGTTAGTATGGCTAGTCCTTTTAATTTAATCATTCTAAAAGATGAGTATTGATATCTCATTTACATTTACCTAATGACTAACAGTGTTGAGCATTGCATTATTAGATAGATAAATGTTTAGGGTTATTACATCCTCTTGATGAACTGGTAATATCCTTTACCCAGAAGTCTCCTTTGTCTAATATTATGATAGCTATCCAGCTTTCTTTCGGTTAATGTTAGCACAGTATACCCTTTGTATCCTTTGACTTTTTACCTGCTTGTGTCATATTTGATGTGTATTTCTTGTAGGTCAAGCTTTTTAAAAAATCCAATTTGGTGATCTCTGTCTTTTCATTGGAACATTTAGATTTAATGTGATTATTGATATGATTAGGTTTGAAACTATCATCTCTTTTCCTACCATCTCTCAGGGATTAAGGTCCTTTGTAATCTAATGTCCAATTTTTAAAAATTATAATTTTATGTATTTTGCCTGTTTTTGGTTGTTTTACACGAGAGAGCTTAAGCCCAGCACTAACTGCTCCATCTTGGCCACAGCAGAAGTTTCTCTAAAGCGTGTTGTTAAAAAATCATTATGAGATGTGACTTTTTAAAAGCAAATGTATCTAAACTTCAATGTCCTTAACGTGAGTGTAATTTCTGTTGATCCTTCACTTCTTTACCAGTATTATTAGACTCCTAGGCAATGTCTTCCTGAAGACTGCCTAAATATGGTACCATTTCCAAAGACAGAGGCCTGTTTTGCCCTTTGAAGAACGTTACGTTTTATTTTGGTATAGGGGCTGCTAACACTGTGGAATAGACACATAATGCTAAATGTGACCAGAAACTTAAGATGGAAATACTGTGATCCTTTAGTTTTTAAATGAATAATGTTTACACTGTTATCTCCTTATTTATATATGTATTTATTATTCAAAACATTCATTAAAATTCTACAGAGTGCCAGGCCCTGAGAACACAGCTGTGAAAAAGGCCAGTCCCTCCTGCCGTGGGTTTGCATTCTGTTGAGACAGACACTGAAATATGTGACAAGCACATACCTATCTCCACTTAAGGAAGCGCCTATTTAAACCGAAGAACTCTGAAGCATGTCCCAAATGGTATCAGACAGGAATATTCCGCATCAAATGAATGTTCTCTTTCCAAACAGTCATTTTGGGGGTTTCTTAGAGAAAGGCATATTTGGCTAATTCAGGTCATAAAGAGAATGGACACATTTTTAGATTCTCAGCTGAGACTCTAATTGGCCGTGTCTCCTTATGTGTGTCCTGAAATCCACGTTACAGACAATTCCACAGGTCCGGACAGAATGACATTTCACTTGGTAATGCCGTTGACTTTGCTGACCCTTGCCTCTGATCTCTAGAGGCTGTTACTATGGCCAAGTCCTACCTCTTGTGTAGACGGCCTGCTTTCAGGACTTACTTGAAATCTAACTATGGTCTTTTGGGTCTCCTTCACATACACGGACAGCTGTCCACCTCCTCTGGCCTGACTTGGGCCTGATGACTAAAAAACGCTCACATGCTTCTTCACCACATTTTGCTTATTGACCTGGTAGTGGTTCTTCCACTGTCAATCACAAATCCAGGCTGTTCTGAAGGCCTCCCTCATCTCAGTGTCAGCGTCTGGTACTCTGTCGACATCTAGTGGCCACAGGCCACTCACCCTTTGCCTGCCATGTTAGGTCCTAACAGTGCCCTTCTAAGTAGCTTTAAGAAGTTCAGGATTTATTCCAAAGAGGAAAACTTTGCTGTAAGTGGTTTTGGAATTCCTCATTTGGGATTACCTTTGGAGCCTGTGTTATGTTCTTCTAAGCAATGTGGCATAATGGTTAAGGGTGTGGAGTCTGGAGTCCATGGTTTGGGTTTAAATCCCAAAACCACAATTTATTGTTTGACCAGGTTAAATTACTTCACCACTGTGTGCCTTACTTTTTTTTTTAACTTGTTTGCCCAGAGAGAAAAGAAAATAGGAGGGGGCTGGGCAGGGTAAATAATAGAGATATGTACCTCATAGAGTACTGTGAAGATAAAATGAGCTGATATGTGTACAACTCGAACAACAGCACATCACCATCTCACAATAAATGTTAGCCACCGGGTGTGACATCTTGGCCAAGTTGCCTAACCCCTCTGAGCCTCAGCTGACTCGTTCCTGAAGGCAGATTAATGTTTAACCACCTCAAGTCATTGTGAGAATTGAATGCAATGGTTCATAAGCACACAGTTTAGTGCCTGGCATGTGGTAAGCTTTCAATAAATGTTAGCTGCTATTATCACTGCTCTCCTCAGGGGTGGAAAATCCATGAGCTGTGAGGATGACACTGAATTTAATAAACACCCAAGTTACTTCCGTCAAGTCTGAGTAAACACGTTGATAACGTTTTCCTTTTGTCACCTGCTCTTTGACTCTACCACGTTAAACACGACCCACTCGGCCCCTTCTCTTGGCTCTTGTGATTTTTCTGATACTCCTTTAGTTTCTCTTCTCAGCCTCCTTCCCTGGTTCCATTTCTACCTTGCCGCCCTCATCATGGAATTGTACCTCAGTTTCCAACTTCAGCTGTGTGCTTTCGTCATTACACTCTCTCCGCCACCCTCAGGTGATGTGGTCTACTCTTTTATCTCTGCCAAGGATCCTCCGCCTCCTTTCTCTCCTTCTGCAGAGCAGAACTGGAGTCACCTGGACTCCCTCCTCAGGCCCGCGTGTCCAGTCCTTCACCCAGAACAATTAAGTTGTCAGTCACAGTGCGCCTCACACATGCCTCTTCCTTAGCATTACCAGTAGTGACCCCTGGATTGGGCTTTTGTCTTCCTTTGTTATGTCAGAGGGCTCCAAATTTTTCCATTTTGCCCCCCCTCTGGAAACCATTTTGAGCACATATTCCCAATGAACATGTGTTTATTTACAAATTATGTACATGTTCTACTTTACTAGTAGATATTTTCTTTTCCGATTTGTATGCCAGCTTTATTAGGTTTGGTCTCTAACCCTCTTACAGCTTGTTTTACTTTAAACATGGCTTATTTTTTTTATTTAATTTAATTCTAAACATTTTTTTTCAGCTACAGTTTACATTTAATATTATTTTGTATTAGTTTCAGGTATACTGAATAGTGGTTAGACAGTCACATCCTTTACAAAGTGTTCTCCCTGATATTTTCAGCACCCCAATGGCACCACAGTTATTACAATACTACTGACTATATTCCCTACACTGCACTTTCCATCTCCATGACTGTTTTGCAATGACTCTAATTTCATATATTAAATGGGTACAAAGTACCTTTTTGCTCTTGCTAAATGTATTATGAGCATCTTTTCATAACAACAATGTGTTTGAATGTGCCTAGTTATTTCTGAAATGCTGACGGACACTTTGTAACCCAGTTATCTAAAGATGTGGATCCATGGTTGGCTTAATTGGATACTTGTTTTTAATGTCTTATCTAAGGGGGAAAACGCACCCCCTCAAAACACTCTGATCCCAAACAATGGAAGTGTTGGTTGACTGCACCTACTAAGTCACGATAATTATTTTTATTTTCCTCTGGAATTATGCTAAAGATTTTTTGAAATGCAATACTATATTTTTAGTGTAGCTGAAGCTTTCTTTTTAGTTTTCATTTGTATGTTTGTTTGTTTGGTTTTGAGTTTGTTTTTGTTTTCCCAAGGGCACTATAAACTGGGGGTATATTGAGAAGATGTGGTGAGGAGGGTTTTGGGAGCATTGTTTCTCTACCATCTTTCCCCGGAATTGAGTATCATATTTCTTAAAAACTAGTAAGTGACCTGAAGCAATGTCTAAGATTTATCATTAAGAGAATAGAAAAGTGAGATATAACACTAAAATACCCAGTTTAAACAGACACACACACACACACAGAAAGGCAACTAGAGAAAAATATACCAATATTTTCATAGCAGTTACCTCTGCAAGATATAATGAATGAGTTCCATAATTTTCCTCATGTTTTTCTCTTTTCAATAAATCATATTTATCCATTTTAGATCATAAAAATTTATTTTAAAACAAAATGACATGAGATACTTTGAAAAAGAAACAGGCCACACTTGAATCTCAGCCCCCGGACCCGCTGTGCTTCCCTGCTGACAGGCGTAGTTACAGCTGCAATACGGTGCAGCCCCTGATGTTCGTAAGCAATAGATCTAGGCTAACCGGAAAACAAGTAATATTCTACACACTGTGCTTGTGACAGCAAGTAATACATTTTAAATGAATTTATTTTTTAGAAGTTTTTTCCATATAAAAGGGTAATCTAGAATTGTTTGAAAAATTTCCAAGGACTTCCGGCCAAGGTGGAGGCATAGGTAGACACACTGTGCCTCCTCGCACAACCAAAATAAGGACAACAACAATTTAGAAACAAAAAACAACCAGTACCGACAGAAAATTGAACTGTAAGGAAGTCTGACAACCAAGGAGTTAAAGTAGACACATTCATCCAGACCAGTAGGAGGGGTGGAGTAGGGTGGCGGGGCAGAGAGGGCTCATGGCAAAGCACCAGCTGGCAGACCCAAGCATGCAAGGCAGCAGTGGGTGGACCCAGCGAGGTGGAAGATTGTGGAGGGGCGCAGTGCACAAGGCAGCTGGCAGACCAAGCGGTACCACATTTGCACGCAGATAAACCAGGCAAAGCTGGGGAGCGAGACAGACCGCACAACCCAGGGTCCCAGCTCAGGGAAATAAAACCTCAAAACACTGATTGAAAACACCTGTGGGGGCTGAGGCACAGGGAGAGACTCCCAGCCTCACAGGAGAGTTCATTGGAGAGACCCACAGGGTCCTAGAATGTACACAGGCCCCTCCACATGGGAATCAGCACCAGAAGGGCCCAATTGCTTGGGGAAAGCAGCGGAAGGGACTGAAATCCGGCAGAGAGCGGAGCAAGCGCCATCGTTCCATCTCAGACCCCTCCCCAAAATACAGCGTCACAAACCAGCAACTGGGTTACCCCACCCTGGTGAACACCTAAGGTGCCGCCCCTCAATACATAACAGGCATGTCAAGACAAAAAAATGGCCCAAATGAAAGAACAGATCAAAGCCCAAAAAAAAAAATACAACTAAGCAACGAAGAGATAGCCAACCTATCAGATGCACAGTTCAAAACACTGGTGATCAGAATGCTCACAGAATTGGTTGAATTTGGTCACAAATTAGATGAAAAAATGAAGGCTACGCTAAGTGACATAAAGGAAAATGCACAGGGAACCAATAGTGATGGAATGAAAGATGGGTCTCACATCAATGGAATGGACCAGAAGGAAGAAAGAAACATCCAATCAGAAAAGAATGAAGAAACAAAATTTCAAAAAAATGAGGAGAGGCTTAGGAACCTCCAGGAAATCTTTAAATGCTCCAACATCCAAATTATAGGGATAACAGAAGGAGAAGAGGAAAAACAACAAGTGGAAAACTTATTTTAACAAATAATAAAGGAGAACTTCTCCAATCTGGCACAGGAAATAGACTTCCAGGAAGTCCAGGAAGCTCAGAGAGTTCCAAAGAAGTTGGACCCAAGGAGGAACACACCAAAACACATCATAATTACATTACCCAAGATGAAAGATAAGGAGAGAATCTTAAAAGCAGCAAGAGGAAAGGAAACAGTTACCTACAAAGGAGTTCCCATCAGACTGTCAGCTGATTTCTCAAAAAGAGACCTTGCAGGCAAGAAGGGGCTGGAAAGAAGTATTCTAAGTCATGAAAGGCAAGAACCTACATCCAAGATTGCTCTATCCAGCAAAGCTTTCATTTAGAATGGAAGGACAGATAAAGTGCTTCCCAGTTAAGGTCAAGTTAAAGGAATTCATCATCACCAAGCCCTTATTGTATGAAATGTTAAAGG
>CM052542.1:58337393-58360377 GCA_028533065.1 Trachops cirrhosus
ATGACAGCAAACCCACAATTATTAACAACCACACCTAAAACAAAAACAAAAACTAAGCAAACAACTAGAACAGGAACAGAACCACAGAAATGGAGAACACATGGAGGGTGAGCAACAGGGGAGTGGGAGGAGGAGAGAGGGGGAAAGGTACAGAGAATAAGTAGCATAGATGGTAGGTAGAAAACAGAGGGAGGGTAAGAATAGTATGGGAAATGTAGAAGCCAAAGAACTTATGACACATGGACATGAACTAAAGGGGGGAATGTGGGTGGGAGGGGGGATGCAGGTGGAGGGGAGGGAAAGGGGAAAAAGGTACAACTGTGATAACATAATCAATAAAATATATTTTAAAAAATTTCCATGTGGCACCAGCTGAATAAAAATGAGACAAGTTTCTCATTAGAAAATCGTATTGAGAATATCAAGGGCGATAGAACCCAGGGGGGTGTACTTTGTGTCCAACGTTTACTGTAAGTGATTTCAAAATGATGTGAGTATACAGAAGTGGTTTCCAAGCTGTGTATCTGGACACATTTCTGAGCTCCCTGCAAGGTATGGGGTCTCCCTGTTACCTCCCAGGAAACACTTCATAGAGCAATGCAGCTTCTATTAGTTTTATATACCAGGTGTCCTCCATAAACTTCTACTGCTAAATTAGAAATCTAAAAGTGATTGGATTTTTGCCTGCCATGCTGAGGAGAAAATGGGGCAGTTGTATAAATATAAACTAACTACATTTTAAAAGATCATCCACAATAAATGTGCTTCTTCCACGCATACTTCTCTGAAAGACAAATCCTTAGCTGAGAACAAAGCCATGAAGTCGGGAGAAATGAACCCCTACCAGAACCTGGAGAGCGGGCTGGCCAACATTCTCAAGCCAATAGAGGACTTCTGCACAAAGTTCTTTGTGGGCACAGAGGTGAGTTGGAATTATAGTTTTTAAATTAACATTTTTAATTACACTGAAATACATGATGAAGACCTCTATTGCACCTTTGCTTTATGAAAACTTATTTATATCATTTTCACATTTTAAAATGCTTATTTGGTCTTAACATTTTTAGCCACAGTGCCTCACAGATTCGTGTTTAAAATGTCCCTGGAAAAATGTGTAGAATTAAGCATGATCATTTTTACTAATAATGTATTGATCAACCTGCAAATTTTATCAAGCACCACTACCATGGAAGAAACCATACTAAGTGTTGGAGATTTACTAAGAAAATGTATTGTTTTGTTAGGCCACCACCATCTACTAAGAAAGATAGTAAAAAGCTCACTCAATTTAAAAGATAAATAACAGCTGGATATAATAACAATAACAGCTGCCATTTTTCAATATTTACTATTATAACCAAGGTAGACTCACTTTTGTTAGACATTTTCTATACAGCAGAGTCTGTGCCAGGTATTCTCCAAATTACATCTCATTTAGTCTTAATAATCTTGTGAGGGTGGTATCACTATTCCCATTTTACAGATGAGGACACGAGTCTCAGAACTTTATCTTATGGCCATACAGCAGCAGAGATGCCTGGTCATTCATGACTCTATTTTCCTGAAATAAAGGGTTTTTCTCCCTGGCCATATTGCTGTGGGGAAATACTGTAGCTCAGTCTTACCTATAAATCAGTCTCACCGAATGCAATTTGCTTTCACACCTTAGTATTACAAGGGAATTACTTGGTTCCCACCAGCTCTCAGGAATGTACTGCCTGCCAGGTGCTGTGCTAGGGCCCTAGGTCAGAAATGAATCAATAGCACAGTCCCTGTCCTCAACGTGCTCACTGCCTAGTTAAGGCGCAGACGCATGGACAATACGCCAGCGCTGGCCCAGGGGTCAAAGGGCCAGGAAGGAAGAGGCTGGGGAAGGTGCTCTTCCAGCCGACTGGACATTGGAGGCTGCAGAGGCACCAGAAAGGTTAGGGTGAGAGTACACTTTGCAGTAGACGCAACAGCCTGGACTGTATTTGGGGGTTACGAGGGGCTGGGGTTTATGTACAGACAGTGGGATAGTTTGGTGCAGGAAGCAAAGCAATGCCTAGAATGTCAGGTCGGGGCCCAACAAAGGGCCTTTTCTGCCTTGTTAAGTAACTTGAATTTCACTGGCTGAGCAATGGAGCACTACTGAACAGATACGTGTTTTCTAACGTGGGCTTCGCACCAAGGTTTTTATTTTTTTTTTAATTCTGAAAAACGCATAAAAAATTTACCATCTTAACCACTTTTAAGTGTCCAAGTCAATGGTAATAAACACATTCCTGTCACAGAGAAGCCCTCGGTGCTGCTCGTCCCCAGAACTCTTTCGCCGTCCCAAACAGAGTCTGTGCCCACTAGCCCAGTGACTCGCCTTCCTGCGCCCCAGCCCCTGGCAGCCAGCACTCTGCTTCCCTTCTCTCTGAATTCCACGATGCTGGGCACCTCGTGTAAGTGGGATCACATAGTTTTTGTCCCTGTGCTCACCAAAATTTTAAATCAGGGAAAGACAGCTTTAGAAAGATAAATAACTGCAAAATCTTAAAGCAGAAATTAAAGCATAATACCCTTTGCTTAAACTCTTCAATGATGACTCAGTGAAACATGAATAAAATCTGAGTACCTCACACTGTGGCCTATAAGATTCTGCATAATTTGGCCCCGTCCTGTGTCCCCATCCCAACTGCACCAGTCTCCCTCAACCGCTCCAGCTGCTCTGATTTTTCCCTCATTCTTCTTATACACCAGACTCTTTCCTGCTTACCTAGCCCTTGTCCTGCTTGGAATTAACTTCATCCATCATTCATCAGGTATCACTGAGCATTTAACACATGCCCTGCACTGTTTTGGGCCCAGGGAACAGAGCAGTGAATAAAACAGACAAAATTCCCTGCCCTCATGGGGCTGGCAAGCCAGTGGAAGGATCTTGTCCAACCCTTGCGGACAGAAGGCTAATCCTTCTGCTCTGGGACCTGGGCAGCTGGTGCAGGGCTGCAGCAGGAATGCAGTGGGGTCAGGCTGGTGAGGCTTTCAGGAGGCCAACCCAGAGACAAAGAGGCCCTGACCAAGGAGGCCGAGAATAGCACCAGAGAGGCTGAGGACATTGGAATTGTCAGAACTAAGTAACCAGATGGAGAAAGATGTGATGCTTTCTGACTACATGGCTGATGATATAATGAGGACTCAACACTTGTTACAGAACAAAGCCAAGGGGGGTGTACGATATACTATTACTGAAAGGACCCCCCACTAGGTTTGCTATTCCCACCACCAGGGGAAAAATGTCTCTTAATGCCAGAGACTTGAGAAAAGGAAAGGAAATATTTATTTAAAGCTCTACAGACTTAAAGTAGTGACCTAATGTCTTCATTAAAATATTAAAGTCCTTTAGGATACCCACAGACACACACAGTCCTTCCTTCTCCCTCTGCCCTAATCTGGGGTACCGTATCTCAGGAAAAGAAGTAGAATTCCATGATTCGGTCTGGCACCATCAACTGTGTTGCCGCCACAATCTCCAGTTAATCCAAAGCCATGTGGCACCTTCTCATGGCCCACCAGCTAGAGTCCTTTCACCCCTTTTCTTGCAGGCAAAGTCTCCCCTGCTTCCTAAGCCATGTGGCAAAAGGGAGCACCTCAAAGCCAAATGGTTCTCTCCTCACATGGCTGCTGAGTCTGGGTTTAAATCCCCACGCCAATCTTCCTCTGCAGCCCCATTTCTGTCTCCTACTACAATCAGTTACACCTGCCAGCATTCCTGTATTCTTCCAGGTTTACTGGGCTGCCATCGTAAGTCTGGGCAGGTGTGACCCCATGGAGCCAATCTTCTCCAAGCTCTCATGCAGGCGCTATAACCAGGGGGAGCTGCTCCCCAGTTACATCTTGGGTGGAAGTCACTCCTCTCCCCCTGGCTTAAAGCATGGCCACAGCTATTTAACATATCTACAAAACCAGTTAAAGGTTGTAGATATGTTAAATGACCAGCCAAAGGTTAGCTGCACAGCTGTTGCTATGCAAAACAGTCCAGTGTGTTCCTGCTCCATGTGTCCCTTCCCTCAACTCAACCCTGAGGGGGCGAGGGGTGAGGACATCCTATATATTTTTCTAATGTTTCCTGGACACCTTGAGATCTGGACTCCATTCCAAATCCCTATTTGGGGCCCCCCATCTTGGCTGCACCAAGGAGACATGGCTGAGTCCCAGGAGACACTCTTATAGCACTTTGGGGAGGGCTGGGGCCACACCCATAAAGCTCCTCACAATTCTGGCAAGCACTGGGTGTTCAATGAATGGTAACGATGACAGGCTAGCCATGTGCAGCCTGTCTGTGCCCTTAGACTGTGACTATGAGTGGAGGGGGCACTTGTCCTCTGACTCACTTTCCAGCGCTGAGCACAGTCCTTCTTTGTTAAATGCATTAACAGGATGAATAAAGCGCAGATGGGTGCATGAGTGGGCCCTGGCCCGGTGAGCTTTTCCTTCGCTTTGCATAAATCAAATGTCTTCCCAGCTCCCCTCCCTCGCCTACACATCCCAATCCATCCCTTCCTCCAAGTCCTCTCAACTTCTGTTTTTTTACAACCTTCTCTGTGTTGTTCTCTTATTATCCAGTGGGGGTGGGGGGAATTGAAATGAGGAGACTGCATTTGGATGACCTTGAGTAAGTCACTAAACCTCTCCAAGTCTCAGGTTTTGCATCTGTAAGACTAAATTTGAGGGGGCTAAATCTTCTCGCTTAACCTCTCCCTCCTCTGCCATTGACTGGTCTGTCCTTCCCATTTGTGTGGCTGTTTCTGCCTCTTCCTCACCCAGGTCCCTCTGCCTTCCCCTCTCCTTAAAGTGGCTGTAAGTGGAAGTGGGATGTATATTTCTTAAAACCATGCTATTTGGATGGGGTTTTATTGTTCCTGTTCTCAACCGTAAGTGGTAATGAGTACCATATTATGAATCCATATTCCTTCTTTCTCTCTTATCCCACAATTATTTATTCAGTACTGTTTTGTAACATGCTGAGAATAAATCACTGAGTAAATTGGACGAGATCCCTCGCCTGGAGCTTTCAGTCCCTTGGGACAATCTCCTATTGACAACAAAACTTTGGAAACACAGCAGCTGGAACTCATATACATAGATTATCTCCATAATGGTTGGTGTTCTCCACATAACTGTGTGTAGATAAAAGCTCAACAAACTCATTTTCCTTTGGTTTAAGATAAAATCAAGTAATCATGTTGAGACTTTTCCCAACATTGTACTGCGTTATCATTTGATTAAATTGACCTGTTGCTCTGTGTTCGTTACACTCAGTCTTAGCACATGACTATGAGGTATTTACTTGTCTCTTAAGTGGTCACTGTACTCATCAGGAACCTGTGATATTTTTAGGAAGGTGAAGTGATATACACAGATTGGAAACTAGAAAGAGACCATGAAACTGGCCGACTGATGAGTAAGTTTTGATGTGTGTGCCATTTTTAATAGTTTGTTCCTTTTTCACAAAGTCCTGAGTAACCATGGCCTTGCTAATGGAATGGAGGGCACCTGAGGCCTTGATGCCACACTTGTCACTCAGAGTGAGGGCCTCAGACAAGCAGCACAGGTGTCAACTGGGAGCTGGCTGGAAATACAGAGTCCTGGACCCCACCGCAGGCCTACAGAATCTGACTATGGATTTTAATAAAATTCACCAGGTGATTTGTCTACACAAAAAACTTGAGCACAATTTTAAAAGAATCATGCTGAGACAGGATAGTAAGGAGCTAGGAAAATTCTTTGGCAAGTGGAAAAGGAAAACTGAGACAGATCGCTGAACAAACTGGCCTGGCAATTTACAACCCAATACAAAAGGTCAAGTCCCTAGAGATAACGTCCAGGCGTCAGTTGTATTTCAGCTCCAGGCTGAAATACAGAAAAGCAGTAGAATCAGGTGGGCAACACCAGAACCAATTGCAACGACTAACAACGCCTGTCCTGTCATTGACTAATCAGGGGAGACCATGACCCTGAAGGGCGGTGCACTTGGAGAACAGATGACTGTTTAACTGAAACCCTCCCCTGAGCCCTGCCCTAAGATTCCCTCCTGCAAGAGATAAAAGCCTCAGGACAAAGGACCCAGTGCACACTCTCTCCCTCGGGGGAACACCCGCTCCACCCCCTTTCCCTTTCTCCTTCCCCCCCAGGCACAGCATCTCCTGACCTCTAAGGGACCCTGAGACTTACATTTAAGGGAGCAATGGGCAGCAGCAGCTCATCCCAGGCTGATCCCCTGAACTGTCCCCAAGGCCCCCTTTGCTCTGACTTCCCAGTGAGCTGAGGCAGCCCAGCCTGGGCTCTCCTGTTGCTTCTTCCATGCTAAGTCCTTCCTCATTTCACTGTCCCCAGCTTCAATAAATGTACCCTCACAGTCACCTGGACTCGTGTGGTGAAATCTTTCCTACACAAAGTCAAGAATCCACACACGACAGCTGGCCCTGGGCAGACCTGCTCAGGGCCAGGCCCTTGTCTGGTAGCAATGCTGTTTCAATAATTAAGCAACATGGTAGTTCATCTACATGGAAAATCTGAGTCAATGTGAAATTCCAAGCTAAATTTATGAAGACCTCGGGGCAGTATGGGAGAAGTAACTGTAGGACCTCTCTTGGGGCTGGGACTGGTGGTGCCCATGTGTTCCCTGTTCCCAGGGCCAGACTTGGGGTAGCTGAGCAGAAGTATTAGGGTCATACCCAGGGGTGAGTAGGAATCAATCAAGATTCAGGCTCCTCAGTAAGCAAAGCTTCCTGTCAAAGCTCAAAGCCTTGGAATTTCTTACAGTGACTACTGACTTTAAAGCTTTGGGGTTTCATGGCACCAAAGTATATGTGATCCACAGTTCAAAGCAGGAAGCAACCATAAGCAAAGGAGGAGGCAGCTCCCAGGAGTGCTAGAACACTGGAGAGCAGTGAGGTGGAGCCGCTGGCCTGATATTGCACAAGGGGATCTGGTCAATCCCATGAGTGTTTGGACGAGTGGATATGAGTGACTGACAGGGTCAGAGGTCAGAGCTACAGCCTGCAGGGAAGAGCTGCTGGGACTCAGGTCTCTGCCTCAAACTTTACTCTTTTCACTTCTGTCTACTGAGTCGGGTTCCTAGACTAGAGCCTGCCTCAGACCTGGGAAGGCTTGCTTAGTCAGCATTGCCTCCAGGGAGCCATCTTAATCTGGAAATGAGCATACCCAATTTTCTGACATAGGGTCCCCTGGACACACCTTTGGTGTGTTATTGATGTCACCAGGGCATTGAGAGAGGATTATATGTGACCCAAGGGAGGGTCAAGTGCATGCAGAACTGAGACTGATTTTCCACCTTCATTTACTCCCAATTCTGTGATTTGAAGTTGAATGGAAAATTGTCTATTGGATATAATGAATTATAATCAGCTACCTCTATGCTTCTTGTGTTGCTATTTATTCAGTACTTTATTAGTGTGCATTGTGCACGTACTGCGCGCCAGGCACCATGTCCATGGCGGCAGTCCCCAACACAGCCCTGGGACACAAGCTTGAGGCTAGGACCTGATTACACACAGGTGGACACCAGTTCCTCCTGGTTTCAGAGATATTCTGGGGGCCTTTCCTCCTCCTGCAGCTTCCTGAACTGCTTTTGAAAAGGCCCAAGATAAACAGGTTTAGTTATTTTTTTAATGAATTTTATTCCATTTATAGAATAACCAGTCATAATAAACTTAAAAACCAAAAGTTTTATATTTGAACCTCCCTGATGTTTGTTTTTTTCTTTCTCAATTTCATTTACTCATCAAAGCACCACTAAGAACCTACTATGTACCAGGCACTGGTGATATAAAGGTGAATAAGATACTATCCTCCTCTAGAGGAGTCCCACAGTCTATTGGAAAAGTCAAACACATAAAAGAATGATGACTGATTCTCTTGAGCTGTTAAGAAAAGGCCCTACTTCCCCGGCCAAATAGCTCAGTTGGTTAGAACATCATCTTGATACACCAAGGTTTCAGGTTTGATCCCCAGTCAGTACACATGCAAAGATCAACCAATAAATGCATAAATAAGTGGAACAACAAACCAATGTCTCCCTCTCTGTCTCTCTGTCAATGCAATAAAAAAATAAATTTAAAAAAAGGCTCTGCTGAAGAGAGATGCAGTTGAGCTGGATTCTAAATCGTCCATTGCAAGTTTTCAGATGAAGAAAGACATTTCATGTAGAAAGAGTAACAAGTGCAAAAACATGGAAGCTCTAGAGACCAGGGGCCACTGAGGAAACAAGGACATCTCGGGGCCAAACCATAGCAATAAAGAAGGCAACAGCAAAGGGGAGGTGCCAGGAAGGACATCTAGGTCCAGGTGGCACAGAGACTTGGGTGCCCTACTAATTGCTGCAGGCTTCATCCTAGAGCCACCAAATAATCAGAAAATCACTCTGGCAGGAGGACAGGAGCTGGATTAATTTACTGGTAATAATGTAACACTCATCTCTGAGGCTTGTGGGTGTGGGCAGCAAGGAGTGAGAGACATCCAGCTCTAAGGACAGGCCTGGAGGAAAGGAAACCCAAGCAATGGCATGTGAGCAGGCCAGAGAAGCTGAAGGCCCCTGGGGCCAGGGGCAGAGACTGCAGGGGAAGTCCTGATCTTCAAGTCCAAACCCGCTCCTCCTCGAGTCTCCCCAGTTTCCATAAATAGAAACTCAGCAGAGCCAGTTGCTTTTACCAGAAACCTGACTGTTACTCTCAGCACTTCATCTCCCTCACTCCTCCTCTTTAAGCCATCTCCAAGCCCTGTCCATCCTAGCTTGCAAATGTCTTGATTATCTACTCTTCTCCATTGCACCCGCATCCAAGCCGACATCTGCTCTCACCAGAACTACCACACAGCCTCTTCTGGTGTTCCCTCTTTGCTTTTGCCAGCCACTAATCCGTTCTTCCCACAGCAGCCAGAGAATGCTTTAGGAATGTCAATCAGATTGTCTTCTAGGCCTAAAGCACTCATTAAGACATATGACATTTAGAATATAACCTAAACGCCTTTCCTACAAGGCCCTGCCTGGTCTGGAAGCACCTGGACCCTGTTTGTTTTTCATGCCTCCCCCTGGGATTGCCAGACTAGATCTGACCGCCCTCTTCAAATTTATTAAGACACAAAACACTTGTTTCTCAGGATTTTGGTGTATGTTGCTCCCTCTGTCTGGGATGCCCCTCCACACCAAAATCTTCCCTGGTCAAACTGCTATCAGGCCTAAATGACTCACCTTCAGAGAAGACTTTTCTGATCTTTCAGTTTAATTTATGCATGTCTTTTTTATTTTTTTCTTGTAATATTTTTTCATTTGTAACACTTCTCTCATTTTTTATTCTGTAGTTTGGAATTTGTCTAACAAGCACATGTCTGTCTTTCCCATTAGACTGTGAGCTCCATGAGGGTGGGATCATGTTTGTTTATTAACCATTGCTTACTCAGCCATCTATAGTACCTGGTGCATGGAGGCAGTGCACAAATTTTTATTGACCAATTGAATGAATGAGAACCTGAAGTATTCTCTGAAAAGTGACTTTGATGGGAAATTCCCTGGACATTTTATAAAAAGAAGAGGAGCTATTCCTTCTTTCGTTTGCCCCAGCTGACCTCTGGTTCTTTACTCTTTGGTCTCATTCATCAAGACCTGTCTGTCCATTGGAAGTCGCTTCATTCTTTTACAATGTATACCGTGTGATTAAAGGTGAAATGGCCTTTTCTATTCCAACAGCAAAGAAGCCAGTGAGCCTCTGCACTGTCCATGATAGTGCCGTCCATGATGGTGCTGTCCACACTGTTCAGAGGTCACCTTTTTACAAGGACATCATCCTCACCGTTGGGGGATGGAACGTGGCCATCTGGAAAGAAAATGTCATGGTACGTTGCTTGCAGTAAGGAGGAATGGGTGTGTGGTCCTTTGTTATTGAGAAAGACAATGGGAACAATAGGCCGTTCTGACATAACAGTGCCTTGGGGGCACTTTTTTGGGAAATTGAAACAGATGGCCTGGCTCCAGCTTGGCTCCAGCAGCTACTATAAGCCCTTTGAAAACTCAACCATTTGCTTTTCTTCCCTGAGGGAAGGAAACATTTTTAAGCCACTTGTTCTCTGAAAGCTAACAGTCTTTTCTTTGAAACATATATATATAATGATCAGATGATTAGTATTTTTCCTCCCCTTAAAATACAAGAAGGGATGCTGATTGTTATGCGAAGTCCAAGGAGAAACACTAGGCCTGTCATCCTTGCTTCTGCACCGGGAGTATGTCAGCAGGTTCAGGAAGTGGGAATCAGAAAGCTAAATTGTCCAGTCTGCCCCAGGCAGACCAGAGGGGTGCACCGGTCAAAGTGAGACAGTGCTGAGGAGATCCGGCAGTCAGGGTTAGGGAGGGCCGGGCCCTGACTGATAAAGGCTAAACTGCCAAAAACTAGAAAGACTGAGAAAATCCAGTGAGATAAGGGTGTGGAGAAATCATTATGGTATGTCCCTTTGGTGAGCAATTTAAGATGATCAAAATCTTGAACAAAATACACACACACACACACACACACACATGCTTTGAATAAATAATCTGTGTAATGTACTTATGTATACAAATAAATTTTTATAAATATTTTTTCTTTGCCCTAACACTTTCACTTCTGGGACTGTAACACAAATCTCAAAAAAAGAAAAAAATGCATGAATATATATACAAGTTTTTCACTGAACAAATTAGAAACTACTTCAGTGCCTATCTGCAAAAGAACTTCTGCTCTATACCAATTTATTTCTGTTTCTTCTTCTCCTTCTCCTTCTTCTACAGTTGACAAGTGCTAGTTTTGTAATTGAAGGAAAATAAAAAGGAAATCTAGGCAAGATTGTCCAAAGACCATGCAGGGACAGGAGGCAGGTTACCCACAGAAACCATGGGGTCTGGGCAAAGTGGGCAAGGTCAGGTTTGAAGGGTCACCTCTTAGGCATTCCTCCTTCCCCGAAGGAAAGGTTGCTTCTTCTGCATGTATTGGAGGGTATGAGACAGTTCTGCTGTTTAGTTCAGTTCCTGCAGATGTAAATAGATAAATGCGTATACCTGGTTGCCAGGTGGAGCACAACAGCGGGACGAAAGCACATTTTAATCTTCTATCCCTGTGAAAACCTTCCACAGAAGGCAAATCACCCTGTGGTAGAGAAAGGACAAGATGATCTTATATGCTTTGCTGGTCTACAGTCTCTTCCTGATAATATCTGTATGTCATTGGATGCAGCTCACAGCTAGAATTGACTTTTTATTTGCTTTTCCTGGTTACCAGAGCTGTTTCCATGGGAAGCAGACACCTGAGAACAAAATAAAGGTATAAGCAAAATTTCATAGCCTTTACTTACCTGATATACACCAGTCTCCAGAGGAATATCAATGGACTTCAGTGGCATTTGGATTATTAGGATCATCAACGGCTTGATTGGAAGGTTTGATCTTTTGTAAAAAGCAATTAAAATAAGAAGAAAAGGGTATTATAAAAATATACAGGAAAGAAGAGAACTGCCAATATATAACAATCCTACAAGGAAAAGAAATAAGAGCCCTCAGTAGGCATAATTTTGCTGTTACATGATCATAGCTATCTAAGTTGTATTTAAAATCATTGTGAATATCCCTTTGAAAATAATGCAAGCTTTTAATTTGTCTGTTAAAAAAATTTGCTTAAAGATCGGACCCCTCCTTCAGTCATCCTGTGCTCCAAAAAGGTACACCTCAGGGCACTGGTCTCTGACAAGGCCCGGAGTCTTCTATATCGGCCGAGAAGATGGATACATCGATATCTGGGACCTTCTAGAGAAAACTCATGAACCAGCCCAGTCACAAAACATCTGTATAACTATGATCACCTGCATCAAACCCTGGACCTTTTCTGGTATGTTAATTCTAATCAAACACACTAAGTCATCTTGCCTTTTTCATGTAACTCAAGAAAATATTGACATTTACCTGGAAAGTCTCCGGTATTGCGGGTTCCTGTTTTTCTTCCCTTCCTCCCTCTTCTTTCTCTCCTCCCTCTCCTGCCTTTCCTTCCCATTCTGCCCCTTCTCTCTTGCACTGTCTTGGATACAACCTGAGCTTCTCTCACTAATTTCCTCATCAACAATTATTTCTGAGACACATTTAGTGCACCAGGCAGAAGGTGATTTTGAATCACACAACAAAAACATCCTTCTTATCTTCTCCTAATAATTTATTTCCTTTGTCCCAGTTTCAACCAAGTACTACTTTCTATGTTAATCCAATATATTTGCCTCTTTTAAAAGAAGTTAAAAACACCAAAGTGTGTTTTCCTCTCTTTGCTACAAAACATTGCCTTTGCATATGTACAGGGATTACAAGTTTAGGACTTAGTAATTTGAGCCAGATTTTCTGAAAATGAGAAGAAGGAAAAACACACACAATGAAATAAAAAACAAAAATGCTCAAACACATTTGTGTTTTATATCCATCTTAAATGCTCAAAGGAAACAATGTGGTGTTCATTCTAGGTTCTGGTTCTGGCTGTGTCTCTGAAAGTCATCTGCATAATGGTATCCTTTAGCCCTTCCTGTGTCTTTGGTCACCATCGGCTTCATGACTTTTCTCCGGAAATCTTTCCATGTGTTTTCCCTGCTTTCCTCCCAGGTCTGCTCAGTGGGCCCTGCCCCAGAGAGAGTCAGCCTCAGCAAGGGCCACACTTGCCGACAGACACAAAGAAAGGAAGATTTGAGGCAGGCAGCGTGGCTGACAAAGGCTCAGGGTCTCAGCTTTCATTTCATCAATTGGAAACAATGACTTCAATGTCAATATGGTCCCCACTCATGAATGTCTGACAAAGATGCCAACCAAGGTCATTGTAACCACTGCAGAGCCTTTGGGAAACCACAAAACAAAACCACATCCCCTGTTTATCCTCTAAAATGGCTTTCTGGTTGCTGAGTTGTTTCTTTCCCCTATTTTTTAATCTTTCAGCTAAGCAGCAGTTTATAGCCATAGCTGATTATTATGGGACTCTGCATATATTAGAAATTCCTTGGACATTAAGTCACCCTTCTGCCAATGAGGTCAGTAATTTTTGGCTTTGAGAATTTGTGTGACTGATATTGCTGTGGCACGTTTTAAAAGTGTGTTCAGAAAAGACAGCATTTTTACTTTATAAAAGAACTAAAGACTCATCCAGTCATAAATAAGGAGATGCATTTCTGTTTTATGACTTAAATAGTTTGAAGCTGGAAAAAAAACAAACACGCAATGAGAGGGAGGCCAAGTAAATAAAACCCAGATCCAGAGAAGAATGATTTGGAGATTCATAATCATAAGATGTTATTCCTGGGTTGTAACTGAAGCGTGGGACCCTTATGTCAGTGATGCCCTTCCCAGAGGGTGCATTTGACATTTGTACTCATCTTCCCATTGCCCACCACCACCTCACCCTCCCCGGACTTGGTGTACAACAAGCAGCATGTCTGAAGTGGCAATATTCTGCCCCATCATACCCACCACCCAAGGGTTGCAGGCAATGTTAATAAGGTGGTTATAAAAAGATCAATAAAATAGAACTACATAAGCACACATACACCCAACATTAAATATATAGATTACAATCTGTTGCAAGTCTCAACAACATCAGCCTAGTTACTGCCAGGCAAAACGCTTTCCCTCCCCTGGTCACCTTGCCCAAGGTCTCTGCCTGCTCTCCTGTTTCTATGCTGACACCTACACGCCAAGCCCTCCAGGGGACCAGGAACTCAACTCCGCTCCCAGTCCTTTTAGGGTCTACTTTGATGCCCTCATCTGGGTTTTCCAAGTTCTGTTGATGATACGAAATGTCCTCTAGTGTAGAAGTGAGAAGAAAGGAAAAGGGAAATGAGTAATTCCTGAATTTTCCTTCTACAAAAGTGCAAAATCTTTTGCAGCTCTCTCCTTCCCATCTCACTCCGTTCCTGGAATACCCTGATTCACAGGGTCCTGAAACTAGTTAACACAGAAGCCCCCAAATTGTGTTACTTTAGTAGTGGACCTGTTAGCGGTATGCCAAAATAGGTAGTGTATCTGATGAATTACAAGCTGCAAGAAGTCTTCCAGAGCTTTGTAAAGAACATGGCGGGTGTCCTTGTGGGCTCCCCTCACATGGGCCCGTGTTTCCGACAGGTATCAAGTGTGAGCCACTACTTTCAGAGAGAAGTCAGGCACCTGGAATATGTGAGACAGCGCAAGGAAATTCGTGAGCAAGAAAAGAGAGAGATGGAGCTGGAGATGGAGAAGAAAAAAATTGTAAGTTAAATTTCAGAAATGGTAGTTGATTTCCTCTAAACCCAGTGGAAATAAGTGTGCTTGGCTTTCACACTTGTATTCCACAGTTTGACCAGGGAAATTATACCTTTTCACATTCTTCTCTCATCCTCGTGAGAGTCAGGGAGGCATTTGCCTGATTTCTCAGCTTACCACGCAGGCGTGAGCAACGATCATCAGACACCTGGTAAGATCCTGCCTCACTGAAGTTTCTGTAATTTTCTATGACATCAAAGTTTTTTAGATGCAATGATATCCAAAGACCACTTATATATACAATGATTCAAAATCTGAATGCTTTCATTATACAGAATTTTAACATCTGGTGACTAATGCATTGAAACGGGTAGTGCAGAGAGTGGAATATGGAATCAAGACACGTGAGCTCAAGTGCCAACTCCACCACTTACCCACCATGAGATCAGGAGCCAGGCTTGTATCTTGGCTGAGCCTCAACTCTTCTGTCTTTAAAACGGGAATCCTAATGACTACCCTTTAGGATGACTGCAAGGCTTTCAGTTAAGCAACCTGAGGAATGGTACACTTCCATTAAATGGAAGCTAGTGTACAGATAGACAGACAGATATGAATTTTACTCTAAAATGCTGGCGGTGTGAAATCTGAGACAGAGGAGAATTTGTGTCAGTACCCGTTCATCTTCGAAGGCCCTCTGGCTCTGAGCACCACCCCCATGCCCCTCCTTTTCAGCTTCTCTGTTTGACGTGAACTCTTGTCACTCTGTGGGTCTTCCCTTGCCCACGGGAATATGAGGCCTTCAAACTTGCTGTGTATTGAGCCTTACTCTGTTACCTGAGGTCCTCTCAGTCCCTATTGCTGTTTCTTTCTTGCTCATACTCTCCCTTGCCCTTCTGTCACCAGTGTTTCCGTCCCTAATCCCACCTGTGGTCTCCCAGCAGCAAAATGAGCCTCCTCCAACCCAACTTCTCACACGAGGTCCTAGGTCTCAAGAGCATGCGCCGGTGCAAATACTTCAATATGCTGAATTAGCAAATCGATTAAAGTTAGTGATTTTCAACCTTCTTCATGTCATGGCACACATAAACTTATTACTAAAATTCTGCAGCACATCAAAAAATACATTTTTTGTTGATCTGACCAAAAAATAATTATAATTTTGATTCATTCACATCAACAGTTATCAGTGTGTTAGCTGTTGTTGTTTTTTAATTTAGCAACCTAAAGGAAAAGAGGTCAGTGCCCCTGACTAAACAGTCAGGTACTGCGTGTTTTAAAAATTCCTGCGGCACACACGTTGAAAACCACTGGATTAACATGACCACGTATTGATAGCTACTAATTAGTGTAATAAAAACAGGGGGCCTCGTTTCAAAAACTGTTTTGAGGTGACAGGTCCAAAAGAATACCAATTAGCTAGCTTCCCATTGCTTCCCCCAGCTTGCAAACAGCGGTCTTGGATGGTTTTCTTGTGCACTCACAAATAGTGTTGGAATTTGGTTGTGGGAGGTAATCTGCGGCCCTGTCCCTATGCCAGCAATTATCTCTGATTATTATGCGTTTTTAAATACCATCGCAACAGCTCCTGCTTATCCATGTAGGTGGAAGCAAGTAGAATTGTGGATGATAAAAAAATAATTTGCCTGTGAAATACTTTAAAACACCTGAATATTATAATAATCATAGCATCTCATGTGTTCAAGTTTCCAAAACTTTTCCAACTCCCTCTTGTGACTTTATCTCCCTTTGACGCCGCACCCTCTCTTAGGTAGAGCTGCCATGTCTCAGATGTCTTCTGGAACTGGACTGTGGCTCCGTGCATGGACTTTAAAGGGCCCCTCTGTTAGCACATAGAACACAAAAGGTCACCAAGGAAAAACAACTACTATTAGTCAGAAATATCTTTTTATCAGCAACAGCCGATAAAAGGGAACATGGAAACAATGTAACAACCCCAGAGGACCGCAGCGAGGACTGAAGGAGTTTATAGTGCTATTTATAGCACTTAGCCAGGGACTGGCACACAGAAAGTGCTAGTAAGAGTTTGCTATTCATACCATTACAGAGGGCAGGAGAACATCACACATCCGTCCAGCGAGGCTGGTCTTTAGGGGCGCCCCCCAGTTGCCAGGAATTACACTGGATGCCACAACCTGTGATAGGGAAATAGTACACCCACCTCCTTCTAAACATTGAGTCTGAATTCATTTCTTAAAAAAATAATAGTAATTATAGCTCAAACAGCATAAGAAATAGGAATTTTCCTAACTGGAATTTCTGCTGGAGACCCAAAGCTGGGGAAAGCAGCATTTTCCATGGGGTCCATAAGCTGTGCCCTCTATCTGGGACTTAGAAGGGAATTCTGCACCCTCTAGTCGAGTACCCACTCTCCAGATTGCAAAAGGGAAGAGAGAGTTATGGGGAAGGAGACTGAAAGGGGTGTGTTTTTTGGAGAGAGGTGTCAGAGGGCTATGTCTTCCCCACTTTCCACTTCTGCAGCAGCAGGCTTGTTAGAGACAGCTCGGTGGCCAGGACAGACATTTGGCTGCTGACACCTGGCAGGAGGCTTGCTGAGCCACAGAAATCCAAAGGCCAGGAATTACCAAGCAACCAGAGTAGAATGTCCAGGGAGAGTCTGGGAAACCTAGAGACTAGGGCCTGGACTCTTGAGGCTGGAAAATCTAGAGGCAAGAGGCTGCTTTAAACTGCTCTGACGGAGGCGATGAACTTCTACTGATGGCAGAGTGAGGGTGCTGGGTTTTTCTGGGGCCAAGTGGACCTTTGGAAAGCAGCTAGGCCTCAAAAGTACCAAACGGACTTTCTAACCAGGCGAGGCACCCTCTGCAGAAAGAGGTTGAGGGTGCACAGTGTAGTGAGAAGGCCCCAAGGGGCAGTCTCCACTTCGATATTAGACTTGCGTTCAAATATCTAATATCTACAGCTATCTAAAAGTGACGATATTCCTAATACCTAAAAGTGATAGGAAGAGCTATGGGATCTGTCACGTATGTTACAAAGGACCGGGATTAGAAGAAGAGCATTTTCCCACTCTCACCCTATCAAGTCCGGCTCTTTTGTGAATTGGTTACTGTCACTAACATTTCCGAAGTGCTTACTGGGTGTCAGGCACTATTCCGAGGACTTGATGTGTTTAGTAATTCATATAGTCCTCACAGTACTATGAAGTAGGTACAACAGTGTTTAGACACAAGGAATCTGGGAAAGCAGCCATATTAAGAGAGAAAAAGCAAACATAAGGAAAGAATACGGCCGGCGGAAGGGAGCACCTATCATTGGGAACACTTAAAAAAGAAAATATCTCTTAAAAATGATTCTCTAAAAACACTAGAATAAAAACTTAGAGTACTGGCCCCCTGGATGGAATCCACAATGACAGAGCTCTGTGACAAAGGGGTAGAGGCACAGCGGGCAACAGGTGAGGGCATGCCAAGAGGAGGAGAAACAAAGGCCACGCAAGGGTGACACACCTAAAGTTCATCGGAATGAGGACACAGATGAGGACATAGCTCTTGAAAATCACGACCACCCAGGCCGATATCACAATGAACTCCAATGCCACGGTCATTGGACCAGAACAGCACTAACATAGACACTGACAGGTCCAAGACCCAGACAGGCTACTCAGCAAGTGGTATTGGGTACATTTGCTGAATAAATGTCCCTTGTTGTTGCTATTTCCCTTCCCAATGTGCTCCTCTCTTAGTCAGAGGCAGGAGCTTGCAGGCTAGCCTGGATTCCCCGCAGCCCCTGAGAGGCCACACCCAGCCCACTGCAGCTGGGTCTGCCCCGCCTCCAAGAGACACCTAGCGGCCACCACACTTTTCCACCCTGTCTCTGCCACTTGCCTTCAGAGCCAGGAGCTCCTCTCCCTGACTGTCCAAGAGATGCCCTCCCACCTCCTCCCCTCCTGCCCCTGCCCACCCACCCCCTGCCCTCCTGCTACTCCCCACCCCCAGACAGCAGCTAGGCCGACTGTTCAAAAACAGCTCCTTGTCATCCTTTGGTATTTGGAACTGTCAGTGTTTTATAGGGATGACTTGTTTCTCCCCCCAGAAAACATATCAGAAGACAAAAGAACAACTGGAGGCTGAACTGAAAGTGGAGTACGAGAGCTATTTGGAACTGGAAAGGACCACCCTCATCAACCTGGGCCTGCTCAAAGCGTCCGACGCGCTGCCGCTGTTCATGGAGATGATGTAGGAAGCCTCGTGGGGGTTTTTAGGGGCTTTGTGGGCCCTTCTTTTCTTTTTATTCATTATTTTTTATGTGAGGTGAACTAGCAAACTGAACATCAAATAGGCTTATTTAGAAATAGTAGGCTTTTATTTCATTGCTATTAAAATTTTTGAATTATAACAATTAGTAAGACCTATTTTGATTTTTAGACTATGTACTGAACTTTGTACCAACTCTGAAAGTTATAGATAATGACACTTTCATTTCCCTTTAGAAATACACAGCTTCAGACACCCCCTCCACTCCCAGGCCTCGACATCCATTCAGAACCCCAATCCCAGTCAGAAGTGGAAATTGAACTCTGCTCCTAATTATCTGGCTGCTTTTGGCCTTCTCCCCAAAAAGTACTCCCTTTGGGCCACTGCACAGATTTCTCAGCCATGTGCTAAACAAAATATTGGCAAATTAAATCCAGAAATATACGTATAAAGAAAGGATAACATATAAAGATCATGCTGGGTTTATCCAGGGAATATAGTTAATTTATCAGCAGAAAATAAATCAACAATTGATAAAGGAGAGAAATTATGATACCAAATAGATGCAGGAAAATATTTGATAAAACTCGATATCCATTTCTGATAAAAACAAGAATAAATCCTTAGCAACTACAAAAAGAAGGGAACATTCTTAATCTGATGCAAGGCATCTAAAACAACCTTCAACAAGCAGCATACTGAAGGGTGAAAGTTGAAAGCTGGACTCCGACACGTGGAACAAGACAGGATGCCCACAGTCGTGTCCTCTCCTCAGCCTTGTACTGGCAATGCTGCCGTGGTGTGGGCTTGAAAAGGAAACGGCGTGTGAAACTCGGCTGTGAAAGAGCTTGGTGTATCCCAATAAGAGATCCAATGTCAGAAAAGTGACTGATACAGGACGTGGGGCCGGGGGGGCTAGCAGGAGATGAGACTGGAAGAGAAGCTTGGAGCCAGATTGTAAAGGTTCCTGTAAATCAAACTTAAAAAACTGGATTATAGTTTTCACATAATGAGGGATTAATAGACAGGCCAAGCAGGAAGGTGGCACAATCAACTTTATGTTCAGGGAGATAAGGAATGGGTTAGAGCTGGGAGAGAGAGTCTCATGGCAGGAAATCCTATTAGGAGACCATAGGAATAGTTTAAAGTAAAAGATCAGGTAGGGAAGGATGATGCCAAGGTTTATAAATTCAGTTGCTAGAGGAAATGAATCCAATGCTTTTAGTTATCAATTCTACAAGAGTCAGATAGATAGCAGCACTTACCCACCTGTGTGTCTTTGGACAGATGTTTTTCACTGAACAGAACCCACTCCTTTCAAGGCAGGCTGAGAGGGTTTACCTTGCAATGTTTTTGTAAGGACCCAGCATGTCGGCATCCTCACCGTGGGCCTGTCCCAAGACTCATCCTTGCACTTGAACATCTTTTTTCCTTCTTCTGCTTTTTAACCCACACTCATGTCTTGGGTGAACCCATCCAGCCCCACAGTTTAATTACTACATATGCCCCTGGCCTGGACCTCTCCCATAAAAACAAGAACTTTGTGTCCCTTTGACTACTTAACGTCTCCACTTGAATGTACAATAGGCATCTGAAGTTTAAATATGTTCAACAGTGAGGGCCTGGTCTTCCCTCCAAAACCCAGTTTCCCTGCAGTATCCCCAAACACCTTGCTTCTAGTTCCTCAGGCTAAAGACCTTGAGGTTACCCTTCATTTCTCTCTTTCTCTGACAATCCACACCCAATCTGTGTATGAATCTTTAAAATACACACAGAACCCGACTGCTCCTCTCCCTTCACACTACCACCCCAAGGACCAAGCCTCTGTCATCACCAGCTGGGGCCTCGCAGCGCCCTCCTGACTCTTCTCCCCGCGTCTCCGTTACCCACTTCAGCCACTCTCAGCCGCAGCCAGATGGTGATTTCCAATGGAAGTCAGCGTGCGTGTCAGTCCTCGTCCTCCTCAGTGTCCCAGCTCACTCAGGGCAGGGGCCAAAGGCTTTCCTGTGACCTGCAAGCCCTCGTGGGACCGGGCCATCCACCATGCCCCTGGTCGCACCTCTCCTTCCCCACCCTCCTCCACACCACACGGTCACTCTGGCCTCCTGTTCACCACACATGGCAGGCGTATGTCTGCCCCAGCACAGCTGTGCTTGCTGTTGCGCATTTTCTCCGATGATTTTCCCTTTCTTTTCATATGTTCACTCAAAGAGAAAAAAATGATATTTTGAGTGCCTAACTACGTGCCCGGGTTTACCGTTGTAAACGTAGTGCTCAGGCTAGGTCTCACGGGGAAGTCGACATTTAAGCAAAGGCCTGCGAGGGTGAGCGGTTTTGCCCTGTGTCTTCCGGGAGCAGCCTGCTCCATCACCCGCTGCTCCAGCGCCACCCTAGCCAGCCACTGCTTAGGTCTGCTGGACAGACCTGGGCTGTGTGGGCGCCCCTCCATGCAGAAGAAGCCGGGACTACAGAGAACAGGAGCATCATGATTGTGTGGCATAAGCTATTACCTGGGGCTGGGACATTGTTGTCTCAAACAAAAGCAAGGTTTTATTAGCATAGAAGAAAGGGGTAATGGAGAGTGAGTGTCTGCCTTTTATCAAGTGAGGAGCTTATTATAGCATTTGGCCTATAGCAAGCAGTAAGTATGTTTGCTCTCATTTCATCTAATTTATAAATGCAACATGATTATAATATCTTTGCTATAGAAGCTAAAATATGAGGTTTGTCTCACTTATGATAGCAATTATTACTGATTCAATATGATACCTGCATTGTGTGTTTATATCCTCAGTTTTTCCAGGTCTCGTCAGCTCACAGCCTACGGCCACCAATAGGGTCACATAAAACAGCCATAGCCCAAGTTTTAACAGCTTTTCCCCCACCTGCTTATTGGATATCTCTTCCCACTGCAAAGGGGCCCCAGGTGTGTCCTGTAGACCCTGGGATGAAGATGGAGTTCAATAAACCTGTGTAAAAGCAAACCTGCAACCACCAGGCATTCCAGGCTCCCATCTCTCAATATGCCTGATGGCCTGTAACCTGGGGAAAGGTGCTGAGACGACACCTCTGTGCTAGTTCAGGTCCTGCAAGAAGCAGACGCCAAGGCAGGCTTACGGGTGTAAGAGATTTACTGGGAGAGAGAGCAGAAGCCAGGAGAGCCTCAGCCCTCTCTGCGGGTCTGGTGCCTTTGGAAGGAGCGAGGGAAGGAAAGAGGAAGGGGTTGAATGTCCTGGACCGCTCCCCACTCTGCACATTCACTTCCCTCTGACTCTGAGGCACTGGAACTCTGGCAAACTCACTGTGCTGCCTCCTGGGAAGAGTTCCCTCTGAGACTCTGCAGTTCCTCAAGCTAAAGTCTTTTCTCTCACCCAGACTCTCCACATGGCAGACAGGCCAGACCTGCTGAATTGCAGAAGAGAACATGGTTAAGTCTCAAGCCAGGAAGCTAGCTTCCTATAATTGAAAATGTAGGGCCCTGGCTGGTGTATCTCAGTGGACTGAGCAAGGACTGCGAACCAAAGGGTCACTGGTTCAATTCCCAGTCAGGGTACATGCCTGGGTTGCAGGACAGGTCCCTCATGGGGGCCATGTGAGAGGCAACCACACAAGATGTATCGCTTCCTCTCTTTTTCCTTCCCTTCCCCTCTCTCTAAAAATTAATTAATTAATTAAAAATTCAAAAGAAAATGTAGGAATACTGGGCGTGAATAAAAATGGGATAACCTGGTATGCCTCCTTACATTCCCCTTAACCCCAACCTTCACCCTTTTCCAAGGGCACCATGGGGTCAATCCAGTCTCCTTTTCCTGCCCTCCGGTCTTCTGGTCTGGCGTACGACATACTGAAAGGAAAGGGAGCTTGGGATCCTGCCAGACCTGAGTCTAAATCCCAACTTCGTCACCCTAGGCAAGCTGCACCCTCCCCAAGCCTTAGTTATATCATCTGTAAAATGGGGATAACAATTCTACCTACCTCAGACAAATGTCATACAAAGACAATGTATGTAAAATGCCGAGTTCATAGTTGGTGCTTAGTAAATGTAGTGCCTCCTTTTCTTGCTTGGTCTCAGGTACACGCGCACACGCGCACACACCACATTGTTGCAGTCCACCGTCCCGCGGTGGACTGAAGACGTTGTAGATGGCTCACGAGTGGCGAGAGAAACATACACACAGACTACCGAGTCCTGTGGAGGAATAGTGACGGCATGGCTACCCTCTCAAGGGGAGGGTGCCTCCGAGTGGCCTGGTCACTCTCTCAAAGGAGAGCACCCCGAGCCCGCCGCCTCAATAGGCTTTTATTAGGTAGTATTGGGTAGGTGAGCAGATACAGAATGTGGATTCATTGTCTAGCAGAAAAGATCAAAACAGGTAGATAATTTACATAGGGTTCAAAAGTCTCACGCTGGGTTTTGGGGCTAGTATCACCTAACAGGTACATGATTAATCTAGTTTCCTGCCAGAGCCTACACATCAAG
>CM052542.1:58360477-58404498 GCA_028533065.1 Trachops cirrhosus
GCTATTTGCAAAGCCGAGGGGGCAGGGGTGATGTCACTCACTCCCTCACTTCCACAGCCCCTTGAGTCTCTTCCCTGATAGCTTATTCCCACGTGATCGTGTCTGTCTTAGGTCCATTCTTTCCAGAGAATGGTTGCCCGTCATGGACTATTCGATCAAGCTGAAGGGAATAGCAGAGCAGGCAGTGCCCATGTTCAGGGAAATAAGTTTTGTCTCCTTAGGCCTCCCAGTTCTGGGAGATTTCTCACTCAGCTTTAGCCACGGGGGGTTACGGCTCCTGAAACCAGGCAGGGCGGACACCACACCACATAAACCATATGTTTCCTCTCTGTCCTATGTAACAATCTTTGATTTTAACATTGTTATTATTAATAATAATGGGAGTGTCTCTCCCTCTCAGATAGGACTTATGCAGGGGCTCTGCATGCCTGGTTTAATATTGGCTTTTGATTACTTTACTGAGAACAGCTATACTGGACATAGTATTTAAATCTGAGCAGTAGCTTTGTTTTTGCATAACTTAAAATGCCTATGGCTTCTCAGAAAATTAATCATTCTAATAATGCTTGATTTATTTAGATTAAGTTTAATTACCATTCAACTTTACAAATTGCTTTTTTCCTCTCAAGAAATGTTGTAGAAGTAAGTGTATTTTCAGGTCCTCAGTTAAACATTATCACTTCAGCTGTGTGCACTTCAGCTGAAAAGACAGTTTCTCTAGTAGATGCTGGCCTGAGTCCACTTCCACAGGTTCACTAATCCGCCACTGTAAATAATTAACATCTCATTGGGCCCTCAGCCCAGGCCGCTTGGAGTAGATGGAGTGCCACCAGGTTGCTAGGCTGCCAATTGCCTGGTCAGATACTGTGTAACCCAGCAAGGACCCATAATGGAAATGAAGCATCTCAGCGAAGGGCAAATTAAGCCCTGACTGATGAATTCTTTCCTTCCATGGCTGATGAGCTGTTGGAGGGTGGCAGGCTTGTATAAAACAACTGCACACACAATCAGACAAAAATCCCAAACACCAAAAAACAACCACGTAAGTTGATTGGGGGAAACAATGGTTTCGAAAAAATAAGTGTAATTGCTTCCAAATGCTTTCTTGTTCACAAACAGGACATTAAAAATAGACACAGTGAGTATGGTAAATAATATAGGTTGTTTTTTCCTGCAATAATATCAATTTAAAAGCAAGAAAATCAGTTTGCTCTAAGTCCCCTGTATATGTGATATTCTATGTGATAGGCTGTTTTTAATTTTTTCCTTAAAGAAGGCAAGAAAATGTAAAGTAGATGATTTCACATTCTTCCCTGTCAACTAAAGACATTTTCCAGCCATTTTTAGGGGCTATATTTTAAAGAATAACCCCCCCCAAAAAAAACTCTAAAAAGAAAACAGCACTAAGTCAAATCTAAAATATGACCAGTGTCTGTTTTATTTCAGCCTTAATAAACAAATTAACAATTGAAATTAATTAATGTTTTTCACTTTTAATGAAGTTGCTAGACTGCATGAATCTAAATATAACAGATTTTAAAAAAGAACAAAATTCAAATTTTCCAGAATTCTAACAACCAAAACTAGAACCTTATTATTTTCTAGTTTTGCGATGAACATTTATTATGACAACACAAGACAAATAAGCATCTTGTTAGTAAGAGTGCTAATGGAGTTGCTAAGATAAACTGTAAACTTCACTTTAAAAGAGTGAATATTAGCCAGAACAAAATTGTAATGTGTAGAATGAATCCATATGCCCATCAATAGGAAAATGACAAAATAGATTATATTCAACCAGAAAAAGAGCTACCTAGTCTTTAGCTGAGTTGAGGAGTGATAGATTTCTTCATCCTGACAAGGAAAGATATCTACAAATTATTTAGGGAAAAATCAAATTGTGCAATAATTTGTATACTGTGAGCACATATGTCACATTTGTACATGTGTTTATATAAATATGTAGATATGTGTATTTCACTGTGCATGTACCAAATGGTCCAGAGATAAAACCATCAAAATGCTCCTTATGTTTACTGCTGAGTGAAGGAGCGGCAGCAGAGGGAACCTGGGCGAAGCAAAGGGGGAGCTTTTCCATTCCAGCTTCGATAAAGATCAGTACAGGGCTAATCTTTAATCTGCTGGTCTTTCCCTCCAGATCATTTTGAGGCAAGGGGACTTTTACTTGTATTACTTGAATTACTTGTATTACTTGGATATTTTATAATAGGCCTTCATGGTTTGACAGTGGTTCTGTTTACTGCTGAAAACGTAATGGCTGCCATACTAGTAACAGCAATAGCTAACCCTTCATGCACCCTTGCTACAGTGTCAGTTATTGTTCTAGATGCTTTAAATACGTTAACTCATTTGGTCCCCTCAACAACTCTGTAAGGTGGTGGTACTATGGTTATACCCATTTTACAGTTTAAAAAATTGAGACATAGAAAAAGTAGGTTCCTTCCCAAGCTGCATCCCAAGACACAAACCATCTGCTCCAGAGTTGTGCTTTCACTGGCAATATTATTCTCCTCTATGAGTCTTATATATATAATACACACATACACACTTTTTTAAAAATTAAATTTTATTTATTTTTAGAGAGGGGGAAGGGAGGGAGAAAGAAAGGGAGAGAACAGCGATGTGAGAGACAAACATCAGTCGGCTGCCCTTCCTGTGTGCGAGACCTGGACGGAGCCCGCAGCCCAGGCCCACGCCCTGCCCGGGAATTGAACCCGGAGCGTTTCCGTTTCCGCGGCAACGCCCGACCAGTGGAGCCACAGTCAGGACACAGACACACCTTTAATAGTGCCGCTGAGTTGTAACTTACATAAAATGCACCACATATATTTAAAGTATACAACTGGTTGACTCTTGACGTATGTATACATACATGAAATTAACACCAAAATCCAAGAACTAAACATACCCGTCACCCATACGAGTTTCTGAATGCCCCTCTCTAATACTCCCCCTGACACTTCTCTCCCAGTTCCCAGGCCGGCACTGGCCGGCTCTCCGTTACTGTAGAGCAGTCTGTCTGCAGTTTCTATTTTATATAAATAGAATCATATGGCATTTACTTATTTTTGTCTTATTCTTTCACTTTTGAGAGTCATCCATGTTGTGTGTGTTGGTATCATTACCTTTCCTTGCTGGGTGGTGTTCCATTGTACAGATACTCAGGGTGGGGCAAAAGTTGGCTTACAGTTGTGAGCACGGTTTATTCTTGTATTATTATTTATTCATTATTGTGTTGTTTTCCATATGAGCATGTGTTAACCTACTTTTGCCCCACCCTGTACTTACCATAATGTGTTTGCTAGACATTTGGTTTGGTTGTTTCCAGTTTGGAGCAATTACAAATTAGTCTGTTCAAACACCATATGATTATGCTCATATGTGGAATCTAATGAACAAACGGAACAAGGAAGATGAGGACAGACTCGCAGATGGAGAGCAGGATGACAGCTAGCGGAGGGAGGCGAGGGGGTGCAGGGATGGAGGAAAAAGGGAAAAAGGACTCGTGGACATGGACAACAGTGTGGGGGTTGCTCAGGTGGGGAGTATAAGGGGACAAAATGGTAATGGAAAAAATACAATAAAGATTAACTTTAAAAATTAGTCTGCTAAGGTCATTGTTTTGCAAGTATTTTTATGGACATATGCTTCCATTTATTTTGGGTAAATATCTAGGAATAGAACGTCTGGATCATGTGATGTGTGTATGTCCACCTTTTTAAGATATTGGCGCATGTTTGCAAAGCGGGATGCCATTTTGCGTTCCCACCGGCAGTGGACGGCAGCCCAGGTGCTCCATGTTCTCACCGTTTACGGGAAGGCTTAGCATTGAGCTGTTCTAATTAGTGTGTGGTAGCATGTCATTGCAGTGTTAATTTGCATTTCCTTAATGACTAATAATGTTGAGATTATTTTCATGTGCTTATTTTTAACCACATATCTTCTTTCATGAAATGCAATATGTTTGTTCACATATGTTGCTCATTATATTTGTAGGGTTACTTTTATTACTGAGATTTGAAAGTTCCTTATGTATACTGAATGTAAGTCCTTTACCAGATACATGCAAACGTTTACTCCCCAGCTGTGGTCTAGCTGCTCATTTTCCTTACCATGTCTTTGAAAGGGCTGAAGTTTTCAATTTTGATCAAGTTTAGTTTGTTGGTCTGTTTTTCTATGAACCATGGTTTTGGTGACCTATCTGAGACATCTTTGCATAACCCAAGCTTTTCTTCTAGAACTTAAGGGTTTACATGCAGGTCTCTGATCATTTCAAGTTGATTTTTACATGTGGGATGAAGTGTGAATCAAAGTCGTTCATTCGTTCATTTGTTTGTTTGTTTGCATACGACTGTGCAGTTGTTCCCGCAGTCGTTGTTGGGAAGACTAACCTTTCCCCACTGGGCTGCCTTTGTCAAAAAGCAGTTCTGCTGTGCGTGGGTCTATCTCTGAACACTCCGTTGTGTTCCACGGGCTTGTCTGTCTCTCCTGCTGCCAATCCCACACTGTTTTTATAATAGTCACTTTATAAATTATCATGAAATCAGGTAGTATTAGTTTTCCAACACTGTTTCCCCCCACACCCCAAAGTTGTTTTGGGTAGTCTAGGCCCTTCATGTGTATATTTATGTTAATTTACATATGCAATTCTGACTTTTGTAAGATTTCCACTAGGGATTTGCTAGAAGCCCAGAATCTCCGTTACTCAGGGGCTGTGTCAGTCTATTTACAAGAGCATAAGTGCTGCTCTGTACCGGCTGAGGACGCAGGCAGCTACGGGAAGCCCAGAAGGCTAACATGAAAGCTGGCGATCTTCCAGAAGTGAACATGACATGCAAGTGTGGCAGCAGCATCGAGGGACCCCAATTAACAGAAAGAACTGAAACTAAAGAAGCTCCAATGATATGCTCTTGTGCACATTCTTTAAAAGTGGTTTAATAAGCTCCCATTTTCAAAATACAGTACTAACGAACTCACAGGTGAGACCACAGAACCAATGGAAAGCAACTTTCCCCGGGAGGCAGAGGAGGCAGAGGAGGCAGAGGAGGCAGAGGAGGGGGCGAATCCTGACGGGAATGGAAGGAAAGGCCAAGACTGTTTGGGATACTGAGGTTCAAGCCAGCAGGGCTGGCCATGGCACAAGATTTATCAAGGGAGGTTAGAATATGCCCAATTTTGGCCACTGCAGATTAACCAGAGTGCCCAATGGCAGTAATTGCCTAGCAATTATCTGAAAAGTCTTTACATATTGTTTTTGGCGGCCAACACGCAGTTCAAAGTTCAGCATTCCCATTTCCTGCTCCATCTGACGAAGGGCCCCAAAGTTCATCCTGTGACACAGGGTCACCAGGGAAGGAAGCAATAGGAGTGATTGTGAGGGGATAACATTCCTGACTCTCCTGTTGCTGCAGAAGGGAGGGAACTTCTCCACCTCTCAGGAAGGAAGCACAGGGGAGGCTCACTTCCAGCCACTCTCTGCACCACAACCCCCTCCCCCCACCCGCCAGCCATGTTTAAGTCAGAAGACTGGCTCCTCTGAGCTGCGAGAACCGAGCAGGGCTTGCTCATGCTTGGCTGGAAGCCTTCTGGCTTCTCACCCACAGTGCCAGCACATGTGTTTTTGTAGCGCTGACAGGCTCTCCACCCCTGCCAGGAGAGGCCTGTTTTGAGCCAACTCTGCCAGTTACTACATGGAAATGATCACATCATAGGGGCTACAGAAAGAAGCCCACTTGGCTATAGACCCAAGCTGTATTTTCCAGTTTACCTTTATCAGTAGTAAATCTGGTCTTTTGACCTTCATATGTCTGGCTCCTGTGTCTTGGTTCTAAATTCAGGAAGGAAAGATGGGTGTGTGGTGGTCTCCTGCCACACCTACTATCACATGGAGTTAGTTTGCAGAAGATATGCTCGTGGCAGAGGGACAAAATACGAGGAAACCAAAAGAAAAAGAAAATGTGGTCAGGGACAGAGCTCCGAGAAGTCCACAAAGTAGCAACTCAGGATGCGAGGACTGGGCATTTGGCCCTGTTGCTGCCAGTGCGGGGCCTGCAGGGCAGCTGGGCTTGACCACAGAGGGCTCCCCTGGGACGCCATCTCAGACAGGCTGCAGACCCTTCTCGGCCCTGCTGTGGGAAGCCTATCACCTCTCCCCATTGCCAGCTCAAGCTCAGGCTTGGGCGAGTCTACATGGGTGCTTTTGTCCCTGAAAAGAATAGCCTGGTGTCGTCTGTGTTCAACTTCCAATGCAGTTTTGACTTTTCTGTGCCCAGTATTTGTGATAAAAAGGGGGGAAGGATGGGGACTATAACTCAGTATTTCCCAAAGCATGGAATGCAGGCCAAGATGTACATTATAAATTTATTTTTAGTATGTAGAAAAAAACACAGTAACTTATTTATGACAAAGGATACTGCTTTTCCATTTATGGCAGCAATATGAAGTTTGATTCTAAAGATAACCTTAATTGAAAAAACGGTATTTTAGACTCAGACAGGGCTGTCCAACCTTTTGGCGTCCCTGGGCCACACTGCAAGAAGAGTTGCCTTGGGCTACACATTAAATACATTGTGACACATAATCCCCCAAAAATCTCATGTTTTAAGTAAATTTATGATTTTGTGTTGGGCTGCATTCACAGCCATCCTGGACACCCCATTAGAGGAAGTAAGAAAATATTCCATGCAGTACTTGAGCATGGCAGAAACTGGGAAGGCTGTCTGTGAGTGATGGAATTTGGGGAGAGCTGAAAGTAATACGGAAAAGATCACAAGAGACCAAAAACACATATTACTTTTTAGAGGTTAAAAGCAATATTGGATCTAACCATGATGAAATCTGGGATTTGTGGCAAACATGCATTATGTGACTCTTTTAGAGGTTAATTATATTCACACAAAGTTCAGCTCCAATTCAGGTGCTTTTTTTTTTTCTCCCCCAGCTTCTGAAATGACACTTTGTGAAATATATTTAAGTCTTCAACTTGCTTTAAAATATACCAAAATTAAGACAGCTAATGAGGTAGATAGATGATCAAATAAATATGACAAACTGTTTAAAAGTATAGAATCTAGCTGGTAGATATATGGGTATTCACTGCAAAATTTTCAAGTTATCTTTATATTTTAAAATGTTCATCATAAAATGTTGATAGAAAAAGACACTAATGCGTCTTCTTTTATGTATGGTTTGGTTGGCTTTACAAATGAGCTTTTTTTAAATGATTTTATTTAATTATTTTATTTATCCCCCAAGGTGATTGTTTCATCCAAGTGCATACCAATTCGAATAGATTTTTCAAAATCTTTAACTCTGAAAATATGTAATAACATTTATTTCTGTTTCAGATTGTCATGTGGGGTATTACCGCACATGCTGGTTACACAGAAAACATTAAGACAGGCCGTAGTAGAAGTAAAAAAGTCACACTCAAGGTTAGATTTTACAATTTTTAAAAAGATTTTATTTATTTATTTTTAGACACAGTGGGAGGGAGAAAGAGAGGAAGAGAAACATCAATGTGTGGTTGCCTCTTGCGCACCCCTCACCAGGGACCCCACCTGCAACCCAGGCATGTGCCCTGACTGGGAATCAAATCAGCGACCCTTTGGTTCACAAGCCAGCACTAAATTCACTGAGCCACACCAGCCAGGGCTACAGATGAGTTTTGACATCAGGTACAGGTCAAACACAAATTCATAACCTTGGACAGACAGCACTTCATTCTCTGACATTTCTTATCTACCAGTTTAGACATGTTTCACTTACCTGATGATTCAAACTTGCTCTTAGGTTAAAATGTGGGCTTTGCAATGGCTATGGGGGGAAGAGTTAGGCAAGAACAGATACAACAGGCTGGCCACCTGCCTCCCTTTTCTTGTACAAAGGTCAAGAACAAGGGGTGACTGTTCAGTAACTACAGTTGTGGAAGAATGTGAGCAGCAGGCTTTGCTGTCTCACCACTTGCACAAAAACATCTTGGAGGCGAGGGACTTTCCAATTTATTGATTTACTATTCATTGTACTTTTCTAAAGTTGGCATTTTAAACTCTCTTTGGAAGAGTTTAGTTTGAAGAGAATGTCCAAAGAAGTATGAGGAATATTGAGGCCAACTTGCACTCCATACGCAAAAAAAGATGAACTCAAATGACTTAAAAGCATGCCAGTGGCCTTATCAAACAATAAGGATTAAGTTGACCCAAGTCAGGGGTCAATATTTAGGCATTTTTCTCACTTGCTTGACAAACACTTTATATTGAGAAAAATAAAAGTATTAAATATAGTGCCTGTCTCCCAAAGTGGTCTCTGCTTTTCTTTCTAATCAGAGTTCTTTTTATAGAGTTCATTCAACTTTATGAAGTCAACTTTATGAAGTTAGTAAGATGAAAAACAGGTTTTTCCAGTTCTAGCAAAAAGTGCACACTGAAATCAATCAGGCCAAAATTAAGAGGATATTATTTGCTCACAATTTCCGTAAAGAAATAAATGATACATTTTACAAAAGCTTTTTTAGAGACCTTCCTTTCTTATGGTGAGATGCACTTGTTCATACATGTTATTTAAATAATTGTTTTTACTGAAGTCTGCAGCAAAAGAAATTACAAAATGTTACCCAAAATTTACCAACCCACTAACATTTTAAGTCACTAATTTTTGTAACCCCATTCTAGTTCCAAAAGAAACATGTCATTTTTTTAAAAAAGGGTAATGTTACTTTCCTAACTACAAATAATTTATTACTCAGGAGTGAATACTTGAAAAATTACATAGACATGGCATCTCATACTCCTTAGTCTTTTTCTGAGAAAAAGACAATCATTCTCTGAGAACCCCTTTATATTTATTCATTTATTAATAATTAACATCTTATAGTTCCTTGGCCCATGGCAACAAACTAAAAATGCAAGGTTCCTGCTGCCATGGAGCCGACATTCTAGAAGGGGAGACGTAGATAATACAACAAGGTAATTTCAGATGGTGATAAAAAGCCTGTGAAAATGAGCCAGGATAATAAGACGGTGACAATGGACTTTTTAAAGTTTTTCATCTCAAATTTAGTTTAAGTGTAAACATTTTCCAAAGGTATACGTGTTTTGAGTTTAATCAAATAGTACCATAACTATTTGGTACTTCTAAGGGGCAATAGAAATGTCCATCTTTTTCCTCCCTCAATTCTCAAAGCAGGTTGCTGACTGAGTTTTCAGAGCAGTCTCTGTATCAACATTTGAGCACAGAAGTAAAATGACAAAAAAGAGCTACCCAAATAAGAGCTGGAGAAGCAGCTTTCCAGACAGAGGGAATGGCAAGTGTGAAGATCCCGAGAGAGGAATAGGTCCTCAGTGATGCTAGAGCACAGGGAGCAAGGGGAGGGACCTAGAAAATGGTGCGGTTTATCACTTTAAAAGATCACCTTACTTCTGTGGATAGATAGAACGGACTGTGGGTGTGGAGGGAGGAGGGACAGCAAGGAGATGAAACAGGAAGAGACAAGTTGATGGCTTGGACTGCAGTGTTGGAAGTAACAAACAAGTGCACGGTATCAGGGTACAGCAGAGTCTGAACTGTTGATGGGTCAGATATGGAGAGCAGGAGAAAGACTCCAATCTGGGGGGCAACAGGAAGAGATGAAAACTAGGGAAGGCTTATGGATATTTGTCACTGCTCAGCTTGCTCTGTAGCTAAATCCATGTACCACTGTGTGAGTTTCTGGGAAAGGATGATAGTTCTGACTCCTGGAAGTTGGGACGCAGTGCCATGCTTCTGTCAGGGACTCCGGATCAATGAGGAATGGTGCAGAGGAGCAGGGATGTCTTACAATTAACTCCAGGGGTGTCCACAGTGGGCTGTCTGGTGGCAGTGGCAACAGCAGCACCCTAGTCAGGCCTACCCTTGGCGACTGCCATTCTTGTCACCTAGCCTCTCTGAGACCTCTTTCCCTAGTTTTCCCATTTAAAAAATTACTTAAAAAAATATAAAGGATATATATATTGTAGAACTGTATAGCTGAAACCTATATAACTTTATCAACCAATATCACCCCAATAAATTCAATTAAATATTTATATATATATGTGAAGGACACAATTCTTAAATGTACAACTTGATATGTAAACACCTGTGAAACTTCTGCCTAGATCAAAATATAAAACATTTTAGCACCCTAGAACAGCCTTCTCTCAGATGTAGTACTGTGTTTTAGGTAAATTCAATTTCTGCCTGGGTTAGCCGGTTTTTAGCTGAGTCAGACTGCGATGAAGAACGCTGATTTCTGGACTCTCAATGTGTATCAGACGTGAGCCTCACTAAAGTCAACAGGGACACTGCGCAGGGAGAAGAGGGAGAGAGCACTCTTCTTTGTACCAAAGTCCTCAGGCCCAAAAGACTCAAATAACTGCTTGTTATTAAACATGCTACAACGTTATCACTACCCAAGAACCTAAAAACTGATAGTTTTAAATTATAAAATCTTAAGACTCCAAATCATTCTACAGGCTGGAGATTAAATTCTTTTCAGGAATCATACCACTGCCCAAACCCGTTTCTTTAAGGTCCCTAAGATGAAGCTACACAACCTGACATTTTCCAGGCGGTTATGATGTGGGACTTTGCTTAGATATACATGAAGTCCTCTCACCTTCTTATTCTTACAGTGACTCTGAGGGCATCATTACCACGTACAGAAACATTAATACTTTTGGCTAACAGTATTATAGGACATTTTGATAACTATTAATAATACCAACATCCATTTTAAGGAGCTCATTTAAAAAAATACGAGAGCCCTGGCTGCTGTGGCTGATTGAGTGCTGGCCTGTGAACCAGGGGGTTGCCAGTTTCATTCCCAGTCAGGGCATGTGCCTGGGCTATGGGCCAGGTCCCCATTGGGGGATGTTTGAGAGGCAACCACACATTGATGTTTCTCTCCCTCCCTTTCCCTCTCTCTAAAAATAAATAAAATCTTTAAATAAAAATATGAGAGAGTCATCTCAATCTCATTTGATGGTAACTCCATCCTTCAGTTATAACTAGTAATTTAAAGTCATAAAGGAAACCAAAAGAACTAAAAACATAAAATAGGGAGGAGAAATGAAGTAAGATAAACTGCTTAATCAACAGATATTGATTAAATGACAAATCAAGGAACAACAGCAATAACTCTCGAGTGATGGAGGTAGTACTTGAAGAATAAAAAAGTTGTACACCTGAAATTTATATAGTTATTAGCCAATGTTACCTCAATAAATTTAACTTTTTTAAAACAGTGGTTGTTACCTCTGAAAAGTGAGATTGGTATAGATGGCAGGGAGAAAACACTTTTACTCTTTATCTCCTATCTACCTGAATTACTTAAAATTTTTATTCAAGTACATGCACTAAAGTTCAATTGCTTTTAATCCTAAAAAACATTAGGGCTGGCAGGCTTTGAAAGGAATGACAGTTGGCAGTCTAACACTGTAGAAAGATCCCGGAAGAGTATAAAAAGCAGGTATAAAAACTCAAAGTTTGAAATAAAGGTCATTTAAAATAAAAGTACAGCCCTGACTAGTGTGGCTCAGTGGACTGAGCACTGGCCTAAGAAGCAAAGGGTTTCTGGTTTGAGTCGCAGTCAGGGCACATGCCTGGGTTGCAGGCCAGAGGCAACCACACACTGATGTTTCTCTCCCTCTCTTTCTCCCTCCCCTCCCTTCTGTCTAAAAATAACATAAATGAAAAATCTTATAAAAAGTAAAGGTACAAACTTATTGAGCACCACTGAGTACAGTAAGAGTCAATTAAAGAGGTTTATAGTTTTGTCTCAGACAACAAAAAATGTTTAGTATTTTCTATTTAAAATGGCAGAGATTAACTTGAAAATTATTTCTATCCAAAATAATATAACATGTCCTGGCTGGTGTGGCTCAGTGGGTGGAGTACCAGCCTACAAACCAAAAGGCCACCAGTTTGATTCCCAGTCAGGACACACGTCTGGGTTCCAGGCCAGGTCCCCAGTACGGGGCGCATGAGAGGCAACCACATAGTGATGCTTCCCTCCTTCTCCTGTCTAAAAATAAATAAAAGCTTTTAAAAAATCTTTTAAAAACAATAGTAATATAACAAAATTAATATGACCCTTAAAATATATCAGATTCTGGGAAACTCAATTTTTGACAAAAAAGTTATTACATATATTTACGGATAACATATTAATGGGCCAATACTTAAACACATTTGTTTAAAAAGAATGGCATTAAAAGAAGGGACCCTTAAAATCATTATAATAGCATGACACCAAGGTTATAATATTTTAATAAAATTTTACATTTCTGGAACAACTTAATTAATACAATATACACGATATAGCAAACAAAAGGAAGAAGCCTGAGACAATCTACCTACAAATTATTTAAAGTACATTTCTTTTGATTGTTTACTCAATATATATACCTGTCACATATTCTTTTGGTATTCTTCTGAATTGTTATACAAAGCTTAAAAACCGAAAATTTCACATAAAAACAGTTAATCTGTTTTTTTAAACAACTGAGTATTCAAATTAAATAAAAAGATGTTCTGTTTACCAATGTATATTGCATAGAAATAGTTAAATACTTTAATATTTAGAAATCAAGTCAGGTTTTTTAATGGCTGCTACATCTTTAAGTTGGTAATTCAAATTTTATTTATAATTTAAAAAATTATACATTCTGTAGGCATAAAAAACTTTTAAATACATTCTAATTTAATTTAAAAAGGCTTCTAAATGTACATTTTCAAACACTGCTTTGATTGCTATAATGACTACCCTGTAGATATACATAGCCAAAGTAAATTAATTTTTAAAAATCAGTAATATAGTATGCTGGCAAGATTTCTTTAGAAACAAATGAGGGTAATTATAACATCAATGTTATAAATGTTCTATTACAAATAAATATGTTTTATCTATAATTACTTTTTTTAAAAAATGGAGAACTTAAAACTGCACAGATGAAAATTTTTATAATCTAAGTCATTAGTGCAGAAATCTGGGCACTTAATCCTTTCAGTTAGAGAATTTCAATTTAAAAGATGACTTCTCATTGGGAATATTGTGACTTTCTGTAAATCAAAAAAAAATCTATTATTTGTATTCAGATACGTCTAGTGTTTTGGTTTGTGTGTTTCTATGTACCTCCTTTAAACTTAAATGTTCTCTCCCTGAAAAAGACATTTTTAAGCTAATGATTTTGGCCCCTTGACATATATATTTTAAAGATACATGTGATTTTGCAACCAATCCCTTCCCCCCATTCTAATAACTACACATATATGAACTTATAAACATATACATATTTCAGGATTATAAAAATATTTAATATTATAAGCTTAAATAATTACTGACTGTTAACAGAATACATTAATATTTGTATAATTTTACTTTTATTCATAAAAAGGTTTTCTTATAGCAGCATTTGCCTTGCAAATGGAATGGGATCAAATGATGATGCAGAGCACACGGACTCAGCTGCAAGGGTCCTCCGAAAGGAGCACCTGTGTGAGCTACAGAGGAGCAGTTCCTGTGAAGCACAAAATCTTGCGGGGCTAATAACTTATCTGAACCCTTTAAGTGCACTTAAAGTTATCTCCACAGAATTGGCAAGATTTATTAAAATATATCCAAGAAGTCCAAGTTACCTTTACTCGACATAAAATTTTCTGGTAAGATAAGTTATATTAGTGAATAGTATTTTTAATTGAACCACATTCACTTATTAAAAATTAATTGAAGGTTTCAAGAATAAAAAAATAAAAACATCACTGTAAGAATGATTTGAAACTTTAAAACATTATGAAAAACCAAACAAAAATTCTTAATCTCAAACACTCATACTAAGCTTGTTTTTGTTGAGCTCACGCTCCAGATTTCCAATCAATGTATCAATACTTTCTTGTAGATCTTTGAGATTGACTTTTCGATCCACTGTGGACTCAATTGTCTGCATTGTCAAATATGTCTGAAATGTGCACTCTTTGGACAAGGAAATTGGCTGTTTAATCATTATATCAGGTCTATACATTTTGCTGCAATTTTCTCCATCTTCTGAAGGGACATCATCATAATCCACATCATTTAAATTTTCTTTTGTATTTAAAAAGTAGTTTTCTCCACAGCTGCTCCAGTCTCCTGCATAACGATTGCTAAGCGGACTGTCTAACCTGGTTTGCCGTGGCCTCAGTACTCTTGATGAGTTAGTGTCACTCAAATTTAACATGTAAGGTCGTTCCTTCTTCTTCCTCAAATAATTCAGAGAAGATTTCTGCTCTGTTGTTGATTCTTTGACAGTTAAATGTTGCACTAAAAACAAACAATAAATTTGCTTTGGTGATAGTAATCCAACCTGCTTTTAAAAAACAGAGCTAAGGATAAGGCACTTAATAACTACAAACATGCATTAAAACAAAAACATGCGCACTATCAAAGAAAGCATTCCATAATTATTTTTTCTATGACCAGACATAATCAAGATTAGGGACAGAAGCTAGTAGAATATACAGTGATGCTAATTCATGCTATATCATAACATCCCCAAACAAATCAAATTTCCAATGTTGATTAATGTCTGTTAATTATCTACCGATAATTCAAACAGTAGCTAAGGTGGTAGCTTCTTCTAAATTAAAAGCTACAGCAAAAGCAGGCAAGGCATGTTGATATACAAACAAAACAAAACAAAAAGTTCCTTTGTCTGCAAATATCTAAATGAGGCAAAGGCATCTAAAGTGCTCACGCTAAAAGTTCTGACCTTTGTGATTTTTTGCAATTCTATTAGCAGCAGTGTCATAATTCACTTTACCAAGCAGCCCAAATTTCACTTTGATAAAATGCACAAATACATACTAGACTTGACCACATGTTACCTGAGTTTGATTATACAGCATTAGCTACTTATAGTCTTCATTTATTGCCTGAAAATAGTACAGATGTTTTATTTTCCCATTGCAGTTAGGTATCTAACAATTTACAGTAGTAACATTCTTCATATGAAGACTAATTTCTTCTAAGGGTAGGGATCGTGCTGACTATACAGGTAACCACAGAAACGCACATTATCTCATAACAAACCAAGGCTTCAGCATTTACTTTTGTGAGTATTGAACAAAACATTTGTCTGAGATTCCTCTGTATATAAAACAAGCAATTTAAATATTGAGGCACAGCTATTAAAATCTTTTCATAATACCTCTCTCTTTCTGCTTATTTATTCTCCGTTAGTAAGTATCTCTCCATTTACACTTCCCTTCTCTAAGAGAAAGGGAACATATCAGTGATAATGCAGCAACTTGACACTCTCCAACAGATACTGCATGCTTGTTTCCTATTGTACAAAATAAGATAATTGAAAAATAATACAAACATGTATTGTATATGGTTCTAGTTTTCCACACTTAGTGATATTATAGCATTTTGTAGAGATCACATAATTTTTTACTTATTTATTAAAATAATAATTGTGGGTAGATATGTTTTTAACATTTCTGTTTATCTGATTTTTTTATGATGGTTATAATATATTATGAATAGCTAAAAGCTCTTGATTTAAAGTTTCTAGAACATAAAGGTCTGGTATTTACTTTAAATTGATCTTTAATAACAGTATTAATAAAAAATATCCCACATCATTAACTGATATAATTGCAGAATGTATATCTAAATATTTCTATTTAATTATTTAATTAAATACTATTTAATTCTACTAAATTAAATTATTTAATTTAAATACTATTAAATACTACTATTTAAGTATTAAATTTAATATTTTATTAAATAATTATTTATTATAATTAATATGAAGTGGAATGTAATTTTATTATATTATTAAATATATAATTAATAAATAATTATTATATAACTATTTTATTATTAAATTTAATTCTACTAAATTAAATTATTTAATTTAAATACTATTAAATACTACTATTTAATTCATATTCCTTTTTCTCCTCTAGCTTCTTATCTCCACTACATCTCCTTCCTTTTCTCTCTTCATTTTCTGTGCCATCTCTTAGTGCCTAACCATCATGCTTGTTGTTTTCATCAACACGTGACAGTCTCCTGCTAACCCTGAGGTCATCTGGTTTGTGATGCAACCACACTAAAACTTTTGTGACTCTGTGTTTGAGCTTGTGTACTGCGCCTGCATTTTCTGACATTCACCTATAAAACCCAGGTTTATCTTACTAAGTTGTTTAACCAAATCTTTATTCAAACATTATTTTTGTATATTTTCTTAGAAAATATTTAAGAAACTTATGGTGATATTCATATCTTTTAGACTAAAAATTCAATTTCTGAAAAATCAGTCTCACTGGCTTTTTAAACTACTGATGGTGGAATGGTTTCCTATTAATAATGCAGAGAAAATGGCTTTTTTAAAAAAACTCCTAACTCAAGGATTTTAGAGACAGAGGGAGGGAGAAAGAAGGGTGGATTGGTTGCCTCCCATATGCACCCCAACTGGGGACTGAACCTGCAACCTAGGTATCATGGGAATCGAACCCACAACCTTTGGTGTATGGGACAACATTCCAACCAAATGAGCCACCCAACTAAGGCAGAAAATGGCTAATTTTAACCACTCCAAAAAAAGTTCTAGTTTTCCCAGCACTGCTGACCATCTACCTTCAACAGAATAAAATAAAACCTGCAGTCATTATGGTTGCTGGAAAAGTTTCAAAATATAATAAGTACTAAGAAATTTAATTTTCTTGTTTTCTAGCATTATGTTTATATCTTGAATAACCACTTGATTAGCCTTTTATCTACAGTATAATTGCCTATTTAACAGAATATATTGGCTGGTAGTGTCAAGCATTCTGTTAGGAGTTGGGAATATAAGTCCCTGCCCTCCTGAAGCTTTGTCTAGTGAGAAAAATTAAACAAAAAGGATTAGGAAAAAATCAATAGCATTTCCAAAAAAACCCTGTCCCAAATCTACTCATCACAGAAAATGTAATAGAGCACACAGCTAGTCTAGAGTTACACTCTCTCTAAAGCTATCTCCCTATCTATAAAGTGAAAGGGTAGCCTATTAGTAATTTTCAATATTCTTCTTAAAAGAGCATACTTTAAAGAGCATTTTTAAAAAACAACAATTCTGTACAAACCTACTACATTAAGAAAATATGAAAAGAAGACTGTTTTGGTCAAAAGGGAGTGGGTTTCTATTTTGTTCCTTAACATGCTACCAATCTGGCCCTGAACCTTAGTGCTTTGGCAGAAGAAAATCTGAGAAACATTGGCAGGATGATTTCTCTCTCCTTCTAATGCAGATAGGCTAAAGTTCTAACTGATCACTTTGAAGACAAGATTTATCAGATGGAAAGCTCAAAGCCAGTTATAATCCTATCCAAAATGAATAAAACAAAAAATAACACAAAACAAAAAGCTAAGAAAGCAAAAAGAAAGGGTGAAACTAACTCTTTTTACCTCTGCAATGGAGGAAATTCCAAAAGGAAAAGTAAGTAAAATATGCATAACAAGGAGAGCCAGACCTTCTGCTGAATTCATGAGATGGGCATTCACCAAGTTGATAGGCTGTGGCCCATTCTCTGTTATCCCCTCAACTTTCTCAGGCTCACGACTGCCTTACATTTACTTGATTTCTGCCTTTTCTTGACTCCAAAAGCAAACAATTTAGAAGGCAAAACTAATTGCTGTTTCCTCTTATCTTTGTGCCCTGTTCTGTCCTTTGTTCGAGGAAGTATAATTAAAGAAAAATAAAAGATTATAGAAAAAGTGGCAGTTATTATTAAATCCAATAACAAATCTTTGGAATAATATATTAACACACTAAGAGTCAGTTGTTTAAGGCTATCATTGAAATACAGTGAATCTGAAATCTAAACCTGCTTTTTCTATAACAAAGGATATGATTTAATTTTTCTTCTACACCCAAAACAAAGGTGGCTATTACAAAATAATGAAGTGACATGAACCTCTGGGACAGAATTAATGATAAAGGACTCAGGTACTGATAGTAAACCTAATGACATCTCCAGGCAAGTAAGTTTTCATTTGTGGTTAGAATGATAAGACAACTCCTCTCCCAATTCCTGATGTTTATTGGAATTAAAGCAGTTTTAGGAAAAGCTAGGAAACACACATTTAAAACTTTAACCTAAGTGATTCATTATACTGGGCACCAAATGGAGAAATCAGACCAATTATACAGAGAATCTTGACTAGGAATTTTAAACTAATTAACAGTATATACTAATTCAGTTAAAATATCAATGAGAAATGATAAAGCTGATGTTTAAAAACTTTACTTTCTAAATTTAAAAGTTGAAAATTTTTATTAGCTTAAATTTTAATTCACTTTTAAAAAGATTTATTTTTTTAAGTTTTTTTTAATTTATTTTTAGAGAGGGAAACATCAGTGTGTGGTTGCCTCTTGTGTGCCCCCTACTAGGGACCTGGCCGGCAACCCAGGCATGGGCCCTGACTGGGAATTGAACCTGTGACCTGTTGGTTCACAAGCCAGCGCTCAATCCACTGAGCCACACAAGCCAGGGCTAAAAAGATTTATTTTAAAAGACTAAATCAGGCATTCTTTGTACTTTAATCTCTCCTTCTCATATACATCTATAAAAGAGTAACAGAACACATTTATTGAAAGCTAACTTTGTGCCAAACACTCTGTTCATTGCCTTAGATGCTTTATCTCAACCTCCACAACAACACTAAGGTAGGCACTATTTATAAAGAAGCAACTGAGGTTTGGGGAAACTAAAGGATCTGCCTGAGCCCACACTGTTGTCGAATGCCACAATCCAAATTTGAACCCAAACCTGACTCCAGGGCCGAGGTGCTTTTACCACCATGCATTCCACTAGGCCACTAAGTACAATACTATGCAGTGCTGGGGGAGGAAGCTGGGGTTACTTCAGGATAAGAAAAATTTGGAACTTAAATACAGGATCCTTTATGGAACATCTAATTAAATACATGTTTCTTTTACCTCTGAAACTATATAAGAGCTATATAAAAAAATGGTCAGCCTTTTGTTATTGACTATTATAGGGAGGGATAAGAAAAATAAAAAGGTCAGAGATAACTGTCAATTCAAGCCTGGATAATTTGAAGAATGACTGTAAATACAATAAGGATGTCAGAAAGAAGAAATTATTTAAGGAGAAAAATAAATTACATTTGTTGAATACCTACTATGTGCCAAGGACTGTGCAAAGCACCTTACATAGATAATTTTTCACTCAGTCGTCCTTTAAGTTCCACAAACATACAAAAGCCGTATGAGAAACAGTGATACTGAGGCTCTAAGATGTTAAGGAACCTGCCCAGGGTCAGACTGCTAATAAGTGACACAACCAGATTCAAATCCAGATCTAACCAAATCCAAAACGTCGTATTATCAGAAAAAGCATAAAATTTAAATGGAGAAACCTACAGGGCAGGTATCAAATAGCAAAGTCTAGAAAAGATTTTCTTCAATCACATATGGTGTATTTAATGATTAGCTAATTCAAATACCCTATCATTGAAAGAGAAAAATATCGCATAGAATCATTTACCTGGCCAGAGCTGAAGTAAGTAATGAAGAACTTCAATATGTTTTTTAAAATCCAAAGCACTTGCAAGTTCTTCTGAATCAGTAAAGACTCTGTTGTTATGATTAGAAGTCTCTTGCTTCTGACTTAATAATACCGGTCCAAAGCACACAGCCAAATTCTGGCAGGTCATCTTATTCACTTCATGATAAGAAGCCACCAATTTCAAATGATCCAACAACATCTTTAGGGTTGCCTAAATTAAATTAAATTAAGTTTCACTTAATATAATTATATAAGGGAAAATTCAAGGCCACAATTTATAGCAAAAAATATAGTTAGGCATTCTGTTACTTTTAAAAGGTTATTTCATGAACAAGCAAGACAAACAAACGAACAAAACTAACAGACACAGACAACAGCAGCATGGTGGTTACCAGAAGGCAAAGGGGGTCAAATACATGGTGACAGAAGGAGATTAAACTTTGGGTGGTGAACACACAATGCAACACACAGATGATGTAGTATAGAACTGTATACTTGAAACCTATGTAATCTTATTAACCAATGTCACTCCAATGAATTTAATTTAGAAGTTTAGAAAACAGAACCACCCAAATAAAAACAAATAAAAGGTCATTTCAAAGATTTGCTTATAAGTTGGCCATTTGGAACTTGAAACACTATAGAAATGTTACACAGGACCCTTAGGTTCCAACAACATTAATTTGATCTATTAAATGGTTAAAATATATACTCTTTATAAAATGTTCATGAATGCATTCCAGATTTCAGCTGGAATCCCTAAGTAAATATACCATCAATATTTCCCTCTCTTCCCTCCTCTAAAATGACAAGAAAAGGATTGTCATGGAAAGAGGATTAGGGTAAGAGTGCTCGTTTTTAAGTACAGACAAATCCTGTAGTCAAAAGTAGGGTGCTACCATCCTTAAATCTAGGAAGCTGAACATTTTAGAACGTGGCCAGGTTCTCCTGTGACCTAGATTAGGAAAAAGACCAATGTGCTTCTTAATAATTGATATTTTAAGTTGACAAATGGAAAAAGGAAAAGCAGTATAGTTACAAATTAAAGCAGATTTATTGAAAAAAAATCCTTAAGAAACTAATAAACAAAATCCTTAAAGAAACTAATAAGGGGAATTTGCTCAAGAAATGGAATGGTTATTTAGGTTTAAGTAATTATGAAAAGGAATGATTTTTTTCGAAGTACAGTAGTGGTATACAATAAATCATTTAACAAATGAGTGCATAATTGCTTCTTCATAATTGTACTGAATGAGTCCCAACTAAAACTGTAATTTTAAAAAATTATAAGAACAAACAAAATGAAATATTTATTCCTAGAGCTATAAGTGACACTTGGATTTGGTGATCAGAAGGTGATTAGTAAACTTGGCAAGCACAGGTCCAGAGAGATGGGGTAGAAAGCCTGATTACAAAGTGTTGAGTAACAAATGAGGGGTAAAGAAATAATGAGAGCTGGAACAAATGTTCTTTCAGTGTTCAGCTGTGAAGAGAAGGAAGTAAGAGAAAATGAAAGCTAGAAAGGAATATAAATTGATATTTTGAAATAAAGTTCTGTCTCTCACACACACACACACACAAGCACATTTTAACTGGTTAAAAATATTAGGTTCAGCCATGACTGGTATGGACTGAGTGCCAGCCTGTAAAATGAAAGGTTGTTGGTTTGATTCCTGGTCAGGGAACAAGTCTGGGTTGAGGGGCCAGGTCCCCAACTGCAAGCTTGCAAGAGGCAACCGATTGATGTATCTCGTACATGCATGTTTCTCTCCCTCTCTTTCCCCTTCCCTTCCCCTCTTTGTAAAAATAAATAACTTTTTTAATATTTAAAAAATATTAGCTTCAATCTCAATAAACAAAAAAATGCAACTTAAAATAAGAAATCTATTTTGTCTATTAAATAAGATAAGCCAAAAACATATAACTCTTTTGTCCCTTTTGAAAACTAATAAAAAACATGTACTAAGAGCCTTAAAATGTTCACATAATTTAAATCAGCAATTCCACTCTGAGTCTCATAAATAATTCTAGCTGGAAAAAAAACTTCTGAATATATACAAATAGATTCAAAATGTAAATATTATATAAAAGAGAATAGTTCATATTATGTCAAATCCACTCAGTGGAATATTATGCAGCCTTTTTAGAAAGGATGTTAATAGCAAGAGGTTTAGGGTCAGAAAGACGTAAATTCACGTGACAGACTATTACACTCATAAAAGTTGTCTAGCCTTGGTCAAGTGATTTAAATTCCCTGACATGCATTTCTCCACTTACATGTAAAATGACATTTATAGTTATACCTTGTATTGATGAGAGAATATTTCTACCCCTTCACTCCACCCTTCTGCATCTGCTCACCTCTTTATAGCTACTCTCTTCCCTCCACCTAAAGGAGTAGTAATTGCTAATCTAATTGGACAGAGTACAGGACAATCAGAAGACTACAGTAAACCAGTGAATGAAGCTATTGGGCTTAACATGTCTACCCACTAACTCTTGACCATTCTGCCCTCACATAAGAAATCTAGGCAGTCAACCTTACCTAGACAAGCCCAACCCCATGTTTTTCCCTTATTTTTCCTCTTAGTCTAAGAAACAACAGCTAAAGTTAAGACTGGTTCTGCACATCCAGCCATCCTTCTCTCTCTCCTGCAGGCATACCTGAAGACATTGGTCCCAAAATTGAGATTGTGGGGAGGGGACTAATGGGAAAAGGCAAGCAGGAAGGAAATGGTGCTGGGGGTTGCTTGACTGTTGAGGCTAAGCCATATACACCAAAACAGTTGCCATATTTTTAAAATACTAAAAGGAAATAAAACAAAATATTAATTATAGTTGCCTCTGGGTTTTGATCATTGTAATTTTTCCATCCTTCTCTATATATTCCCAATTATTCTATAATAAACACATATTATTGTAATAATAAGATAACAATACTCTTTAAAAACTTATGAGTATTTATGCCTAGGCGAAAATAATACAGACAAAATAACTATTTTTTCTAAATTTATTCTGTTTAAGGAGCAGTTTCTAGATTTATGCTGTTTAAGAAGCCATTAGTAAAGGCAGAGCAAAAACTCAAGAGTGCCACAAATGTCAAAATAGCTAAAAAATTATCAGTACTGGAGCTAAGTATATAATTCACTAGCTGGCTTTCATGAAAAATGTATGCCAATTATGTTTACCTTCTCGACGTCAGGCAGGCAGTCCAGCAGGTCTACAGTGTACTTGGAGTCACTTGTATCGTTCTCACAACCATTTGATGACATTTTCAAGGGATTTTTTGCCATGGCATCTAATACAGCCTCATAAAGCTGCTTTGTTATCAGAGGAGAAGGGAGTTCTCTTAAATAATCCTTAAGAACACCTTTAGAAAACAAACAAACCAGAGACAATTAGCGATTGGTCTTCAAAGGGAAATAAAAAAACTGTGGTGATTTTTTTTAAATTTAAGTATTATTACAGCCAACTTTTAATATTCTGAAAATCATAAAAGCAATAATATAAAAATGTATTATAACAAAACACTAGCATTTTGTATTTATTAAGTGCCTCATCAACTGACTTTCAGTTTTGAACCCATGCTAAAAATGCATACATATAATTTCCAATGATCATATTAGGTCTGTTCATAAAATAAGTCATTTTTGATATACATACCCTATTGATTCTGACCCCTCATAAGAAGCTCCTCTATGTACATGTAAAAATTAAGAAAGCAGGGCATTTCATAAATTATTCCAATTATATGAATTTTGAATTTCTAGATTTTTATTTGATAGTGAAAGAGTACCAATGGTCCAAAGCCTTAGCAAATAAGTGAGCTATATATTTTCCCTTTAATACAGGACATATATCTTACACATATGTACTGGATGGTTGGATTATCTCTAACACTACACTATGGAAGAGAAAAATCATTCCTAAAACCAAATAAACGAAACCAAAAGTCAAGAACAGAAAACGTCAAACTTATTATAATAGGAAAGAAGTTAATTTCAAACATATCGTAAGTGGTTATGAACTAAGAGATATCACCTGTAGTAGAGGAAATGGTTGTTACATATAAGCAAGCTAGTTAAGTTTTTAGTCAAAGACTAGAATGTGATCACAAGGAAAAATAAGAGGTATTTCTGACACCAAAAACCTAAGTATAGACAATATTGATGCAGAACATGCTCTGAGCTTGGAACTTAGTTTAAAAGTTCAGTCTGAACTTAAACATGATCATATATAAAACTCCCTATCTGATAATCTTTTAAATTTTAATAGTAACCATGTTTCATTAGTTTCTTACACATCCTTCCAGTTTTATGAAAATATATACTACCATATGTGATAACGAAAGTATAAATTATATATTATTACACTCCTCTTTATTACATAAAAGATAGCATGTATGTCCTGTTCTGCTACTTGGTTTTTTATGTACATCATATGCTTGAGATCTTTTTAGCACATAGCCTCCTCAAACATTTCACATCATGTTATTTCAGTGCATGGATGTCCCAGAGTCAATCGCTGCAGATGGATACTTGGGTTGTTTCCAATTTTTTGTTATTCTAAAACATGCTATAATGAATAATCTTGTACATCATTACTTTGTATGTGTAGAATAATTCCCAAAACAGGACTGCTAGGTAAAAAAATGCCCTTGTAATTTTGAAGGAAAAGGAGTAAGGCTGTTTCCTAGGTTTGGGGCTGCAGTGTCTAGGTGAATAGTATTGCCATTATTTGAAGGGAAAAAGGAGGAAAACCAAGTTTTCAGGGGTAGAAAGGAGTTTTATTTTGAACACATGAAGGTATCTATGAAACATTCAAAGCTGCTGGATATAAAAATCTGAGGCTCAGGAAAGAGATGGTTAGAAACAGAGACCTAAGAATGATCAACTCAAGATGGTAACTGGAAGTCTAAGAATGATGGACTATCAGGGAGACATAATAAGTGATATAAGAGGACCTAGTGAAAAGCAAAGACCCTGTCCCTGACTGGTATGTGTCAGTTGGTTAGGCATCATTCTGCAAAGCCAAAGGCCACTGGTTCAATTCCCAGTCAAGGCACATGTCTGGGTTGTGCGCTTGGTCCCCAGATGGGGCATATATGAAAGGCAACTAATCAGTGTTTCTCTTACATTGATGTTTCTCTCCCTCTTTTTCTCCCTCCCTTTCTCTCTTTCTAAAAATAAATAAATAAGAACTTTAAAAAAAGAGAAGACCCTGAAGAAGGCTTAATGGGTAATGGGTTGTCAGGAAGAACATCTTCAAAAAGTGACTAAAGAATAAATGGCTAAAGAAGTATTAGTGGTAAGAAGAGGTGGAAAAGGGGGTGGAGGATGACTGGAAAATACGCTGCCAAGGAAGTCAAGGGCACAATGTTTCAAGAGTCCACAGTATCAACTGATACCCAACAACAGTTAGGTTAGATAAGAACTGTGTTAAATACTATGGGGAACAGTGTTTCTAAAACTTGACTACACAATGAAATAACCTGAAGAACTTTAAAACAATAGATTCCAGAGGCCCATGTCAGTTCTACTAAATCAGAATCTCCAGGGGTCAGGGCTCCTGTCCCATATTTTTAACAAATTCCTGTTGTGGTTCTAAGGCAACGGGGTTTTATAAATAGGGATAAGAAACAATGAGAGAAGGACCAAAAAATGTACACCACAGAAGGAAATTAGCAACCTTGGTAAGCACAATTTCAGGACAATAAAGGACACAGAAGCCAAGTTGGAGTGGATTAGGAAGTAAATGGACATTAAGGAAATAGAGAAAAAGGGAAGAAGATGCTCCAGAAATTTGGCTTTGAGAGAGCAGAAACAGCAAGGGCGAAGTAGGAGCAAAGTAGGATTATTTTTTAAAGATGGGAGAGATTTCAACATTTAAATGCTAATGTAAAGAAAATATTAAAATTGTTTTTAAGGTCCAGGAAAGAGGAAAATAATCAATTGAGCAAAGCCCCCAAAGAATAAGGAAGAGACTCCTGAGAACACACGAAAGAATTAAAATTAACCCAAAATGTGAGGAAGATCATTTCGATAATGTTGCAGAAAGGATAGCGGAAAAGCAGGCAGGTTGGCAGGTTGAATCACAAGAAGTAGAAGTGTTCCTACCTGATAGTTTCTATTTTCTCTGTGAAGTTGGAGGCACAGTCATCAATAAGAATGATATCGTTGAAATAAGAATAGGAGAGAGTGAGAAGATACTAAATAGACACTCCGGAGAATGAAAGAGAAGGGGGAAGGAGGCAGAGAGAGAATAAGAAAATATAAGTATTAACTATTTTATTTTCATTATCTTCTTTTGTTTATTGTGTTCACTTCCATCCTCCCTCATAGCTGTGCTTTAGAATGGAAGGACAGATAAAGTGCTTCCCAGATAAGGTCAAGTTAAAGGAGTTCATCATCACCAAGCCCTTATTATATGAAATGGTAAAGGGACTTATCTAAGAAAAAGATCAAAACTATGAACAGCAAAATGACAACAAATTCACAACTATCAACAAACTAACCTAAAAGAAAAGACAAACAAAGAAAACAAAAACTAAGCAAACAACTAGAACAGGAACAGAATCAGAGAAATGGACATCCCATGGACAGATTTCAGTGGCAAGAGGAAAGGTAGGTATAGAGGGGAAAAGGTACAGGGAAGAAGAAGAATAATTGCCAGCCATAAAATAGACGGGGAGAGATCAAAAGTGTTATAGGAAACAGAGAACTCAAAGAACTTATATGTACAGCCCATGCACATGAACTAAGCGGGGGGAATGCTGGAGGTTTGGTGGGTGCTGGATGGTTGGGGGGTGCAGGGTGGAGGGAAGATAAAGGGGGAGAAATTGGGAAAACTGTCATAGCATAAGCAATAAAATATACTTAAAAAAAAACCAAAATACTAACACATTAGATCCAGCAAGATATTAAAAAAAAAAATGATACATCATCACCAAGTGAGATTTATCTCTGGAATACAAGGTTGGTTTAACATCTGAGAACCAGTTAATGTAATATACTATATCAATAAAATAAATGACAAAAACCACATGATCATTTCAGTAGAAAGGAACTCCCTTGACTTGATAAAGTGGACCTACGAAAAATCCATTTCATGTCATAACTAATAGTTATAGACTGCTTTTCCCTAAAATCAGAAACAAGATAAGGATGGTCACTCTTACCACTGCTACTCAACTATTATATTAGAGGTTCTAGCAAGGCAATTAAGCAAGAAAAAGAAATAAAAAGAATCCATTTTAAAAGGAGAGAAGTAAAACTCTCTTTATTTGCCAATGACAATCTCATATAGAGCAAATACTAAGGAATTCACTAAAAAACTAATAGAACTAGTAAACAAGGTTAGAAGGTACAAGATCAATATGCAAAAATTGGTTGTATTTCTATCACTAAAAATGAACAGTCCAAAAAAATTAAGATAATTCCATTTACAATAGCATCAAAAAGAATTACTTATTCAGGGTGGGCTGGGCAGAGGAGGGCAAAGAGGGAGAAATTGGGACAACTGTAATGGAACAACAATCAAAAAGAATTACTTTTGGATAAATTTAACAAAATGGTACAAACTTGTACTCTGAAAATTAAAAAGCACTTATAAAAAATGATCTACATAAATTGAAAGCTATACCTTATGTTAATAGATCAGAGGACTTAATATTGTTAACGTGGCAATATTCCTAAACTGATTATGGATTTAATGCAAAACCAGATAACTTTTCACAGAAATTTACAAGCTCATTCTAAAATTCATATGGAAATGCAAGAAACCAAAAATAGCCCAAAAAAACCCCAACAACAAAAAACAGGGGTGTCCAACCTTTTGGAGTCTCTGCACCACACTGGAAGACAAGTTGTCTTGGGCCACACATTAAATACATTGCAACATGTAATCACAAAAAAAAATCTCATAGTGTTTTAAGTAAATTTACAATATTGTGTCAGGCTGCATACACAATCATCCTGGGCTGCATGCAGCCCGTGGGCCACAGGTTGGACACCCCTGCAAAAACAAGAACACTGGAAGACTAATACCTCCCAATTTCAAAGTTTACTACAAAGCTTCAGTAATCAAAACAGTGTGGTAATGGCATAAAGACAGACATATAGATCCATGGAACAGAATTTAGAGTCCAGAAATAAACCCTCACATTTATGGTCAATTGTTTCTTGACAAGGTGCAATAACAATTTAATGGGGAAAGAATGATATTTTAACAAACGGATTCTGAATTGGTCATTTGTATGTTAAAACAGCTTAGGATGATGACAAGACTTTGGTTGGAAATATAACAATAGGGAAGATTATCAAAGTCTTTACTGAATAAATGGGAATGCCCAAAAGTTCTGTAGATGATGTTAAATAAGGAAGGTTATGGTGATGTAGGAATGTGCCATTAGCCCCAAGAAAGCTTCCTTCCTCAAAAGAGCATACGTTTCTATTAAACAGTGAAAGGTAATAACCTGGAAAGAGCACTGGGGAACCAAGAGGAATACTGACCAAATTTCTTCTCTGACATAACGAAGATATATGACATATACAAATAGTGTTTGGCATGTCACAGTAATCAATACATGTTAGATGTACATGGTGATGAAGATAAAACACTTTGTGAACAGTAGGCATGCTATAATTGTTTATTCCCATTTCTTAATCTGTATCATGTGATCTTTACTACCATCATTAGTTTTACAGTATAAAACTATCTACAATGAACAGCAACATTCTGTGTAAAGAAAACAGCTGAATTACAATTAGTGGAAATAAAATTTTCTGTAGCTGCCACATAACTACTAACCCTCTAGCACACAATTTAAAAAAACAAAAACAATTCCATGTGTTCCTTGACAAAGCAAGACTTGTTAGTTCTAACAGAACTCAATATACCCTGGGAGTGTGAGACTTGCCCTATCATGCATTCATATTAAATTAAAACCTAAATGATCTCTAGAAAAGATAATGTTATACTTACTGAAAAATACACTTCAAATATCATTATCCTTTATATAATTAATATGTTAAATGATCATTAATATGAATGGAATTTTTAATTAATCTAAGTTCAAGATTACTTACTTCACTGTAATTTAAGGGCAAATAATGGAGAATTATTAACCAATGCTAAGCACTTAAAGTATGCTCAATGCACATTATGTTCAATGAAGTAAAAGTTTCTTTTCTACAAGCAAAGGGTTCATAGGGAAAAAAATTTTAAAAATTTACAAAATGATACAGAGAAGAGGTATTTATGTATGTTGTGACAAAGAAAAATATAACTACTCATCAACCTAGAAATTAGCTATATGGCCTTACCCCCAAAACTAAGTGGCAGATAGGAACATCTTAAGTCATATTTCCTTCTTAACATCTTTCAAACACTTAGGGGACATAAAAAACTTAAAATAGTAAGTCTGTCATGACAATCTTTAATGCTATAGGAGCTACGTAAGGGAGACTTGGAGGAAATTTATGATGAAGTTTATTTAGTGCAACACAGTAAACTTTTGTCATGTACTTGAAAATGCAGGCAATTAAAGTAAATAAAGAAATGGTTCTGACTACATCTCTGAAGCTCCTCTGTAATAGATACTATGAAACCACATGCCTCTCACTTTCATTCAAGCACAAAGACTAACTACACAGGAAAATTCTATTCATCCGATGGTGGGGTACAGATATCATCGCACTAAAAAATACATATATTTATACATATAAATATTTTTGTGTATATATTTAAATATATAAATATTTTATATTTGTATTAAAATTTTATATACTTTATATATTCTATTTTTAAATATAAATATTTTAAACATTTATGTATTTTAAAATATATTTATATATAAATATTAAGCATATATATATATATAATTATATATATAAAACCATTCTAATCATTAACACTACTTCTACCTCCTGGAGGCAGAGAGGCAGGCTGGTTTGTAGTACCTTTGTTTTAGTCCATCACAAATTTCAGCCTGTTCTCTCTGCTGAGAGCGCTATCCCTAAAACTTCCAATGGCTATAATTCCATATCATATAGATAGGTCACTGCTTGAAATGCATTTCTCAGAGTTTCTTCTCTGACCACTGTAGTACCGGAGTCACCAACTGACTACTAACTCCAATCAGCATCATGCCTGCTGCCCTACGATCACCAATAAGTTACTACATCTTATTATTCGTTGGTTTCATTACTGATTTTTTTCCCCCACTGAGACACTGTTCATCTTGTTCATTTGTCCCTGGTGCCTAGAAGAATGCCTGGTATGTAATAAATGTTCAATAAATACTTAGTAAGTAAATAATTTCCAGATATGGATGGATAAGTGATTAAGTGAATTTTAGTCATTCCTATGCACAGACTTCCCTTCTCCTTTGGGATTCTCACTTTAATTTCTACTACGACTATCATGCTAGCACCCCAGAAATATACAGTGTTAGGTTTAAAATGCCAGTTCTGATTTGGAGAAAAAAATCAAAAATAATCTTTCAGATTTTAGCCTTTAGCAATATAACACAAAGAAACAGTTTTTTAAAGTTTTTTTCTAAATATACAAGAATAACCAAAAAAAGATTATAGAATTATACATATTCACCTCAAATAATTGGTGATCACCATTATCCTTACCTTTCTTTCAGCTCTCCTAGCTACCTGTATGTCTCTAATGTGGACGTGCTGTTATAAAACCTAGTACATGGAAAATCTCATGGAAGGAAGGAAGGAAGGGAGGGAGGAAGGGAGGAAGGAAGGAAGGAAGAAAGGCAGGCAGGCAGAAGAGGAAAAGGAGGCAGGAGGGTAGTAAGGGGAGAGAAGAAAAGGGGAAAAAATGAAGTTGAGCAAGGGGGAAGGGAAGGGAAATAACCAGGTGCTAACTCTGCTGTTTCTAATGATCCTCACTGTCAGTTCTGGGTTCCAGGGTGAGAAAGCATCGCAGCCATCTTTCACCACTGTCCAGCCAGCCTATTGACTTCCTCTTAGCAAGTGCTACAAGTTATATAATTTCCCATCTCCAAGGTTTTGCTAATAGAGTGCCCTGCTCCAGACTTTGCCTAAGTACAGATCACATTTTAAAACAGTCTGGGCCCTGGCTGGTATGGCTCAGTGGATTGAGCACCAGCCTGTGAACCAAAGGGTAGCCAGTTCGATCCCCAATCTGAGATGCAGGCCAGGTCCCCAGTAGGGGGCATGCGAGAGGCAACCACACATTGATGTTTCTCTCCCTCTCTTCTTCCTTCCCTTCCCTTGAAAAATTAAAAAAAACAAAAACAAAAACAAAAAAACAGTCTGAGGCATCACCTCCTCCAGGAAGTTGTCCCAATTTTCCCAGAATAAGTTAAGATTTCAGAATAAAACCAAATTAAAGTTAGGCTAAAAAATAGTACTTCAATTCTCTTTCCTGCAGATGTAGTCTTTCCAAAATGTGTACATAAAGTTAAACCTATTTATTACCTGTTATCACATTTACATCTGGGTACTGGTTTTCACACAGAACAACAGCTTTGCTATCCCTCTCAAAAGCCTCTCGGAGTTCTTTCTTGACTGCTGCCGAACCACATAATCGGTACAGGCCGACTACCTAGAAATAAAATTATGGCCATATTGTGGTAAATTTGACAAAGAGAAAATATAATAGTACAGTATGTATAAATCATACAAGCTGGGCAATCAAATATGTTCTAATGGCATTAAAAACACCTCAAATACAGCTTTTGAAATTTCACCATAGACCACATTGATAAGTTTTAATAAAAACATTCTATTCTTTCATTTAAATTCAAACAATATACTGACTTCTGTAGTACTGTCTACCTTATCTTAAGCAAAAAAACGATCCATTCCCTTTAGTGTTATATGCTCAACCAGTATCTCCATGCTAAGACCATGCCCTTTGATGTCTTTGCTCTGGACTGAAATACAGCACAGATGTTAAACAAGGGTTTTGAATTCATAAAGCCTCACTTTATCACTCCTTCCTTGGTGAATTTGGGCAAGTTATATAATCTCTTTAAAATTCAATTTATTTACCCATTTAAAAAAGTATATAGCAGAAATAAAGTTCCAATATATTATTTGTGTAAAATTAATCTTTTCAGGAAAAAAAGATTCTCAGGAAAAAATAAGAACAAAACTAGGATTTTTAAAAAAGATTTTATTTACTTGTTTTTAGAGAGAAGAAGGGAGGGAGAAAGAGAAGAAGAGAAACATTGATGTACAAGAGATACATCAATAGGCTGCCCCTTGGACGCCCCCAACTGAGGACCTGGCCCACAACCCAGGGATGTGCCCTGACTGAGAATCAAACTGATGACCTTTCAGTTTGCAGGCCAGCTCCCAATCCACTGAGCCATACCAGCCAGAGCTAGGATTTTTTTTTAATTTATCAAATTAATTGATTACAGAGTGGTGGAGGAAATTCAATGAAATATATTAAAGGTAATAATAAAACCTCCAGTTCAAAATGTATATAAGATGCAGAGATACTGCCCATCCTCTCCTCAATTTATATTACGAGGGACTGTTTTTTAAACACCATTAGCACATACAGGTTCTAAAATATTAAGTGTTAAGAAGACCACCATAAATTCACTGAGAAAAAAAATCAACATGATATCTGTATAGAGAAAGCATGCCTGATTAAGCAATCAAAGTTTTTTAAAAGAATAAACCTTCAAGAAAATCAAGGAAAATAAGTGGTTGGCACCTACACTTCCACATCAAAGACTATTTAGCAAGTTCAATCACCTTGAATTGAAGAAAGTTATGAATAAAGAAATTATGTCAATGCAGAAATAAAGTAAAAATAACTGACAGAACTTGAACTAGAAATCACTTTAAAATGTTATAAATGATCTGACACAAATGAAATTTCCAGGTTTCCTTATGGCACTAACCTCTTCTGAGTAATTAAATGACTGGTAGGACAAACTGCAGAAGACAGGTCTCATTATAGGATAAGGTCAGTAAGAGACACAGAGAAATGTTATCCAAAATATTTGAGGTGATAAGCTATTAAGTATTAATTGAAAGGTAGTAAGGAACCTACAACTATTTCTAAAAGAAGGTAATACAAGGTGCCATTATATTCAAAAGGATCAACATAATATGGGAAACGAAGTGATGAACTGAGAAGAAAATTCAGATTTCTTACTCTTGTCCACTTTCACAGTGCACTCATACTGAGAATAGCATGTGCTATGCTAATCACATCACTGCAAGAAAAACATGGTAGAACTGTAGATGGTTCAGAAAATAAAACTAAAATATTAAACAGAATCAAAGAAAATTCCATCACTTTAAAAGAAACTAACTTAACTAGAGCCCTTCTTGTGTTGGCACAATAAGGGCCACAAAATCCCATAGGGATGTATCACCTTGAACTTGAGGAGATGAACCAAGAAGAAATTAAACAAATACTTTTTTTGGACAGATACTGACAGCCTTTTTTTGTTGTTGTTCTTTTCCAATTATATTGATTATTGCTATTAGAGTTGTCCCAATTTTTACCCTTTTGCCCTCCTCCACCCAGCACCCCCACTCACTTAGGCCATCCCCACACCATTGTTCATGTCCATGGGTCACGCATATAAGTTCTTTAGCTACTCTATTTCCTATACTGTACTTTACAGCCCTGTGGCTATTCTGTGACTACCAATTTGTACTTCTTAATCCCCTCACCTCTTCACCCATTCCCCCAAACCAGCCCCCATATGGCAACCATCAAAATGCTCTCCATATTCACGATTCTGTCTGTTCTTCCTGTTTGCTTAGTTTGTTTTCTAGATTCAATCATTGATAGATATGCATTTATTGCCATTTTACTGTTCATAGTTATGATCTTATTTTTCTTAAATAGGTCCCTCTAATATTTCATATAATAACAGTTTGGTGATGATGAGCTACTTTAGTTTTTTCTTGTCCGGGAAGCTCTTTATCTGCCCTTCGATTCTAAATGACAGCTTTGCTGGGTAGAGTAATCTTGGCTATAAATCACTGCTTTTCATGGCTTTTGAATGTCTTGCCAATCCCCTGAAGCCTGAAAAGTTTCTTTTGAGAAATCAGCTGACAGTCTGATGGGAACTCCCCTGAAGGTAACTAACTCCTCTCTCTTGCTGCTTTTAAGATTCTCTATCTATAACCTTTGGCTTTTTAATTACACTGTGTCATGTCATGGGCCTCTTTGCATCGATCTTGTTTGGGACTCACTATGCTTCCTGGACTTGCATGTCTTACTTCCTTCACCAAATTGGAGAAGTTTTCTTTCATTACTTTTTCAAATAGATTTCCAATTTCTTGCTCTTTCTCTTCTCTTTCTGGTACCCCTATGATGTGAATTTTGGAACACTTGAAGTTGTCCCAGCATTTGCTTACACTATCCTTGTTTTTTCATATTCTTTTTTCTTCTTCTTGTTCTGATTAGTTGGGGGGTTTTTTGTTCAGTAGCTTATCACCTCAAATATTTTGGATAACATTTCTCTGTATCTCTTATTGATCCTATCCTATACTGAAACCCATCTTCTGCAGTTTGTTAAATCAAATCATTAATTTAATTCTCAGCTTTATCCACTCTACTCGTTTCCCTGTATGTTGTTTTTTATTTTCAATTAGTATACCCTTCATTTCTGACTGGATCTTTTTTATGTTGTTGAGGTCCTCACTAAGTTCCTTGAACATCTTTATGATCAGTGTTTTGAACTCTACATCTGCTAGATTTCTTATCTCCATTTTGTTTAGTTCTTTTTTGGTGTTTTGATCTGTTTTTTCACATTTGGGCCATGTTTCTTTGTCTTCCCACTTCAGCAGCTCCCTATGTTTGTTTCTGTGTATCAGGTAGAGCTGCTATGACTCCTGGTCTTGGCAGCATGGCATAATGTAATAGGTGTCCTATAAGGTCCAGTGGCACTATTACCCAAGTTGAGTATTCAAGGTGCACCCTCTATGTGGACTGAGTACACCCTCCTTTTGTAGTTGAGCTTTGATTGCTCAATTATAGGTCAATGGAATTTGCCCAAGCCAGGCAGCTGTAAGGACTGGCTGTGACCACTGACCACCAACTCTGCCCTCTGTGGAGGATTAGGTGTGCAGTGGCAGGGTGGTGGTGCTCTGACATGGTCTGTAGCTGCCCACTGGGTGTGTTGGCTCTGCTGTTTCCAGGTGGTGCAGGCCAAAGTCAGCCTCGACCTATGTTCTGTCCAGAGACACCCTGCCTTAGCTATAAAGCAGTCTGAGATTCTTGCTACTTGTGCTGGGCTTGGAGATTCCCAGTAGAAGCCAAGCTGTGAATCAAGGCTGGCTGCTGCTAGTGCTGGGCATGTTGCCCCTTAGCAAGAGGTGCAGGAGCCAGGGGCTCACCGAGGCCAGCTGTTGCTTGTTTGATAGGATTTAGGAAGTTGTGAAGCATGAACCAAGACCAGCCATTCATACGGAAAAGTCATGGGCAATAGTTTGGGTGGTCTCTTAAATTGGATGGGTATGGAGGGTGCAGAAAAGCAACAGTGGATTCTGACCAATTTTCTGTCTGAGAGAAAACTGTCCTAGCTCCTGCCTTGATGCCAGACTCTTCAGCTCTTCCCTGTATGACACTGGTACCTTTCAAGCTGCTACCCAGATGCTGGAGCTCAGAGGGAGTGACTCTGAGTGAGTTCATGTGTGAGTTCCTTAAAGGGAACTGCTTGGGTCTCCAGAAGTTTCTTCTACCATTCAATCCCCACTGTTTTTTTTTAGCCAGAAATAACACAGACTTTTCTCCTTGGCACTGGAACCCTGGGCTAGGAAGCCTGGTGTGGGGATGGGACTCCTCACTCCTAAGATATCCCTTCTGAATTTTTATCCACCACACATGGATGTGGGAACAGCCTGTTCTGTGTCTCCGACCCTACTACCAGTCTGGATGGATGTAGTTTCTTTAATTCAATAGTTGTCAGACACCATTCAACTGGATTTTTGATGGTTCTGAGTGATGGTTGTTCTATATTTTAATTGTAATTTTGACGTGGTTGTGTGAGGAGATGACCCGTTTTTATCTATACCACCATCTTGACTGGAAGTCAAGAAAGTAATACTTCAATAGTAATAAATTAATGGACTGTTTTATCCCCAAACCTGAAATTATAATATTTTTAAAATTAGATTTTTAAAGGAAAAAAATCTAATATAGATATTTCAAGGAAAGGATATTTCAAAATATATCCCAAACTTCAGAGGTTAACATCTTAAATCAAACACTTGAAGTACATGCTTGATGCCATCTGTACTGGATGGACCATGAGTATTATTTCTATAGTAAATTTTTCCATTAGAAGCAAGAGATGGGCAGCCTTCAAAGAATTTTTAAGATGCCATAGACTATTTTTGCATGACTATCAATACCTGATTTTCATGGTGAAAAAACAAGAATAAATACTGGCTAAAAAGGTTAACAAAATTTAAACAGTATACTAGTCTGTAAAATGCAGGTTAGAATATGACTCTTTTTGGAAGGCAGGGTGTGGGGAGAAGGAAAAGAGACAAAATAAGTTTTTAAAAAGTATAGTTCCAAATGTACAACTAAAACTTATTTTTTAGTTCATTTAAAGTAAGTCTTCATTAAAATCGATATTTCTGAATTTTAAGTATAGAAATAAAAGACATTGCTAAAAATGTTTTCTTGGCATTAAAAATAAGTTACACCAGTCTTATATACCTATTCTTTATAAAATATTTTAGAATATAAACTATGAAAGTACAGTGCTATTTGAGTTACTTACTTTCATACTCAACTGTAAAAGTTTCTGTTTAATAATTAGCTTTAAAATCTGCCTAATCTCCCTGACCTCTTTATATGCCACCTGGAAAAAAAAAAAGTAGAGGGGAAATTGAGAACCTTAAGAAAAAAGTAACTGGACCAAAAGTTGGATTCGAAACTGAAGGCCTCACTCCTACATAGACAACATGAACTCAACTTGATGTATCGTATATCTGAGAAGAGATTTCAAAAGTTCAGATGTTCTACCTTTCAGCTTTAGGAAGTTAGTGCATCTATTTTTGTAGATACAAGCAAATAAGACAAAAAGATTAAATGACTTGCCCAATATCACACAGCTATTAATGAAGAAGAAACCAGAATCCGTTTCCTGCATCTTAACGCAAAACTCCATTAACTTATGCTGTTTCTGTATTTTCCATTAGTTGATAATAGATTATTTTAAATTCCTTTCTATATATAAAGAAACCTCAGGTTTTGTGATATCTATTCTTGACATTTTTAATCAATGTTAAGAATTCTGATAGCACTAAAGTAGAAATACCTCAAAACATAATGATTTTTAGGCTTAATTTATGTTGTAAAATGAGAATAAACAATTACTTATACCTCAGAATAATATCCTCAGTGATATGCTGTTTCTCATTGTCATAGTCTGCATGTATTAATACAAATAAAGAAAAATAAGTTCAACTACCTGGTTAATATTTGCATATCTTGTTATAAGTAGCACCAGGCTTTTTGTTTGTTTTAATGGGCTGCTATTACCTTTTTTTTTTTATTTAAAAGGAAAAGAGAATAAGATGTGTTTTTATTAGTAGAAACCACTCTTCATTCTCCATACTATCCCAAAGTTATGAGAAAGAAAAGCTTATGCTTTTCAAAGAGTGGGACTAAGGGAGAGAAGGGAATAAGGGCAGGAAAGTTAATTTTAGGAGTGACGCAGAGTTATTAGATTCTCTGTTGGAACCAAACCATAGAGAAACATTACTTAAATTAATTAATTATTTGCCTATGTTATCAGCTCTGGCTTATTCTAGGTATAAGGCCCATCAGCTCTGGATTACAACATAAAATGTGGAACCACCCAGCATGCTCTCAATCATTGCCAACATAGGTTAAGGTATGAATTATACCCTAAACAGTAATGTAATAAAAATACAGAATAGAAAAGAAGTATGTCTAAATTAGATGTTTTACCTTTAATTCCTTCCCCCAAAATTACTACAAATAAATTTAATTAACTAATTAAGATAGATAGATAGATAAGGGGATAGTAGAGAAACACAGTAAAATAATACCTGACAGCCTCTCTTTACAATTTCTGTAATACACTTCTGTATCAGGAGTGGCACCATCAATCCTGTATTTTCTTTCTCTACAACTTTTCCAATATCAACACCAAACACTACTGGTTCTCGACTTATATTTAGTCCATGAAGAGAATTCTCCCACTGTTCCAAAAGAGTCACTTTCACATAAATAAGACCTCTAGGTTCAAGTTTGACAGCCAACTGATGTGTCTTTGTTACTCTGAATAAGGTGGGGAGAACAACAGTTCCATGACAACACACTCGGTTTTTTCTTGGAGTGGGTTCCCAACTGAATACTACTAATTTCAAATGCTGAGCATTTTCAATTTCAATGTTGAAAGTATGATCCATGTCTAAAAATGTCGTCCGACATGTAAGCAAAGCAGTTCTCGCTTTATTTACTGAATCTACCTGAATTGCACAAAAGACATCCTTTGAATCTATCCGAGGTGGTTTTAAATCCTCAGCACCATAGAAATGCACACTCATGAGCCCAGATATGTACTGTGAACACTTAGGTTGATCAGAAAAGCTGTAATGTCTAAAAGCATCAATGTCAATTTCATTCTTGCTGCAGCTACTTGGGATTGTTTCTTTTCCCTTTCCAAATTTGTTTTCAGATCCCAGTTTCCTAGATTTAGTTACAAGTTCAGGTGAATCTCCATCACTGAGATAACCACCTCTGCATGAATACTTGGAACTCATAGAGGTTTTCTTCTGGTAGCTGTGCTGAGAAGATACAGTAGTATCAAGATGGTACCGACTTATAACATTCCTCTTAGCAGCTGTGGTTGTGTTCCCAGAAGGCAGAATAACTGTATGATGAATTTCTTGACAGTTACATTTAGACAAGGAAGGAGTATTATCTGGGCTGTTTATATAATTCAAGTTTCCTTTAATACTCAGTTTCCTGCTAAGTTCTGGCAACCTTTTCATTTTCATGGAGAGTTTCCTCACAGTTCGTGGAGATTTTATTTTATCTGGGAAAGACCAATTAATTGAACTGCCTTTTTTCACAGGGCTAGGGCTTGGAGAAGATGGTTCTATAACTCCCCATTCAGGTTTATTTGTAGGAGCTAGGATCCCAGGACCTTTAAAAAAAGAAAAAAGGTATTATAAGGTTATATATTTTGACTGCTACTTTATAAACCACCAACTTAACAACCTCTCACATGAATAGAAATTCCTCCCTTGTCTCATCTCAGTGTTAAGTTTAGGTGAATCTTTATTACCATGTTCAAGCAAAATAACAAGGATCTCCAAATGGCTTCTAGGGGCAAGTAGCATCTCCCTCTCCATCCACTTTTCTATTCTGAAGGTTTGGAGAGGGTAATATAGGTTCTCGTGAGATCTTTTCCACTGTAATATACTTCAGTGAGTATGTTATTTTATAACTATAGTGTATATGAGAGGAAACTAAGAAAATTTCATATTTTAATATAGTAAAATATTTATTTTAACATATTGCCTATTTAAATGTTTATTTAGAAATGCTACTCTAATATAAGAATGTTTCCTCTATATTTATAATCCTCTAAAAATAATTTTTTACCAAGTGATTCCACTTCTGGGACTAGATCCCAAGAAACCCAAAACACTAATTCAAAAGAATATATGAACCCCTGTGTTCATTGCAGCATTATTTACAATAGCCAAGATTTGAAAACAGCCCAAGTATCCATCAGTAGATGAGTAGATAAAAAAGCTATGGTACATTTACACAATGGAATACTACTTAGCTATAAAAAAGAAGGAAATCTTACCTTTTGTGACAGTATGGATGGAACTTGAGAGTATTAGGCTAAGTGAAATAAGCCAGTCAGAGAAAGACAAATACTATATGATTTCACTCATGAACAAAATAAACCAACAAAACAGAAAGAGATTCATAGATACAGAAAACTGACAGCTATCAGAGGGGAAAGGGGATTGGGGAGCTGGCTGAAAAGGTGAAGGGATTCAGCAAAAAAAAAAGCCTCATAAACACAGACAACAATATTGTGATTACTAGAGGGAAAGTGGGTTAGGGAGGTAAAAGAGGGAAAAGGGGGGGAAAATGGTGACAAAAGGAGACTTGACTTTGGTTGATGAACTCACAATGCAATATACAGATGATATTATAGAACTGTGCACCTGGAACCTGTATAATTTTATTAACCAATGTCACTCCAATAAATTCAATAAAATTTTTTTAAGTAAATATATAAACATACATATGGTAATAAACACAGAAAATGTATCAGGGAGCCATATAGTGAATCCTCTTTTTTGTTCTAAGAAATCAATTTATAATAAAAATAATCTCTTAAAATAATAAAATGAAATTTCTCACATACTAATGCTAATTAAAAAAGAAGTTAAAGTTGAGGACCAAACAAGTTTATAATTTTGACAACTAAGAGCCCCTCCTGTGTTAAAATTCTATGAAAACATATCAGCAAAGATTATATAGAATAAACTCTAGTCAATCAAGAATAACTGAATGCCCCAGCCAGTGTGCCTCAGTTGGCTGGACAACATCCTGCAAAATGAAAGGTTGCTGGTTTGATTCCCAGTCTGGGTACATGCTTGGATTGCAGGTTCAGTCTCCAGCTGGGGTGTGTATGGAAGGCAGCCAATCAATGTTTCTCACATAGATGTTTCTCTTCCTCTCCTTCTCCCTCCCTTTCCCCCATCTCTAAAGTCAAGAATAAAAATAAAACATAAAAAAAGGAACTGAATATTAAGTATCAAATCTAACTCAATAATTTTCAAAACGATAAAGCCATTTTCTTTCTTCATTATTTCTATACAATACCCTAGAACTTCAAAAGCTAAATCAGGGCCTTTCCTTGAAATTTCAACATATTAAACAGACAACACAGAGATATAAACAAGTGTTCTTATAATTTTCATTTTCATAAAGAGTAAAACATTGAAATATTTTTTTAATTTTTTCCACACAAAAATAGCTTAAATTTTTTCTGAATGTCAAAATTATCCAGGTTTACAATAGAAGTGTTAAAAAGATATTAAATACAAAAATGAGTAACTAAAATAAGTAACAGCCTAAACTGCACTAGCAAGTAATTAACCAGTGTAAATATTGTGATGAAAATAATATTAAAAGTAGCTTAATATGAAATTATGAATACTTAATTATTATCAAAATAACACCAGCCAACATTTATTGAGCTAGACAAAATATGAAAAATTAATTTAATAGTATACATAAACCCTCATTCAATTCTCATAGTAACACTGGGTTCAAATACCCCTAGCACTGCACTCTCCAGATAAGAAACCCCATGCACAGAGGTAAGTAATTTGTCTAAGATAACACAGCTGTTAAGTGGCAAAGCCACAGTTCAAACCTAGTCACAGGCCTTCAGAACCTATGCTTCTCAATTCTACACTTTCGGCTTCCTCATACTTCTAAACATTTTTCTGTCCATATATACAAGGTGGGGCAAAAGTAAGTTTACAGTTGTGAGTTCACAAAATACAGAATTTATCTTGTATTATTATTTATTAATTACTGTATTATTTTCCATATAAACTACTTTTGCCCTACCCTATATATTTGCCCTACCCTATATATTTGCCCTACCCTATATAGGATAAAACTACTTTTGCCCTACCACCCTATATATTTCAAAGGCTTTTCTCAACTATAAAGAAGTTAATGTCTATTTAACCTTAAATTTTCAATCCCCAGTTTAAAAAAAATGTATAGAATAACCAGTTTTATTTTTAAATTTGAACCTGGTTTTAGTACATTTTCAAATTAATAAAGCAAAATGAAAATATCTTCGAAAACATATTACATAAACTTTAACAGTTCCACTAAAGAAACAACTGTTATTCCAATAATTTAAAATTTAAATGAACTTTTCATACTTGATCTTAGTATTCCTTATAAAAATCCCTAATAACCCTAATATCAGAGGCTACTCTATGCAATATTAGAAATGAGGAAAAAAGGATTTATTCATTTTAAAAATCAATACCCTAACTGGTATAGCTCAATGGACTGGGCACCATCCTGCAAACCAAAAAAGGTCGCCAGTTCAATTCCTGGTCAGGGCATGTGCCTGGGTTGCAGGTCAGTCTGGTTGGGGTCGCATGAGAGGCAACCAATAAATGTTTCTCTCACACATCAGTGTTTCTCTTCCTCTCTTTCTCCCTCCCTTCCCCTCTCTCTGGAAATAAATAAATAATCTTTTAAAGAATCAATAGATTAAATGACATTTCTTTAAAGTATTAATATAACATTCTCCCTCCACCCTTCTTTATTTCTCCCAATGACAAAGAAGTGGTTTCTTTATAGAAAAAGTACTATTTTAAGTATGCCTGCTGGGCTTTTCTGGTAAGCAACTAATAAGAAATGAAGTGTTTGATAAACCAGACAAAGCATTCCCTTGTACTATAAATCGTAGTACAATTCTACTGGTTTACTGTTCTAAAACATTTTATAGTAATTGGAGTCCTGCTTTAGTCTATAATCTATCTTTTGTCACAGCATAAAAAAGCTACCCAGTATATTAAATTGCTCGAGGTGTTATTAAATTATAAAGGAGTTAATGTAACATTCTTATTTTTACTATTATAGATATTCAATTGTGCATTAACTATTTCCTACTAAAGTCCTTAACTAAAATAATATACTGTAGAAGTTAGCGATTTCTACTGCAGACAACACTGAATTTATTAAAACAAAAATGCTTTTTTAAATAAAATCTAAAAGTGGAAATATTACCAAATTCAACAATCACTTCAGACTAAACCACAATTATGCTAATCAAATCAAAGACTAACAATATCGGGAAAATACAAAATGAAAATATTTAAATATAAATTTATGAACCAGGCTAGAATCAAGTGAAACTGGCATACTCCTTCAGCAACTGGCACACAGCAGAAACTCAGTGTTTACTGAATAAATAAAATCAACCAACCAATTGTTAGTTTCCTATAAATTGGTAAACTTTTTAGGAAAAACAGTGTAGGAATTACCTACAGTAGTTACCAGCTATAAAGAACTAGTAATGAGTCCTGGCCAGGTGGCTCAGTTGATTGGAGGAGCATCGTCCATACACCAAAAGATTGTGGGTTCCATCCCCAGATGGAACAGCTCGGGTACATACCTAGGTTTCAAGTTCCATCCCTGGTCAGGGTTGCATACAGGAGGCAGCAAATCCATATTTCTCTCTGACATTGATGTCTGTCTGTCTCTTTCTTTCCCCCTTCCTTTCTCTCTACCCCCTCCCCTTGCCCTCCTCTTACTCTCTAAAAGCAATAAACATTTCCTTAGGTGAGGATTAAAAAAAAAACTAGTAGTGATACTATTAATCCTAATGAAGCAAAAAAGATCGTGACAAAAATCACTGCAATAGTAATGAAAACAATCTATTAACACCCATCAGGAAACCAATCACACATATTAAGGCACATCAACCCAATTAAACATTATACTGATTGGGAAACAATATTAATAATAACGTTAAACATGTACAATACAAGATGAAGTTATAACATGGAAATAACAATAAAAAATAGTCCACTGTGATTGTAACTATGTAAAAGATACATCTAGAAGTTAGTAAGTAAAAAAACAAGTTATAATTGGGGCAGAATAATTTAAAAGTTGTCATTCATATTCAAATACTTCAGCCTTCCTATTCCTTGATCAAAATTTCTTTAATATTTTTATTTTTTTTAATATATTTTATTGATTATGCTATTACAGTTGTCCTATTATCCCCCCCTTCATTCCCCTCCACCCTGAACACCCTCTCCCACCCACATTCCCCCCCTTTAACTCATGTCCATGTGTCATAAGTTCTTTAGCTCTACATTTCCCATACTATTCTTACCCTCCCCCTGTCTATTTTCTACCTACCATCTATGCTACTTATTCTCTGTACCTTTTCCTCCTCTCTCCTCCTCCCACTCCCCTGTTGCTAACCCTCCATGTGATCTCCATTTCTGTGGTTCTGTTCCTCTTCTAGTTGTTTGCTTAGTTTCTTCTTGTTTTTGTTTCAGGTGTGGTTGCTATTAATTGTGAGTTTGCTGTCATTTTACTGTACATGTTTTTTATCTTATTTTCCTTAGATAAGTCTCTTTAACATTTCATACAATAAGGGCTTGGTGATGATGAACTCCTTGAACTTGACCTTATCTGAGCACTTTATCTGCCCTTCCATTCTAAATGAAAGCTTTGCTGGATAGAGCAATCTGGGATGTAGGTCCTTGTCTTTCATGACTTGGAATACTTCTTTGCAGCAGCTCCTTCTTGCCTATAAGGTCTCCCTTGAGAAATCAGCTGACAGTCTGATGGGAACTCCTTTGTAGGTTACTGTCTCCTTATCTCTTGCTGCTTCT
>CM052542.1:58404998-58434641 GCA_028533065.1 Trachops cirrhosus
CTGGTATAGCTTAGTGGATTAAGCGCGGGCCTGTGAACCAAGAGATCACGGTTCGATTCCCAGTCAGGGCACATGCCTGGGTTGCAGGCCAGTTCCCAGCAGGGAATGCACAGGAAGCAACCATACATTGATATTTCTCTCCCTCTCTCCTTCCCTTCCCCTCTGAAGATAAATAAATAAAATCTTTAAAAAAAAAAAAAATAAAAAAAAATAAAACTACTGATAAAACACATTGTAAACTATATGCCTATAGCTACTAATCTCAAAGGGCAGATGCATAAAAGAACTTCTTAGAAAAATGCATCAAGACTGTATCCCACAAATGTAAGAAATTAGGTGAGAAAAGAGGAAATAGAGAAGAATCTGCATTAAAAGTATCAACTGCACTTCTAGATATAATGCACAAGATCAAACCTACTAATTAATACTAACTTAAAAGAACTCTCTAAAGATTACAGACAAAATATTAACAAATTACATGCCCTAAATTTTTTTCTTCCACAGATTATGGAGCAAGAAAAATAGTCAAAGTAAGGCTAATTATTTTTTTTAAAGCAGTTAAAGGACAACATGGCTCAAACTGGAGCTTTTGAATTTATTTCTGAGTACTATATGCTAATTAAAACATATTTATAAACACAATGAAGTATAGTTGGCAAATAGGTTAAAATTCCTTCATAATCTTAAGGCTTGCAGGAACTTGACAATATTTACTACGTGTAATGGCTTTAGATTTCTTAAATAATCATCTCAATTAGGAACAAATTGGCCAATCTGTGAATCCTACATCCTCAACTGCAACAAATCACTGGCATTACAATACTACCATTAAATTTTAGTGGTTTTTAGTAAGAGACAAAAATCAAAATAGAATATCATTTTGGCTACCATCATATGGGTCAAAAATTTCCAAAATATGTACATAGATTAGGTATCTCTATCCCATTACATTCTGTGTTATACATTCTAAGTATAACTGCTTTAAAGAAAATATACTCAAAAATACTGTGTAGAAAAATGAATATAAACCTTTTAGGCTACTTAACATCTTTATAACACCAAGAATGTACTGATTCATCTGGACTGCCCAATTAATTTTTCAGAAAACATATTTAAAAGAATCCAAGTAACATCAATTTGAACTAAGTAAACATTTAAAGGTAAAGGTTTAAAATGGATATAGCAGTTGATTTAAAAAATGTCTAAAAACCTATTCTATAATTCCCCTATCTTCTTTTCAACTTTGAGGAAGTTGCTAACCCCTGTACACTTTGTTGAAATTCCATCCATCTCCTCAATCCAAATAATTTAATAGAATAGAATCAAACTTCAAAAGAACTTTAGAGTCTCTTTGACCTTTATACAAATAGGGATTTTTTAGAGTCATAAAGACTTGAATTTGAATCCAGTAGTGACCTTCGGCAAACTACTCAACGTCTCTGTTTCTTTGGTGGTTGTTCACAGTGACAGTAACCCACCAAAGAAACTGTGGAGGGGGGGGCTGTCACCCAGATAAAGATTATATGGGAACCACGCAAAGTATCCAGGATGTTTTTGATAACTTTAACTAACCTCCATGAAAAATAGTTATTAAAAAAAATAAACTCTCCAAACCTATACTAGATATGTAAACACTGCACAAATTATTTTTATCTTTTGTAAATAGATGAATTGATATGAAAGGAAGTACATCTGAGAAAGTTCTTTAAGCCAGAGATTAAGCTTTTGCTTAGAATTCTTGTAAAATATCTAAAATACCATGACATAGTAATTCTAATGTTTCATTTTAATTTCCTTTAGTTTCATTTAATTCATTTCTCAATAAAAATATCAATGAATTTATTTGTAAAAATTACATTTATTATTGCTTTTAAAATTCTTGAATCTTTACACTACAACTAAGGGCATTAAAAGCCATCAGATGGTAAAAGTTTAACCTTTGCAACAAAGGGTAAAAAAATATTTGAAGTTCTATACAGGTTTTTGTTGTGGCTCAAATTTAACTGTACTACAAAGAGTTAACTGAACCAAAATCAGGGAGGTACAGCTACAATGGCAATAAAATGTAATATATGATTATAAATACTTTACTCCTGAAATGCGTATTTTAAATTGAACTTAACATAAAGTTCACCTCTCTTCACAACAGCAACAAAAAATCACATTCTACTACCCTGTTATTCCAGTGAAATGGAATAAATTTGAGGGAGATTTTTGACAGGCGTGTATTACAGATTTATAGATCCAAAGAAACTTTTCATGTTTCTATACACTTTAAATCAATATGACTTGTTATTGTGAGATTAGAAGTCTTGGGAACTTTGTGTCTCCTCACTGTTTTGTGTTTATTGGTTAAACAAAGTTAATGTGTATAAACCCAGTCCTGTAGAATTTGTAATTCTTACCACAGCAACTGCCAAGTGCTGTGAATATATTTTACATTTCGACATTTCATGTTTTAAAAATTACTGACATGTAAGTCATTTTCACTAAAAGTCCTCATATTTAAGAGTGAGATTCAAAAGGTCGTGTTGTTTTTAGCTCAGTCTGAAGGTTTTATAGTTCTTTCAGAAGAGAATTTTTGCTATTTACAACATAAGAGGTTTATAGAACTGATAACCTAAACCTACAGTGGAAATTAAAAATTACACACATACAAAATACATATCAAAATCCTATTATGAGGACGAGTATACTTAAGTTTACAAATGCCTACAGTTTCTTAAGTATGTAAGGGGCATTTTTCTTCTGATTAAAATATTAGTGCCATTGTTTTTCCACAATAAAAAAATTTATTTTACTTTGTTAGGAGGGGAGGGAAAGATGGAGAGAAGTACGTGAAATCCTACCTGATTAAAAATAAATTTTACTATGGCAATTTTTTCTTGATTTGCTAGGGTTTTGGTTTTCGGTGTATGTGTCTGTCTGTGTGCACACGCGCCTGGGAAGGGGGAGGTATAATGAGTAAAATGACAGTTTATGAAGTCTGTAAAGCCTACCTTGGATCAAATTCAAATGTACAAACTCCACAAGTCTACGGATTTGCCTAGAGCTACAAAGAATAAAAATCAAGGCAGCACCGCCCAACTCCAAACCTACTAAAAGCGTGTGGTGAACTTAACCTTTACTCACTGTTGTACTTAAGAAGTAGGCACACTGACTGGCTCATAGAGAAGAAATAACAACAAAAAACCCAATTCCTCATGCCACTGTCTTGGGGGGAGGGGAGCAAAACGAGTGGATGCATTTTACTGAGAAACCTCGAAATCGCATTAAGCTGCCACTTACGTTGTTTGGCACAGGCACGTACCACTCTGCAAAATCCCTCCAAACCCAGAAGCCCAGTTAGTTAACGTTAAGGCTCAAAGTGTTAGCATTTTTACTGCAAACTATTCTACCTGTCAGCGTAATTCTTTCGTCTGGAGGCACCGAGAGGACTTGGCTTTCACACATTTCCAAAGCGGCCAGATTTGGAGAGGTGCCCTGCGCTCCCGTGACTTTCGGGGGTGTCCCACCGGCGCGACCCCTCATTCCCAGGGACAGCAGGCGTCCTTTGTACATCCACTTCTGCAGCTTCTTGACTGTCACCGCGGGCGGCTTGAGGAAGGGGAGCCCCTCCTGGCCGTCTCCTTTGCTGCGTATCACAGGGGACCCCGGAGGATCCCCGAAAGTGCTTTCCGGGGTACGGCCGGGGTCCTTGGAGCGTGGACGAAGGAGACCGGAGGGCTCCACAACCCGGGCGCTGCCTCCGCTCCAGCCGTCCATCCCGCCTCCACGTGGCGGGGGCTCGTCCAGGTCCTCCCGCGCGCCGCACCTGATCCAGCTGTCGCTTGGCCACCGCTGGAAGGGAGTAGACTTGGCGCCTACCCGGAGGCTCTCGAGGCTTCTGCTGCAGGACAGACGCATCCGAGGAGTCCGCGGGCCGCCTCCCCACGACTCCCTCGGAGGCGACCAGGGCGGGGACACCTGCTGCCAAGGGCGGCCCCCGCCTCCCCGCTCCCCGTCTCTGGGGCAGGCTCGGCGGCCCGGAGCGCCGCAGCCGGAAGGCGGCTGGCCCTGAGCCCGGGCTCCCGCTGGGCAGCCACGATCTGCCCAGCCCCGCCGCGCGCCCGAGTCAGGGGGCAGGTCGTGCATAGCCTGGATCAGGAGATAATAGGCCTCTCGCAACTGGGTCTGCAGCCTGCCCGTCTCCAGGCAGCCGCCCTCCGCCCGCGGGGAGGAGCCCGCCGCAGGGGGAGGCGGGGGCCACCGCTCCGCCTCCGCCCCCTCAGGCTCCAGCGCGGACTGGGAGCCGCCGGGCAGGTTCTCGTAGTAGTCCGCGGCGTCCTCGTCGGCGTCCTCTCCGCTGCCCTCGGAGCCCGGCGAGGCGTGCAGAGGAGCGCGAGTGAGGCCGCCGCTCTGAGGGGCGGTCTCCGTCCCGCCACGCAGCGGAGGCCCGAGCGCCCCCGACTGCTCCGGGCGCCGTCCTGGGACCCACGTCTTCGGACCCCACGCCTGTAGCGACGGCGGGGGCGGCTCCAAGCTCTGTAGGGCTCCGCCGGCGTGCTCGCGTGGGGGGCCGGTCGGAGCACCCCCAGCGTCTCCTCGGGCAGCGGAGGAGGCCGCCACAGTAGCTGCGGCGGCCGCCCGGAGTCCGAGTCCCCCGGCGGCGCGGGGCCCTCGCCTTCCCCGGAGCCTGGACAGCGTCCTCCTCAGAGGGTCCGCCATCCCCTCGGCCTCAGGAGCCAGGCTCGCTCCCGCCGCGGGGGGAGGTCGGAGCCCTGCTCTGGGAGAAAGAGGCGTTCGCGGAGGCGGCCGCGGCTCCCCATGGCCAGCGCGGGCCCTCGCGGGCTCCTCACATACTTGGCATAACTCTGCCGCTGGGAGGGTGGGGGAGGGCGGCGGCGCCGCAGAGCGCATGCCCCTGGGTCCCGGCCCGCGACGGGGCGTGCGAGCCGAGGTTGGGGTAGTTCCGTGGCGCAGGACCAGGAGGAGGGCGGGCCGGGGGGTTGGCTGAGGGTGAGCTAAAGTACACCGAAGGAGGGAGGGCGAGCTCGCAGAGCTTGGGAGTGCAGTGGGGAGGCAGGAGGAAACGAGGTGAATCTGTCGGCTGGAGGCTGCAAAGTTTTGGTTAGGAAGACAGAAAGGGAAAGTGCCTTCCTGGCCGCCACCCATCATTTTCACCACCCTTCCCATTGCCACCATTGCATAAGCAAGCCCTAGCTCGAGAGAAAACAAAGATTGCTGTGACTGACAAAGTATGAGGACAGGTGTAACTCATTGCCATGTGTTCTAGAAACTTTCCAAATCATTTTGCACAGAGAGCTAGCTATCTAAAGGACATTTGCAGCGATTCCTTTTCAATCAGGATAAATCCTTGTATGTTAAAAATAAAATCACCTTCGGCATCCCTCTCTCGAGTTTTTTTTTTTTTTTTTCAATCAGTTAATGCTAAAACAAAATTAATTCTGACATCAACCAAAACTTGTAAAATGGAGCCACAAATGTAGTGTCCCCTCCATCACCCAGATAACACTTCATTTTTATTAAAGCTGGGGTGAGGAACAATTGGATTGAAATTGAGAAACAATGCCATTTGGAAATACCAACTCTCAAAAACGTGTTCTATGTAACAGTTGTAAATTGAAGTATGTTCCGATGGAATCGGTGTGTTGCATCATCCCTGATATCAGCAACGTTTTTCAGTGTTTACACATTAGAAAGGGCCTTTGCATAGCTCATGAATGTACTTTTAGCACAGTACTTGCACATAGTAAGTACTCAAGAAATATTTGTTGAATAAAAGCTTACATAATTGAATAAGAATTTAGCTCTAACTTACATTTCCATCTGTATTTTTGCTATGTTAAGATTCCCCCGCCCACCAAAGTTTCTAGTCTCTAAATGTGCTTTGATCTATACTAACTTTGTTAGTACCTGGTCTCTGCCTCGGAATGTTTTTACCTGCATCTCTATTTTCAGAAATCTTACCCATCCTTTAAGATTCCACTTAGCGCTGGCTGGTGTGGCGGAGTGGACTGAGTGCCGGCCTGGGAACCAAGGAGTCACCAATTTGATTCCCAGTCAAGGCATGTCCCTGGGAGGGGTGTCAAAGGCAGCCACGTTTCTTTCTCTTTCTCCCTCCTTTCCCCCTCTCTAAAAATAAATAAATAAAATCTTTTAAAAAAAGATTCCACCCAACTGCCTTATTTTTAAAGTCATCTCTGATCTCCCAAATGGACATAATCCCCCATTCTTCAAAAGTCCAACAGTACTTTATTCATACCCACACATAGTATATTTACTGCTTTTTTTGTATTATTCGAAACATACTCTCTCCTGTAGAACAAAATTCATAAACTCCTGAAGGGCAGAGACTAAAATAGACTTTTGTATTGTTTGCACAGTATAAATGTATTTTTTCACATTTTTTTATTGTTCAAGTTCAGTTGTCTCCATTTCCCCCTCCACTCCCCCCCCCACCCCAGCCATCCCCACCTCCCAACCATGACTGCACCCCCCTTTGGTTTCATCCCTGTGTCCTTTATACATGTTCCTGAAAACTGTTCCCCCTTTTAAATGTAATATCTTATATACTGGACATGATAAGTAAATATTTTTAAATTAATGTCAACTTTAATTTGAAGGAAATAAATGGCTTTAATTTCCAGTCTGTTGACTAACTCTCCACTAGACCGTACTGCAGCAGTGTTGTTTTAAAATTCTTTCGGTGATGGAGAGGAACACAGTTTGTTAAATTATCTTAATTCTGATCTAGGAAAATACCATGAAATGTTACATTGTAATTTGCATACATTACTATTTTTAGTTCCACAGTATTTTTTATTCCATGGAACCAAGGCTATTTAATGAATAGTGAAGGCATAAAATTATGTCCCAGTGAAATATTCCCACAGGAAAGGACTGATAGTAAAGCTGCCAAAAATGGTGTCTATAAACACAATTGGATCTCTAGCTCAGAAATTATTTCCATTCCAAATACTGGTTGCAAGTCCTTTTTATTCTTGTGGTTAACATAGTTGTTAAGACTAGCACAAGTTTTATTTATATATAACTATATAATGTATGAATAGAAAAACATTCTTAATACAACTTGTCAACTTCCTGAATTGGGAGTTAAAGAACAGCCAATAAAAACTATTATGCATTGTTCTAGGCATTACTTAAATCTAGTCTGATGCTGCACAGCACAACTGAACTTAATGACACTAAAGATGAGAATGTTCTGTCACATCAATTCACAAGTTTTAACAAGTATTTTGGTCACAACAGATGTTAAGGCAGCCACAACAATGAGAAACTAATAACCTTAAAAATGTAAATCCCACTTTATGTGTATTACTTTTCCTTCTTATTAGCTCAATTTTCATATATGTCTAATCAATGGATCCCCATGAAGATCCAAGCAAGTGGAGGGACCCATTTTCCAGTGTTTGTACTTGTTTCTCACCGACTTGTAAATCATTTGGATGCAGCACGAATTAACAGCTCTGTGTCGGCACTGTCACAAAAGATGAAACAGCTGTGGGATAATAGGGCTCCAGTACAGCAGAGAGCCAAACTAGACACGGGGCAGGACTGACAATCTGGAAGAGTGGGGCGGGGGCGGGAGGGCATGTTGAGGCAGAGAACTCAGTTTAAAAGTAATAGAAGGGAAATGTCGAGGTATGTTACGGTTATTTTCTAGGCAATTAGAGCGCATTTCTGTCTCACTGCTGCTCAGTCTTCCATTATACTCTTAGTGGAACCGAAGACAAGTTTAACTCTGGAAAATGCTCTGTTCTCTCTCTAAACTGCCTTTTTGGGATCCTCTGGTATAGTGGACCTGCCTGGTCTGCCATGCAGTTCCATCAGTATTGAGAAGGAAGTGCTCAGCCTAAAACTGACTACATTCCCACTTAATAATTAACAGTATCTGGCAATTGGCAACATTTTTTACTTTATCACACTCTAAAGTGATTTTAAAAAGAGGCTTTTGCTAAATGTATATGCATTTTCCAACTTTTCAGAAATGTATAATGTTTAGAATATTCACTAATATTTCACATTCTCTTATTATATATTTAAGATACTGAGAGTAACTTGCTCAAGGTCACCCTAATAGTGAGGGGGAATTCGAACCCTGTCTATCTGATTCCACATCCACTACATTCCTCGAATAGAAAAAGAGAATTGACACTTGCTGTAATAGCACTTGCACTGACTTGAACCTTCATTTTTATAAATTATTTAGTTGGTTACCTATTAGAAAAGAGTCTAATTTTTTATGAGCTTTTGTGAAATGCAGCTGAATATTGGAAAGCTGTCAAACATTTGAATGCTTCTCAGGGCTGTCCTCTTTAAGGGTGTTACAAACTAAATCCTATTATATATTCCTATTTAACAGTAAATATTCATATTTAAGCCACGATGTGCCTTGTGTAAATGTAGTCTAACTTTAAAAGCAGGACAAGCTACAATTAATACCTGGCTTAAAGGTAAAATATATGCATCTTTAGAACCACAGGAGCCCTTAGGTAAGCCTCTTTCGAAGGTGAAGGAATGGCGTAGCCTGTCTTTCCTGGCTGACTCATACCTCAGAGTAACCCATGGCTGGTAAAGGGAAGTTGCTATCTTTCAAAAGTTATCAATCTAATGAAACAATGATAGAGCATGACTAATTATCATCCTAATGAAATAATGGATCTAGGCAAAAGCTCCCAGTGGCTACTAACATCCACAGAGAGAGACACAGCCTGATGTTAGTGGCCTCTGATCAAGCACACATCACCACCTATGAGGCATTCTTACCAAAAAATGAACCTGAGTCTGATTAGTGTCAACATCTGATTACCAATTTCCAAAAATTTCAGAGAACAGAGGAGCATGTAAAATAACACCATTGGAAATGGAATAACGAAATCCAGACTGTGGTAGAAAACAGGTCAGAGAATCCAGCTTCTTCAACGTATTAAAAATTACAATGTATGGACTTTACTTGAAGTGTAATTTAAAGAAACAGCTGTTTAAAAATAATTATGACCCAATCAGGGAGATTTGAACACTAGCTAGGTACTTGATGATACTGAGGAATTATAATTTTAGTTGTAATTTAAAAAATAGTTCTGTATCCTTTAGAGGTAAATACTGAAATATTGATAAAATGATATGCAATCGTCAGAGATTTGTTTGAAAATAATTGAGGAAGGAGATGGGATGTAGAAAAAGAAAGATGAGCTTTGAGTTGATGATTGTTGAGAGTGGGTGATGAGTACATGCGGGTTTGTTTTAGTAGTGTCTCTCTGTCTGTGCATGTTTGAAATTTTCCATAATATATATTTTTTATTTTAACAGGAATCAGACTTTTAAAATAGATCCTGACAGTTGTTTAAAGCAACACGACTTTGAGAGCAGCCACTGGTTAACTCCTCAGGGATAGCAAGAGAATACTGAAATCTAGGTCCAAGAATTATAATTCCAATCCAAATCTGAGGTGGTATAACGGAAATGATTTGAAATCAGATAGAACTAGTTCAAATCCTAACTTGAAAAGTCACTTGCACAAAAACCACGTATCATGGAGAGTTCTTGTGTACCTTTGCTAATTCCAAATCCTTATTCCTTCCTCCTAAAAATTCACAGCTCAATGTTGAAACACATGGCATTAAACTTTATCACCTGCTGCCTCTGCTTTTTTGAGGTCATCTACCAACTTCCCCTTCATTCATTCTAGCACCTGCCTCGCTATCTCTTTCTCCCTGCCGCTTTTCTTGTCATTACTTTTCCTGATTTCATTATTCACAAAAAGGATCTTTCCAATACCCTGGCCTGTTGTTTCCCTGAACTTCTCTTTTCCTCCACCCACATCAGCCACCCAATCCCAGAGTCATGTGTTAGAGTTTGCCATAACCAGTAACTGCAAACTGTCCAAACACCAGTTCCTATGTTGTAGCTCACTCCCTCTGGTGCACCCAGCTTCCCACAGTACATTGATCCCGCTGTCCTTCCAGTGTATCACTCCCTCTGTCCTTTCTTCCATGCTTTCCCAGTTTACAGTGCATGGCCCTTGTATAATCACTCCCCTGCATACAATTTCAACTCTCTTGCCCTGCTTTCCCATGGTCCTACTCACTTGGCAAAACCTCAACTCCAGTTAAAGCTAACTTTTGATATACTTTGCATAGACACTTGGATGGCTTAACATGGGTAGGGAAAAACATGTCACAAACTTTAAGTGGTCCCTCAGTGCTGCTCAACAACTCCACTAAATTTCAAGTCCACTCATCCTCTTCCTCAATTAGGACGCTTCTTTTTGTTACACTTTTAAGATAAAACCCTCAAAAGAAAACTTCCTCATCTTTCCACCACCAAATCTACTAGCCTGCATTGTTTGTTCTCTGCTAGTCCACCTCCTCCCCCACCCACTTTGTCATAGAGGAGCTGCCCCTGTGCCTACCTGAGGCCCACTCTCTGCCTCCTCTACCTCTCTCGCCTCCTCCATCCTCTCACTGCCCTCTAGCCACACTGGCTTCCTTGTTGCTCCAATAAACCAAGTGCACTTCTGCCCCATAACACTTGCATTTGCTACTTCCTCTGCCTGGAATGATTTCTGCATGACTTCCATGCATTAATCAGGTCTCACTCACTTCAAATCTTACCTCCTCGGAGAGCCCTTCCCTGACCACTCTATCTAAAACAATACCCCTGACACTTCCACTGATGTTGATTTATGTTTCTTCATTGTGCCTATTACTATTTAGTAGCATGTTAGATATCTGTTTGTTTGTTTATGGAACACCACCATCACCCTTTAACTGCCATAATGCCACCTTGTAAAATAGTTCTGGTATGTGTAGGTACTCCACACAAATTTGTTGAAATTTGTGATTTTCATGCCTAAGAGCAAATTAATATATGTGTTCTATTTACTCCATGGTAATATAAGTTTGCTATTGTTTCATGGGATATTCATTAAAGTGTTAAAAGAAGTAACAGACAACTTAGATGAACTGTGAAAACTATGCTAAGTGAAAGAAGCAAGATACAAAAGGCCACACAGTGTATAATTCCACTTATATGAATTATCCAGAATAAGCAAATCCATAGAAACAGAAAATATGTTGGTGGTTACCAGGGGCTAGGTTAAGGGGAGAATGAGGAGTGATTGCTAGAGGGTTTTGTTTTGGTTTGGTTTGGTGATGAGAATGTTCTAGGATTAGATTGGGGTGATGGTTGCATAACCTTAGAGATATACCAGAAACCACTGACTTTTACACTTTAAAAAATGGGGAATTTTTATGGTAAGCAAATTGTATTGCTATTTCTTTAATAGAGCACTATTTTCCTTACCTTTTATCTTTAGCGAATATTCATCAAAAAGAAAAAATTTTAAGGGAATCTTTAAGAGAGGGTTAGAGAGCCAAATGAAAACAGCTTGAAAGCTGTTTCACTCAGCAGTCCCTGTCAAAAATGCCTTCACGTACCACAGCCTAGTTTTTCAGTAGAGCTTTCTATTTGGGCCCTACATATGCAAAAAAAAAAAAAAAAATACCAGTGGCTTCTTTTCTTTTTAAAGATTTTATTTATTTATTCTTAGAGAAAGGGGAAGGGAAGGAAAAAGAGAGTGAGAGAAACATCGATGTGTGTGAGAGAAACATTGATCATTTGCCTCTCGTACACACCCAAATCAGAAAGCAGCCTGCAACCCGCGCATGTGCCCTGACCAGGTACAAAACCAACAACCTTTAGCTTTGGGGGATGGCACCCAGTCAACTGAGCCAGGTTAATTAATACCCGTGGTTTCTTACTTAAAGTTGTTTTTTCTCTATCCATTACCAAATGGATTTAAACCTAGACTCACAAAATTAAAGAAGCAAAAAGACTTTTCAGATCTCTCTCAACCTCTCACTATCAAGAAAACAGAAATGAAAGCATTTTTAGCATTCAGAAATAACGCTAAATAATGTTCTCTTTCATTTCTTAATGGAAACTCAAAGTTCTTTCATGTAAACAAAACCAATGACCATTACTTATACCTATAAGCAAGAAACTATTGAGAAAAACCATAATTACACTGAAAGAGATAAATAAGTAAACACATCTTTAGCTTTTTGTATTCTTTTACTGGAGGATTTTCTCTAAGGCACAGGGTAAGGAACCACATGTTACCTAACATTTTGGAATAGCATGGGAACCACCTCAAGGGAAAAACAAACCAAAAACTTCCTGATAGCTTCTCTCCTGATTAAAATCACCTCCTGATTATTCAACTATATATAAAAAGGGAACTTTAGATAAGCACTCATTTATTAACTATTTCAAGTAATCCAGAAGAGAATACTAGATACTCGTTACTATACAAAACCAGTTATTTTCCTCTCAAGCTCATTTTTGTTAGAACACATAAAACTATTGAGGCTTCCATGGTTTTGCTTTAGAAAAAATAATCTCAATTTTATTTCAGTTGTTACTTTAAATTTTGGTACACCCATTATTATGACACATATAAAAAAGTGGGACATAGTATATGCAAGGCCAGAAATGTCCATTCAGTGTAGAAATGGTGGGCTTCAAGAAAGCCATTCAAGTGCTGTTACAGACTGAATATTTGTGTCTCCACAAATTTCCTATGTTAAAGCCCCAGTATGAAGGAACCTGGAGATGGCATCTTTGGGAGATAATTACTTTATAAGTGTGGGTACCTAGTCTGATGGGATTAGTGTCTGTATAAAAGATACCAGGCAGCTTGATCCATTAGCTAAGAGAAAAGAAGAGCCTACAGAGTCATTATCACCCTTGTGATGGTTACCTGGTCGGTGTGGTTCAGTTGGTTGGGCATCATCCTGCAAACTGAAAGGTAGCCAGTTCAATTCCTGGTCAGGGCACATGTCTGGGTCGTGAGTTTGGTTCCTAGCTGGGGCACCTTCAGAAGGTAACCAGTGGATGTTTCTTTCTCACATCAATGTTTCTCTTTCTCCCTCAAAAATTAAATTAAATTTTTAAAAAACACTGTGATGATCAACATAAGGGTCAGTACCCTATGAAAACTTTTAAAATTGCTGTTAAAAAAAAAAAAAAAAAGAAACAAAGACCTTCATGCAAAGACAGCTTTGTCTCACACATCTACAACAGGGTCCCAACTCAGTGCCCATTGGAGTCAGGCATCTCCTGCCAATGAGCTACGGTCCAGGGACAGCCAGCAGAGAAGGAGGGAGCCTTTTAATCCCGGTTATTCGGGAGGATCCAAGCCCGGTTTTCCAATCTTCTAATACGAATCCTTTCCCTTTTAAAAGCATTTTGTATATGATGAAAGTGATTCTTTCTTTAAAATCACTGATAACTTGGAAAACATAGAAAAGTAAAAAAATCTCACATAACACCCCTCCACCCACACAGAATAGACACACCCAGAGCCATCACAGTGGAATTCACCTTCATATGAAGGATAGTTGCTGCTGGGAAACCACAATTTCAACAAGATCATTAGTAGTATTAAAACGGTATTCTGGTAATCCAGGACAATTATCGTAGAGTGTGATGTTTTATTATAAATATCAGCACGGTATATGTTAACGCATCTGATCTAACATGTCTGAGGGGGGAAAAAGTAAAAGCTTATTTTATAACAAGAATTTCAAATGACCCAATAGGGAATGTCATTTCTACCAAAATCTCAATGAAATTTCACTAAAAAAAAAAAGTTTTACTTCACATGTAGAAGAAGGTCACTAATCTGAAAACATTTTCTTTCTTTTCTTACTATGAGTACCAGTCAGCAATGACATAATTACATACCCAAAGATTGTCCAAATAAAAAGAGAACAAAGCTCCTAAACAAAGTTTATTGCATAGGTCATCCCTGCCTGGAGGTACGAGAAGTTTTATGTCTCTGTTTACCTCAGGAGTAAATTAAATAAGTGCACATTTAATACAGAAATCACAGTTATATTTGGTTCACATACTACAGGCAGGGAGAAACAAAAGAAGTCCTGCTCAGATAAAACTTATTAGAGAAAACTCAACATACCCAGGTCCAGATAGTTTCTCTTAGAATGCAGTCAGGACAAGTACAATAAAATATCTGCAAAGCAAAAAGGCAACTAGTGTTTTGGGTAAAATGCATATGCCACCTCTTATTTATAAAACATGGACAGAATACATGCATCACCAATTTGAGGGCTTTGAAAAGTATATAGTAGTGGGTGGATTGGGGAAGACCAGAGTTCATAGGACCACAAATAGGTGGTGAGTTTACCTTTTTTTTCTAGTAGCCCTTGACCTGAATGTAATGCAGCCTCACACCTGGAACTGGGCCCCGGGCCACCCCAAAGGTGGAGCTCTAGGAGAAGCCCTCCAGTCTCTCTCACGAAAGTGGAAGGGACTTCCTAAGCTCAGAAAAAGTGCAGAAATCCCTGAAGTTTTCCAACCTGGGAGACTCAATTCTCAAAGCCCATCTCCTGGAAAGATGGGGACTCTTGTCTCAAGGTCCATCTCCATCTCTCAGTGGAGGCAGAGGTTTATAAAAGAGAGAGAGGGGAACAGAACAAAGAGATCAAGGGAGAAGGTTGAAAAGTTCTCTATGTGCAGAAGAGCACAGTCCATTCCAAGAAGGCAAGTGATGGTCCGGTGTGCATCATCCTGGTTTAGTCATCCTGGATTCACATCATCCTGACTTGATGTCATTCTGGCTCCATAGTTGAAAGTCAGCAAATCTCCTGGAGCTGGGATTCTTGAAGTTCGGAGTCTATTTTTTTGAAATTAGTTGAAAGGATCCTTATACAAATATGCCATTCATCTACAAGCTACATATTAGTTAGAGTCAGAATTTACAGAAACAATGTCAAAAGAATGGTGGGGTGGGTTAGAATTCCCCACTGTTACAATTTTCACCATTACAGACTGAACACTTATGTCCCTCCCAAATTCCTATGTTGAAACATAATCCTCACTGTAATAGTATTAGGAGGTGGAGGCTTTGGGAGGTGGTTAGTTCATAAGGGTGGATCCCTCATGAATGGGATTAGTGTCCATAAAAGAGTCCCTGAAGAGTTTCCTCACCCTTTCTCTTGCATCATGTGAGGATACACAGAAAGCAGCCATTCATGAACCAGCCAGTGAGCCCTCATCAGACACCAAATCTGCCAGTGCCTGGAACTTGGACTTCCCAGCCTCCAAAATTTTGATAAATAAACTAATGATTAAGCCACCTAGACTATGGTGTTCTTGTTATAGAGGCTCCAATAGGCTGAGATAGATTATGTATGAATTCCTGGGTTTGCCACTGAGTTTTGTATATGTGCATTTGACCTGATCAGTATACCATTGACCTTGAGACCTGAACTAACCCATACCAACTGACCAGCAGATGACCCATATGTGGAACAAACCTGAAAAGGGCTGCAAAGGCTAAAGGATCTGAGCTGATATTGGAACCACAGCCCACAGAAAGTGGGTTGAAAATTGCAGGCTTAAGCTAGTCAGATTGTTTAAAAAAAAAAATCAATCAACATTCTCTATAGGGTTTAAACAAGACCCAGAGTTTTGGAACATAATATTCAATATGTCCAGGATACAATCCCAAATTACTCAGGGTACAAAGAACTAGGAAAATCTTAACCTGCACAAGAAAAAAGTCAACAGACACCAGTGCCATGATGACGCAGATGTTAGGATGATCTGACAGACTTTAAAAGAGCTATTATATAAATGCTTAAACATGCATACTTTTAAAATAGCAAAATAGAAAGATTCAGCAAAAAATAGAACCAAAAGGAAATTTTAAAAATGCAGAATGAGCAAACAATAAGTAAATAAATAACTTCACTGGATAGGCTTCCAAAGAATGAAGATGACAGAGAAAGAATCGGTGCACTTGAAGATATATCAGTAAGGATTTTCCAGGCTCAACAACAGAGAAAAAAGAACTTGAGATAAACGAAAAGAGCCTCAGGGGTTGGTGGGTTAATAACTAACATTCACGTCATCACAGTCCCAGAAAGAGGAGAGCGTGGCTGAAAAAGTATTTGCAGATGTAATGTATGACAAAGTATGACAAAAGGCATAAACATAGAAATTTAAGAAATTCAGCTAACTCCAAACAAGATAAAGCCAAAGAAATCCTTGGCCAGACATTGTAAACAACCTACTGAAACTACAAAGAAAAACACCTTAAAAGCAGCTGGAGAAAAATTATGCATTACCTATTGTCAGCCACTGATTCAAGTGACAGCAGATTTCCCATCAGGGTGATGGAGGTGATGAGAAAAGTAGCACAACATTTTCAGATGTTGGAAGAACTGTTAACTCAGAATCATATACCTACCTACGTATTCTTTAGGAATAAAGGTGAAATGAAAACATTATCAGTGAAGGAAAACAAGATAATCCATTGCCAGTGAACCTGCTCTGAAAGAACTTTTAAAGAAAATTCTTCAAACAGAAATGATACCAGGAAAAAAAAAACCTTCACTGTTTCTTTATTCCATTTACATTTAATCCAATTATGTATATATTTGAATTTAGGTTTACCATTTTATTACTTGTTTTCTGTGTGCTCTTTCTGTTTTCCTTTTTCTCACCCCTCCCCGCTTTTTTTAGGTTTTTGAACCCTCTTTAGTATTCCATTTTAACTTATCTATGGTGATTTTGACTCTGTATAGTTTTTTTTTAAGTTGATTTCTCTAGGGACATAATATACATACTTAACTTTTCACAGTCTACCTAAAATCAGTATTTTACCACTTCAAGTGAAATGTGGAAACCTACCAACATAGAGGTCCTCTTACACTCTCCTTTTATATTATAATTGCATTATATATTAAAACTCCATAAGATAATGTTACAATTTTTGCTTTCAACCATCAAGTATATTTTGAAGAATTTTAGAGGAAAAAATAGTTTATTTGTCTAGATATATACTATTTCTGTTGCTCCTCCTTTATTTCTTGGTAAAATAAAGTCAGTATTTTCCCCTCATCAGGGCTGAACTGCTTACCAACTGCTGAGAATCTAATTTGCCATCCCACTAGCATAGCGGAGTGAGCAAAGGCATAGAGGTGGGAAAGAACAGAATGTGCTTGGGAATACCAAAGGGTCTGTTTTGATAAAAATGTGGGGTTCGCTGCTGGCTAAAAGGAAGAGAGGTTTAACATGCTATCAGGAGGAGTGTCTGAGGGAAGGCTGTGTATGGAAAGAGAAGTGAGGGCTTTTCCCCCAAATGGAAATGGTAACAGAGTAAGTAGCAGTTAAGGCCAAGACCTGTCAAGGTTGAGGAGAAGCAAAGATTTCATCCCCTAGTGCTATGTTAAGGAAAGAACGAGCCAAACTATAAACTAATTCTCTGTGTAAACATTCCAAAGCTCCTCTAGGAGAAACACGGGGAGCTTGGTATGCTAAAGAACCCAAGAAAATGGTGAATGAGCTCAATGACGAGTCAAGACAGAAAGGCAAAGGGGAATTCTGACAACAAGTTGTAACTAAAGTAGCAATCGTTGACGAGTCCACCAAAAACCTCCCTCTGGGAAGGTGTGGGGCAGGTCTTCATCTGCATCAGGAAGATCATTCGCAGCAAGTGCAAAGGCTGAAACTGGACTCATAACTTAATGAAAGGTTTTTAGAAAAACAACATTTCTTGCTGAATACTTAAACATCCTAGAAATTTAAAATTTCGTTCTGGTAATATAATTTTGACGCATAGAAATAGATACTTTCACCGTAAATTATCTCCTGCACCCTTTAAGAGACAGACAGTTCTGGGCCAATAAAAATAAGAAAGATCCCTAATGATTCCTGATGACCCGTGGCCAGAGGAAAGGAAGGGAATGATATACTGCTTTGTGTCCTGAGACAAGCAATGGATCACAGATGCTCACTTGGTTTATTTCATATGTCATCTGACCACAGTAAGCTGATTTTAAAAACAGGGGTTTGGTCTCAGTGATGTAAAGTACAGTATAGAGCAGCGATTTTCAACCTTCTTCATCTCGTGGCACACATAAACTAATTACTAAAATTCTGCAGCATACCAAAAAGTATATTTTTTGCTAATCTGACAAAAGAAATAGGTATGATTTTGCTTCATTCACACTGGATAGCTATTGTTATGTTGGCTGTTGTTATTTTTTAATTTGATAGTCTAAGGGGAAAGAAGTGAGTGACCCCAACTAGTCAGGTATTGTATGTTTTAAAAATTCTTGGAGTCCACAGTTAAAAATCACTGATATAGGGACTGTAGTTAATAACATATAATAACTATGTATGGTACCAGGTGGTTACTAGACTTATTGAGGGGATCAATCACTTCATAAGTTATCTGCATGTATAACTACCGTGCTATACACCTGGAGCTAACATAATATTGAATGTTGCCCTGGCTGGTGTGGCTCAGTGGACTGTCGGCCTGTGAACCAAAAAGTGGCCAGTTCGATTCCCAGTCAGGACACATGCCTGGGTTGTGGGCCAGGTCCCCAGCACAACCTATGGATTGTATCTATTGCACATCAATGTTTCTCTCCCTCTCTCTCTCTCTCCTGTCTCTAAAAGTAAATAAAATCTTTTAAAAAATATTGAATGCCAACTTTAATTGAAAAAAATTTAATTAAAAAATATGTGGGTTTGGTTCCACTGGCATAGTGCAGTGAATAGTGAGAGAATTTTGGTGTAGAAAGCTGCTTGGTTTAATCATATCCACTACCACACAAGATTTTACATGTGTACTCTTTCTTGAATTATAACAATTTTAGCACAGTTTTTCATATCTTCACTTCTTTGCATGTGACCCTTAACCCTGAATACCTGCTCCTACACATCCATCTGACTCTTCCCTGCTTAAGCCCCCTGGGTCTTGTTGCTCAATGATACATTCCAAGCTTCCTTTCTCCGGCTACAGGCCCTGCATGATGCGGTTTCTGCGTGCCTCTCCACCCTCCCCTCCTGCCACCTCCCCAGCACCCTCCAGCTGCGCAGGCCACCTTTCTGTTTCTCAGCTCCGCAAACCATTTCCTGCTCAGAAGCTTGGCACAGGAATTCCTCCTTGCAGAGAACCCATGCCTGGCTCCTGCTCATCCTGTAGGTCTCAGCTCAAATGTCGCTGCAACAAAGAGTCTCTGTTGCATCTCTGGTCATAACAGGTATCATAAACTGTAATTATCTTCTTAATTGATATATTTTACTTGTTTACTGTCTATCTCCCCAAAGACGATGTAAGCTCCATGACAGCAGGGACCATACACAGAGAGAACCCAAATTATTCTTCAAGTTTCAGCTCGAATATCATTCTATCCACAGAGCATGGCTCATGGTCAATAGTTGGTGAATGAATGAACAAAGGGAAAGATGGAGTAGGAGTGTGGCAAAAGGCAGTGGTCTTAACATTGAAACACAAATCAGACTGAGACTGAGGGAAAAATAGGAATTCTGAAATTGTAACAACACTACAAGGAATCCATGGTGTCAATTGTATGGTGTCTTTTGTAAGTAGGACAACCAGACAGGGCACCTATTGATTTAGGTTGTTACAAAATAAGTTATTTCAAAGTTGTTCACTTAATATTAAAATTTTAGCAACTTTTTAAATCTGAAAACCTGGCAATACTTGCCACCTCCCTCCATCACAGAGCTAATGATGGGAACAAATAATTGCCAAGTTCTTCCGACTTGAATCAATGCCTCTAAATATAATACCTTCAAAAAGACTGTCTTTTAAAAAGGAAAGGGGTAAATAGTCATTGGATAACATTGAAAAATTAACTGTATCTACCATAAGGGAGCCAATTCTATTAAAGTTTATCTTTAAAAAAATTTTTATTTATTTATTTTTAGAGAGAGAGGAAGGGAGAGAAAAAGAGAGGGAAAGAAACGTCTATATGAGAGAAAAACATCAATCAGCCACTTCCCATACTCATCCCCCTCACCCCAACCTGGACCAGGGCCTGGACCCCCAACCCAGGCAGCACAGCCCCAGCTAGGACTCTAACCAGTGAACTTCTGCTTTGTGGGATGATACCCAACTGAACCGAACAGGTCATGGCTAACGTATATCTTTTAAGAAGAGGGTGCCTTGCTATATGTATTAAGTGTTAAGTATTTTTTTAAATAACTTGTTAATATACCTTCTATTTTGCTTTATAGAATATTAACATTAATAAATAATCAGTGAAAGGCACATTAAAGAAGATAATGTTTTAATAGTTTTAATATTAGTCATGATGATAAACTGAGTCGGCAGAACAGAATGACCTGGTTGTTATTCTCCCCACTTCAAACGATGAAAGCTATTCTGATAAGGACTTTTATTAATACAAAGTGTTAACTGCTGGAGATACTAAAAATATATTATTTGTTGAATGAAAGTCCTAATCTCTCTTCTAATTACTCTTTTCCCCAAATAACCTGCCAATAGCCTCCATAATAATAACTTACATTTTCATACACTTTCAATTTATTATTTAATCTGTTTCCATTTTAGAGCAAATTTTAGCTAGGAATTTAATTTCCAACCATAAATAGCAGTTAGAAATTAAATTCCAATTTTAGAGACATTTTTTCCCCAAATTGAAATCTTCTCAGAACTACCAAAAAAACACTAAAAATTGAAGTCTTTTTTAATGCAAGCATTAAGACTATGAATTAAGTCATCTAAAAATCATCTCAAATGAATAAAACACAATCCCCAAGAACAGAACACATGAGCTCAGCCTAAAGGGCATACTATCAAGTGCACGTGCTGGTTTGTTGTTTTAGGGCTGCTCTTGGGAGCTGGGGTTTAAGCAATTTGTTCCCATTGGCTGCTATAAATAAAATTTGAATCATTGTATCATGTCTTAAGGAAAGTTGAGAGAAATACCAGGCATAGTTTCAAGTATAGCAATTTATACAAGTACCTCTCTAAATGTCTTGGGATTGTTGCTAAGCCAGGTAATAAGGGGCATTCCCGCTTTTACTAAGGCATATTTGTGTGACAGATCAGACCTTGTTTAGGCACCTATTTACAGGTCAAAGCCTGCAGGCCTTGAAAGGAGAAAGCAGGGAGCTCACCCAGCCTGGCCTCCACTCCCAGGCAGCTGTGTAATCCCACTGAACCTGTTTGGCAGCTCACTCAGTCACGGCTGCAACTTGCAGATAAGACCCTCTTGGAAAGCCCGATAGTCCTGGCAATAAGGAAACTGCAGAGAGCAACTGGAATTTTCCAAAGCATCAAAACACATTCTCTGATTTGAAAAAGTATTGATACCCCGTGATTACAGAGAGCCCTTGGAATGAGATTTTTGTTATGAAAAGATAGGTGACAAGTAGTTGCTTCTTTAAGTCCTGTGCAAATCTCAAATTTACTTTGTTCGTAAACAACCATTGTTTGTTTACCTGTTGCATCAGTGAAGCAAATGAGTCATGCTGGTCGTAGCAACAAGACTAACACTGGGTTTCCACTGTTCTTTCAGCAATGGGTTGGAAAATGTTACACAAACAACCTCCCTACTGGACAGGTACTGCAGACTGCATTTTTAACATTAGCATGAGTTTCACTTCTAGAAAGGCAGAATGGTCCTAGGTCAGGGAGCAAAGCAGTGTCCTACCCACACACCATCCCAGCCAGAGGAGGAAGGGAGCTGTCTAGCACTGAGCTGATCCACGGCTCCATACTAACAAGTCCCTCTCGGGGACCAGAGAATGCTCCAGAAATTCTGCTGAGTCTCTACTTTCTGCTTTTCAAAACCCTGGTCACTAAAGAGAGACTATGTTTATTAAAACTAGATACGAATCACCCTCTCATTGTGACAGAAAAAACTTACTGGAACATAATACTCAAGAAAACCATGAAGATGTCTCAAAGAAAAAGGAAAAAGACTGAGTGGGTAGACAATGGTAAGAGGGCCGGGATGTAGAAGCCCAAGGGAGCCAGAAAAGACAAGAATGTGGTGCATGTTTCCAGTGAAGCTGCTTAAAACAGTGCCCTGTCTCACTGTGTCTAGTCACTCACGGGTTTATTCTTATAGAGCTTTCTCTGCTAAGGAACACTCCTTTCCGTATAATACCGCTTTTTAGGGGAGGGGTCCGGCTCCTCTCAGGATTATGATTTAGATTTTCTTTTCTAAACAGCTTTCACCTGTTTAAAAGAAGTAACATATACATATGAATGGACTCACAAGATAGTAACTGAAAACACTACAAATTCTTTGTGCTGAGGCCATAGTGAGACAGTGAGACAAAGCCCTCTAAGTTTGTTATAGTAATTTGATTACCACAAAGTACAATCAAATTTAAGGAAGCAGGATAGGGGAATAAAACCATTAAATAACAGGCCCTGGAATAGAACACCAGCATATAAAGATGTGGGCCATTGAAGATAGAAAACTAAAGAATTTCATGAAAAGTGTGAAAAGAAAATAGCTCTCTTTTGAATTACAGTGAAAAATCTCTCTCAATGAGAAAAATTCAGGCCAAATGATAATAAGTGTTTTTGATAACTTTTATTATCTGCAAGAAAAGAGAATCTTTAAAAGTTACTTAAATATCTTTGTTTAAGCCAAATTTAAATAAATTAGATTATTCAATATTACTTAAGTATTTTTTTTGTGACATTTCAAGTTTTTCCCTAAACCATTGAGGAATTTTTAGTCATTTATTTACCCCATAATGAAAATAGTTTTATATTTTCCTGATTGTATAAGTAATAGTTATAAGAAACTTAAAACAATATATAAACATATAAAAAAGTAACAATGACCTGAAATCTCATAATTCTACCTGAGATAACCACTGTTAACATTTTGGTGCACATTTTTAATTCCTCTCATACATCCAGTGCATATTTATCTAAATTAAATATAGTACATATGTGCTATTTTTATAGCAGCACTTATAATTTTTTTAAATTGCTATATTGCTTGGGATTGGCTGTTTTTATTTTTATTTATTTTATTTTTTAATCATTATACATTTTTTAATTGATTGTGCTTTTACAGTTGTCCCAGTTTTTCCCCCTTTGTTCCCCTCCACCCAGCACCACCCACTCCCTCTGGTGATCCCTGTTCTTTTTTTCCTGTCCATGGATCAAGCATGTAAGTTCTTTGGCTTCTCCAGTAGGAAATGCGCTTAACATCCCCCTGACTATTCTGTAACTACCAGCTTGTACTTCTTAATCCCTTCTCCTTTTCCCCCATTCTCTCATACCCCACTCTCTACTGGCCTCCATCCCAATGATCTCCATATCTATGACTTTGTTTCTGTTCTGCTTATCTGCTTAGTTTGTTTTTTACATTCAATTGTTGACAGTTATGTATTTATTGCATTTTAATGTTCATAGTTTTGATCTTCTTTTTCTTTAATAAGTCCCTTTAACATTTTATATAATAATGGTTGGTGATGTTGAACTCCTTTAGTTTTACCTTGTCTGGGAAGAACTTTATCTGTCCTTTGATTCTAAATGATAGCTTTGTTAGATAAAGTAATCTAGATTGTAGGTCCTTGCTTTTCATCACTTTGAATACTTCTTGCCAGTCCCTTCTAGGTTGCAAAGTTTCTTTTAAGAAATCAGCTGACAGTCTTATGGGAACTCCCCTGTAAGTAACTAACTGCTTTTAAGATTCTCCCTTTTTCTTTAACCTTTGGCATAGTAATTATGAGGTGTCTTGGTGTGGTCCTCTTTGGGTCCAACTTGTTTGGGACTCTCTGTGCTTCCTGGACTTGTATGTCTACTTCCTTCACCAAATTAGGGAAGTTGTCTTTTATTATTTTTTCAAATACGTTTCAAATTTCTTGCTCTTTCACTTCTCCTTCTGGCACCCCTATGATGCAAATGTTGGATCTCTTGATGTTGTCCCAGAGGCTCCTTACACTATCCTCAATTTTTTGGATTTTTTCTCCTTTGCTGTACTGATTGGATGTCTTTTTCTTGTTTATATTCCAAATCATTGATTTGACTCTTAACTTCATCCACTCTGCTGTTGATTCCTTATAAATTGTTCTTTATTTCAATTAGTGTATCCTTTGTTTCTGATTGGATCTTTTTTTATGTTGTTGAGGTCCTCAGTAAGTTCCTTAGCATCCTTTTTTAAAAAAAAATGATCTTTATTATATATATGTTTTTCCCATTACCATTTAGTCTCCTTAAACCCCACTCCCCCCAGCAATCACCATACTGTTGTCCATGGCCATGAGTCCTTTTTCCTTAATCCTTCCACCCACTAACCTCCCCCTGCCCAACTAGCTGTCATCTGTTCTCCAACTATGAGTCTGTTTCTGTTGAGCATCCTTATAATCAATTGGTGTTTGAACTTTGCACCTGATAGATTTCTTATCTCCATTTTGTTTAGTTCTTTTTTGGAGTTTTGATCTGTTCTTTCATTTGGGCCATGTTTCTTTGTCTCTTCATTTTGACAGCCTCCATATTTGTTTCTATGTATTAGGTAGAGCTGCTATGACTCCCTGTCTTGGTAGCGTGGCCTAATGTAGTAGGTGTCCTGTAGGGTGGAGGGTATAGCCGTCCCTATTCCCCAAGCTGGGTACTTAAGGTACATCTTCTGTGTAGGCTGAGTACACCCTCTTCTTGTACGTGAGTCTTGATTTCTGTCAGCAGGTCAATGGGAGGGATTTACCCAGTCCAGACAGCTAGAGAGCTGGTAGGACTAGCTGTGACCGCTGGCCAGTAACCACCTCCCTCTGTGGCTTGTGGAGGTGGTTGGGTGGTGCTCTGACATCATCTGTAACTGTCCACTGGGTGCGAAGGCTCTGGGGTTTCCCGGTTGGTGCAGGCCAAGGTCAGCCTCTACCTGTGTTCTGTCTGGGGCCCCTTGGAGGCCCATTTCTATCTGCAGATGGCTGCTGCTAGTGCCTGGCCTGGGGTCACTCAGTGAGGGGTACTGGGGCTGGGCTCAGCTGTTGCTTGCTTGAGCAGATTTAGGAAGGTCTGAAGCCTGTGCCTAGTTCTGTCCCTCAAACGGAAAAGCCACTGTTACCAGCTTGGGTGGGCCTGTAAGTGGATGGGGCAGACCCTTTGGTAATCATCAGGGCAGGGCTCACTGAGTGGACCAGGATGATGGACACACTGCTGCTGCACTGTGGCTTTGTGGGGGGCGGGGATCAGAAAAGGTACAATGGCTGCTGTCTGCAGTTCTGTCTGAGAGAATACTGTCCCCCAGCTCTCTCCCTGATGCCAGACACTTCAGTTCCTCACCCTATGCTACTGGTGCTGTTCAAGGTGCTGCCCCAATGCTGGAGCCCTGAGGGAGAGAGTCTGAGTAACTTTGTAAGAGAGGAGATGCCTGAGAATCCCATAGTTTCTATAGCCAACTAAACCCCCACTGGTGTTAACAGCCAGAAGTTATGGAGACTTATCCTCCTGTCACTAGAACCCTGGACTGGGTGGTGCGGTGTGGGGCTAAGATCTCTCACTCCTGAGATATCCTTCTGTTTTATATCCATCACACGTGGGTTTGGGACCAGCCTGTTCCGTGTCTCCACCCGCTGCATGCCTCCTACCCATCTGGATGAACATGGTTTCTTTAATTCCTTAGTTCTCAGACTTCCATACAGCTTGATTTCTGATGGTTCTGAGTGATACCATTCTGTAGTTTACCTGTAATATTGCTGTGGTTGTGCGAGGAGGTGAGCCACACTTACCTATGCCTCCATCTTGATAGGAAGTCCAGGGTTGGCTGTTTTTAATTAGATGCATTTATGCTCTGTGGTGTGTGTGTGTGTGTAATAAACACTTCTCTGAATTTCATGTTTCATATAAACTACATCATGAAGGTCCCTCATGAAAATTTGTTATAGTTCTAAACTCATTCTTTTTTATTTATTTTGTTTTAGAGAGGGGAGAAGAGAGGGAGAGAGAGAAAGAGGGAAACATCAATGTGTGGTTGCCTCTCATGCATCCCCACCCAGGACCTGGCCTGCAACCCAGGCATGTGCCCTGACTGGGAATCGAACTGGCGACTCTTTGGTTCACAGGTCGGCACTCAATCCACTGTGCCACACCAGCCAGGAATAAACTCATTCTTTTTAATGACTGCATAGATTTTCATTATATGAATGAACCATTATTTAATTATTTTTCTACCTAATTTTAATTTTTAAGTTATTTTCCAGTGACAAGCAAGGATGCAATAAATATCCTATACATATATTCTTTCACACTGGTGCTTTTATTTAAATGGAAATTTTTTTTCTGTGAGTGGATTACTAGGAAGAGGGTATGTATATTTTTAACTTTACTTTCCAAAAGTGACAAATCACATTTCCACTATCAATGTATGAGAGTATCCTTTTCCACATATTCCTAAAAGCAGTAGCCGCTTTCTCTCTTTTTTATTTTTGCCAATCTGATATCTCTGCAGGGATATCGGATTGTCGTTACTTTAATTTGTGATTCCCTAACTCCTATGAGGGAGGCATCTTGGTAACTTTTTCTGTATTTAGTGGTCATGTTAGGCTTGCTTTTATATAAATTGCTTTTCTATATCCTTACCCTTTTTCTAATAGATTACTTTTTAAAAAGACTTTTTAGTACAAGGATTAAAACTTACAGTCAAAAGTCTTACCTTTCATTTTTCAAATGCACTGAAAACATTTTTCCTAATGTATCATTTGTCTATTACATTTGTTCATGGTATGTTTTTCACTTTTACAACTTGGTGGTTTCCTACTAAAAGTCTCTCCAATGTCTCTGGCTAAGTTTCCATTGTTACATGTTTTACAATTAAATCTCAAGTCCATCTGAAATTACACTGACAGAGCATAAGGAATGGTCTCACTTTTATTCTACTACATGAATAGCAAGGTGTCTGTCAGTAATATATGTGAAATAAATCATCCTTAACCAATGAATTAAAGTACCATAGTTCGCATCTACTAAATTTCCATATGTTCTGGGACAAGGAGGTATATGTAAAATATCAACAATGAGAACGGTGTGGGCACAGACCAGCAGGGCAAATGCTGATGGTAAATCAGTGCTACAGGGGCACCATGCAAACCAAGGACTGGATAGCAATCCTGCCTTAAATCTATTCCTGGGTTCTCTGTTCTGTTTCGATGATGTACTGGCCTATGCCTATGCTAGGGTCATATAGCATAATTTCTAATTTCAGAAATCATTAGAATTATCAGAAATAGTCATCATCATAAAAATAGCTAATACTTGGGTCATAAGTGTTCTAAGTATTTATATACTCATCTAATCCTTATAACAACCCTATAAGTGAGGTGTACAAAACCATTTTGTAAATCAGGAAACTGAGGACCACAGAAATGAAGGAACGTCACAGAAATGAAGGAATGTGCCCAAAATAAGAAATGAAGTCAGTATTCCAACCTAGGTAGTCTAACTTTAGAGTCAGAGTGTTCTTAACCATTGTGCAATAAATATGCATTAAAAAATCATCTCACCCTGGCTGGTGTGGCTCAATGGATTGAGTGCCGGCCTGAGAACCTAAAGGTCACTGGTTCAATTCCCAGTCAGTGTGCATGCCTGGGCTATGGACCAAGTCCCCAGCTGGGGGCATGTGAGAGGAGAGGCAACTGGTCAATGTATCTCTCACACATCAATGTTTTCTTCTCCTTCCCTCCCCCTCTCCCTAAAAAATAAATAAATAAAATCTTTAAAAAAAATCTCAATACACTCAATAAAAAGCTATAATAGCTTTTCTTTAAATTATTTGGGGCTCTATTCATAGGAAATCTATATTAATCACTCCTGGAACATTTCTAACTCTATGCTTTAGTTAATGAAATAATAAAACTTTCTATGTTTTAAATCACCTTAAGGGATATTGGTCATGGAAATTTCCAGCAAAAGTCTATCACAGTCAGCAAGTGATGAGTGCTTTGACTTTTCAATTCAATTCAACTCAATTGAAAGGCTTAAATATTGTGGATATTAGTGGCAACTTGGTCATTACCCATTACATTAGATAAGGATAGGTAATGTGATAGTATATTTAATGTCAATACATCAAGGTGCATTTCTCATTCCACACACCCAATGTGAGCTGGTGGGAGGTCGAGCTGGAAAGTGGGCCTGCTTCACAGTAGCTCACGGCACCAGGCCGATGGGAACGCCATCATTTTATGATGCTATCAGCTCAACCAGTGGCTTTAAGGGGAAGAGAGACCAGAGAGAACTTACATCCACTGTAAAATACCTTGCACCGGATGTCATGTACGTTGCTGTGACTCACTGCCCCTTGATGAGGCCTTGCCTAATTGCAACATGGCTGGGGAGCATAGTCTCCTGTATTCTCAGGAAGGAGAAGAGAACGGCTCAGAGGCAAACAGTAATGTCTCTACCACATCTATTCACCTCACCCTCTGAAGTGATTTCAATCTGATGCTTTTTGTCAATTAATTCTTTCATATAATAAAAAGGAGGTAATTTGAATTTAGATAAAATTTGTCTATACAAAAAGTAGTGTAGGTGTGGTTTATATTCTTGCTAAAGTCACGCCAACAATAACATTAACAACGATAAAAAGCTACAATTTATTCAACATTTATTATTAGTCAAGAATTTCTCTTTGAATTATCTCAGATTGTGAAATAGTTTCTAGGACTATTTGAATTTTATAGATAAGGAAGTCAGGCTGAGATAGTTTAAGCAATTCACCCAAGGTCACAGGTGGCAAGTAGCAGGACCAGGAATTGAATTTATGAGTGTTGAATCCAAAGTCCAGGTCTTACACATTAGGCCACAGAGTGGCAAATACATTGCAGCTGTGCCCAATGATATGTTCTATAAACACAGCTATGCTTCAAAGCCTCTTTAAAGTGGCAAAATTAGGCTTTGAATCATGTAAATTGGCACTGGGAAGCTTCTTAGAGATTATCTAGTACAACACTTTTGATTTTCTTGAAGAGAAACTGTTCATTAGGATAAAGTTACACCATCCAGTGGCTTAAAAAAAGAGTTTCTTTTTCTCTCATGTAATAGTCTCAGTGCAAATCGTCCAGGTTTTCAGGATAGCCTTGCTCTTCATGGTCACTCAGGGATCCAGTTTCCTTCCAGCGAACTGCTGTGCCCTTTCCTAGGGCTTGCCATCAAAGCGAGGCCACCACATCCAAGTTCTAGCCAGCAGTTAGGGGGAAGAGAGCATGCACGAGGTACATGTAAGCTCAGCCTCCAAAACGTTAATGAACACTGGAGGGGAAGGAGGAAGAAGACTCAAAGGCAGGAATACGTGGAGGAAAGAAACAGAAAATGACAACCTTTTGTTTTTGCAATAGGAGAAGAGATTATGTGCTCAAAGGAAAGAACCTTATCAGCCACAGGCTAAACAAAACAAACATCAGAGGACAGAACTACTTCCTGCCTTTTCCCTCTTTTTCCTTTGTGACTACTTTTTCTCATTACAAGTGTACTTATGAGGAAGGAGAAGTCTGGTGAGCAAGCAACTAATCAATCAGTAGAAAAAAGACCAAAGTATAAGATGCAGTTCTATCCTGAAATAATTAACTGGGACGCCACCTCTGAGATATTCTGGTTCGTGGAAATTTCAATTTTGCCAGTAGTTAATCAGAAATATATTTTGCTTGTTTTGTATTTTAAATTCAATTAAATTTTTAAAAAAGATTTTATTTATTTATTTTTAGAGAGGGGAAGGGAGGGAGAAAGAGAGGGAGAGAAACATCAAAGTGTGGTTGCCTGTCGTAAGTTCCCGGGGCGGGGGGGGG
>CM052542.1:58435141-58541347 GCA_028533065.1 Trachops cirrhosus
TGTCGTAAGTTCCCGGGGCGGGGGGGGGTGGGGGGGGGGGTGGGGGGGTGTAGGACCTGGCCTGAAGCCCAGGGAATTGAAGCAGCAACCCTTTGATTCACAGGCCTGTGCTCAATCCACTGAGCCACACCAGCCAGGGCTCAATTAGTTTTTAAAGTAGGCAGTTCAGTCACATATGGTTCAAAAATCAAAATGATATAAAGAGGTTTACTCAGAGAAATCTCCCACCCCGCCCTCCCCCTACCTGTTGTGAAAATGCACTGGACAATTAAAGAGATGATTTATCCTGGCTATGATAATGGTGGGAATGTTGATTAATGAGGGGTGTCACAAAGAAAAGAAAGGGGACAGGTAAACAAGGGGGTCATCCATACCAATCTAATGGGAGCCTCCAGGGAGAAGGAAGATGGGTCTTATTTCAGACAGCAGGGGGTCCTTTGTTATTTCCTAGAACACAAAACCACTGGGCTGGGGGACTTCTAAACCTTCACTATTTTCCTGGGTCCCAGGGCTCAGATAAAGTTCAATGTTGTCACTGTTTACCCCTGCTCTTCCATCCAAGTGCTAACCAGGCCCGACCCTGCTTAGCCAAGCTTCTGCAACTTCCTCTTTTTTTCATTGTATAATACTATATGCCAGAAACCTTTCCATATCCATACAGAGAGCTTCTTTTTCTTATTTTTTCCCACTACATACTATGCTATTGCATGGATAAATCAGTTATTTTACCAGTCCCCTATGACACTTGAATTACTTCCAATATTTTGCTGTTACAATGTTTCAATAAATAACATTGCACATATATCGTATTTTACATGTACCAGCATATCTACAGGATAAATTCCCAAAGGTGGGATTGCTAGGTCAATAGGTAAATATATTTGTGATTTCTGTGGATTTTGCTAAATTGTTTCATAGGGCCTGGATCATTCCGCCCTCCTACCCAAATTTTGTGAACATGTTGTATTCCTGTAGCCCCAGAAGAATGTGTTTTCAAGTGGAATTGTTCTAATCCAGTTGGTGAAAAATAGTATCTCATAGTATTGTTAATTTGCATTTCTCTTAAAGTTATCCACTTAACAACTACTTTGAAAAATCCTTTAGAAAATAGACTCTATGGGAGGTTCTGCCCCCTTGAATAATCAATGATCCAGCACCCCCTCCCACCTCCTCACCAGTGTAAACCCAAGTGAGTCTTCCATAAGGTACAGAGTAGCACATCTCCCAGTTCATTCCCAGATGTTACCAGCTGTTCCTCAGGAGTTCTGTGCTCAAATAAATTTGATACATGGGCAAAAAGGGTAAAGAGGCATCTTATTTGAATGATACCTCAGAGCCTTCTCATGTTCATTGTGAATTTCTAGCAGGGAGGGATCCCAAACTTTTCAATGAAGCCCTTTCCTCAGAGCATCTGCACTTTTCTTGGGACCCACTTCCCGAAACAATAGAGAAGCTTGAGGAGGTTGGGTTGGATTTATATCTAGTTAAGGGGCACCAACCCCGTGAAATGTGATTTTAGTCAGTTGTTTGTTCTTTTTCAAAATAAAAATCCTTATTTTCTTAAAATTTTTTTCTAAGTATTGACATGGTGGAGAGTAAGGATCTCAGTTAATCAAAGATTATTAATAGTTGGATTAACTGAGGTATTGAATCAGAATCTTGGTTCTCTTCCTTCAGGACTAGTCCAGGGAAATACGGACATTAGTAAACAGCCTACTAGTCCTCTTGCCCCTTGGCTGCTTTGCTCAGTCACCATTGAAAAAAGGAGAAGACCTGAAAACTCACTTGCTCTAAGATGCTTAGGGTTGGTTCATGTACTCAATTACTTATTGAACAATTTCTAATTTTATGGCTTTGTGCTGGATCCCTGAGTATATCCCACAAGAAGATATATGCCCTACAGGGAGGCAACAATGTACGAGATTAAGTGACAAGATGAGAGTTAGGATAATGTTACTTCTCCCAGGGAGCTCCTCTCTTGGGAGTCTGCTTTTCAACCCTCCGGTAAAGCTTTGCTGGGAGCTCTTGTGGAATTTCCCCAATTCCACAAGCCAGATAAGGAGGCATTTTCTTTCCTTCCTCTTTTTTCGGAGGGTTTGTTCCCAGGCCCTCTCCCTCCTTAGTTGGCTAGCTCCCGGTGCCTCCCGCAGTGGGACGGGCCAGCCAGCCGCTGTGGGGAATCCAAGAGGCCTCGCCAGCAGGACTGACTGCACAGGGTATTTCTTCAGCAGCCTTTGGCTCCACCTAAGGTTTTTCTCTGCTAAGTGCAATAATATGATCAATTTTGCAGAAGTGGGAGGGAAAAACGCCATCTACTTTATTGTTGTTTCCCCCAGTCCTCTTTTCACCTCCGATTTTGTGTTTAGTTCATAGTAGCCACAGATTCCTTTTGCTGTGGGCAGAATAACCAGGCTCTGAATGTGAGCACTAGTGTGCAGCTTTTTGGAACCCGAGTAGCCTTTGGGAGCAGTTGAAAAAGAAATGTTTTTCAGAGCAGCTAAAAAGAGGACATATTTTAGAAATGCTTAATTGCTGTTGTAAAGGGCTGGATTCCGGCAAGAGACTTAATATTTAGGACTTCAAGGAGATAATTTAAAAATTTTGAAAGTATTTGTTTAAATGTGGTTTCAAGAAGTTAGGAGCAATAAATCAAGCAAACTAGATGAACTTTACATATGACTCCATCTTGAATTCTTACTCACAAAAGTAGTTCTGTAATCAAATACGATGACCAAATAATTATAAAGATGTTCGTCTTAGTTTTATTTATAGTGCTGAAAAATATGGAGGTAATTTTAATGTCCAGTAGATAAAAAATAAAAATTAGGTTTCTGAAGAACCCTTAATGGAATTGATAATGCTTGTTTAGAATATGTACATATATGCACAGAAAAAACACTCTAAGGAAAGAATTGTATATTAAAATGGTAACACTAGATTTACCACTAAAAGTGACTTTTAAAAATATTTTATTTACTTAGTTTTACAGAGAGGGGAAGGGAGGGAGGAAGAGAGGGAGAGAAACATTGATCTGTGAGAGATACATCAATGGGTTGCCTCTTGCACGCCCCCAACTGGGAACCTGGCCTGCAACCCGGGCATGTGCCCTGACTGGGAATCAAACCTTTGGTTTGCTGGCCAGCACTCAATCCACTGAGCCACACCAACCAGGGCAAAAGTGATTTGTTTTTTGTTTCTTTTTTTTTATTTTCAGAACTTCTACAGTGAGCATGTATCATTTTCATAATCAGAAAAAAATTTAAATGAACATTACTACGATAAAGAATTTATGACCCATGGACATGAACAATGGTGGGGCAGTAGCCTGAGGAAGTGAGAGGTGCTGGGTGGAGGGGAACAAAAGGGAAAAATCAGAACTGTAATAGCATAATCAATAAAATATAATTTTAAAAGAATTTATATCTAACATCATTTTGAGAATTAATGGAAACAATGTGACTTAAATATAATGATTATTATATTTTTGGTGTAAACATTATTCCTGTCCTTGAAAAGGCTAAATATATTTGTAGTAAAGAAAACACTTATGTTTTTGTTCTCTGCTCCTGTGACATAAAGATTTTCTTACTTTTGGTACTTCTATGAGGCAACTGAAAACCTGTTCTCCATCACTGTTTGTCACATTTTCACAAACTCCTGTTGGAAAACATAGTTGAAATTATGGTAATGCTAAGAAAACTTAATCTTCCCTTCTACTAATTCCCTGGGGCTTAAAAAAAAATCAACACTGAGCCATGTGATGTGAAAAAAGCTTTCAGGGCAAAAGATTAAATTAGGAACTCTGGTTTAGCTACCCAGCGAGACTGACACAGGATAGCCTTGCTACTGTTACAGTGGAAACAAAAGTGGAAAAGAATAGAAAAACCTAAGCAGTTTATAATTAGACAAAGTGACTGGATGAATCCAGCAACTTGTAAATAAGTTAAAAATACACAGGGCCTTGGCCAAATTATCTAGAAAATGCCACTTACTGTCTTAAGGTTTTATGTCAACATCTCCAAGTTGGTGCCAGAGGCTACTACCTGGCAATACTATTTCTTAAAAAAAAAAAAAAAAAAAAACATCAAAATCTTTTTTACACAGTTGAAGCAGCAAGACTGTAGAAGCCTCTTTTATGAGTGATAGTGAATTCCAGGGCTTCAGTTCAGAATTGAGTCACTTACCTCAGGGTTCCAGACAGTCTGGAATCCCAAAGTAAGCCCTTCTCCAGGGTGTAGACAAAAGCTTGAAAACTCGAAAGCAATCTACTTTGTAAGGGTTTATTATCTTTCTTCCCCAACTATGAAGCATTCTAGAGAAATTAACCCTGTCATTTGTTAACCTCAGTAACAGGCTTTAACAAACCTGTAGCCGTGGACGGCTCAGATAATTACTCTGATTAGTTTGGTATGGAGGGAGGCAGAGGTAGCAGGTACTTGGAGCTCAAGTTATTAGGCCTCAATTAAAAGAAAATAAAGAGTGCCTTACAGATTTTGACAAATGGATTCTATGTTATGGAAAACATTTTACTGTTAAGGCTTTCTGGCCACTTTTTGTAATTAAGGAGAGGATTGGAGGGGCAGGCCTGGAGGCAGAACCTGGTAAAAAGAGAGGAAGGTTCTATTGACTACTAAAGTCTCGTGTGTGTGTGTGTGTGTGTGTGTGTGTGTGTGTGTGTGTGTCCAAAGGGGGTGTGTGTGTGTGTCCAAAGGGGGTGTGTGTGTGTGTGTGTGTGTCCAAACCAAAAAACAGCAGCAACTACCAAGAGTCTTAAAATCCCCCTGGCATGTGAACCTCAGAGGAGTCATGTCTGAGTTGACTTGCTTATAGCTTTGCTGGCAGACAAGTCACCTCCTTAGTTGGAAGTAATTGTTTTTCCTTGCAGTTTCTCTTAGGAATTCTAAATTTAAAATGTTAATGCAGATTCCCCAGTGTTCTTGGAAGGTTGCTAGAATTTGGTCCCATTTAGGAACAAAGACAGGTAATTATACCAGGACTAGAGCTGCACTTTACTTCAATGATATACACCAAATCCTGTTTTTTCTTTTTCAGAAAATGGTAAACACAGGGAAAGAAACAGGAATCCCAGGCCCTGGGTACCAAAATATTACATACAGGAAATGACTTTTCAAATCCAGCCCATAAACCCGTCATTTCACAGGCTTGTCTGTGAGCCTAGAAAAGAGAAGCAAAGATCACAGAGAAGAAGACGCTCCTACGTTATGGGAAGGCTGTACCCGGGGACCTCTGGAGGACTTCCCATGCCCTGGTGCTGTGATTTTAAACTCAAGCCATAATTTGAAATGTTAGAGAAAAGCCAATGAAATTTGAGGCAAAATTTGTGGCTTAAAGCTATCTCATTATTTGCTTTAAAAAGGTAGACTTAAAAATACAATTGAAAAGCTAAAATATATTTTTGGAGGGACAGGGATATATTTTCAGCCCTGTTGTTTTAAGGCTTTCGATAGAAATACTCCAAATATGTGATAAATAAGCAACTAAGTTATTGAAATGTGCATTAAATCCTCTGAAAACATTTATTTACTTTCCTTTCACACCAACCTAATCTATCTGAAAGATGTTTCCGGTGTGTTCAACAAATTCTGCACCTCTGGTGAACTTGTTTTGGATTCAGTAATTATCCACATATTTGTATTCTGAGCACCTTCTAGGGATAAGTCATCCTTTGAATGAAACACAGAATTAATAAATCAGTCTACTGGCTCATTTGAGCGCTCCTTCCTCCCCTCCAGTGCAGTGAAGAAACCCATGGAGCTTAGAGCCAGAAGGCCTGCCCTTCCCAGGTCTAGCACCTTGAGCAAATCACTTAACTTCTCTGCGTCTTAGTTTGCTTCCCTGAGAAGTAGGGCTACTAATAGCATGTACCTCATTTAATTAAATGAGTTCATACATGTACAGCACTAAGAACCAGCCTGGCACACGGTAAGTACTCAGTAAATGTTGGCTATCTGTTTAGTACTGAACAGGGCGAAAAGAAAGGTACAGGTCCAGATCCAGAGATAACAGAACAAAGTACATAAAGGAGGCAAAGTCTGAACTGCTTCTTGGAGGATAAAAAGGGGATTCACTAAGTAAAATGAAGGGCTAGGCCAAGCAAACTGTACGATAAGGCACAGAACTATGACATTAATAGTGTGTCTGGGGAATTGCAAACAATTTATTAGAGCTGGATTAAGAGGTGTGTGAGAGTAAGAGAGAAGCTTCAGGGCTTACAGATCAAACTCATGTGATGGGAAGTGAGGCAGAGGGCAAATTTCTAGACTGGTGGTGATGCCATTAACCAGAAATGAAGTATGGAGGTGACAGGGGTTTTGACACAATGTGTTTGGTTTTGGACATCTGGCATGTTGAGGGGCCTTTGAGACCCAAGGGAAAATACACAAATGGACATGCAAATCTGGGGCTGAAACTTGGCTGGAATCAAGAACCAGTGTGGTCCTCGCTGGGTGTCTGAGTTAATTAGAACATCATCTCAGTACACCAAGGTTGCAGGTTCAATCCTTGACATACAGGAATTAATCAATAAATGCATAAGTAAGTAGAACAACAAATTGATGTTTCTCTCTCTTAAAAAAAAAAAAAAAGAAAAATATAAACAAACCAGTGTGGAGAATGACAAGGCAACACCATAATCTACATTGGCGTTCAAGGACAGTTGCAAGAGGAGCTGGAGAAAATAAAGAGAAGCGAACCAGAACAGCATGGGGCCCCAGAAGAAACCAAAGCAGTAAAGTTTCACATCAATTGGGATGTTTTTGACTGAAAATGATGAAAACTTAACTCAAACTGGTTTAAACTGTCAAGATTTATTGGCCCATATAAATTGAAAACACAAACCTCTGCTGGATCACCCCCAAGCTGGGGGTGAGGGATTCAGCTTACCGTGAACACAGAAGTCATTCTGAGTGCCTACTATGTGCCAGGCATTGTTCTTGTCAATGAACGATGCAGGCAAAAAGCCCCACCTCCGGGGACCATACATACAAATGTTTCTCGGTAGCTCCTCTCCCCGCACCCCACCACATTAAAATGCAAATAGTATTTCAAATTGGGAAAGCTAAGTGGAAAGAGATTAAGAGAGAAAACTTTGGAATTTAATGGAGTCCAGAACATTTGCTGGGAACTTAACACCTCTTTGTAGGACCATTTGGAACTTATGTACTAAGTGATCACGGAGGGTTAAAACAGGAGCAGTTCTGTATGGATACAAGACTCTAAAATCCAAAATACCACCAATAATACAACTTCAAGTCCAATTGTGGATTTAAATTGGTCAGTTTTGGTTTATTGAATTGAGTTGCTAAGGTCATTCAGAGACCTGTAAAAATAATCATGTTTCCAGTATCTCTGGTAGGGCTTTGTATCTAACTTAACCATGTGGCAACATGTTTTTTTATATGTAGGTCATGTCCAAACCTGCGCTAGTCATTCATATTTTAATTATCCATTCTCTTATTTGGGAATGATTAAAACTTACCTCATTCCGTTTTTGAAAAATACTATGGGACTGAACTCTGTCAACTCAAAAGCACCATACAGCATTAAGATCAGTAAGTTTCAAGTTTGCAAGTAAGTCGATATTAGTATTTTAATGGCTAAAAAGCAGTGTCAATTTTCTCAATAATGCTCTTTGATTCCAATTAGAATGTTTTCCATAAAACCCTATAAGGCTATTTATACTTTAAATGCTTATTTTCTCAGAAAAATTTTTTTCTCAAATTTTATCCTTGTACAAAAGAAAGTCCTTCATGACTGACACAAACTTCCTTATCGTAGAGATGAGGAAACAATCAGAAATATTAAGTGATTTGATTCTCTAACAAGCAACTGGATAAGAGGATTTTCCTAATCTATATGGATTTTTTTAAGATGCTTCACTCGATTTCCACTAGCTGAACCAAATAGTCCCTTACCTCAGTACCCACATGGACACCTAAACAAACATGTTTCCAAGACAAGTGTGAAGGGGATAAGAATCCATTCTCTAATATGGTGACAAATGTAGAAAGTGACATAGTAGTCCACTTTCCAGAGATGTTTCTGTGCAAGGTGAAGCAATACATAAACAAATTAATTTTTTTCATTAATTGGCCATATTTTGAAAAGAAAATCAAGATACAAATGGCTGAGACTGCTCCAAAATATTTAGCCTCTTTCCTTAAACCCTCACTCCCCGCTCCCAAATTAGAACTAGCTTGACCTGTATTTCACAGGTGCACAACTCCCAGCAGTTGCTTAATAGTCTCAAAAGTGTAGCCACTCACTACCTGTCCTGAGTAAAATATCAGTACATGCAACCCCTCTAAAAAAAGTATGTTTCCCCTCCATTCTGTTACCTTCTAGAAAGGAGGCTCAAAGCACCAATGGGGACTGATGTAGTGACCTTTGGTTCTCTGTCTTAAACTAATGGCTGTCTTAACTAAGTTGGGATTTGAACAGAGGTTAAAAAGATTTTCAGACAGTGGCCTGCTGGGCCTTTTTTTCTTGTGGGGTTATGGTTTCCTTTCATGCTAATTTTTTAATCTTGTAACATTTCAGGACCTTCTGAGATATATGCTCCACTAATACATGCATCCAGACTATAGATTTCACCTCATAATTATTCCACCTGTTAATTTAATTCGGTGTCACACTGGGGTTATGCGTTACCGGTTGATGACACTCCCCAGTATACATTAGGATAGCCCTCAAAATTACTCACATATGAAGACTTCAACCTTAAACAAAGTTTCTTGCTTTATCAATTTGTTCAGCTTGGGGATTCATACATTTGTAAACCTGGAGGATAAGCAGCTGTAAAACTGGTTTTTGTAACTTTGAGATATACTAGCAACCATCTTATTGTTGCATTCCTTCCTTATTCCACAAAACATCATGGCTGGCATATTTTTAATGACTTACAAATTTTAATATTACTTGATCATGTTCCCAGCTAAACAAATTATATAGTTTTTCAAATGTGGCTTCCACTATGGGGGAAAACAATTGGACTGGGGAATTTTTAAAACTCAAAAACTAAAGTCTTTTCCTTATACACTAAATGCACAGTGTCCTGTAATTAACACTTGTTTCTTCAAGGCATAAGGAGCATGGAAACACTGATGTAGTGTATTTCTTTTTATTGTTCAAAACATCACAAATAGCAGCACTGCATTTTGGACTGTAGATGTCAAATCAAAGATTACCTTCCTGACTACAACCATGTTGATTTCCTTATTACTATATGCAAAGCATTAAAATTGGAGCTGGGTAGTGAACACATAGAAATAGGCTTGGCAGATACAAATACCAGATGCCCACTTACATTTGTATCTCTGATAAACAAATTTTTAGTATAAATAGGTCCTAAATATTACCCACACTAAAACGTTACTTGATGTTTCTCTAAAATTCAAATTTAACTGCGTGTCCTGTATTTTTATTTGAGACATCTGGCAACTCTTTGTAAAAGATTCTCAACTTCAGCAAACTTACTATTTAACAGGGAAACTGACAAATTTTCATAATATAAGGTGTATGTGTATGTAACACAACCACCTGAGGAGAGGAGCTCTACTAACTACCACAAAAGAGTACCTGGAAGAGCTGCTAATTGCAGTTTCTAAATTTTGATTGGTGGACAGGTGGTATAGTGTAACGATTTTAGAGTTCAAGTATCATGAGTTGAAAACCAAATTCACTGCTCACTAGCTGTGTAACCTTGCATAAATTAATCACTCTTCATTATAAAACGAGGCTACTAACACATGCTTTACTAGGCTGCTTGCGGGTCACAGATAAGTACGCACGAAGCACCTGGAACACAGGAAGCACTCCCTAAATGGTAATACCTACTATTAACATCACATGGCAAACAGGGTATTTGTCACAGATATTCAAATGTTAATGTTATGCAGTAATAGTAATATTGAATAAGTACTTTTATTTCCATGATCTATTTACACTGTACAAACACTGTTGAAAAGCACCCTACAAGTTCACAGTATGATACAATACATTTACTTTAAAAATATATTCCTTTATAAAAGGTTCCTAGAACACTGGCATGTCAACATGTGACAGAACTCTCAAAGCATGCCACCAATTTTGTGAAAGCAAGAATGCTTCCAAGTGTTGTCAACTTCACAATCACAAGTCACCATTTGAGTTTTAAATACATACAAATTTTAAATAAAAAGTGAATTCTACAACTGGAAAGTTCCTGCAGCAATACTTATGAGTTTATCCATGTACTTTCATGAAGATGGTGTTTCATAATAACTTACAACATCAACTTATCTGCCAAAAAACCATTCTGATAAGATTTGTAGTCCGAAATTCTTGTTATTTGTTGTTTTCTATTTTTTCTTCTTTGTTGGTTCTCCTGGTTCTACTTTGCGCTTTTTAGAAGTATGCTCATCTTTTTCTTCATCTTTAAACATAAAAGAGTTTCAATCAGTAATTTTCAAAAAGCTGGGCATTAATACTAATGTTTCTTTCAAAGTTTCCCAGTAAAAACCAAAAATTAATTTTTAGAACTGACTTTAAAGTGCAAGTAAAAATAAGGAATTTTCTCCAATTGTGTAATACAAAATTCACAGACCCTTTAGTGCTATATTGAGGTAGCTTAAAATAAGAAAATCAAATTTGTTCTGAAAAAGCTATTCCCGTGTATTCTATAGTGTACACATTATGTATATTTAGACATATAACCTACACTTTCTACAAATGGAACACATTGTCTATTTTTCAACAACAAAAAAATATATCAACTTAACCACATTATTTAAGTGGCTGTCAGCTATTCTTTCCCTTCCAATCTGCTTTCTCTCCCCGCCCAACAACTACCCTCCTCATCTTATCCCTTGACCCCTTACATTCTGCAGTAAAAAAGTAAATCACTCACAAGTAGATGCTTTACAAAACTGCATTTTCAGTTTTGTCCTATATAGTTAGTTCTACTTCCCCTCCCTCACTCTCCATTCCTAGGAGGGTGAGAATATTCCAATGGTAACAGAAAAATAGGCATCTTCCCTCTATTGTATTGAAAAGAATTTTGAAAAGGGAAGACGGAGAACACTTATATTAAAACCATGTCCTTTAAAACTTTTCAAAAATATTATTAATGTCTGTAGCCACAGAAAATGTCCAATATAAATGTTGTCAAAAATGAAAAGGTGGACCCTTTTATTCAATTTAAAGTATCCAAGTACATGTTTTAATAAAACAAAGGGCAGTACAGACCAGCTGATAATTTTCAATTTCTGGGAACAAATATGTGGCTTTATTTTTAGAATTCCATATAAATGTAATAAATAACATGTAGAAGATGTCATGATTTATAAAATAAAAAATTACTGTAAGCACATTACTGAATTCATTGTACTTCTGACTTTATTTTCTCAATCAACAGATACTCCTAGTTCAACTATCATGTGGTGATCTATAAACAAAATATTTTGATGTTGAAAGAATCTTTCATATTAAAAAATTTGGGAAGCCACTGATATAAGATCATAAACTATAGAGGAAATATATTTAAAACCATAAGCCTTCAATTTCCTTCTGCTAACTATATCTCCTTTGTTGAGATGGACAATAATTAGTATCAAGAGCAGGTGCTTCATCTTCATTCATCTTCAAACACATCATGGAGACCTTATTCATGCATTTCATAAAGCACTATGTATTTATGTAGACAGCACGATAAAATACAATTCACATCAACAAATCATCCCAGGAATTCACAAACGAACGCTTTAATCAGTAGTTTGTTATGCATACATGAAAATGCGTGCTATACAACTAACATAGCATACAGCTCAAATAAACCAAGAGCTTTGCTTTCTAATTGGAGTTTAATTATCCAATTTGAGTTTGGATATTATTTTCAGACGTATAAAGATTAAAATTACTTTTAATGCAGACTGGTGCAGCCATGTGGAAAGCTATATGGAGATACCTCAAAAAATTAAAAATGGAACTGCCTTTTCACCCAATGATTCTACTTCTGGGAATATATCCAAAGGAACACAAAACACCAATTCAAAGGAACAAAAATATCCCTATGTTCATTGTAGCGTTATTTACAATTACTAACATATGGAGGAAGCCCAAGTGTCCGTCAGTAGATGAGTGGATAAAACAATGATGGGACATTTACACAATGGAATTCTACTGGACTGTAAAAAAAGAAAAAGTCTTACCCTTTGCAACAGTATGGATGGACCTGGAGAACATCCCGCTAAGTTGAAATAAGCCAGTCAGAGAAAGACAACTACCATATAATTTCACTCATATGTGGATTTTAATGAACTGAACTAACAAGGAAAATGAGGATAGACTCAGAGAGTAGGCTGACAGCTCTGGGTGAGGGGGAGGTAAGGGGTTCAGGGACTGAGAAAAAAGGAGAAAGGACTCATGGACATGGACAACAGTATGGTGAGTGCTTGGGGGAGGGAGTATAAGGGGTCTAAATGATAATGGGGAAAATTAAGTAAAGAAATAAAAATATTACTCTTCTAGAAAATCTACTGTTAATATCTATTAAAAAGATGATCTTAAGACACTTCTGCTTTTAATCTACCACTTGTTACAAGTATATCTACTGAACAATGACAAAAACACAAATTACTGAGGTTGGAAAAACAGGTTCTTATCAAGTGATTTGAATCGAAGAGCTAATGCCATCTAGTGACATTACAAGGTATTGCCTTGAGCACCAGAACAGAAAAAAAGCCCCTCCAAAACCCTGACATGTTCACTCCCCCACTTTACTACTCTGTGTCATATACTACAGATGTGCCAGCAAGAAAATAATTCTTCTATTATGGAATCCATGTCACTAGACATACATAAGTTAAAATTATTAATCTTCTAAGTTAAAAAGAGCATTTGCTACTTTAGCTAAGCTTTCATGATTAATTACATGTTAGTAAAGCTACAATTAAAGTCAGGCTTACTGATCCACATTTTTTTAAAAAGATTTTATTTATTTACTTATTTTCAGAGAGAGGGAAAGGGAGGTAAAAAGAGAGGGAGAGAAGCATCATTGTGTGGTTGCCTCTCACACACCCACCACCAGGGGGACCTGGCCCACACCCCAGGCATATGCAAACACTGGGAATTGAATGGGATTGCAGGCTGGTGCTGATTCCACTGAGTCACACCAGCCAGGGTCCAATGATCTACATTATACAACCATTAAACAAAAGGTGCTAATAAGCAGCAGGACTCAATGATCAGTTTTGAATCTTTCCCAGCTCCTCTTTTAAAATATCTGGAAGAAGTTAACTGCCAAAAAAGGGCAAAAACGCAGAAAAATGGGAAGAAAAGCAATTTGTTAATTAAAAAACTTAGATAACTTAAAGAGTTTGGAGTTTCTAACACAAGATATTTTATGAATTCTTAAAAAAGGTAGAAAAGAATGTCAGGAAAATAAATTTTACAGTGGCATAGGAGTCTGAGATAGCAAAAAAAATTTAAAAAGGAAGGTTATGTATCACAGAAAGAAAGAAGGTGGTTCAATAACCAACATTAAAGTCAAAATTTAAGATTTCAGGATTGTTTAACCTAGTAATCCAGCTTTAAACCGGTCCTTTTGTTTTTTAATATCACCAACATTCACCTTCTGACGGAGGACTGCCCTGTGATCACAAGGTCAGAAATCATCTATGGCAACAGCAGTACTGTTTGTCACATATTTGGGATTCCTTCTATCTGAACGCAATAGGCAAGCTGGGGGGGGAAAAAAGACAATTCTTTGTACTCTCTGTCCTGGATATATAATCCTCACCTATTCCACAGAGGAACAAAGGACTACAGCTGCCTATGGCATCCTAGTTAGAATATCAACTCTAGTGGCCTTAGTGCCATTCTTCGTACAGAATATTTCTCAAGCGCTCTAGCTAGAAAAACATCAAGATTAAATTCCAGTTTAATAATGCATCAGTCCCATTTAAAGACCTGAATTTGTGAAGGCACCTATCTTAGAGCTTGCCATTCTGTGCTGCTGGACAAGTTACACAAGTTCTCATTTTCACATTTCCCTGTTTTTCACAAGGTGTTGTAAGGATTAAAGAGTAGTTATGTGAAAGTGTTTTTTCTAAAAATCAATTATATAAAGTACCATGCAATATGAGGTATTTCGTATGCTCCCTTTGTTTGGCACCTTCAAAAAGATGCCATTTACTGAAAATGTGCCCTAATTAGTGAATTCTAATCCACCTTGGGAAATAAAGAAATGAAAAAGCCATTTGGAATAAGAACTACCAGTCAGTTACCCTTTCTCTAAACAAACAAAACTTTGCATGGTTGCAAAAGAAGCCAAGTAGGTTGCCCTTGTATTATGGGAAGAAGATCAGAAATCTGTTTAACAAAAATGGCACAGAGGAGGAAATATTTAGAGGGAGGTGGTATCTGAGATTTTCCTCTTTGAGTTGGATTTTGAAGGATAAGTGAGTTTACCATCTGAGGAGGAAGGGAGGAATATTCCAGACTAAGGTGCAAGATATATTGAAAAGCATGGAATTATAAAATAGCATGGTCTATTCAGTTTTAAATTTTAAGATCTTAAAGTGCTAGAAAGGAGGCCATGTGAAATGAGGGTGGAGAGAAAGGCACAGCCTATCACAGAAGGCTTTGCCTCTATGCTGCTGATGAAGGATGTTAAGCAGGTGAGTTACATAATCACGTATGATTTTTAGAAAGTGAACATTAGCTGCAGTGTGAAGGATGGAATTGGGGGATAAAACTGCAGAAGTAGAGATTGCTGTGATTACTTAGAGTCCAAGTAAGAGTTAAAATTATATTGCAAACGAAGGCAAGACAACTAAGGCATTACCTTTTTCTATTACCATTTTTAATTACTACGTAAGTAATACTCAGTTAAATTCATTTTGTCACACAACTTTTGGCTCTAAAGCACAACTGCTTTACTGTAAAATAAAGCCTTCAGAGCTGCGGTCAAAAGAAAAGAATCCATAAATTAACTCGTATTGCTCATAAATCACATATACTACTGCTTAAAATACCAGAGGTTTCACTTTGAATCTGAATAATTTATGATCTTTCTCTAAAACACAGCAACTACTAGTTGAGACATGAGTTTTAAAGGTGACTATCTACTATCTTTTTCAAAAACACAGTAAAAGGTATTCCAAGACCGTCATAATCAATTTGCTAATTTACTACATTTAAATTTCATTCATTAATTATCACGATCTTCTTAAACTCATCACAGGGACCAAAAGGTCGGACTCTTCTTACCTGATTCCACTGTCTCCTCCCCTTCTGGGAGAAGCCTAGCTTTCTTAACGTTCTGTGGGGCATCATCACCATTGTCCTCATATATGTTAGACCATTTTATTGCCATATCCAGCTCTGGAGGAGGAGGTTTCTTCTCAGTAGTGTACGTCTCCGGAGGTGGAACATAGTTTGACTTCCAGACTTTGAATTCCTTTGGCGGCTGTTAAGCAAACACATTAAGAAGCACTGTGACGAACCGAGGTTCCTATAATCGGTATGGGCTCATGCACCTCCCTGCCGTTCGATTATTGTTCAGGATGACTTTTCTTTTAAGTTTAAAGATACATTTTTTTCCATCAAAATCACAGTACTGTTTAAGTGAAAAGCCAAAGGGTTCCCTATATGAATAAAGCTAATAACTTTTAGTTACCAAAGAAGAATCCAGTCTCAGAGATACTACGCCAAGGCTGACCCCTTCAGGAGGCTGCAGCAGACACTGTCTTGGAGGCAGCACCGCAGGCACTTCGGCGTCAAAGGGAAGGGGTCTCGGGGAGAAGCTGCAGCGGGGGAGGGGGGCGGGGGGAGTCACCACCGTTAGTCCTGGCCACGCAGGTCGGGGCACCGAGCGCGGAGGTTTGGGTCTCCTCACGAGTGGGCGGGGGCTGCGGGTCCGATCTGACACCCACCAAGCTGGGGGACGGGGCCCGGGCTCCCCAGGGCTGGAGGTGGGAGGGGTTGGTGCGGCATTCCGCAGGGGCTGACTGCGAGTGTGGGAACGGACTTCCGGTCCCCAGGAAGCGACTCAGGAGGAAGGGGACGGAGGCCGGGACCAAGATCGAGAACCGGGGTCGGGGACCTCACCTCCTCAGGCGCCTTGACGACGTGTCTCTCCCAGTCTATTTGTTTGTTGAGAGGATTGTAGAGAAAGGCCGGACGAGTCACGCTCCGGAACAGTTCGTCGGGTCCAGGCAGCCGCTTTTCCGTCTTGTTCCCACATACCCCCGCCGACTTCGCCGGATCCGGAGCTCTGCGACTCGTTTCCTCCGGTTCGCTGTTATCCTCCTCATCCGAGGAGCCTGAGCTGCTGCTCCCGTAAGCTGCGAAATAGCTCAGGGGATCCTTCTCCTCCGCTGCCATGACGGCGATGCGCGAAGACCCAGGGCTCCGCCGGAAGCCGGAAACTGTTTCAGGTCCGGCCCCACGCCTGGCCCCGCCCCGCGCCTGGCCCCTCCCCGCGTCTCTCAGATAATCTCGGGGACTGCGTCCCCTGGCGGCTCTGATGCGCTACTGCCCTTCGCCCTTTCCCGGGCGGAAGGTTTGAGGCTGAAGAAGCTGTGCATATTGAAGCGGGAGCTTTTGCTCATTCCTGTCTGAGGTGCACTGAGGAGACAGGTCCTCAGTCAGGGGTCCCAAGCAAACTTTAGCATTCAATAAGAAATTGTTAAAGGCACAGAAAAGCTAAGAACGTTGTCTTCATTCCCACAACTGTAGCTCTTGCTCAGAGAAAACCAGGATTTCTTCCCGATCGTGCTGCATCTCATCTTCAAAATAGAAAACAAACAAACCAGTGTGCTTTCCTCAGTCATCTTGGAAGACATCTCTAGGTGGTGGACTCATCACGGCACAGACTGAGTCCTTTCCTAGTTGACCTCATTCCAGCACACTCTGAGCAACCTCTCTTTGATGAACCTCCTACTGGATTACATCCCACCATGCTGGGGTCATCCAAACTCTCTGGCTTCTCATTGCCAGCTTTCTTTCATGCCTGCTTTGCTCTGTATGGCCCTTAAATGTTGCTATTTCCCTACATAGTATACTGTCTTTCACCAATACTTACATTTTTGTACAGGGTACAGAGTTGCCAGTCAGTCCATCCCTTTTTATAGCATTAACTACCTCACACTTTTGACTCCCAAATCTGGGCCTACAGCCCCAATCTTTCCCTTCCAAGTTCTGGATGGAACCTCCACCGGGCTCTTAAACTTGACATATGGACATCCTGCTGGGGTCTCAAACACCCACGTACAGGATGAGTAACTTGTCTTTCCATATAACTGGCTTCCGCATTTGTATTTCCTCTTAGTAAATGACATAACCATGTCCCTACTCACCAGGGAAACTAAAAATCCTTAATTCCTCCTGGTGAACTAAGAGGGAATGATACCCAAGTGAAAGTGATAAAGCTGTTATCTGTGTGAACATTTACAGACCCCACTATAGATTGCCTGCGCATTTACACAACACACTCATCCATGGGGCAGAGAACTTGTCTCATTCACTTCTCTTTCGCAGTCCTGTAGCACAGTGTCTGAGCTCCTTGGGAGGAGGGGTTGGATTATGCGTTGTTCATTTACATATTCCTAGTACTCAGTTCAGTGCCTGCCGCTGAGTAGATGATCAGTAAATATTGCGGATTATAATTTATGAGGGTGTAGGTATCAATGAATGTTTCTCAGATGTTTTCATCCAAGTGTGTATATTGATAGAGAAAAATGATGGCCCCAAAGTGCAAAGTTTGGGAGTCCATCCTTCCTTTTGCATCCTTATCAACTGCAAGTTTGTGGGTCCCTCAAAGCAACCTCAGATTTGATAGTTTGGTAGAACTCACAGAATTCACTGAAAGTTGTTTTATTCGTGTCTATAGTTTATTTTAGTAAAAGAATACATAGTAAAAATGGTCAAGGGAAGAGGTACATGGGGCAGAGTCCCAGAGACTTCTATATTCAGAGTGACCAGTTGGCATCTCCCAGTGGAACTGCAGACAGTACTAACTTCTTGTGGCAAAGATATGTGACCATATGCATGGAGCATTGCCAACTAGGGAGGCACACCTGAGCCTTGATGTCCAGAGATTTTAACAGGGAGAGGTTATGCACACATAGTTGATTCCCATGTGGCTGAACTCCTTCTCCAGTCTTTCCAGAGGTGGTGCTGATACAGTGTGACCCGAAACCCCATGAGCATAGTACTTTTTTGGAATATAGTATCTTGAAAATGTATGCAAATATTATATATTAGTCCCTAATGCAGCTCTTTTATTGTAATAGGACCACATTTATCCTGTGGCTTTTAACACTAGCCCACTGTTGAGTGCCTCTGGGGTTGGGGTACCCAGTTTGAGTAACTTAAGTCCCTGTTATCAGTCACCAGCAGCCTCCATATAACCAAGTTCAAAAGCCACCTTTTTAAAAAAAGATTTTATTTATTTTTAGAGAGAGGGGAAGTGAGGAAGAAAGAGAAGGAGAGAGACATCACTTGGTTACCTCTCATACGTGCCCTGACTGGGGACCGAACCTGCAACCCAGGCATGTGCCCTGACCGGAAATCAAAATGATGACCCTCACTTTGCGATGAATGACACCTAACCAAATGAACCACACTGATCAGGGCCCAAGAGCCACTTCTCACTTGACCTTTTAACAAGATTGACCTCCATCTTGGAACACTTTTTTCCCCTTGCCTTTCACTAGATCATACACTTTAGTTTTCCTATTTCACAGGGTCCTTTCAGATTCCTCTGTTGCCTTCTTGTCTTACCTTTAAATGTGACAGCACCTCAGCCTCAGCCCTGGACTTTCCTCTCTTTTCTATCAATCCTTCATTTCAATGTGATTTTATGAGGTCCCATGATTTTAAATATTTTTACTAATAACTCCCACCTTTATATAACCAGTCCAGAATTCTTCCCTGACCACTAAACTCCTGCATCCAATTTCCACCTTTACTGTCCAAAAAGTCCCTCAAATTTAACATGTTTGTGGTAGATTATCTACAAAGATTATGTACCCTGCGCATGTATGCGACTCCTTGAGGTGGAGAATATTCCCTCTGTCTTTGAAGCTGGGCTGACTTTATCACTTGCTTTGATGAACAGAATGCTTCCACTTTTGCTCTCTTGGGAACCCAGAGCCACCATGTAAAGAAGTCCAGCTGCCCTACTGGAGATACCAAGAAGAGATAAAGAGCCCTGGCCAGTTCTCAGTTAGTACATTTATGCTAGGGAAGGCACCAGACATGTGAGTGAGGCATCTAGAATCATCCAGCCCCAGTTGAGGTTTAAGATGTTTCCAGAATGACCCTAGGATGGACCATTCAAAAACCATGAAGCCAAATCCAGCCCAGTTTGCAGAATCATGAACAAATAAATGATTGTTATCTTAAGCCACTAAAGTTTGGGGAGGTATGTTATGCAGCAATAGATAACTGAAAAATGTCTAAAATAGAACTCAATTCCCTACCTTCAATATTCCACACTTTCCGTAGTCTTCCCTATCTGTTTAAGTTGCACCATTATTAATTAGGTGCCTAGGACAAAAAACAGAAGTCTTGTTATTTTAAGTTTAAAATATATTCCAAATCCAAACACTTGACTACCTCTTCTACCTCTACTACCCTTTTCTTTTGCCTGAACAACTGCTGTAGTCTTCTTTCTTTATTGCTTACTTTAAAATAGTATTTAATAATCTTTAGATTAAGATTCATGCATTACATTTAGTAGTCTTATCTCTTAGTCTCCTTCATCCTACAATGAATTCTCAGTCTTTAACTTTCACAACTTTGATATTTGGAAGATTTTAGGCCGATTATTTTGTAGAAGATTCCTCAATTTGAGTTTGTCTGGTGTTTCCTACTGATTAGATTCAGGTTATAAATCTTTGGCAGGTATATCATGGAAGTGATGTATTCTTTTTCATTGTATTCCATCAGGATGCATGAAATTTCAATTTGCTCTGGAACTGATAAATTTAACTTTGATTTTTTTTTTTGTTTGTTTAAGGTGGGATCTGCCAGGTTTCTTTGCTATGAAGTTATTTTTTTCTTCTTTGTAATTTATTAGTATTTTGTAGGGAGGTAATTTGAGACTATGTCAATATCACATTCTTCAACAAATTATTTGTTCATGCAATTATATTACAATTGACTCAGTTTCCTATTTTATCCAATGAATTGCAATCTATTATCATTTTGATGTTGAAATTGTCCCAGATTTGGCCTTTGGGAGCCCCTTTGAGCTGGCATCTGTGCCCTTTGGGCATGCCTCACCATTCTTTGAACACTTGACTGCATTGTGGCATGAGATTTCCAGGCTTATTTTATATTTTGTCCTGGAGTGGACATTTTGCCAAAGAATTCTGATTCCATTTAGTGGAGTTAGCTTCCTTTTTTTTTTTTTTAAGATTTTATTTATTTTTAGAGAGGGGAAGGAAGGGAAAGAAATATCAGTGTGTTTCTTGTGCACCCCACACTGGGGACCTGGCCCATAACCCAGGCATGTGTCCTAGACTGGAAATTGAACTAGTGACCATTTGGTTTGCAGGCTGGCACTCAATCCATTGAGCCACACCAGCCAGGGCTGAAGTTATCTTCTGGAGGGCGGGGTCTTGGTAGTATAGGCTAGCCCTGCTAGGTGTGTGTTCTAGGAACCCATCGGTATCAGTGTACCAGCAAGTGTTGTTGTGAGAGGCTGGTATTGCCTTCAGTAAATATTTTTTGAAGACTCTTTCAACACATTTGTCCATTTCACGGTGGGTGATTTACAAGTGCATCTGCAGATGCTGTGCTGAGTGTTCAGCAGTTTTTGACCCAAAACAGCATGACCTCCATGCCCCACCCTCCTTATTCACTTGATCTCAACCTGAGCTACTTTTGTGTGTGTGTTTCCCCCATATGAAAAAAGGTCCTTAAAGGGAAACATTTCGCCAACGTGCAAGAGGTGAAACAAAAAATGGCAGAAGCACTTAAACATGTCAAATTGATGAGTCCCAAAACTGTTTTGAGCAGTGGAAAAAACGTCTTGATAGATGTAGTGCATCAGATGGAGAGCACTTTGAAGATTACTGAAGTTTGAACATGTAAGAATAAATACACAATTGTTTTATATAAATTCTGGTTTTGGGGGGTCCCCCTCCTGAAAGAGCCACAATGTAGATTTAGGTGCTTGGTGTGTTCATTGCTAATGCAGTGTTATTGTTTCAGGTTCTCTCAGTAGACAAAGTTAGAGAATGCATATTTTTACTTTTTTAAATTATATTTTATTGTATATGCTATTACAGTTGTCCCACTTTTTTCCCCTTTGCCCTCCTACACTCAGACCCTCCCCACTCCCTCAGGCAATCCCCACACTGTTGACCATGTCTATGGGTCATGTGTATACATTCTTTGACCACTATATTCCCTAAGCTGTCCTTTACATCCTCATGACTATTCTGTAACAACCAATTTGTACTTCTCAATCCCTTCACTTTTCCTATCCATCACCCTGACTCCCCTCCCATCTGGCAAACATCAATGGGTTCTCTGTATTTATGACTGTATTTCTGTTCTGCTTGTTCTTTTGTTTTTTTACATTTAATTATTGATATATATGTATTTATTGCCATTTTATTGTTCATATTTTTGGTCTTCTTGTTAAAGAAGTCCCTTTAACATTTGTTGTAATACTGGTTTCATGGTGATGAACTCATTTAGCTTTTTCTTATCTGGGAAGATCTTTCTTTCTTCTTTAATTGTTAACGATTGCCTTAGTGGGTAGAGTATTCTTGGTTGGAGGGCCTTGCTTTTCATCACTTTGAATATTTCTTGCCAATCCCTTCTAGCCTCAAAGTTTCTTTTGAGAAACCAGCTGATAGTCTTTTGGGAGGTCCCTCGTAAGTAACTAACTGCTTTTCTCTTGCTGTTTTTAAGATTCTCCCTCTGTCTTTAACTTTTGGCATTTTAATTATGATATGTCTTGTTGTGGACCTCTTTGTGTCCATCTTGTTTGAGATTCTCTGTGCTTCCTGGACTTGTATATTTATTTCCCTCCATGGACTCTACCTAATACATAGAAACAAACACAGGGAGGCTGCCAAAATGAGGAGACAAAGAAACATGGTCCAAATGAAAGAAAAGAACAAAACTCCAGAAAGAGAACTAAACAAAATGGAGACAAGCAATCCACTAGATGCAGAGTTCAAAACACTGGTTGTAAGGATGCTCAATGAACTTAGGGCAAGAGCAGGTGAACTCAGAGAGAACTTTAACATCATAAAAAAGGACATGGAAACCATAAAAAAAAGAACCAGTCAGAAATGAAGGATACGTTAACTGAAATGAAAAACAATTTACAGGGAATCAACAGTAGAGTGGATGAAGCTGAGATTCATATGAGTGATTTAGAATATAAGGAAGCAAAAATACACATCAAGAAGAAACAAGAAATCTAAAAAAGGAGGATAGTGTCAGACTGTGGGGCAACTTCAAGTGTACCAGCATTTGCATCGTGGGGGTGCTGGAAGGAGAAGAGAGAACAAGTTGAAAACCTTTTTGAAAAAATGACAGAAAACTTCCTTAACTTGGTGAAGAGAATATATTTATTTCCCCATCTATTGAAAACCTGGAGTTCACAGTTACCTCTCATTTTAATCCAGTACTACAGGATTACTTTTCATTTTCTCTTTCCATATATGTAACTCCATTTTCCAACAATGAGATACCTGGCTCCCATTAGCCTAAATGTTTTTATTTGATCAATTCCTTGTATGCAGCCAAACTTCCATCATTGCTGCTGGCCCTTCCCTCATGTGAATGCCCTGCTTACCCTACCTTGGATCTGACATACTGCTTTAGATTGCCTTTCTACAGATGCCCTCCTCGCCCTGGTCCTACCTTCCACTTCAGGGCCTGATGTTGGACATCCCTACAGATACCTTCTTCACCAGCTCAGGCTCTGACACCTTTGAGTGGACACCTTACTCTGGGCCCTGACACTCTGCTGAGCCATGTCTACACCGCTCTTACCACACTCAGGCCCTGAGAGCTCACACCAGGCTACTCATCTGTATTGATGCTCTCATTCGAGTCCCAATACTCTGGAATCACCCAGAAATCTTTATGAACTTCTGATGTCTGGCATCCACACTCAGACATTCTTTTTTAATTAGTATGGGGTACAATCTGGGCATCAGGATCTTTAAAAGCCCTCCAGGTGACTCTAAACTGGGCAACGAAGTTTAGGAACCACTGTAACAAAGAACAACTATCTAATAAATAGTATGGCAAATTCAAGGTAAGGATTTTAGGAGGAGCACTCAAGTTATCTTATGTATTTTTATGCGTAAATTCAGCTCTCTCAGAAAGCCCTCCTCAAATTACATTTAACAACTATGGATTGATTTGCTTCTTGGTGTGCTTTTTTTCAGAGTCAACAGTGTACATATTTATCCAGTGACACAAGATAAGGCCATAGTCTAAAACTTCCTGCTCCCTTTTACACTGCTTAGGTAAAAAGATGATAGCTATGCATGTCACTGCATTAAGAGTGACATGCTAACAAAGATGGAATTATCTCTTGAAAAAGTGAGCTCACCATGAAAAGACATGGAGGAATCTTAAATGCATATTGCTAAGTAAAAGAATCCAATCTGAAAAGACTATATATTGTATGATTCCAACTACATGACATTCTGGAAAAAATAAAAGCAGAGAGACTATTAAAAAAAAATCAGTAGTTGCCAAATAGGAAGGGGGAAGAAAGAGGAAGGAATGAGTGTGGAATACGGGGTTTTTAGGGCAGTGAGATTGTTCTGTATGGTATTTTATAATAGTGAATACTTGACATTATGCATTTGTCAAAACTTAAAAGAATTTTACAACATTGAGTGAGCTGTGACATAGACTATTAACTTTAGTCAATAATAATGTATCAAGACTGGTCCATCAATTCTAATAAATGTATCATACTAATTAGAGATGTTAATGTGGGACAGGAGGAAAGGGAACATACAGGAAATCTGTCCTTTCTGCTTAAGTTTTCTATAAACCTAAAATTGCTTTAAAAAATAAAGTCTATTCGTTTTTCAAAAAAGCAATACAAACGTGAGCTCAAAGATGTTTTATATTAAGTGATAATATGGTATCTGTGAAAAGTAACTTTTTCATTGCTGCATTCTTTAGCCTAGTCACCAGTTGCCCTGTATAATGTCAATCATTCAAAGTTAAACGTTTGTTGGCAATGGCTGGTTTTCAGTATTTAAAAAAAAGTGACTTTATAGGATTCAGAAAACCCAAAGGCCTAAATTTGTTAAAATCTTAATTTTATTGTCTATATAGGTATTCAACAGTCTGAAAGAAAATGCAGTTATAAACTATAAATATAGGTTCTACAACCTATCTACATTATCGCCTGATACTGAGTAGATCCTATTTAAATAAAAAAATAACTGCATATTAAAATTTAATTAATGAAAAGCCTACTTCTGCTTTTAAAAAAGATTTCTTTAAATGTAATGCCACGCATGCTTAGTTGGTTTAACATCATCCCGCAAACTGAGAAGTCACCATTTGATTCCCTGTCAGGGCATAAGCCTGGGCTGTGGCCAGAATCCTGGTTGGGCACATGAGAGGCAATCGATTGATGTTTCTCTCCCTCTCTGTCTGCCTCCCTACACCTATCTCTAAAAATAAGTAAGATCTTGCCCTGGCTGGTGTAGCTCAGTGGATTGAGTGCCGGCCAAAGGGTTGTTGGTTCGATTCCCAGTCAGGGCACATGTCTAGTTTGCAGGCCAGGTTCCCAGTAGGGGGCACACAAAATGCAACCACACATTGATGTTTCTCTCCCTCTCTTTCTCTCTCCTTTCCCCCTCTCTAAAAATAAATAAATAAAATCTTTAAAAAAATAAAAATAAGATCTTTAAATGTAATGCCATTATTTTCTTATGTTACACTGGACGTGAAACATGTTTCTCCATAATCCTTAGAAAATGTTTAAACTATAAAAATTACCCAGTCTTTTTTTTAATTACCCAGTCTTTAAAAACCAATATGCCAACTTCTTCAGGACTGATTACCTCATCGGTTCATCCAGAAATGCAACTTGATCTCACACTTGAAATATCTTCTATAAAAACTAGTACATATAAAATAAGTATTCTAGATATTTACTTCCTATTAAAAAGTTTGAAACTTCCAAAACATAACACAATTCAAAAATTTTTATTGTTAATAGCATGTTTCCATCTCTGCTTTTTTCAAGTAATGAAAATATATTTGAGGGATATCAGGAAATAGATAGAATTATACTTTAAATGAACATAATGAGCACCTAATTTATAAATGCATAAATTTAGTAAAACTTTGTGATATAACAAAAAGTCAAATCAAACTAATGGCCTGTTTGTTACAAATAGTATATAAAATAGACTGTCACAAACCCACATAGAAAAAAACATCTTGTGCTAGTTATTTAAACTTGTACAGTGGTCCTCAGTAAAAGAGAGTAGATAGTACAGAAAAAGTATTTTTAAGAATTTCACCAAATTACTAATGGGTTTGAGGTAATAATGGGTTTTTGTAAAGATTTTTCTTTTGGAATGAAAATGCTGAAGAAAAGAATTTGAAAATCTCAAGAAAGTAGCATGAATTAGTAAGGTTAATAAATGTATTTTGGCTAATTGAGATCTTAGGTGGCTCAAACTACTCAGATGTTCCTCCGCATCAGAAGGGGAGTCTGTAAGTATCTGTAAGCCAAACTGAACAGGAAAGAGATTTTTTTGGTACACTGGTATTTTTCCCCCATCAGTGATTGGCTTTATTACCAATCACAAACAGCTTAATCCTGAAAATTTACTGTTGGATGGATGGAAAGGACTGTTAGACTGTGAAAATTTCTAGCACAAATGCACTGAGAAACAACATCGCTCCCAGCCTAAGACTCCATTATCAAATAGAGAAATGTTCCCTATTAAAATTGGTCTTAAAACATGAAAAATGTGAAAACACTAAATACCTCAAAGAAGGTGTTAGGGGAATAAATGGCAATGAAAAAAATACAATAAAAAGTAAACTGTTAAAAAAATACAAAATTCTGAAAAGTACATGATCCACATGATTTACTTTAGCCATCTAAAAATATGCTTTTTTCCCCCCAAAAAAGTCTATTTACAAAGTGTGCTTACATTGCATTTTAAAAGACATGTATTGGTGTTAATAAGTCATTATAGCAATTTTGTAAAAAGATTCATATATTTTCAAATATTAGTCATTACTAAAAACATTAAAAGGCTGCGAACTGTCATTGCCGTGAAAGAGCACGTGATCTTAGAGGGAGAAACATCTCACTAGAATTCCCACAAGTTCCTTCTAACTGCAGATCTGGGGGCAGAGGAGGAGCCCCAGGATCCCCAGGTCTGGGAAGTGTGGTTGAAGAGAAGGTAGAATTTTCAGCTTTGCCTACTTCTAAAACAGGCAAATTCAGAGATGAATCAGTAGAAAAAAAGGGGGCTGTGCTGGATTCTCCTTCTGGATGGTACATGATAGTGGATGCTCTCCGTTTTTCAGAGAAATTACTCTCATCTGAATTTGATCGAGAGATGCTGTTTGTGGCTCCATCTGGAAAAGGCTCACAGTTGCTACATTTTAGTCCTACAATGAAATTATACAGATGTCAATAAAAAAGTAACAAAAAAAACTGAGTCCATGACCATCTTGTCACCATTTAAAGATTAAAAGCTACCGAACAAAATTTAAATAGCAATTTATAAATTGTCATAACCCATTTCACATTTCATCTGCTTTTCCCACAACTATGAAATGTATATTATTTACATTTTCTAGATAACGAAATAGTCTCAAGGAAGCTAAATGACATGCTTATTTATACACTTAACCATTAAAGGACTTGGGGGAAATAAAGTAGCCTAAAATCTTTCATAAAATAAGAAATGGCTTTCACAACTAATATTCTTTAGCATAATGGCACACACAAAAAAACATTCTCAACAGAGCATATGCTAAAATCTATGAGTTAATTAATGCCAATTACTGAATCTTGAATCATAGGATGTTAGAAGTGGAAGGAATTTTAGAGGTCATCTGGGATAGTCTCTCACTATCAGAGATGAGAAAACAAAGGCCCAGAACAGTTAAGTCATGCCCACCATTCCAGGACTACTTCATGGAAAGGGAGAACAAGATTCCAGGCCTCCTCTTCCCACTAAATAATGTCCTGCTGGTTCTCAACCAGACAATATATTTAAATGATGGTGATTGTTCTGATGAAAGGATTTTATCATACCTAAAGGATGTAGCTATAATTAACTGCAGTGTAGAAGGAATAAACACAAACACATTTATCTTTCTGTTAGGCTTAGCAAATATTCAACCTGTAACTATCTATATGCACAGAATTTTCAGAGTTGAGAAATTTTATGTAAAACCTGCAAAGTCTATGAAATACATTTATGTCCTTTTTCCCACTAGTTTTTCAGCTTCACAATACATTCGGCATTTCTGTTCCATGCTATAGAAACTATTTTCTTAAATATGGCTCAAAAGGGGACACTTCCAATGTGTTCTAGCATGGACTTAGAGACTGTGATGTACTTAAGGGCAGAGCCCTACATTACTCATTTCTGTATCCTCAGGGCCTAGAACAGTTAGAACAAAGCTATGTCACATTCACATTAAATTTGAGCTCTCTGAAGAGAGAGAGAGACAGAGAATGAGATGGGAGTTTGTGGGGGTGGGGACTTAAATGGAATAGGCAAGTCTACACAGCATTCCAACCAGTGAGTGTGTGTGCTCTAGGGTGAGAATGAAACAGGAGAGGTGAATTTGCTATTCTCTTCATCAGTCTCAGTTCTCATGCCTCTCTCATTTTGCTAGACTGAGTTTGATTCTAGTGTTAAAGGTTATGTAAAATTTATCTAACATAATTCTTATCAACACAGCCAACTATTTCATCTTAGATCAACTAGGAGAAAAACCATCCATCAGAGTTGGACTTACTAAAATACTTTGCCTATATACTATTCTTTATGCATGAAGTGCATTTTCAGGGGTTACTTTTGAATAGATTTACCCGACATTCTGCTGATGTTAGAAAGAAACCACTGAGTACCCTGGGACTTTATTATAGTTAAATTTTCTAGAAATGACATTGTTAAATGAATATAAATACAGAACATTAAGTGATATTCCACTTTTCCTACATAAGGACACCCTATAGGGTTAAAAATGCAAATGAATGCAATTTTGAAGCTTAAATTTTTGAATAAATGCAAAATGATCATTTTTGGGTTTTACTGTTCTTTTAATTTTACTTTTTTAAAAGCACTGTTACATTTAAAAGAGCTCTTGTATACCTAACATACTTACCTTTTAGATGTTCTAGTTTTATATTTCGAAGTTTCAGCACTTCATCTGTAATCTTCTGTATCAGGAAGTTCTGCGTTTTTTCTCGCCGAATAGATTCAACAAGGGTATCAAGTCCTTTGGGGTTTTCTTGTAAATAGTCTAATAATTTTCCAGCCCTTTTTCTACTTGATGTTCGGCAGGAAATTTCTTCAGTGTCTTCCCTACTGAGTATTTTTTTTGCACGTAGATGATCAAAATGTCTCTCAGCTATGATTTTTTCACACAGATATACACGCAAATTTTCTAAAGCCTGAAAAACATAAAATGTGCTTTAATGTTACTTTATTTTTTGAACACCTCAGAAAATCATGCAAGTGACTGATTAGGAATCTTAACTGGTGGGAAAAAAACATCCTGAAATCGGAAGGCTTGGGCTCCTAAAAATGCATGCTACTAAGATAAAGGTCCAAGTAGACAAAGGTAGATCCTAGATTAGCTCTGGCCCACATAGCCCAGTTGGTTGGAGCATTGTCCTGTAAACCCAAAGGCTGTGGGTTTAATTCCTAGATAGGGCACATGCCTAAGAGGTTGTGGGTTTGGTCCCTGGTCCGAGTGCATAGGGAGAGGCAACTAATCGGTTTTTTCTTTGTCACATGATGTTTGTCCCTCCCTCTCTCCATTCCTTCCCTTCTAAGATCAATAAACATGTCCTTGAGTGAGGATTTAAAAAAAAAAAGTCCTAGATTAGACATTCCTCACATCTTCTGTCCTGCTCTGATCTCATTTTCACACCTATAAACAAAGACCAGGCTATTGTCAAGAGGGGTCATTCTAATCTAGAGAACCCGGGTCTGTGGAAATAGGGAGGTCTGCTGAGGGCCACCTTTGGGAGTCAATATGAGAGCAGAGGCTTCCATTCATTTTAGTTACCATTTATCACGGCATCCAGGATTAGTGAGGACCACAGACGATAATTTAGTGAGAAGTCTCGTAGCTTATAACACTCATGTTTGTTAATTATCCATCTTCCTACAGTAAAACCATTAGAAAAAACCTCCACTAAACTAAAAGGGCCTATAACGTGTCTATCTTTGGAGTCAGTTGGAAAGACTGTAACTCAGTGAGTCAGTTGGTAGAAGGAAGGTAGAAAGATGTGGGGGGAGAGAAACCTAAAGGTATGGTGAAATGCTGGAAGATATTAAAGAAACAAAGAACAGCAAATCACAGAAAACAGGCCTAGATCTGAGAAGTAGCTAAGGGAACTTGCATAGCAGAATAATGACATGGGTCCCAATAAATGGCATTAATAGTCTGATGTCAATGACTGTATTCTAGCTCCTCCACTTACTACACCTGTTATCATGGGTAACTTAACTCCTGTATGCCTTAGTTTCCTCATCTAAGTATTATGAGGAATAAATTCATGTAAAGTTCTTAGAAAAGTACCTGGCACACAGTTAAGTGATCAATAAATGTTAGTGACAATCACAATGATAACTAATTTGACTCACACTTACCATTATGAGCAAAAGGCAATGGCAAATCTTAGAAATACCCTAGTATATCGTGGCAGAAAAGAAGGCTAGGTGAAGGTGAAGGTGAAGGGTTCTTATAGTTCACAGTCCACTGAACCCCCACATTCATTTATTTATATATTCACACAACAAACATTTCAAATATCTAAATACCTAATATAACAAGAGCTGAGCATGCAAAGATCAATAAGACCTGAATCCTGCATGCAAAGGGCACATGGTGTAGGTGGAGAGTACATATCACGTGCAAACCAGTAACTGTAAGATGATGAGATATTAGCCAGAAAAGAAAGACTACTGGCCAAGAACTGGTAAAGCACAGAGTGAGCAACTGACTACTTCCAAGAGCTGGGAAATTCACAGAGGCTACACTTTCACTAGAGACATGAAGGTGCACAGTGGGGAAATGCTGAGCATTCTGGGGTAGTTGGAACACAGGCTGCATATGACAGGGTGGTGAGGAATGTGGCTAGGAAGGAAAATTGGGGTGGAATCATGGGAGAATTTTTATAATGTGTTGAGGAACACACATTTCCCTGTAACCAAAAGAATCATCCAAGGTTTATAAATAAGAAGCAATCAACAAAACTTTTGTAGAGAATGGGGGCGGGGAGCAAAAACTTCGGTGAAAAGAAACAAATCAGAAGACTGCTGCAAAATCTTACATAAGATATGTTGAGTGCATAACTTGAAGCTGTGAGGACAGAGAGACAAGCTACAAGACGAACTTGAAAAACCTTATCTGTTGTCATGTCTACCACCTAAATGCTAATGATTCCCAAATTTGTGTGTGTGATCAAGACTTTTTCCACCTAGATATCCCAAAAGTACTTCAAATTCAACATGTCCAAAACCAAATTTATTTCCCCTTTTTCTTTTCCTTTGATGTTCTCAACTCATTTGGGAGTACCACCACCCAATAACATAGCATCCAATAATGCTATAAATCCACAAATGATCCTTGACTTTTTCTCTTTTACTCACGTTCCACCTCCTATCACCCACCCACCAAGACCTGTCACTCTACCCCTTATATTTATCTAACCTGCCCCTTCACTTCATCTCTATCATTAGCATTACTCTAGTTCAGGTCCTTATGATATGTTGCATGGACTATTCACAATGGGATTCCTACTTCTCTTCTCCCCCTCAAATTTCTCCTTTACACATCTATCAGATCTTCCAATTTTTCAAGAGAAAACGGAAATCTGGAGTGTTATAAAAAGTCTAATATTGAAATGTCACCTGTTAATTTTTTCGAAATTTAAAACATTGTTCCACCCTTGACTTAAAAGGATACATTTCCTCAAACAAGAGCAGAAGAGTAGAGAAATCAAGAGCATGGCTCTGGTCTCAGAACAACCTCAATTCAAATCTTGAATCTGCCATGTACTTCTGCAAGAGCTGGGGTAAGTTACTTATCTCTATACTTCCTGCTCCTTATTGATAAAATAATAATACTTTGGAGGACTTGTAGGAGAACTAAATGGGACAGTGCATATAAAGGCTTGACATAGTCTGATACACAGTAAGTACTCAATAAATAATATTTGATAATAGCGGACAGTGTGCTTCATAGTATGGATCCTACCTACCTCTGTAGTTTAATCTATCACCACCTCTACCAGTCCTGGTACTTTATGTTGTACTTCAAATTGCTGTTCGTCACTCTACATTTCTTTCCATTGTTACCTTTGTCTTAATTTCCCTTCTTTATACTACAAGTTGCTATTCATCCTTTAAGATTCAGGACAGTGGTCACCTCCCTCAGGAAGCTTTACCTAAACTCCCCAGAATAAGGTAGGCACCTTCCCCTCTGTCTGTGCAGTACCCTGTGTACACATTCCATTTTTCAATACAGCAGGACTCAACTTTTCACCTCCCAATTCATTCCCAGGCATTTCCATTATGTCCCTGCACTCTTCTCAACATCACCAATGACCTTCTTCATGCTAGATCTGATAATTCTCAGTCACGTTACTTCTCAGCAGCATGGACACAGTTGACCACTACTTCCTGGAAATACTCTTTACTTGTCTTACATGCATCTCCTGGCTTGCTTCCCATTTCTGTGGCTATAACTTCTCACTTTTCAAAACTCTTCTATGATCTCCCTCTTCCCTTCTAGCTCCCAACTTCCTAGATGAACTCATTCAATCTCACACTTGCATTTCCAGCTCGGATCTCTCTTCTTCTTCTTTTTAATAAAAAAATCCAAACACTTTACTACAATCTATAAGACCCTTCATAATCTGGTTCTAGTCCACCTTTTTAACTTCACCTCAGGGCACCCTCTGCCTTCTTCCAGTTTTCCCAAGTCACCCAAGTCTTGCCTGCTTAGGTCTTTTGCAAATTCTATTCTGCCTAGAATGTTCTTCCCCCGGTCCTGTCACATCCTTCAGGAACCACTTTTTTACCTTTTTTAAAATCCTCACCTGAATATATGTTTATTTTTAGCAGAAGGGGAGGGGGGAAGGAGGGAGAGAAAAACACCAGTAACTGGTTGCCTCCTGTATGTACCCGGACTGGGGACCAAACCTCAATCTAGGTATGTGCCCAGACTGCATTGGACCCACGACCTTTTGGTGTATGGAACGATGCTCCAACTGACTTGAAGCACCTGGCCAGGGTGGAACCACTTTAAATGTAACCTTCCCAGACCATACTATCTCAAGAAGATGCCCCCTGTTATTGCCTCAACTTCTGTTTGTCTCCTTAATTGTATTTACCATAATTAGTAATTACACATTTATGTTTTCAAACCCAATGATCTACATGTTTGAAGTAGGCAAGAACCACGTATGTTTTGTTCGACTGTGTATCCTGAACTTAGCAGAATGCTAAGTACACAGTCTTTTGGATGAATGTATTTTACAACTTGAAATCATCATTTTAGTTCTATCTCCCTCTTCCTAAGAAATGAAGCTTTTTTTCAAACTAGGATTGTGTCTTAATTTCAGATTTTTGAACTGTGAGATTCAATTGCAGTTATCAGCCTCACAGCAGCATGTAATCCATATTAATAAAACTCAGCTAAATTCAACCAAAAAGATGAAGTAAACAACTAGATGGTGCAGAGTGGAGGGAGGATTACAGTGAAGGAGGATGGGTGGTGGTATACTATTCAAGACAGAGAACACAGCAGGAATAGCAAGTGGCCGTGCAGGGAGGGATGATAAAAAGTTCATTTTAGACAAGGGGAGGAATCTGCAGGATATAAAAGTGGCTTTCCAGCAGATACTTGGAAATAAGTACCTATACTTGAGAGAGAAGGAAGTTCAAATACATGGGTGACAATTTAAAAACCTTCTAAGGTCATAAACTATTTTGAAAAATACCATGATAAAAATTTCTACAAAAAACGTGCACATACTTTTTTTCATAGACTTCCTGAAACCCATCTGTGATTCCTCAAGGTTATGAATTTCCGATATGGCTATAAAATGAAATCATGGAGATGGATAGCATCAACGAACTCATGGGAAAAAAATAAGGCCTGGAAGCCACTCTTCACATCTGTGTTTGTATACAGGCTTTATATCCTCCCACTTGTAACCTCGCATTGCCTATTTTAACAGCTATGAAATGGGAATGACAATGATCTCGGAGTTTGTTGTAAAGATGAAATGGGAACATTGTAAATTGTGTGACACAGCACCTGGAACACAGCAAGCCTCGCTCCTGGAGTTCATGGTTTTACTGGCACACATCTTGAATAAGACAGCACTCATTTATTATATATTAATTATCAATGTTCCAGCCTTTTCTCAACTAGACTATAAAGCAGGGGCCTGATTGATATTTTTTGCGTGTGTCCAATCCAGGCCAGATGACAGTACTTTCCATACAGGAAGTGTTCCCTACATATCTGCTGAAAGAGGAAACTAAGGCACAAGTCCCAATCATGTCCAGTTTCTTTCTGCTAAGGAATTCCAACTGTAATCATGAGTATAACGTAATAAACCTTACAGGGGAGAGAAAAAGAGGAAATTTGAAGTAGATGAACATTTAAAAAGCTGTTGTCCTGTCCAGTTCGCAATGATTTTGTAAGTTTTGTGTTGTTAAGCCAGAGCGCACTTCATGTTGAGTTTCTGTTTTGAATTTGAACTGATATAAACTATTTTAGTGGCAGGCACTCATATAGGTCTCAAACAGCAAAACAACTAAAGGCATAGGAAAAAGAAAACAAGTCATATCTCAACCAAGCCACTGTTTATGAATAAGTGTTAAATTTTCTGCAGCATCCAAGGAGAAGAACAAAATTTAACTACTGAATATTTTGAACGTTTGCTTGTAAAGTATTCTAGGCTACAGGTACTCATCCCCCTCCCCTCAATTTAAATATGTGGGCGTTAGCTTACTCGGGGAATTCCAGGTTGTGCTTTCAGCTGCTGAGCTTCCCCCAACCCCCTCTGTAAGAGTTTCACATATTTACTCTGCTGTTTGGGATCCTTTATCTGGTCCAGCTTTTGCTCTCGGTAAAACCAGTAGACTGGGGAGTCAAAGTAAAGGGAGATCGTGAGCTGCCCATCCCTAACAACGAGGCTCCAAAGCGCAGGGGGCGGGGCTTTAATCACAGGGGGATAGGTGAAGAGTGGGCAAGAAGCAGACTGAGAAGAAACGCCCCACCGAAGAAGGTTTCAGACACCCAAGTCCTGCTTTTAACGATTTAAAACGTGGATTAACAAGTCGCCGGGGGATCATTTACACAAAGAACGCTCGGACGCTGGGCTCGCGGAGGCTCTGTCTGCTCCTCCCACCCGCAGGCTCCTCCTCCGAACCCGATTCGGGCTCCGAGTTTCCGCGTTCCTCGCCCGCGGAGCTGCAGTCTACCCCCGCCCGCCCCCAGCCCGCGGGGCGCCTAGGCAAGATAGAGCTACTCACGTCCTTCTTCACTTCAGTCAGGTCCTCCTCGGTGAGGGACAGCGCGCTGGGCTCCATGGAGGCGGGGGGATGGCGCTTCTTCCGGGTCCGGGAGCTCCGGCTGCGCTGCCCCACCTAAGCTGGGGGCTTCGGCCTCGGGAGGAGGGGCGAGATGCTGAGGCGGAGCAGGTCGGGAGGAAGTGTGTTACCCCTTCGAAAATAGAGGGGCGCGGGCGTCAAACTGCAGCGCTTCCGGCCCTGCCTGTAGGGCGATAACCGTCCAAACTTCGGTGTCCCGACGCGGCCCTCGGAGCCCACACTCCTTCCCTATCCTACAGGCTCCGGCGCGGGTGCCTTCCCTCTGTGAGGCAGGGCCAGAGGCAGAGCCCGCCCCTTCTCTGCGGCAGCCAATCAGTGCCAGCCCTCGGGCCAATCCTGTCCCCGCCCCTCCATTTTAAGCCTTTCAGGAGTGGCTCCGCCCACTGCCTCAGGTCTTTTGCGTGCGGCTGGGTCGGTCTCCCGGAAAGGAATCGTTTCCGTGGGTGGAACCTGTAGCTGCTAAGAACGTGGGCACTCCCCGCCCTTGCAGACTGCTCGCTGGTGGAGTCTGGACTCGGCTGACTGTAGCCTTTGGGTTCCTCCCTTTTCCCAGACCCCCAAGGAATTGCCCTACAATTCCCTGCTGCTGTGTTTGCCAACTCAGATTTTTAAATTGTTTGGTCACATGCTGACACGCGCGCAAATGTACGCACACAGCCTAACCACAATACTAAAGACATTTTTGAAAGAGAAAAACCACCTATAATCCCGCCACTTTAACACCTAATTTAACGTCTCTGTACCTTTTGGTTACTGTTCATTATAAACGCATTTCCTTTTCCACCTGTATAATGAAGCTATTAGGTCTACCTTAGTAGGGCTGCGGTGAAAATCAAATAGGATAAATGTAAGTTTCTTAGAGATACTTGGCACACAGTCGGCATCTAATTTATTTTATCTTGTATTAAACATTTATTACTAGTATGTGCTAGGCATCTTATCCTGCATTTTACTGGGGGATACTGAAGGATACACAGCTATTCCCAAAATGTTATTCTAATAGAGGTGTAGACAAAGTAACGTGAGTAATAAGGGACAGCCCTGTCTCAAGACAGCCCTGGGTCCAACCATTGTTTGGACAATATGCTAAGTAAACTAGAAATGGACTAGAGGGTATTTGAAGTGACAAGGGTAGATAAAAATAACAAGAAAACTAAAGACAAACTTCAGAACCCCAACATTTAAGGAAAAAGAAAGCAAAAGAAACAGAAAAGAAAAATGCTGCCAAAGACACACCAAAGTAGTTTTGATCACAACACAGGGATTCTGCTTTTAACTTTAACATAATGCCATATGTCTTTTCCCACATCATACACTGTATTTTTTCTGATTGCTTAATCTTCCATCATCCTGGTATTACCCAATTTACTTAACTATTTGTTCTTTCATTTCACAAATATGCATATTTATTAAATGTCAACTAAGTGCCAGACATTGTTCTAGGCACTTGAGAAAACAGTTGTGAACAAAATAGATGTGTTTTTCTTTCCTCCTGGAGTTTAAATTCTAGTGTATACGTGTTTGGGGCAGGGCAGATAGACATTTAAAAATGTTATGTAAATGATTTATTATGTTAGAAGATGATAAACACAAAGAAACTATAAAACAGGGAAGTAGGACGAGGCTTTATGAAGTGGTAAAATTTAAAATATGGTGGTTACAAATTATAAATTCTGTATGTTGAAAAATATTGAATAAGAAAATAGGTATGAGATTATAAATGTTATTTATTTATGACCAAAAAATAAAAATAAAATAAAATAAAATACAGTGGTTAGTGAAGACCCCTCTGAAAAGGAGAAATTTGCATAGTACTTGAAAGAAGTGAGGTAATGAGCCATGTGGACACACGGAGAAAGAACATACCAGTAGAGAGAACAGTCAATGAAAAGGGTTCAGTGTGACTGGGAAGGGTAGGAGGTCCTTGTGCCAACATAAAAGTTTACTCTGACATTGTTCTGAGTCATATGAGCTCACTCTGAGTCAGACAGGAAGCCACTGGAGGATTCTGAGAAGAGTGACAGGATCCGATTTATGATTTGAAAATGAGCCCTTACATTTGCCTTGAAGGAAGGAGGAGGGAATAGGGAAGATCAGTTAGGGAGCTATTTCCATAATTCAGGCCCCGGGACTTGGTGCCTCAGAACTGGTTTGGTAGCTGTGAGGGTGGTGAGAACTGGGGAAGTGATTTCATTTCCTTTCAAAAAGATCACTCTGGCTGCTAAGTAGAGAGTAGTTTGTAGGTGTAAGGGCCGAAACGGAGAGACCAGCAGGAGGCTACCCCTGCGAGCCAGGCAAAGCTGCACGTGCTGTAACTAGAGTGGGAGCAGTGGTGAACAGTCCCCCACGGTTACCTTGTAATTCCCAATTTTTCATTGTTATAAAACATTTGTTCTTCACATTCACTTTCATATTCCCCATCTTTTTTTCTTTTAAATTATCATTTTCTTTGCATAAACTTCCAGCAGTAGGCGTATAGACCCCCAAGGAAATGATTATTTTTTTTGTCCTTTCATATACATATTTCCATAGCTTCCACCCAAAGTATTGGCCCATTCATGTGTAGAAATGAACTGTGTTTTGCTATAACTATACCAGCTCTGCTGATGAAGTAGAGGATTCAGAACCCATCAAAGTAAAGTGATTTCAACAATGTCAATTTGACAGACCCTTTTTGGTCCGGCAATTGTGATGTTGCTGATCAATTGCTGTTCTTTTTTAAATGAAACATTAAAAACATACCAAACTATAAAGAATAATATGACAAACACCCTATGTTCATTACTATGACTTAACAAATATTGATATTTTGCTATATTTGCTTCTGTTATGGCTTTTGACTACCAAATGTCAGTAGCGGACATCTGATTCTGCAGCCTTCTTTCTTGACACTTACATTATGTCTGATTTTCCTGGTTGTTGACCACCATTTCATTTCTGACACCTCTAACTTTCTTCCATCTTCAGTATTCATTTCCTTATTCATTTATTCAACTAAAAAGTTGTGTTTGCTCTGTGTCATAATGGGAATTATGAATGAGGTGCAGCTGAGTAAGGAGCTTAGGCATTTTTAACAGCTGAAAGTTTAATAGTTTGTTTTTGAGGCTATTTCTCAATGTTCTCAAGTCAAATTGTGCTGAAGCAGCTATACCTGAATGTCATGTACCTATCACAGAGCTAGTTCATGGTTGGCATTGTAGTTCCTTCTTTTCTTCTAGTGTATCATACTTCCTTTGTAAGCAAAATCATTTCCCCTTCTGAAACACAGTCAGACTAAAATGAAGGTTGGGCATATTTTCAAGAAAATAGCTCTTCCCATTCTCTACCTTACAATAATTCTACCTCCTCCCCATCCCTTCCACCCTACCCCTCTGCGAATTCTAAATGTACCATCTGCCTCCTCCTGTGAAATACGAGGCATTTGATTAATATACAGTGAAGGACAGTTTAGGTGCTGCAAACATAAGGCTCATATCATAGTGGTTAAGATTGAGGATGTTTGGCACTTGACAGACCTAGGCTGGTATAGTAATAGTTTTCTAGAGCTGCCATAATAAATTACTACAAAGTGGGTAGGCTTAAAACAACAGAAATGTATCCTCTCACAGTTGTGGAGGCTGGAAGGCCAGTATTGGCAGGGCCATGCTCTCCCCAAAGGCTCTAGGGATGAATCTTCTTATCTCTTTGCTAGCTTGTGGTGGTTGCCAGTAACTCTTGGTATTCTTTTGTTGTGGCAGCCGAACTCCAACCTCTGCCTCCAGTCTCTGCCTCCATGTTTATGTGGCCTTCTGTCCTGTTTTCTTCCTATGTCTCTGCTTCCAAATTTCTTCTCATAAGGACGCTAATCATTGGATTTAGGGCCCACTCTAATCCAGTATGACTTTATCTTAATTTGACTGAAAGACAATTTTCAAATAAAGTCACATTCCAAGGTTCAGTAGACGTGAATTTTGGGAAGATGCTGTTTAACTTAGTATAGTTGGAGTCTAGATTTGCCAATTATTGACTGTATGACCTAGGAACAGCACATAAACTTTCAATAAAGATAGCTATTATAAGAATGCAGAAGAAGGGAAGAGGAAACCATTTCTGACTGATAAGACAACCTGGAAGAGGTGTGTTTAAAGCAGGCTGGAAGACTTTAATAGGTGGAGATTTAACTGCTGGTTAATGAGTTATTCCAAAACTTCTTGCCAGATACCAGGTGCTGTACTGCAGTGAATTCTATTCCAAGTGATTGTGGATTATAAATTTCCTGTAAATAGTTGGTGGCGGTGTGGGGGCGGGGGAGTGGGCAGTACTGAGACATTCCTGGGCTTTAGTGGCAAGGCGATATGTGGTAGAATTCAGACATTTCAGCTCAGGGACTTTGTGAAGACTCCAGGTGGTCCTGCCCCCAGGACTGGCTCCCAGGAGGGTGTGGGGAGGTGAGCTGTGGACTTAGCAAATGCTCTGAGGACACTTGCAAGTGTACTTTAAGACTAGGACATTGTTGGAGCTGATGAGGGACCATGAGGGAAGGAATCATTCCCTCTCCCTTCCTCTAGAAGACTGTTGGTTTGGAGAGTGTGGACAGGGATTTGGTATTAGAGGCTTGCATGTTTATGGGACAAGATACTTTGAATATAATTGAGGGGAGGCAATATTTGTATACCAGGAGGGAAATCTTGAGGGAGGGGCTAGATCTCCCAGTCTTACAATTGCCTGGGGGAAATAATCACTAGCAATTTATTTTATACCCACTCTGAGCCAAGCACATTGCATCTGCTCTTGCAATTTAATCCCTATAAAAGTCCTTCCAGGTGGGCTTATTATCCTCACTTCACATATGAAAAATATGGGATTTAGAATATACGATTCGCTCAAAGCCACTCCCCTACCAAGTAGCAGAATCAGGACTCCAGCTCACCTCTGCTGGATAACAAGGCCAGTGTTCTTAATGACTACCAGTAGATTGAGCTAACTGCTTCAGGGAATAGTAATTCAGAGGAGTTTTCTTGAACATTCCCTGGGGCAAGGTAAGAGGTATAATGCATTCAGGTCTCTTCTCTGTCCCTGAGGTAGGTAAAAACAAAGTCAGGAAACATCATGGGACTTCCCAGCCCCCTAAATGTGGAAGAGAACCCCCCAAGACTGCAGGAAAGGGAGATCTGAGGATCTTGATGGACCTCAAACTGCAGCTTTGTAAGAAGAGCATCTGCCAAGATGGAGGAGGCCAAGGCATGGGCCCCCCTGCCCAGGCCTAGAGATGCACGTGATGGAGCAGAACTCCAAAAAAGTAACGTCAACATAATTAAGCTAAAGCTGAAGCTCTGGAACCTAGTAAAAGGACTTTGGTCTATAGTGAAGTTTTGCAAATGGATTCTCCTTTGGTGAATGAAGAGGTGGTAACAAAGCAGCTTCCCATGAGTTCAGAGGTTCGTGGTTCTGTCAGATGGCACCCCAGGATACAGAAGGAACCTTGCAAATGAGAATGCTTGCTCCTGCTGAAGATCCACCAGGCATTGTGGGCAAAAGTGAGGGGGGCTGAAAACCAGGAATGGTTAAATAATACAAGTTGCACAAGGAGGGAGAAGGTGGTACCTGCAAATTTCAGGTTGGGCTCCATCAAAGGCATAATTCTGGTAAGGAATATCCCAGAATTATGAGTGCCTCTCTAGAAAGGTAGGGTGATCATTGAGAGACAGCATGGCCTCCCTCAAAATCAGTCACTTCATTTCCTATTAGCCATGGTTAGAATCAGGGGTTCTGAATCTGGGCTCTTTAGTAGAATCACCTGGGCGCTGATGTCCAAGTCCCACTGCAGAACAATTTTTAAAAATCTCTGGAGGCCTGAGCATTTGTAGGTTTTTTTTTCTAACAGTCTTATTGAGATATAATTCACATGCCATACAATTCACCTTTTTAAAGTGTAAAAATACACAGAATTGCCCCATATTTTATCATTCCTAAAAAAAACTTCACCCTCACACTTCCCATCTCTCCTATCCCTAGGCAACCATTCATTCACTTTCTGTCTCTATAGATTTGCCTGTTCTGGACATTCAATATGAATGGAATGATATATGACCTTCTGTTCCTGACTTCATTCACTAGCATAATGTTTTGAAGGTTCATACATTTTGTAGCAGGAATCAGTACTTTATTTCTTTTTGTGGTGGAATAATATCCCATTATAGGGATATACTACATTTTGTATACTATATACATACAAAACTATGAATTCATAACTGTGAACATTTGAATAATTTTCACTTTTTAGCTACTAAGAATAATGCTGTTATTACAAACATTTGTGTACAAGTTATTTTGTGGACATGTGTTTTCATTCTGGGGATATATCTAGGGGTGGAATTGCTGGGTCACATGGTAACTCTATGTTTAACCTTTTGAGGTGAAACATCCCAGTTCATTCCAATTTGATCATTAGAATCAGAATCATTGACACCAACAAAATGGTGAAACACAGAGGAACACACTCTGACAGCTTCACGGGAGATACTTCATAACCCTTGGGGATCCCTGTGGAACAGCAAGGTTGGCTCATAGGTGGTTTTCCAGCTGCACCCAAGATGCTAGTGTTCGCTGTCAGCATGCAGGGAGATGTGCCTTAGTGCCCTGATCCTAATCCTATTTCACTCAACAGTTACACTAATGACTTATGGGATGAATATCTGGAACAAGAATTTTTAATATTTTTCTAACTATGCAACCCTTTCTTCCAATGAGATCCTCTGTGGAAGCTTGAAAGATAAAACAGATAAAGGATGATCTGCTCCAGAGACTACTGAGAAGAGGATGGGTTCTCAAGGCCCTGTCTGCTGGGCCTTTAGACACTCCTCATGCAACACCCCCCCCCCCCGCCCACCCCCCCGCGCTGCCTGTGGCTCTGAGCTCTTTCTGACAATTCTCAGGGCTTTATAGAGTGTTGTTTGAAAACCCGTAATCCTGGAGGCATTTTAAAAATTAGTTTGTGGATAACCCAAAACTGAGAACATAAAATGCTTTTAGTGACAGACTCAGGGTCAAGATGAACTCTCACAAAGATCAGTATAAGGTAAACAAAACCAAACCCAGGCTGAACTTCTCCAGAGTGGGTTGCATTGAGAAGTAAAATATTTTCTTTCCTGCAAGGTATTCAAGCATACCTCAGACGACTTTTCTATAAAGAAGTCATAGAAAAGGATTCAAAAGCCAGAAAATGAGATAGCTGGCCTCGTAATTTTGACGGCAGCCACAGCCTTAGGCCTTTGGAAGACCGTGGGGTACAGCTGGAGCTGTCTGTATTGAGAGGGTCTCTGCTAGACAAGGGGCGGGGCTTGGCCTGCAGGATAGGAAGTAGTTTTTCTTCTTTATCTTTGTCCTAATTTTCCTAATCCAGCTCCACTGGGGTTTTGCCTTGAAAAAAGCTGGCAATGATCACAAAGGCACATTAGACCTACTATTTTTATTGTCTAATATTTAATCTATTATTATTCAAGTAGATTGTAACTTTCATAAGGCCAGCATTTTTTTCTGCTTTTTTCAGTGGTGTGTCTAGGAGAGTATCTCACGTATAGTAGGTGTGATTAACTGAATGTTTGTGTCTCCCCACAATTTAATTCATGCCGACGAAATTCTAACCCTCCATGTGATGGCTTTAGGAGGTGAGACCTTTGGGCAGTGATCAGGTGAAGAGGACAAAGCCCTCCTGAATAAGGAGAGTGTCCTTATAAAAGGGGCTCCAGAGAGCTCTCTTCCTTTTTCTACCACGTGAAGATGTGCTTATACCATGAGTCAGCAGTCTGCTGCCCAGGTGACGTCCCTCGGCAGAACCAGACTAGGCTGGCACCCTGATCTTGGACTTACACAGCTTCTAGAGCTGTGAGAAATAAAATTCTGTTTTTGTAAGCCACCCAGTCTGCGGTAATTTGTTAGAGCAGCCTAAGTGGACTATGATAGTGGGGTACAATAAATACATGTTGAATGACTGACTGGCTAAATAAAAGCTATTGGATGGGTATAGTTTCAGTTAAGCAAGATGTGTGTGCTCTGGAGATCTGCTGAACAACACTGTGCCATAGTTAACATTGCTGCATTGTATACCTAGATCTTCATTAGGAAGGCAGAGCTCATGTTAAGTGTTCTTACCACAATAGAACAAAATACCATTTTTAACTTCTTTGCGTCAGCACACTGTTTCCACTACCCCCATGCAGTCCTTCATGGTTTCTCTCAGCAGCCATTCTCGCTTCTGTGACACACCAGGGTGCAGTGTTCTGTCACCCTTCCTGGCCTCGGCTCCAACCCACTTGCCCCAACCCATCCCTTGCCCATCCTCCACCCTGACCTCCATCTTCGTGGTCTCTGACTCACACCTCGTTCTCTGGTTTTCAGTCTTACTTCACTTGGACTTGAATTAGTCTGTGCCTGTTCAGGTTCAGGCAAGTTTTCTAACAGCTCTGTGCCCCCAGGTTTCTTATTCACTCAAGAAAAAAAGTTGTAAGTATGTGAAGAGAAGAGGAGTAAACATAGAATTTTGGGACATACTACTATATAAAGGATCAGAAATAGCAATATCTTATCTCATAGATCGATTGAGCAGCATGTGAAGTGCTTAGTTTCTTGCATACGCCATGCAGGCAGTATATGTTAGCAATGACCACTTTTATTATTCTCGAGGCTTATTGTCTTTATTAATTTATACGTCAGAGCTGATGCTTGTCAACACCTTCTTCTTGATGACGACCTTGATTTTCCTTGGCCACAGTGAATTTTCTCCCCTCCACTCTGCTGCCTTGAGGAAACAGCCCAGGCAGCCTCCCGAGACTCTGGTTCCCTCTAGGCAGCCCCCACACCCTGCGGACTCGCGTTCAGATCAGAAAGAGAACTCTATCGCTAAGCAGTGGTGGTGTTACCGAGCAGCAAGTGGCGATATGCTGCCCGCCGCCACCCTCTAGGCAAAATTCTGAAGGGAAAGGTTTGGTGATAAAGGAAAGGGGTCTTTATTCAAAAGTTACACAATTTCAGAATAACAGCTTTCCACATGCGTTAATCACTTAAACCTATCAATTAAGGTTAAACTCTAAAACACTTTAGTTCTCCTATCATTTTCCCCATTCGTTTTTAATTATCTTAATTCTATAGGGTTAGTTTACAAACTAAAAACAACAATGTACAAAAACGATCCGATTTTGGAAGAATGGCAGGCTTCTGCCTCAGAGCCTGTTCCCTCTACAACACCCAGAGAATAAACCTGCCACCCTCTGCCACGCCAGCCTGATCCTAGGCTGCATCCACAGCTCCTTCCCATCCAAAATGCCATCTGTTGGGAAATGCAGACATCCTTGAGGAAGAAGAGAGAGAGCCCTTCTTTTATTTTCTATCTTCTGGCCCATAATTCCATGCTCCCTGGAGGCAGTCCGCTTCTCAGCCAATCCAGTCCTAGACTGTTTACCATTGCCTCAGGCAACCTCCTCTCGCGGCCCCTCCCTGCTCCCTTTTCCTCCGGGGTGATCTGATCAGATCTCTGTATCAGTAGTTGATGCTGGGTTTTTGCTTGGGTATTGTGCACTTAGTTGAGCTAGCTTCACGTGCTTCGAACTGCTTGGCACCAGCTCTAAAAACCAAAAACCAACTACTTTTGATGATGTGGGTTGTGGTCAAATTTAGTTTAGCTCTATCAGCCACCAGCAGTTTTGTAGAATCTTTGCTGTTTATTTCAATTACAGGTAGTTACAACAGCAGTGAAAGTGCCCTAAGCTTTTCAAAACTGGAATAGAAATTTTGCCCTTGTTGCAAAGTTAAAAATGATCCCTATTGTGCTTTTTCTAGGTACGATTCTATTGAGAAATGAACTGGTGTCTCTCAGTGTATATATTATCAGGGAATCTTTTGTAAGCATATTACCAATTTCAGGAGCTCTATTTTAGGAAAAAGGCACCAAGAGGATTTGATTTTTATCTTAGGGAAATATTTCTCGGGCAGTAATATGGGGGAATGGGGTAGAGAAGGATAAGACTGGAGCCCAAGAGGGAGGGCAGCCTAAAGTCTGAGGCCCTGAACTCATAAAGTGGTGGCAGTGGTGAGAGACAGCGGTGTGGGCTTGACAGAATCAATGAAACTTGTGAGACCCAAATGTGAAGCAACACCCTGAATTTGTTTTCCATAAGAAATCCAATTACACTTGGAGGCAGGAGACTGCATAGGAAGAACTCTGAGACTGCAATACTGTTACTGACCAGCATTTAGCACCCTGGTTGCCAGGAAAAGCCTTTTACCAATGACGTAGAATAAATACTAAACCGAGGCAGGGAGGAGGAAGGAGACAAGTCCCACATGCTAACTCAGCAGTCCTGAGCCTGGTCTGATAATATTGCCAGGTGTTCCGACATCACAAGAAACACTATGTTAGCAAGAAAGAAGGGAAGTCCTTGAAATTCTATGTAGTGTTTCCACTATCTGGGAAAGAAAGCCTTGAAACTGTGCTTTCCTCCCAAGGCCTGAATGTGGGAGAGGGTCCCCGGTGCCCAAAGAAAGAGCCCATTAAACAACTTTGGTTAATTGCCTACCTCTGGTCACTATCTGTTTTACGAGGGAGTCCCTGATGCTTACAGAAAGAGCACATAAATAACTTTGGAAAGTGCCCCAGTTTTAATTAGCTGCCCTGTGTCACGTATTTGTTTTACAAGATGAACAAATGGGGTTTGGAGCAAGATAAGGATTTGGGTTAACAGACCCCCACACATCCCTAAGTTTGGGTGGTCACGTGCCCCCAGGAAGGCTGGCACCACATTTACCTGTTAATCAACATGTGACGTTTTCCCCTCCTATCCCACCAACTATATAAGTCCTGAGAACAAAGGTCTCTCTCTGTCTCTCTCTCTCTCTCCGGCTCAGGGTGCTCTTGACTCTCGGGCCACAGGGCCTCTGGCCACGTGGCCTCAGGCTGCCCAGAGGCTTGCCACCCTGGTCTTAGGCCTCTCTTGCTTTTCTCACCCTGCTTTGCCCTGAAATTTTGTCTTTTACCCACCTGTATTCTACCCAGTCCTTTTCTCTTCCATGGGAAGGGGCCACTAATAAACTGATTACATACTACTAGATTTGCTGATATGTAATTCTTTACATGTGTCAGCAAGAAGAACCAGGTCTCTCCCATCAACAACTTGACATCTTCTGATGCTTAAGAATTTACTGACTGAAGAGACTTTGTTCCTTGAGAGCTGTTGTCTTCAAGTCTCTGATTCACACTCTCTTGCCTCCAAAGTCCAAGGCCTTTCATTGCTGCTCAGAAAGAGCGATTTATTCTCCAACTTCTAATAAGCTCTATACATGTACTGAGGCTTATGGTTTATGGCGTCTGCCCTGGTATCATGTAAGCTCTATAAAGGCAGAGGTTTTATTTCCCCTAAAGATTTTATTTATTTATTTTTAGAGAGAAGGGAAGGGAGGGAGAAAGGGAGAGAAACATTGATGTGAGATAGAAACATCCATTGATTTCCTGTAGTACCCGCCCTCACTGGGACCGAACCCAGGCATGTGTCATGACTGGGAATCAAACCGGTGACCTTTCGCTTTGCAGGAAGACACCCCACCAATGGAGTCACAGGGGTCAGGGCAAGGCAGAGGTCTTTGTTTTGTTTTCTGATGTATCCAAGGTACTTGTAATAGTACTTGGTTTATAGCAGGTACTAATAAATAGAATGAGCAAAGCAAAGCTTGTTCAATATGTTGAATGCTTCAGAAAATTCAAATAGAATGAGAACAGAGAGAATGCCCCTCGTTTTAGGAGAGTAGGCTATTGGTGAGTGTAGAGCAGGGGTGTCAAACTCATTTTCACCAGGGGCCACATCAGCCTTGCGATTGCCTTCAAAGGGCCAAAATAATTTTAGGACTGTATAAATGTAACTACTCCTTAACTGTTAAGGAGTTGAAATTACATTCAGCCCTTTGAAGACAACCACAAGGCTGATGTAGCCCCTGGTGAAAATGAGCTTGACACCCCTGCCCATAGAGAGAGTATTTTTTAGTAGAGTGTGTTGTGGAAGGCAAAATGAAATGTTATTTTAAAAATTATTTTTGTAAAAGGTAATGGAGGCACACGGTTTTGTGAGGTAAGAAAATAAAGCTGCAAGGTTAGAGTAGTCTTCTCTATGATTCTTTAAAAAAAAAGATTTTTACTTATTTTTAGAAAGAGGGTAAGGGAGGAAGAGAAGAATAGATACATCGATTGGTTGCCTCTTGCACGCCCCCTACTGGGGACCAGGCCTGCAACCCAAGGCTTGGGCCCTGACTGGGAAATGAACCATCAGCCTTTCAGTTTGCCGGTGGGTGCTTGATCCACTGAACCACACCAGCCAGGGCTGATATTTTGTTCATTTATTATGTGTGGCTCATGGAAGTTGAAATATACTGACGTTTATTTGGAGGGGATGATGACTTGAAAAAAAACTGTCTGGAAATGTACAGCTAAGTTCTCTCTCAGAGGACTGTTCCACTTTGCTCAAGGAAATTGAAGACAGAGTACAAATAAACACAAAGGAATTTCCAGTTTTAATTAAGTAAATACACAACAAAACATTTTATTAATATATGCAGATATTTTGGAGTCAGGTTTTTTTCAAGAGATATTTTAGTGCTCACTCACACAAAATTGCTCTCTCATCTTTGATCCACACCTTGATAGAGCTGCTTTATGCAGTGAGTGTTGTTTGACATCATTGTAAGTCATGCTCCAACTCCTAGAAGCATGCAACTCTTCTGGTGGAATTTATGAAAAGTGCCAAAGTCAGTCTGCATCTAAACTGGTCAGCCTTGACCGGTGTGGCTCGGTTGGTTGGGCATAGTTCTGCAAAGTGAAAGGTCGCCAGTTCAATTCCAGGTCAGGCACATGCCTGGGTTGCTGGTTTGATCCTGGTCAGGGTGCATGTAAGAGGCGACTGTTTCTTGCAAGAGGCAACTGATAAATGTTTCTCTCTCATGTTGATGTTTCTCCCCCTCTCTTTCTCCCTCCTTTCCCTTCTCTCTAAAAAACAAAATAAAATAAATAAATCAGCTATTGTTTTTCTTAGTTGCTCTCAGAAGCCCACCTGGAGGATTCTCTGAAGTCATCCTGGCTGAAATAGCAGATTGAGACTTACTTTGCATGCTGTCCAGGTGTCCTGACTTTACCGCCCACACCTATAAATTTAAATCTTCTTTTAAATACACAATTGTGGTAGCTTGCATACCCCCCTTTTGGTTTGGTGGCTGGAAACTGTCTTCTGGCTGGTCTGAGGGTCCCTGGGGCCATCTTGTGTGAAAGCAAGTGGGTCTTTTGTGCTCTTCTACCTCAGCCTCCTTGTCATTCAGCCAACACGGCTGTTGGTGACCCTCATGAAATTGTCTCATCTGCTAAGCACAGCTGTCTCCAGAGGCACTGCTACTGCTACCACCATTGTGGCCTTAGGAGGGGGGGACACTGCTCTGTCCTCTGCTATTTAGGCTTGAGAATGGACAGACCCTTCCCCTAGGTTGTCATGGCGTAGAATATACCTTGATGTAAGTTTTTGCAGGTATTTACTTGGTATAAAAATAACAGAAGGAAACTTCAAAATTGAGAATAACTAATAGAGGTGAATACCCTCAAAAGCTTACAGACTTAGATCCATTGTGTCTTAAGTTGTATCTCCCGAGGCTGACTCAGGAGCACGAGCAAGTGGTTCATTTGGCAGATAATCCCTGGAAGCATCGGTAGAGAGTGGAGAGGTCATTCAGAAAGGAAGTCTAGACAGCACACATGAATAAGAATGCCACTGTGGGCACCTGGGGCTCCATCCCACTAGGAACCGTCGTGACACAACATAGAACCACCCTGGCCAATATGGTGACCGTTAGCTACAAGTGGCTGCTGAGCATTTGAAATGTGGCTACTCAGAAATGAGATGTGCTCTAAATGCAAGATACACATTGGACCTCTAACATTGGTACAAAAAAAATAAAATATCTCATTGATAGTTCTTATATTTATTACATATTATGATGATATTTTAGGTATATGGGGTTAAACGAAATATGTTATTAAAATTCATTTCATCTGTTTCATTTTACTTTTTATAACATGATTACTAGACAATGTAAAATTACCTGGGTGACTCACATTATATTTCTATTGGACAGCGCTGGTATAGAACATGCCTTAGAATCCCCTTACCTGAGAACTGAAGAAACTGGTTGGATTTACCCACTTGCTCCAAACCATCACTGACAAACACTGTTCTCTGGGAGTGTAAACTCCCTGGTATTTCTGGCAGCCTCGTGCAAAAGCAGAGTGTACTTCGGGGTTGGAGAGAGCCCTAGGCAGAGAGTTAGTAAGAAGCAGTGGGCATCAAGGCAGGGGCCCCCATACTGCCTGGTACGCTCTCTCATTCCTATCTCCCATAGCGAAGGCCATCCTAATTAACAAACCCTACCTCCCCAAACAGGAGGGCTTCACTCATGTTTATCCTCAGAATCTAGGCCTGAGTAACCTCAGGGAATATGAGAAGGTATTTGCTTATTTTTTTCCCTTCACTCAATTCTAGGGCAGCTTAATTAAGAAATGATTGACAGAGACATCCCTTCAAGAGAGAAACATACCTTCATTCTGAAGGTGATGTCTGGTATGGTGGTCTTTAAAAGACAAAGGACAAAAGAATGCAAGGCCTAATATCGGTACATTTCCCAAGATCTAGGTTCCTCAGTGAATGCTGCGGCAGGACATCACAGCTCAGTCCAAACTGTGCTGGACCAACCCAAGTCCAGCTACTTTTTCCACTTTCTCCTCCGTGCTAGGTCCCCACCTCTGTCCTGCAGCCCTGCAAGAAACCATGTGACCAAGAACACACAACTCCACAATAACAAGTCTTATATTATGGGCACAATTGCCTAATCCATATGGAGTGGGATAATATTTTAAAGAATTATTTCTATGTTCTCACTCACCCACAAACCTACACAACCCTTTCAACTCTGTACTTTCTGATTTCCTGCAGTTGTACCCTGGGGATCTTCCTCCCGGCCCAGAAAACTAGATATGAGTCATCCCCTGCTCTAGGGGAAGGATGGCACTCTTGAACTAGAGAATAAAGAAGGCAGGTTTATAGTGTTTAAGTTCGAAAGTCACTGGTGCAGGTATAGGAGAAAGAGCCAGATGCACAAGGGCATAATTGCAGTGTGCTCTGCCCTCCAGACTAGAGATTCCACAGGCTGGGGGATGGGGAGAGAGTAAGAACCTCAAGGACAGAGATCGCTGCACGCCACTGGAACGTGGCCCATCAGCTCACAGCCCTGGACACGTCCACCTGTCCCAAAGACCTACATTAGGCGTCCTGTTCACCAAGGGTGAGGATTGCTCGTGTTGATTAGTTAGGTCTGAAAACAACTGCCTGTGTCCCAGGATTTTGTTCAGCGCTCTACCCCACGTATATATACAATGTAGGAAGCTTTCTTCCAACAACCTAGGGCACTTAAAAGCCCCAATATCAAAATGTTGGTCACCTAGAGGGTCTTCATAAAGTAGTAGAGGGGCAAATAGTACCGAAGAGAACTGTCCCTACATTTCTCAACAAGCCAGGAGAGTGGTGGACACAAACTGTGTAACACTTCTGAGAGCAGGAATATTTCCCCAAAGGGAATGTATCCTCTTTGGAACTACGTCTCTGTGCACAGTTAGGACAAATCCTACATTAATGTGCACAGCAGCTTTTCTCCTTGAAGTCCCCTTGTTTTAACCCTCATTCTCCACCCCACTGCAATCTGTTAAAGAGGCTTTCCACAGCAGAGGAGAAGTCTGCTTAAAGGCAAATCAACTGAAAAGTACCAAGTATTCAAAAACCCTGAGGTATGAGCTCACCTAGTGTCATCTCGTATCACATGCGCCCAGACTGCATCTCAGGAAAACCGCTGGATGAGTCAGAAACAGTCAGGGAGAGAGGCAGAAGGCGGTGTGAGCTGGCCTCACGATTGCGCATGGAGAGGTGTGTTTTGGGTGGATTCAGGATGCATTGTCTTGTTTTGTGGAGGTGGTTGGACTCAGTGGGTACATTCTGGGAGTTGTTTTTTCACCCCCCCAAAACTTGTGAAAGAAGAAGGGGAGAGTCACCCATGGGACCTCTGCAACATTTGGCTTCCGTAGGCTGATTTGGGACAGTGCACTTTCCTCTGTCACTGACTCGTGATTGCTGCTTTCCATCCAGTGACGGCGGAAACAAGTGTTTAATGCCCTAGTGACCCAGCAAATATTTCAGAGGCCAGTCTTTTAAATATATTTCAGTGCTAGGTGATTGTGGGTTAATGACAGAGAAGACAAATGGAAAATAGCTGGATATTTGCAAGGAAATGAGCATAAACTGCTTATCAGATAGTTTCACAGAAGCATACCCTCTGCTGATGAAGGTAATGTAGGCAAATATTTTTTGGGGGGCTGATCCCACGAACATACCCCCTTCTTAGCACCAGCTGCCACACCCATACAATGTAACCCCACCCCCATAGCTGATTGGAATGGGCGTGGACACTTGACCCAAGCTGGGCCCCTCCGATTCCAGCCCTTTCACCCTGGGGAATTGAAAAATGGAATCTTTGAGCCCCTCGAGCAGCCATATTTGGCTCCTGTGCACAGGTCTGCTGTGAGAGCGAAGGGAGGAGATGCATAGGTCCAAGGAGAGACGAGGATGGTGTGGCCCCAGGAGCCCCTGGCTTTCCAGGGCTGGCTCCAGGCCCTCCTGAGTGTTCGTGGTGCTGTGCTGTATCTAAAATAAACCCTCCCCTCTGCTTAAAGGCTTGTGAGTGTCTGTGCAAACCATGTCCCATTATCCTAACAGAATCTCGGCCTGTTCTTACTGCTCGCAAGTGATGTGGCTGGAAACATCGCTAGGAAGCCTCCGCATCTCTGGATTGCCACGTTCCTTACAGCATTCTTCCTTTATATTTTGAAGGGTAAGTTAGCTTGAGACATTTCTCACTTCCCTCACGGGTTCTCCCACTAACGATGTCTTCTGGACCCTGCAGTCCACATGGAAGCGCCAGAGGGCAGCAAAGAGCAGTACAGCTTCCTTTCGCTCTACATTTTAAAGTTGATTGAATTTTAAAGGGAGCAAAAGGGAGAGGGGAAACACATCCTTTCTGCCTCTCTTTTTCCATTTACTCATTCATTTGAAACCTGAGGCACTATTGAAGACGCTGTAGGACCTCCTGCATCATAGTGGAGGGAGACAGGCAGTAAATAAACATACAGCTAAATTAGTTTCAGATAGTGAAGAGCCATGAAGTAGATAAAACAGGGAAGGAAGATAGATAGTGATTGAGTGTGTGTGCGCATGTGCCAGTGTGGTGGCTGCGTTAGGAGGGAGGTCAGGAAAGGGCACTTTGAGGGTGTGACATTGGATGACATGGGACTAGCAGAGACAGAAGGAACTGGTCATGGAAACGTGTGTGAGAACAGCTTGCCAGAGAGGGGAAATAGTACATTAAGAGTGCTGGGATCCCGTCCCTCCCCTCTGAACTCCCTCACTTCTTTCCTTTCATTGAATATTAAATGAGCTTCCACTAGAAGTCAGGAGCCACCTGGAACAGATCAAAAGAAGAATAGGACAGCATTTTGCCTGGGAGGAATTCAGAGTAGATAAGGAGAAAGAGAAGCAAGCCATTAAAACACCGGGGTTCTGTCCAGGACAGAAGGAAGTATAAAGTGTTACTGGAAAGACAGGGGAACACACAAGAGGCTGGAACTACCTGCAAGTTTCCCTAAACACCTGCCAGCAGCTGGGTCCTTGAAGGAGAAGGTTGAGCCTCTAAAGGACCAGAAAGTTGTTTAGTTCCAGTGTAATGCTCTTTAGCTTAGCTGCCTTTGAAACAGAGTGGGAAACTTATTGGAACAAGCCAACAAAGCACACCGTATCACACACTAACAGGGAAACTCAGTAGAAAATTGGAATGGATTCAAGCTGCTGAGAAAACAGGAAAGGCGGCATTTATTTGCAAGACTAGGATGCTGACATTTAAAACACACACATACACGGAGCACTCAGGAGGATGGAGGGCAAAGGGAGGACTTGGCAGTCATCCCTGACAATGCGTAATCCAAGAACAAAAGTTCTGCAGAACAAGGAAAAAAACCTTAACGTAGCACAGGGTCAGAGTGAACTCTTTGGTAGTTATGTAACTGATTAAAGGTTTAAAGGAAACTATGTATTTATTTAATGGTATGACTCATTTAAATGGAACAGATTTAAAAAACCCCACAATGATTAGGTTTTCCATTTATTGTTGTTGCGGGTTCATATGATAATCAACGACACTGCAGTCCAAAAATATGGGAACCGCCAACAGAATGTGTCTCTGTAAGGACAAAAGAAGGACAGGTTGTAACATTTGAATAGTGTCAGAGGAAATGCTAACTCAGGCCTCTCTGTTCTGCGCGTCCTCAGACTCCAGCTGGTGGTGAGTAGGTGTTGGGTGTTAGGTAAACGGAAGGAGTGACTGGTGGTAGGAGGTGTGAATGCCAGAACGCAACTGGGGTTTGCGGTAAACACCAGAAAGAGCACGGAATAGAGGCGCTTTAATTACTATGTCAGAATAGGATTGATTATAGGGTAGCCAGATGTCCCTCTTAAAGGAAATAGTCATTCTATAAACATTTGCCTCAAGAAGACTTTAAGGGAAAAGACTTGGCGAGGTCTGCTTCATGGCAGAGTTCCTGCTACTTGGTCAATTTGTTAAGAAAACCTGGGAGCTTGGCTCAGTGCTGCATTTTTCCCTCTGGACTCAGGCTGATGTGCTGTGAGCGCAGCTCTGCCCGGCTCCCCAGGGCCAGGCTGTGTCCCTGCAGCTGAAGGCTTGCCGTGGCCAGCAATAGACACAATTTAGATCCTCCAACCTAACCTTTATCAGTAATAAATGCAATATTTTGGCCTCTAAATATTTAGTCTTTTGTCTTATTTCTCAATAGGTTCAGAACTCAGGCTGGGAAGCAAAAACATCATTACTGAGACCCCAACAGAGTCCCAGAGAGGAACCTCACAGAGTCCTCCAGAGCTACTGCGTTTGAGATTCAGCCAGAGGCCCATGCGCCTGCCCTTATGCATGGACAAGTCTTACCCTTTAGAACAAAGGAAACACTCTGTGGTTTCTGATACTATTCTGCAGTCCCAAGGAGAGACAATCTGAGTGCCAGGTGTGAATTGGTAGTTGAAGCACTTCTCACCTGAGTGAGTCTAGGCAGCATGTCGCAGGGCCAGAACGGGGACTCAGGAGAGACAGCCCTGCTGGGAGGCCGGCTAGGCTTTTAAAACACCACTGATGCCCTTATGGCCTGGAGTGTCACAGAAACAAGAACTGCAACAACAAAAACAAACAAACCCCCGAACTCATCCCAATGCAAAACAAACAAAACCCAAAAGAAATAGAGCCAGCACTTTAACTGATGGTATGTGACACATATATAGGAGGCTAGTTCCTGTACTAAGAAATAAAACAACAAGACATAAGTTCTGTATACACTTCACAGTTCACAAAGCACTTCAGACACATCTACTTTGCCCTGCTTAACCTTGTAGGATAGTATTACAGCTATCTCCATTTGCATGAAAGGATGAAAAGAGAAAGAAAAATGGAAAAGAATAGAGGGGTGCTAGAGAGACGGAGGCAGGAAATTAGACCAGATCATGGGGGGTATGCCTGGGACCACCACGTGCAGTTGTGGTTGGCTCTGTGCTACACAGTCATATAGGGTGGTCTTAGAGACATAGCCAGATTACAAGATCACAGAATTGTGATGTTATTGTTGTTTGTATCTCCAACCACAGTAGATTCCAGAAATAAGTTACACTACCAAGTGAAGCAATGATTCTGCCACTCAGTGAGTTCCATTGCCCAGGTTTCATGCACAGGGTGCTGACGGTCTTGGGGTTGTAGTACCAGGGCTTCTCTCCTTATCTGGCCTTGCACACCAGAGGGAGATTTTCCCCATACATGTCCATATGCAGCTTTCTGGGGCAGTCTGGTCAGGGTGGAAAGAAATTTCATTCATTGAGCACCTCCAACAGAATGGAAACACATACATTATCTTCTGAAATACTCTTAATGACCTATGTGGTAGGAATATGCAATTTTATATAAGGGTGGGAAAAAGTAGCTTTACAGTTGTGAGTACACAAAACACAGTTTATTCTTGTATTATTATTATTATAGTCATCACCTACCTGTCTTTTGTCCACCCCTGTAAATGAAGCATTTGAGACACACAGGCTACCTGACTTACCCAATCTATTTCTGGCCTTAAATGGCTTCTGAAATGTCTAGAAGGAACAGGGCAAACATTCAAGTTAATGAAAGGAGTTAGCAAAAGGAGAGTGCTTGCTGAAGACAGAGGTAGAATAGGTAGAGAGAAAGGTGCAGATACGTGAAATATGATGCTGTACTTTGAAATACCAGGGACAAAAGCCATGTGAGTGCTTGCCAAGGACTGACCGAGCTTGCAGCAATCAGTGAAGAGTCTGCCTGAGAAGAAAGCTGCTCAGGAGGGAAGTGTGCCCGAGAAAAGCCCCTGAGAGGTGAGTCCCCTACAGACGGGGAGCCCAAAGGCAGCAGCCACCCCGGGACGGAGAAGGGAATAAATGTTGCTCTGGGCGTCACAATTGGGAAATCACCAGTTTCCATAGAATGCAGAGTGACATTAGAGTGCTATGGGAATGGAGTGTTTTGAGAGGCAGATTAACTGAGATAACGAAGTTGTTTTTAAAAAATAAGTTTTGCTTTTTATATTGGGAATAAAATAGGCAGAATTAGAAAAGTATCATGGAAACCTTGTGCCTGCCCCTGCTTCAGGAACGACCAACATTTGCCACACCAGCGCCCTTGGACTCGCCACCAGTTTTTTCTGGAGGGTTTCAGATGAGTCTCTGTCATTGTGCCACTGCACCTGTGGACACTCCAGTATGCATTTCTACAAGAAAAAGATATTTCAATTCAATTGCAATACTACTCTCACACCTAACAAAACTAACAATAGTTTCTTAGCGTCATTCTTAATTTCTTAATATTACTCAATCTCCAACCTATGTTAATATTTGCTGAATTGTCTTATAAAAATCCTTTTTTCCCTAATTGATTAGTTTGAATCAAGAGCACAAAAAGCCCACACATTGCATTTGGTGGTCATGTCTCATTGTGGAGTTTCTCACCCATATCCGCTGAATACTTTCCGAGAACCTCTAAAACCAATGTTTAGGGTCAGGGTGCTATAACCAAACTAACCACAGTACCACACTAGGATATCAAACATGGGGAGAGCTTAAGAGTTGCAATTAATTTAAAATGATAGATTTTGAGAAAGAAGTAAAAGTGTCGTGCCCAGTCTACACATCAACTACAAATGAAAATGTAGCATTACAGTGGAGAAACTCAGCAGACATCGACAGAGGGATCAATAAAAACATCCCAGTAATAAGACAGATCAACATTAGGAACCCTTGGATATGATGAGAAGAATACAATATCAGAAAATACATAATGTGATTCCAGAAGTATTGGACAAACCCAAATTTTACAACCTAACTGACCAGAACTCTTTGAAAGTGTCAAGTTCCTGAAAGAGTGAGAAACTGGTATAGGTGCAGGAGATGAGAAGACATGCCAGCTAAATGTAATGTGGGGTTCTGGGTGGGATTCCTGAACCCGAAAAAAACGTTAATGGAAAAAATGGTGAAATTCGAGTAAGGTCTGTAGTTTAGTTCATAATATGGTACCTATGTTAATTTCCCACTTTTGATAATTATACTATGATCATGTAAGGGAAAAGAGAGAAGAGATATAAGATTTTTTTTGCACTATTTTTGCCACTTTTCTCCAAGTCTAAAACTATGTGAAAATAAAAAGTTAAAAAAAGAAGTCTGACATACTCTTTTACTGTATGTGTTGGTTTCTGCAACCATGAAATCATCCAAAAATGCTCAACAGCTCCTGCAGGCTGAGGCAAGCCAGGATTTTATTTAAACAACCAGCCAGGATGTCAGTTGGTTTTTCTTTGATGCTGGCTGTCCTGATGTGTGGGCAGCACAGATCATGGTCACCTCTCCGGGCACTGCCTGCTGTTCCACATCCTGTTCATGGTCACCATCATCACTGGCACCCACATAGGTCTTTCCTGTTAGAGACCTCCTTCTCTAACAGTTTCCTATGTGCTCTGCTTCCCACTCCTACTGGTTCTGCCTCTCCGAACCTGAGCCCCAGGCCTGGGGCTGTACCTCCAGTCTTACCCCTTCCAAGTGAACCAGGCTACTCCCTCCATCCAATCCGGTCAAGGTCAAGGAGGCTTTGGGAGATGATGACTACCACACTTCCAATGGCAGTGGGCCATGTAAATGTCATTTCCAGGTTCTGACAAGAAGAGCCTTGTGATGTGATTTCTGTACCTACTCCCTGCCAGCAACCCGAGCAGTGGGCTGGACTCTGAGTGGAATGACCTTGTAAGAAGGGCAGCCCTGCCTGTCTTTCAGCAGGTGGGAGGGAAGGGAATGGAGGTCCAAAGGACAGGGCTGTCTCATAGATGGGGACAGTTCAGGCATTTCCATTCTTCCCCTGGATGGTAGTATTGCTGATTCTCTGCTTCCATCCTCACATCTCTCCTAAGCAGGGAGGCTGTGCTCCCCACAGCCAGTCTGCTCTTTTTTTGAAGTGGGTCTGGGGATTTCAGAGGTTGTGAGTATAGATGTGGGACACCACGTAAAGTCATTGAGGACAGGGACAGTGTTGTAATCTGTAATCTTTATAAAGCCAGAACTTGGTTGAATGCTGGCACCTAGTAGAATCTCAATAAAACTGCATCGAAAGAAGGAATGAATGATGAAGGAAGGCCGTTCCATTCCATATCATTTCCTCAGCAATTTTTCAGCTTGGACCTTCAGCAGCCCAGTGGCCATCTCCCCAAGTCAGTTTTCCTAAAACAGAAGGCTTTCTGAGTCCTCCAACTCCCTGCTTCCTAAAGTTTGGGAAGTGGCCCAGGGGTGCTCTTTGGCTCAAAGAGGAGCTCGTTCTTCGAAGAGCCTTTGCAGTTCCTTGGTTTCCAGAGCACCATCCTGTGAAGAAGCTGGCTGAACAGAGCCAACCGTTGCCTTTCCTTGGGTGCACAATTCTTGGTCTTTGCTGCCAGAACTGTTCCTGTTTTGGAGAGCTCAACATTTACAAGCTCCACTATTCATTCAATCAATATTCACACCAATTCTTATTGAGCTCCTTCTGTGTGCCAGGCCAGGAACTGGGGATGCAATGTGGGAAAAGACAGGTCCTGATTTTTCCCCAGGGATGAGCTATTCTACACATCATAGCTGTTCTGTGATCATTGGGAAACACCATCGGCATCAGCTTGACCTTGGTCACAGATGTCTGGGGAGGGGCCCTCTCCATTCTCTCTGATGGGAGCAGTTCACTTCCCCCGGTGCCCCAGCCATCTTTACCCTGAGCCTCAGAAACTGATGCTCTTTCCTTTAAGACACTGAAGACCAGTCCCTCAGAGAAGGCCTAGAGCAGGGATCAAGATTTCTTTGGATTGGGGTCCTGCTGGCTAGGATTCTGGCTGGAGTAATCCCATTCTTGGATCTGGATCTTGGGCTCATTTTGAACAATTGACAAATGGGTATGAGCTATAATGCTGTAACCAGAGCACCAACCAGATAATCAGAAGTTTCTAGGAAACTTCTCAAGGAAAACCCATAGATGAGTGAGTGGCCCAGGGTGAGGTCATCTAGGAAGCCAGATTCCTTCTGTCTTGTTGTGTCATCAGTTTCAGGGACTGGACTTTGTCGTCATGGCTGAAGTTGCCTCACCTGGACCAGGCTGGGTTTTAGCCCACAGGAAGGTAGCAAAGAAAGAAGAAAGCATGTGACCTATAAATTGTTCACATCATTTCCATTCATGTCCTATTGGCCAGAACTTACTCCCAGGGCTATTATTAGCTTTAAGAGAGGCTGGGAACTGTAGTCTCAGCTGAGTGACTGTGTTCCAGGTCAGATTTCCAGGGCCTGGGAGTGAAGGGAGGAGAGGGGGATGGATACAGCTTGACAACGACCAGACTCTATCGTCCTCCTTTAGTCCTTTTCCCACTGTCCAGGTTGTTCTTTTTTTTTACTTTTGAATATGTTTATTATAGTGTTACTTTTTTACCATAATATTGTTTTTTAATTATTTATTCTTATTATTTTTAACTTTTTATATTGTTGTTCAAGTAGCCCAGATTGTTCTTGAATCCTTACATTATCAACCTTCAAACTTCATTCCCGTGTTCCCAAGCCTGTGGTTGTCTCTGTGGACTCCTGGACCCGGCCTGCTCCAGTCTGGTTCTTCTCGCTCTTCCTCTAAGCCCTGTGAGGAACTTGCGTGGGATGGGGGCCTTCTGATGGAAGAGGGTGTCACCAAGAAAGAAACAAGAGGGTGACAGGGTTGGGCCATTCACGGCCAGATGCACTTATTCTATTTTATTGTCTTTATTTTTTCAGATCCACCTATTTGACAGCTGTTGCAGGCTCCCTCTGTCCATTAGCTTAGAGAACGTCCAGGGATAAAACGTGTATGGAGATATTTCTGAGACATCTCGGGGCTTACAGTTCGGAGGCAGAGCAGCTAGGTGTGAGCACTAGAGGGACGGTCCAAGTATAAGGTAGAGACTCTGCCGACCATGATTAGCCGTGATTTCATCTTCCCTTTCCTCCTGCACCTCCTCATCGTCAGCCTCGCCAGCTTTACTGAAATCATTATGACTGCTATTTGCTGCACACCGCCAGTGATGGCACCACACACTCGTCATTGCTTTTAACCTCCACTCCAACCCCAGGAGGTAGGCAGCGTAATTATCTCTCTCTTCTGACTTGGAAAACTGAGGCACAGAGAGATAAGAACCGACTCTATACGGTGGTCATAAGGATTAAATGACACAGTTCAGATAAGGACATCTAGCTCAGTGCTGGGAAAGCACCAAGGACTCAATAACTATATGAGCTTTTATCGTTTTAACAGAGGAAGAAACTGGCTTACAGAAGACAGGTGCTTTGCTAGTGTTGGCTCCAGAATTTACATATAGGAGGGGAGTAGGGTGGGGATCTGGTTTGGGGTGTTTGGGGCTGCTAGGGCACTTATGAAGCTGTTGTTTGCACAGAAGCACCGTGTTAACTTAGCTTGTGCATAACAAGAATGCCCAAATTTTCTAGTATGGGTATATTCATCCTTCACATAAGATCGAGACTATCTCAATTGTTCACTACAATGATGATTACTATCCTCATCTGGAACAGCTAGAGGTCTGAGGTAGATCATGTGGGGCTAAGGCCCTCCAAGTTACCTTTTGGTGCCACCACGGTCATGGCCCAGGCTGGTGAGTGACGGAGCCATGATCTGAGAGCAGCCCTGACTCTGGAGCCCGTGTCCTCACTATGGCCCTGAACCTCCTCTGGGAGCTGGCAGAGACGTGACTGAGCAGAGGTTAGGTTTGCCCTGGGCCTGGCCTCCCGCCTGAGGAGTTGGGGGTGACGAGCACCCACACACCTGTGACTCTCTCTGGGGTCGCCACCACTGTTTCTCCCAAGCAAAATGGAGACACAGAAACCCAAAAGGTAGATGGCTCTTTCGTGAATTTTACACTCCTAGCACATAAAATGAGCCTGGACTGGATCTCTTTACCATTCTCCAAATGGTTCTGGAAATCTGTCTCTCACCATTAGGTCAAATCTGCTGTCCGCCCAGGAAACTTCCTGGCTGCAACAATCTCCACGTAATCAGAATTTCCATTCTCCCCTGCAAGGGCCCAAGGTGCTCTCATCTCCTGGAGGCAGTAATTGTACAGCCTTCCTGGCTTCCCCCAAGGGGTTCTACAGTGTTGGACAGTTGCTGGCTAACCACAGGCAAGGCTGGGGTTTTACAAACAAAGGCTTTGCAAATCTGCAGGGAATATCAAAAACACCAGTGTGTAAAGGCCTGCCTCAGATTCTGCTCAGAGCTAAGAGCAGTTTTTGATGGGCTCTGAGTGAAAGACAAAGCCAGTCTTGCCCCAAGGGTGACGGATGGCTGGCTCCAGCCTCTCTCTCAAGAAAGATCCATTTATTCCTTGGCCACCAGTATTTACTGAGCATCTACTATGTGTCAGATAGCACCTAAGCTGGAAATATGGTGACTTGCACAGCTCCTAACTCAGGGCTCACTGTCCTCTGTAGGGGACACAGGTGCACAATGAGACAGGTGCTGTATTTTCTTCATATTGGGCCCAAGTCTGGGAGTTTGTTCATTTAGCTTATTTTGCACTTTTCATGCATCCTGAGCACTTGCTGAGTTAGATGCTGGGGGACGACATCAAGAAAGCTGTTTCTGCCCTCAGCCTCTACTGTCTAGGGCGAGAACAGCCTGGGCACAAACAACCAAAGAGCCGGGTGCTGCCAGGTGGTGTTGCCAAGTGCAATGGTTCATTTCATGGTCAACTTGAATGGGCCCCAGGGTGCCCAGGTATTTGGTTGAGGAGTGTTCCTGGGTGTGTCTGTTAGAGTGCTTCTGGGTGAGATTAATATTAGACTGGTAGACTGAATTAAGCAGGTTGTCCTCATCAAAGTTGTTGGCCTCACCCAATCCTTTGAGCACCTGAATAGAATATAAAGGGCTGAGTACAGAAGAATTCTCCCTCCGCCTGGCAGTCTCTGAGCTGAGACACTGGTCTTCTCCTGCCGTCAGACTTGGACTCAGGCTGAACTCACACTGTCAGCTTTCCTGGGTCTCCAGCTTGCCCACTGCAGGTCTTGGACTTCTCCGCCTCCACAACTGTGTGAGCCCACTCCCTGTAGTTTACCTGTCTATCTACTTATCTAATTAATTCTATTTCTCTGGTGAGACACGATTATACAGCACCCAATAACGGGAGCCCTTGAAATGTCTGGTGCATTGTACTAAGTGCCCTTGTAGGTTCTTTGGGCTTTGAGAAGCCGGGACACTGAGGACTGACTCAGACTGTGGAACCATCTGGGCTGGGCTCCTCTGCTGCCCTCCCTTCCTCTCTTCTTTCCCCTCTCCTCTCCTTTTGACCTCCCCTGCCTCCTCCCTCCACCTCTCTTCCCTCTTTCTCTTCCTCTTCTCTCCTGTCTTCGATTCCTGTCCCTTTCTCTGTTTCTTGCCTTCTCCACATACTTCTGGCTCTCTTTATTCTTAGATTCTTGTCTTTCCCTTAAAACACAGATTACTGGTTATGGCCAGATGGAAATATTTCACACAAAGGTGCGAATAATCAATAAGAATTAAAGCGTTGCTAGCCCCCTACCCCAGGATTGGCGATCTTTTCTTCAGCAAGGAAACAAATCCTTAGCTAAAGAGCTGATGCTTCATGGGAGAAAATGCGGATGTGGGCCAAGGAGTGGGTGCCTGGGGGCTAGTTTCCTGGCTGTGGAGCCATCAGATCTTCCAGACTGCAGCATGCATGGATCTTAAATACCCTGGCAGAGACTTGGACTCCACTTCTGGTTTCAGCCAAAGAGGGAGAGGCCGGGTCACAGAATCTGCCCAGGTCAGGTCCACAGCCCGATCCTAGGAAAGCTCAGTTTACCCATGGGTCACCTGCACCACAACCTCCACCAAGTCAGCAGCCACAGCATTCTGATCTCCCCGCTAAGAAGGCTCGTGCCAAAACATAAATGGCCGGCTGAGGGCGCTGTTACTCCACAATTTTTCAGTACAAACTGCAGTCAGCTAACGAAGGTGTCCAAGATTTCCTTTGTTTTGGGGGCTCAACCAAAGGATACCTCTGGGAAAGAGGGGCAACACATGGTCCCAGATACTCATCTGAAATGGAAAAATAGAGGTGGAAAAACTATATATTCTGAAAATACCTTGATGTGTGATGATTTAGAAATTTTAATTGGGCACTTGCTTCATTGAGCAGCATGGAGTGATGTTGGAGAGCCGGCCTTGCTGGCCCAAGGAAGTCGGGGTGTGGGCCCCAGTGGCACACCCACTGGCTGGGTGGCTTGTCCAGTGATTGTGTCTCTGGGCTTCAGCCTTGTCATCTGCTTCAAAGGGCACTGGTGAAGGTTAGGGGAAAGAGGCACAGATCACTTCCTGGCATCCTGCCGGGGCACAGAGCTAAAAAAGAACCCAACTCTATTATCATTAAATTCTATTCACCAAAATAAAAAAAGAGACCAAGAAGGTAACAGCTGCCTGCCAACCAAGTGGAAGTTGAACTGGGGTTCAAGGCTGTACACCCGGACGAAAATGAAAGGAGTGTGTAGACAGAGGGATCGGCCAGGTCAGGTCAAGCAAAGAAAATGCCACCAGCAAGGGTATTTCTTCCTCCTTCTCCCGTATAACATTCTGCGTCAGTGCTGCATTCGTAGGCTCGCCTGGCTGAGACCCAGCTTCTTTCAGTATTACTCTCAACCTTGTCACCTTGAGTGACTTTCACTCTCACTCCCTTTTGCTTATTCAGACAGCTGCTTACCCAGCCAGAAGGGCAAAGTGATGACCACAATATAATGCGGGTTTGGGAACTTAAGAGGAAAGGAACAACGATCAGTTAGCAAATTGTTATACAGCCATGTGGACTCCAGGGTTGGTATAACGAGGAACTCAGTATGTGTGGCAATTATGCGCACTTGAGTTGAGTTTTAGAAAACCATATAAAAGAAACATTAGTTCCTCTTTTAAAAAGTCTATGATGGCAAGCAGCATTCTGTCAGCAATCATTCCGCCGCACTATTTTAAGGGTTGGGCTCTGTCAATGCGTTTTAACCACTAAAGAAAAGGAAATCTAACTGGGGGGTAAGGTACTTGTCAGAATGGCAGCTTAGGAGTTTTGTACTGACAGGTGCTGGTGAAAAGCTGATTAATTCCACTCAAGAATATAATAGGCTACATTTGTTTAGCACTGCATATGGTACCAAGTACTTTTATATAAACTCTCTCACTCGATGTTCCCAACCACCTTTTGCCATACGAAGAGGACAAAGTATTATTCCCTTCATTAAGAAAAACAGCTTTACTGAGATATAATTCACATACCAAACAACACACCATTTAAAGCGTACAAGTCAATGGTTTGAAGCACATGTGCAGATATATGCAGCCATCGCCACAATTAATTTTAGAACATTTTCATCACCTCAAAGAGAAACCGCATTAGCTGCCACTCCCTCTGTCTTCCCCCTATGCCCTTCTCCCCCTCCTCCCGGCCCCAAGCAGCCACTAGTCCCCTTTTGGTCTCCACAGATTTGCCACTTCTGGACATTTCATACAACTGTGTTCACATAATATGTGGTCTTTTGTGGCTGGCTTCTTTCACTGAGCGACACGGTTTCAGGGTTCAATCGCGTTGCAGCCCGTGTCAGGGCTCTGTTCCTTTTCATGGCTGAGTAGTAGTCCAGTGTGTGGAGACAGCACGCTTGTCAGTTGGTGTCCATCTAGGTTGCTTCCACCTTCTGTTCATTTTGCATGATGTGTCTATAGACGTTCCTGTTCAAGTTCTGCATGTGGGTGTTGGCACGTGCTTTCATTTCATTTCTGCTGCACATGTGCCTAGGGGTGGGGTTGCTAGGTCTTATGGTGACTCAGTATTTGAGGTGCTCCCGATTCTTCTCCAAAGGGTCTGCATTTTACATTTCTCTCAGCAGCAGAGGAGGGTTCTGATTTCTCCACTCCTTGCCAATGCTTGTTATTACGTGACTTTTTCATTCTACCCATTCTAACAGGTGTGAAATGGCATCTCATTGTCACTTTGAGTTGCACATTGTATAGGTCAAACATTGATTCATGTGTTTATCGACCATGCGAATATCTTCTTTAGGTATATGGAGAAATGTCTCTTCAGATCCTTTGTCCACTTTAAAATTGGGTTGTCTTTTTTACTATTGAGCTGTAAGAGTTCATTATATATTCCATATATAACACTTTATTGAATAATTGATTTACTAATATTTTCTCCAGTTTGGTTGGTTGTCTATTAAGTTTTTGGAAAGTTCCTTTCGAAGGATAAACATTTTCCATTCTGATAAGTTTCCAGAGATTTGAAAGGTATTTTTCAAAGTAGTCTTCATCAGTTTTGCTGGGGACCCGGTTCACAGATCTTCTCGTGCTGTCGTGGGAGCCGTGTCAGTGTTATTTAATAGATGGGAACCACGTTCCTCCATCTGCGAGCCTGGGGGTGGCACGGAGGAAGGAAAGTCGCTCAGGGTCAGGAGAGGACAAGTGCCGGATCGTGGAATTTCAGGGTGGTGAGGAACGTTCGGTGTTATCTGGACCGGATTTTATTGGATAGAGCAACCTCTCCACAATCACCCTTAGATGTGGTCCTTCAGACTCTACCTGAACACCCCCAGGAATGAGGAACTCAGTGCCATTAGCTCAGACTAAATGTGATCCCCATGAGCAACATAACTATGTAAAACCAAAACGGCACGTGCCTGGCAAGGTCTGCTGCAGGTACGAACAAAAGGGGAACCAGAGACAATGGGTTCTCTGGAATCCTAAACAACCTTATGTCACCAGCGGGTCCTGGGCACGCTGTGAAAAGGCAGCTAGCTGTTCTTGGATACCAGGTGCCAGAGAGACTGCTCTAATTTTAGAGTTAACATAGTGCTTACTAAAGAGGTCCAGGACTCATGGGTCTGGAATGTGACGTGCTTTCGCCCTTGGGCTCCTGTCCTGCTGTTCATTCTGCTCCCACCATTTTCTGAAATTGAGAGGGGGAGAACCAGCCCATGGAACCAGCATGTGCCTGAGGGATTTGCCAAGAAATAGAATTCAAATGCCAACCTTGAGAGACAGAGTTGGTGATGGCCACTCTCCGATGGGCTAAGAGCTTGTTTTCATGGTGGCATTGTGCTGATGAGCCTCCACCCATTCCAGATCCCTCCTCTGCCCTCCTCTGCCATCTCTTGGTCCCAGAGGCTGAATCCAGCTGAGGACATCAGCTTGCAGTTGTGGCCAGACTATGGGGAGCACCAGCAAATCAGAGAGTAAGAAGAGAGAGGCTGAGGTATTGCTTCCTGGCTCTGGAACCTGACCTCTGGCTGGAGCTGTGGCCCCTACCCTGTTCCAAATCTAGCAGCACAATTTCCTGTCCTTGTCCTGCTGGGACCAGGAGTGCTGCTGGCAGCTGTTTTCTGGGTGTCTCACCATCTTAGTTTGTACCTCAACACGCATACCTTTGAAAGAGACCGTCACTGACGTCTCTATTAAATTCAAGTGGGGGGATTCTAGTTCCTATCTGACAGATTCCTTGTTACCATCTTGCCATGGTAACAATGTTCCTTCCATCTCCTCCAATGGGGAAAGCAAGCAAGCCCCGTGTTGCTGTCCCAGCACTAACTCTGGGGGACCTCATAGGTCATCTGGGTCCCAGGTAAACAAGAAGGATGACTCTGTACATATCCCACCCTGGAATTTCAAGCCTCTTTTGGATACACGAGTCTGTTTATTGCACAAGCTTCTTCTGGAGGTAGAAGAGCTAACATTTGTACTTGGAGTCAGATCTTGTTTTCCCTGCCTCAGTGTGAAATACGCAGTCTTTGTACCATCATGGAATAGGGGGAAATTTCAACACAGAGAGCACGACATCCTTGTTTAATTTTGATCATTTTCCTCTGAATTCTGTCTCCAAATCTGAGCTAATCAATATGTTTCCTTTTGCCTGAGCAAGAACTTAAAGTATTATTTTAAAAAAATGTTTAAGCAGAGGAAAAAGCAAACTGCCTTCTAAGGTTGTGTTAATTCTCCTAAGCTTGTCTTTTGTATTCTCAGCCAAATGACTAACCTTTTGTTTATAAATAGAGGGGGCTTCCCAAGACCTAGAGACCTGTCATGTCACAAGCTAGCCCAGGCTATATTTTTACCAAGTGGTTCGCTGGCATACTGGCTTGAATCTTTTATTTATTTATAGTGACAGTAACATATTTGGTGCTTACACATCCTCCTAAAAGCCTGATAACCCCAGTTATCTCATGCTGTAAGTGGCCCAGTTTTCACTGAGTTAGAAATGAGTGTGTGTGTGGAGGGGGAAGGGAGGCAGGGAACACTTCAATTTGCCCACAGTTTCCTAATGGAAGTGTGTCTTTGGAGCGGCGCTGTTGGCTACCACGGACACCTGTGAGTTCTCCACAGAAGCTGTCAGGTCAGCTTAGAGGCATCAGTGATGAAAATCCTGAGCTATTTCTGGAGTACGTGATTGATGTTTCACAAAGAAGATGACAGTTTGATGGGATCCAGGCTCGATGGGATAGGAGTTAATGAGGATAATGATGATGATAATGATATTTACATTACACCTTTCTTCTCAGTTCTTTTATTTCATTTGCCTCAAAAATGTCCCTTTGGAGGAGGGAAAGGTATTATTAATCTGTTTTTCAGGAGAGAAAATATAGAGTTAATTGCCCAGCTTTCAGGTTCCATTTTAGTGAGAAGAGATGCTTAAATGACACCTTAAATGTGGAGAAATTAATCAGGAGAAACACCAGTCTCAATTCCCATGCATCCAAACAATACAATGCTGCCATACCGAGCTCCAAGTAGCATCCCTCCCTGGCCCAAAGTCCTCAGGGGCTCCGCACAGACTTCTGAATTCAGTCTACCTTAGCAGGCATGGCCCGGGACATTCTGACCTACATGATCTCACTATGCTCTTGTATTTTCCCATATTTCAGCCAAACCAGTCCACTTGCTTGTCCTGACAACCACCTGCTCTGAGGCACCCTGTTCTCCTTTCATAATGTTCAACACACATGGAATTAACAAGGAAGACTTGTTTCATACTTGTCTTCCTATTTGGATGTAAATTCCAGAAAAGCAGGTACTGTTACCGTTGTGTTACTAGGGCCTAGCAGACTTAACTGGCACACCGTAGGTGCTTCTGAAGTGCACACCCACAGCCACGCCTTCGCCTGTGCTCTTCCTCAGCTTCCACTGCCTGCACTCTCATCTCTGCCTGTTGAAGCCAGAGCTGTCCGTCAAGCTCCGATCAAACCCGACTCCTCCTTGGGAGCCACCACCGTCCTTTCTGGTTTTCACCTCACCTCACCCCCGCCCAAACTGTCAGCTCTTGAAAGACAGGAGCTATACCTGTCGCCAGGCACAGTGTGAGCATGTTGAACATGTTTTCACTTGTCGAAAACTATCGCTGGCCAGCCTTCTTCATTCAGAAAAATTCCCATTTCCAGAGTCTGCAGCTCATCACGAAAGGGAATTTTTCTCATGCTTATCTTCATTCTACTGGAAGGCTGGGAGGAAGGTCAGCCAGGGAAACCCTGCCAACTCATCCTTCACAAAGTCTGTCCCTTCTCTTTGAGGAGCACTCTGGCACGTGGGGGGAGGGTTGCATTTCCCACTGGGGTCCAGAGCAAGTTTGCGGGGGTAGCTGTTGGCATTTTTTTGTTTCATTGTCTGTATCGTTCATTACCAACCTAAATATGGGAGACCTAATCAGTGCAACCGCAACTGAGGAGATGTGAGTAAATCAATGACTTCTTCAAGAACATTAGTACTGGTCTGTGCTAACAAATGGGGAGCATTTGCAGGCACTGTTCAGTAACGATAAGAAGATACCAGATTGAACTAACTTTGGGTATGTGTGAAACCTTAGAAGCAACACATTTTTTCGACAGCTTGAAGACCACCTCCCCCCTCCCCCAGGTACTGGCAACACAGGCATACCGAACATCTGTGTTATAACACTCTATGGAAGTTGGAAAGAGCTGCTTCAACAACCATATCGTGGAATATTCAGGGCTCTTACAATTGATGCTGTGGATCTGCATTTATTGACATGGGAAGATGGCCGCAATGTATCGGTAAGTGAAGGCAGCAGGCTATAAACAGCATAATTATGCAAAATTATTCCATATTTATATCTGTATCTGTTCATGGATGCATGGATATTCTCCAAAATGTTAATAGTAGCTATCTCTAGGTGATGAAATTTTGGGTAACTTTTTCTTTCCTTCTGTTTTTACAGTTTATTTGTATTGTTTGCATTTTATTTTTGTAGTGGGCAGCTATTTCTATGATCAGAAAAAGAAAACAAAGCTACTTTTAGCTAGAAAAAAATTGTTGAAAATAAAAAGGCTTATTAAAAAATCTTCACATTTCCTTTTGATGTAGTCTCATTTATTTTCTTTTGTTACTCTTGATTGAGGAGGTATAACAAATTTTGCTAAGAGAAATGTCAGATTTTACTGCCTATATTTTCTTCTAGGAGTTTTATGGTTTTGAATCTTACGTTTAAGTCTTTCATCCAGTTTGAGTTTATTTTCATATGTGGTGTAAGAAGGTATTATAGTTTTATTTTTTGCATGTATCTGTCCAATTTTTCCAATACCATTTATTGAATAGACTGTCTTTATCCCATTGTATGTTCTTGCTTCCTCTGTCATTCCATCTGGTTTCACTTATATGTGGAATCTAAAGAACAAAATAAATGAACAAACAAAATAGAAACAGACTCTAGCTACAGAGGACAGATGGATGGCTGCCAGATGGGAGGGGTTTGGAGGACTGGGTGAAAAAGGTGAAGGGACTGAGAAGCACAGACTGGCAGTTACAGAAGGATGTAGAGCACAGCACAGGGAATGCAGTCATAGTATTGTAATAACTATGTATGGTGCCAGCTGGGTACTGGAAATATCAGGGGAAACACTTCGTAAAGTACATGATCGTCTAACCGCTATGCTGAAACTGATCCAAAATAATGTTGAATGCAAACTGTAATTGAAAAATAAAATTTAAATTATAAAAGTCTTCAAATTTCCTAAAAGATGCTTCCTGTAAATCAAACAAAAACAACCCCCTCAAACTCTCGTATGAGAGAAGAAAATAATTGTTTAACTGCTTCCATAACTGAGCCATATAATGTACCGACCACACCTAGGAGCTAAGTGAACAAGGTAAGCCTTTTTAAAGAGGAGCATGTGTGAAATCAAGCCCCCGTCCTAGCATGGGGATGTGCATCCTGTTTAAGTGCCTGCAGTATAAAGCATCTCTTCAACTATCATTTTCATTGAAGCCACCGATGGCAGTTGATTCACAGGTACAGTATTTCTAATTCCTTAGCTTATAAGAGTAGAGAGAAAAGTTCCTATCTCTGATGGCAAAGAAATGATGACTTAATTCACCATTGCAGTTTCTGTTAAAAATAAAGACAGACATACGAGGTTGGTCACAGTACAACCGACACTTTATTCCACTGTGATTGGCATACTTGTAGGATCAGGACAGCAAGGGACTAACTCAGTGCAGAACTTCTCTGGACTAAAGGGCTGTGGAAGGCATTACTGGTTTTGGCACACGGAGCGGGTGACCGTACACTGGCTGGAACAAGATGGTCAGTGAAAGAAAATGCACAAACCTAACACCATGTGGAAATCATATCTGAGTTCTGTAGAATGTTAAGAGTAAATAATTACAAGGACTAACATGCAGCTCTAGATAAGTCACAGTATTCATCTACAGACTATTTTCTCCCCTTAGAGACGAGGAGACGGCCTCAGTAATCTATCTGTTCACAGTAGTTTAAAAGAGCGATCAATACACATTAGAGAGATCTGCCTGTTGATTTCTATAGCAATCCATCACAGTTGAAGAAATAATGCTAAATAATGTGCTTTCTCTATATTGTTCTCGTTAACTTGAATCTGACTGACCAAGTAATTCAACTTTTACCTACCTAAATACAACTACTAATGTCTTTATCATGTCACAAAGCAGTTTTTGTTAGTTTATCCCTATAAATCACAATGGATGAGAGGGGGCCCTATGCCACAGGTTGTTTTTCTTCTGAAAGGATAACATCAAGCTGATGAGAAGATGAAAGAAGTACCATTACTATGCTGCGCACATTTTAGATTTTCACATCATCATATCACACAGGTAGTCCACAGAAGCCAGCCTAGTCGGTGACGCAGCAGTGTGGAATAAGTTCTGTAGAAGAGGCACACAGATTCTAAGTGATTTCTTGGGACAAAGTGAAGGAAAGAGGGAAAGAAGCAAAGGAGAGGAAAAGCAAAATCAGCCTCTGTAGGATCAACTTTTCAAGAGAAAAATCTATTCACTTGCAGTTGATGAAACATAATAGAGAATAGTTCTTTAATTTGGGATGATAGAAATAAAGACATTGAAAATTATGTGCCCAAACCAGCTGATTGGGTTAGTTTTTCCATGGTTGTTTTTGGGATGTTGAACTTTTCCCAAGGGATTTCTGCTTTTGCCAGCAGAAGGTCACATTGAACCTCCAAGGGCAACCATAACTGCTGAGGACAATTTTTCTTTATTAACTTGGGCATATGGGTAACATTCATTCCTTCTCTGGTAAAAAGGTACTCCTCACCCATGACAAGGCAAGTGGGAACATGACATTGACCGTTTGTTCATAGAATGTATATAATTAGATATTTGCATGTGAAATAAATTTTGAAGTTAAGCAACAAGGAGAAGAAGGAGGAGAAGGAATTTCTTCCAATTTTGGCAAAAACTCATCAAATCAATAAAAAAGACAGTGGCTAAGGATGTCTCATTTACTAATGGGGAAATAAAATGACCGAAGGTAATTCTCTCTTGATCATCAGACATAAGGAATGTTTGATTACGAATATGTAGGTGAGCAGAACAAGGCTTGAAGTAGTATTTCTTAATCTCCCTGATTCTTATTTTTGAAAAACAAGCCACAGGCAATGTAGGAAAGGCGGAGATGACTAGAAAATTCAGTAACATGCCTGGATCAGCCACCATTCCTTGGAAAGTACCCTTTCCCTGGCCTGCTAAAAGGCCATTTTTTTCAGACTTAAGTGAAAGACAATGATCTCTCCCTTCGCTGTGGCATTGTTTTACGAAAGAGCTCCATGCCAGTGTAAGGTTGTGTAACTTAAAGGCTAGAGAGGAAAGAAGTTTTCACTGGATTCCACAGTACATACTCATGGGTATTTCAAAGAATTGTCCATTGTCAGAAGCTGGTTTCAAGCACCCAGCCTATCACTTCCTGAGCATGCTTCATTGGGCTCACGCTAGACCATTAATAATCATTAAAATTTTAAAATGTATTGATTTTTAGAGAGAGAGGAAGGGGAAGGGAGGGAGGCAGGGAGAAAGAAATATCCATTTGTTGTCCGCTTATTGATGCGTTCATTGGTTAGTTCTTATTTGTGTCCTTGCCTGAGATCGGACCCGTGACCTTGTGTATATTGGGACGATGCTCGAACCAATTGAGGTACCTGGCCAGGGCCAATAATCACTTTCAGTTGTGAGATCTTTTTTGAAAGAAATAACTTTGCTTGGCTGGGATAATTGCCAAGGGAAGAAGGCTGGTAATAAGGTGAGTCACAATGGGGGGAAATGGGAATGAGCTGAAGAAAAAAATAAGACTCTTCCCCAACATCTGTATATGGCCAGTAATGAAGCAAAAATTTGTGGAATGTGATTTAAAGACTTTCTAAGAGTTGTGCCCATGGGGGTTTTTCCAAGCTTCTTCATCTATGATTCCCTAGCAACCATCTGGTGCTGAATTTACCTTCCATGGTGCGGTGCTCTGCTTCTGGAATTTAGATCTCTGGGAAACCCTGTCAGGATGTGCCTCTGTGCAGTTAACTCTCCTCCAAACAGCTGCTCTGGGTTTGATCACAGTTCTGTTGAGAGACCCAGGTGCCCTTCTGAGGGAGAGTGGGGGTTGCTGGGAGATGTAGTCACGAGGCAGAGGAGACTGATGGCAGATAGGGTGAACTTGCAGGAAGGTATCCAGAAGGCAAGACCTCTGACTTGACCTGAGGTCAAGGTGACTGTGTTAGAGGTGAGAAAAGCAAAAGAAAATAAATGGAAAAAAGTTTTCAGAGTTTGCAAGAAAAAAAAGAGGAAGAATCCATGGACCAGTGCATTTCACAGGAAGCCAAGATGAATAAATACATAAAGAAAAAACCCAGCTTATCTGACTGATCAAGACATTCTTCAGCATATATTGGCAACTAAATGATTTTCCCATTGACAATGCAAACACTAACTGCATGTTTCCTTACCATCATTAATCACCTTTCAATAATCCACTTGCTCTATATTTTCTAGGTTACTTAATTCATTTAGCAAATCCACAGTTTAGGTACCACCGTGAGGGGAGGGAGGGGAAGGTGCAGAATGAACTAATTAAACTTAAAATTAAACTTTCGTATATCAGAGTTAGTAGCACAGTGGCACAGTAGATTGTCAACGAAAACGACAGGAGTGGGGACAGTTGTCGGCCTTGTGAGTGCAGTATCGCTGGCTGTAGGCAGGCACTGCCACTCAGGAGTCCACCTTCTTGTTAATTAAAATCGAGCAGCAGGTGAGCAGCCCATCCACCTTTTCCAGTTCAGATAGGCTCACGGGGATCAGCATGTGGTCCTTCAGTTTTTCATAAACCTACAGCAGGAATCAAGGAAGAAGAGAGAAGACTTATGTTCCTGCTTCTGTCTTACTGCCTGCTCCCCACCTGGGGTAGAGAATTACTGGTAATCTGTGAATTTAGGCTTTTCACCCATTTAGCCCCAAGATGTGCATGCAGCCTAGAATCCACACGTGCCCACAGCCGTACCCATAGAGCTAGGCACATTGGTTAACCACTAGCTCTGTGCTTTTAACCTCAAAGTCAGAGATGTGTCAGAATGTGGTTGGAACTGGAGATGCTGTCATTGCCATATTCAGTGACATGTGAAAGGCGGTGGCCACGTTTTCAGCCTGAGTTATTCTCTCTTCACACTTTAAAAACCCTCAGCTATATTTTAATGTTTCTTTCCTTATCAACACCACTCAGAAAAACTGGAGAAAATATAATTTAAGTGAAGCATTTTAGGTCAAATTGCCTTTTAATTACAGGTGAGAATTTTATAGCATCTTTGACACTCTGCATGTGTCAAAACTTCAAATTAACAGTCCATACATTTTTGTCTGATGATCAAACAAAGCACATTAAAAAGTCACTGGAAAACGCACCACCTAAAAACAATCTACCATGCTTCTTCAGGAAGCACTTTGCTCTTTAAAATTCACACTGTGCTTAAGCAAGGGCTGGAGCTGGATAGAGTCAGGTTCCAAACACAGTTCTGTCAACTGACTACCCGAAGTGTGACTTCAGTCGGGTGACACCCTCTCTGAGCCTCGGATTACTTCTCTGAAAGACCGGGATAAGAATAGTGCCCTCTCAGGGTTATACGCTAATGCATGTAGCATGCTGGGCACAGTGCCTGGCATGGGGAGGCCTCCATGGACGTGGACGCTAGCCTTTCCAGTGATGATGAAGGCTACATTCAGAAACAGGTTGTCAGCTGATCATTGTGGCTGAAAAGGCATGAAGGATCTAGAGCTGTGAAGCTCCAAGTGACTTCGGTGATACGAGTGCTTGCTGATATCACAGATTCTATGGTGGAGGTCTGGGCACCTGTAGTTTTAGCAACTCTGATGCGCATTAAAGCATGAGACCCACTATTCATCCAGAGCTGGTGAAGCCCAGTCTGGAACCAGGAGTCATGTGTTTTTCTCGGGTTCACACTTTCAACCACAGAAATAGAGGAAAACTGCCTATGGATGCCCCACCGTTCTCTTTCTACACATTAAGAGGAAGGCAGATTATGAAGATAAGCCTAGAAATTAAACAGTATTGCATGTTTAAAAGGTGGCATAATAAACTAAAAATTTTAAAGTTTAAGGTGTAAAAAAATAAGACAAATGGTCACTCCAGGCTCTTCTGCAATGTTTAATATAAACAGCTTGTTCCTCTGGGCAGAGATGAAGATGCTGAATGCCTAAAAAATAGAGATACTTGAAACATTTGTGGATGCGCACTGTTTTATATGCTTTGTAGGATTAAATTGAAATACTAAAGTATACAGATGAGACTGGCAGAGTGCCCTAAAGACAAAGAAGATTTTGTTAGACCAGGAAAGAATTCCATATCTAGGCACAGTTCCCCTTTTGGAACACAAATGCAGACTCTTAGAGGGATCAGATGGTTGATTCCAAGTGCACTCCGTCTCTTCCTGCTCTGTCCTTTCGACAAAGAGTATTTTAATGCTCATCATGCTACCTAGGACGTGCAGCCCCTTCGCTCTGCAGCCCTGACAATGAGCACCCATCTCTGTGGGTCATTCATATGCCTCTGCCTTGAGAAACAAACAACCTTCTGATAAGGGGCAGCCAGAGTTGGCAGAAAGCAACGGCACAGTTGACCATCTAATTGTAGGTCTCTGTGCTTAGTGAGTCTGTGAGTGTGGGGAAGCACATTTAATCAGAGCTTTAGCGCAAGGACTTATCTGAAAAGCTCTGAATATCAGGCATGGTCGTCTCAATCACTGTGCATGCATTAGTGACCAATGACATCAATGAGAAGAGTGAGTCATATGCATTTTCCTTGCGCCCTAAATTATATTATCCTTCCTGCTTTCCTAATAATTTGAAGTGTATAGAGGAGAGAGAAGCCCTTCTTATTTGTTATTCCATCATGAACTGCCTTCCCCTCCACTCTCAATAGGAAAATTATCAAGGAAGCATACCTGGCTGCAGTGGCCACAAAGGATGGTTTCTTACCTTTGCACTTTCTGGATACTCTTCTGGGGTTAGGTGCAGCAAGACGTGGCCTTTGCTGGGGATATTTAGATATATACAGTTTGCAGCTATGTCATCAGGCACAGTGAGTTTGTCGTAGCGGTGGTCACTCATCTGTTGCATGATCTATGAAGAGAAACATGACGGGACTAAGCCTAGCGTCCCTCACACTTTCTAACACAAGCAGGGCCGTGCTGTGGGACAGGAGCTTGCGGCCAATGCCCAGGAGCGCTGCTCTGTGCTGAAGCTCCTATCTGTTACCTTCAGTCGCTTAGAGCCAGAAGAGGAAAGCTCGATGAAGCCGTGACTCTTTGGTAGAATTGTAAGGGTTCTTATTGTTGTTGATCTTTTAAAAGTTTTTGGTCTCTAACTTTTAAAATGTTTTAAAAATGTTTATAATTTTTCTAGTTTTTATTCATAAAACCTAACAGTGAGACACAAAATAGCCACATATATAAAAGGCATGCTTGACTGCAGAAGGAGAGCTGACCAGGTCTGTAGGGAAAAAAGACTGGAACAGTAATCAGAACAGTCAGTAACCTGATTTCGCAGTAACCACACACACACGCGCGCACACACACACACACACACACACACACACACACATTCCTTTTCTAGGAACATTTAAATTGAATACACTCTCTGTTAGCAGGTATGCTCTTAGTACAATTAGCATGAAAATCACCTGGGGAGAATATGAGACATATTCCTAGGCTTCATCCTCTCCCGCCTTCCCACCGCCTGACTGTGGTTTGAAGATTTGAGGTGAGGCATAGAAATTTGCACTCTGAAAGGCCTCCAGGTAATTCTGAGGCAGAGCCCTGGACCACAGTTGGCTCAAAACTGATCTAGTACATCTATTCGTCAAATGACGGGTTTATTAGTGTCGTAATATAAATAACTTTAAAAATAACACAAAGTGAATTCTGCACATAATTTAAAATATTGACACCTCCTTCTCACTTCCTCAACACAATCAAAATGAAACCTCCCAAAATAACCCCCTCCCTAAACCACACACACAACAAAAATGTCCAAACATTGAAGTAAAGCAAGTGTTTCTTTGGGCTTAGTCATTCAGACTTTTCCATTCTTTATCAATACCCATATGTGTTTTAAAAAATTTTTATTTATTTATTTTTAGAGAGAGGGGAAGGAAGGGAGAAAGAGAGGGAGAGAAACATTGACGTGCAAGAGATACACTGATCAGTTGCCTCTTGCACGCTCACCACTGGGGAGTTGGCCCGCAACCCAGGCATGTGCCCTGACTGGGAATTGAACCAATGACCTTTTTGGTTCACAGGCCAGTGCTCAATCCACTGAATCACACCAGCCAGGGCAATACCCATTTGTTTTAAGGAATCTATCTAAAGGTCATGTAAAGAAGGTATTAAAAAGACCTTTTCCACAAGCTGGTTCTCATATTCCTTTCCAGACAGGTGTCCCTTTACCCTTCAATATTTGTGTGGAAATGTGTTTCATATTACAAGACCCCAGAATTAGGTAGACTTGCCCACTTGGTCATGGCGGCATTGGACGGTACGATTTATGGGATGGAGGCGTGGAAGAGACTGCATGCTCCCAAGAGAATGTGAGGAGTGGCACGTAGTAAGCCCTTCCTGACTCACCCATCAGGCAAACAGTTCACTTCTCCTAGCGAAATATGTCAAGGGCTGAGAGAGGCTAGAAGTATTATGAGCCTTCATAGAGAAGGAAACACCAGGAATGGGGTGAGCTTATGCACTACATCAAAGGGTGAGAGACACAAAGATGAGCAGGACATAGATCCAGTGTTTTTAAAAATTGATTTGAGAGAGAGAGAGAGAGAAAGATTTGTTGTTCCACTTATTTATGCATTCACTGGTTCTTCCTGTAGGTTCCCTGACTGGGGATGGAACCTGCAACTTTCACGCCTCGGGATGACACTCTAATCAACTGAGGTGCCGGGCCAGAGTTTTTAGAGAGGCCACAGTCTGATGGAGGAGACTGACAAATAGAGATCACATTACAATAAGAACAAGCAGGGCACCAACCTAAATATTTTACATTTATTATCAAATCTCAAAATTTCAATTTTATAGGTGAAGAAACTGGGTTTAGAAAGGTCAAATAACTTGCTCGAGGCCATAGAGGTGAATTCAAGCCCAGATCTGTGCAACTCGAAACCTTCTTTATCAGTCCTCTCACTTTGCTCTCTCTCTCTAAACTACCATTAGCATGTACTTTTTCCCATTTGTTTAGTACTTATTATTTTATTTATTCTCTTGTGATACCACAAATTCATTTTTCATTCATAATCCTATTAGGACTGCGTGCAGTTTGGTGTAGCTACAGGATTTGACTATGTCTCTCTTGCACTTTCTAATTTAAATTGTTCTCTGAAAGGGCAGGGCCACAGAGTAGATCAGCTGCAGGGCGGCTCCTTTAGAGCCGCGACAGAGAAGTCTTAGACCTGAGTGTGTGCACAATTCAGAAGTTAATGACACTCCTTAAGATGAACTCCTATTCTAAGCAAATAAATGACACATTCTATTTAGCCCTCTTTATAAAATGGATATGCTCAAAAATACTATGAAGAGGCTGATATAAGAGAAAAAAACCAGACCCAAAGAGCCCTCTTCTATTATGAATTGCTATTTAATGCAGACTTCCTTTTTGGCTGCTTTCAAAACACAGTAATAGTAGTTTCCATTTATTACTGTGTGGTGGGGGGCACATTAAGGCCATCAACTCTGAAGAAAGACCTGGATTTTAGTCTCAGCTCTAGCCTTTATGAGCTATGTGAATTTAAGCTTTTTTTGACTTCTTGGTTTCCTCACCTATAAAACTGGGATAATAATAGTCTTTTATACTCACTGTGACAGTTAAATGGAGATAATGTATATAATAAGGCACAGTAACAAGCCCTTAATAAGCCACTAGTATTTTATGACAGCATGAGTAGACAAAGTTCAAGTTTCCAGTCTGCAATCTACTTTTCTGGCAAGGTTTAACTTTTAACTTTAGTCTTAAAATAGCTTGTTTTGGAGGTCTATCTTTATACTTAAAACCGCATAACACTGTATCTGTCATATTCCTATGGTGATTTCTTTAGCGTCCTCCTTTCTAAGGCCTACATTGTTTAAGACGTAATTCAATGGTCTTGCAGGGTTAGCATCCCTTCTGCCTGGATCCCCTAGACATAATTGCTAGAAAGTTCCCAGACTTTCAAAACTGGGACAAATTTTATTGAGAGTTTTTTATAAAGTTTCTCTTTCATTTCAAATGGACCGCTAATTCCTGAAATGCAGGCGCAGGCACACACCTAAAGCAGTGAGCAAAGCGTGGGCTTCGGAGTCAGAAGCTGAGCACAGCTCGGGCTCTAGAGTCAGACAGGTCCGGGTCTGCAGCCTTGCTCTGCACACACTAACTCTGACCCTGAGCAAGTCGCTTAAGCTCTCTGAGCCTCCATTCCCTCAGCTTTAAAATAGGGCAACACTGAAGACTATTTTTAAAACAGAACAAAACAGATCATGTACATAAAGTGCTTAAACAAGTTTCTAGCACATACCAAGTATGTAATAAATGTTAAGCATTCTTCCATCTTTGTTTCTGGCAAGTTGCCTGGTATGTAGCAGGTGATCGAAATATGTTTATAACTGATTGATTAGTTTCTTCATTCCTTTCAAAGGATATAGGGAACTTCAGAAGCACACTGGGATGGACTATGCAATCAATTACACATGTGAACAACTGCACTCCCTCAGGAAAACGAGGTATGGTCCACATCCAGAAACATAAATACGATTCATTACTTAAAGTAAACCAGGCTAAACTCAATGAGGCCAAGCGTTGTCTTTTTCTTCATGCTGCACAGAAGGGCACTATGCTCTGTGGTCCCAACCCAAATGACTTCGGATGTAAGACAATAATGGTGGACCTGGGGTGAGTGCACAGCACCTAAAGCATTAAACCAAAGGAAGGAAAGAAAAAAGCTTTGTGTATAGCAAACTAAATACATATGCCTGTGTCAGTTTGTAACCCCTAATTTAGTAAAATGGTACAGGAACCCAAAGAACAGACTGGTTTCTTCAGGATATAAATGGGGCTCTTTCTAAATGCAAGACACAGGTTAGGATTTGTGTGACTTCAGCAATTACTCTGGGTTTATCTGGCCAGCATGCTTCTTGCCTGGTACAGGGAGTAGGATTGCACTATGTCTGAATCTCTGCTTATTGTGTCCTGTTGGAGGTGGGCCAAGACGGTCAGTCTGCTCATGTCTGCAGGCAGACCAGACTGTCATCTCTCGCAGGGATCGGCCCTAATTTACCCAGGAGTTCCAGATTTCTTCCAGACCGGGAAGGAGACAGTCCCCTGGGCCAGACGCCTACTAAGTTGAACCCCAGTGTCCAAGGGCCTCACAAAGATCCTCGAAACATGGTATATATATAGCCATTACCTGGTCAAGTATAGACACAAATAAAACAAAACCCAGAAAATCTCCTATTTCCATTGAGTTCATTTTCTAAGCAACTGAGAAAATTGTGGGTAGCATATTTTGGCCTATCCCACTCAGGCTACTCACTCCTGCCATTCATAAGCACTAGATAATTGCCAGTTGTTTTTCCAGGTTAATTCATGGTCCATAGGTGATTCATTGCATTCTTTTCTCATAGATAAAGAAATCACTTATGTACAAGATGAGCTGAAAGAGGAAGGAGTGTGGCAAGACCACAGCTCACAGGCTGGCTATACCTTCAATGGCCCCATAAGCAGCCTGGGCAAATTTCCCACCTCTTCATCTGACTCATGCATGTCCGGTGGGGACTATGAAGCAGAAACATGGAATGTTGTACATTCCAGAGGAAGTGTTACCAAGGATCGTTATCAGTGCTGAAATCTTGTTTATCAGTGAGGGAACTAACTAAAATTCCAAGGTTGTGCCCACCTCAGAAAGTGCATAGTTTTTTTGGAGTAACGGAAACTGTATGTTTCCTTTCCCTGGTGTGCTTTCCTTACTTGGGCTCTAGCTCTCTCCATGCTCCCTCCCATCACTCACCCTCACCGTCACCTCCATTTATTTTTTAATACTCCTCTGAGGATATGTTTTTTACTGATTTAGAGAGAGGAGGAGAGAGAAGGGGGAGGAAAAGGGAGAGGAAGAGAGAGAGAACAGAGACATGGATGTGAGAGGGAAACATCAATCAGTTGCTTCCCGTACGCACCCCAACAAGGAGCTGAACCCGCAACATAGGTGTGTGCCCTTACAGGGGGTGGAACCCTCACCTTTTGGTTTATGGGACGATGCTCCAACTAACGGAGCCACCCGGCCAGGGCCACCCTCACTTCCTTGAGGGAGCAATCCCGCCCCTTTCCCCAGGTCCTATGTGTTGGCTCTGTTCTTCGGTTAAGGGCATTTATTTGACATCTAATTGCTGCTTTTCATCACTCTTTAGTGTTTCTCTATTTTCTGAACTGTAAAGATACAATTTATAGCTTCTAGTGGGAGCATGCCTAACATTACTGACATAAGGGCCAGGAATCTTTCAAACTATGGCATGGGAGGAAAGCTTCACGGAGACCCTGGACCACCAGAAAGATGAACAAGTGGGTTCTAGAGCAAATCAAGCCCAAGACATCGCTGGAAGCAAAAGTGACAAAATGGAATCTGTCCCAATTCAGGCACATCATGAGAAGGCAGGGTTCCTTGGAAAAGGCAGTAATGCTGGGAAAAATAGAAGGCAGCAGGAAAAGGAAAGAACAAAGATGAGATGGGCTGACTCCGTGAAAGAAGCCACAGGCTTCCGAGCAGGAGTACTGAGGACAGGCACTGTGGGTGCCATTCATTCATTCATTCATTCACAGGGCTGCCAGGACTGGACTGCACGGAACACACACTCAACCTGGCACTGTTTCAGGATAATTTAATTTTTTTCATTACTGTGAAGAATTATAATATCCTCAGTGGGGAAATAATTTAGTGCTGGGCATACATAAAGTAATTCACTGATAAATTCTACTGAGAGTTACTCTTAAAATAAATGTCTTAACAAAACCACTAAAGCCACCTTAGAAGTTTTTCAATTAGTTTATCAAGGCCCCAGGGTTATCATTTTAAGACAGGTTAGAAAATATGGCAAAAGAAATGACTTTTAATAATAGAACAGGCCCCATTTGGAACAGTGAGTGGTTTTGCTTGACTGTGGAAATAAAAAACACAAAAGCTCTGTCAGGCATAGCCTTTCTATGTGAAAAGGATTTAGGAAGTGGTAATGATAGATAATAAAGAAAAAATCCTGTTTTTCATGAAAAAGCTAAAGGTGTTTATTTTATTTATTTATTTTTACCTTCTTATTGAATTTATTGGAGTGTGACATTCGTTGATAAAATTATATAAGTTTCAGGTGTGCAATTCTATAATAACGCGTCATCGGTGTGTTGTATTGTGTGTTGACTGCCCCAAGTCAGGTCTCCTTCCATCACCACTTAAAGGTGTTTGTTTTAAACACAAAGAATTTCTATCTCTTGGGACAAAGAACAGGTTTCTTTTCTCCTGTCAGAGCGATTATTTTCCTTTCTCTTATGTTACTGTCTGAAAGAACAGCTTGCCACTTATTTATAGCTGGGTTCAAAAGATACATTTATATGCACAACACAGAGTGCTGGCCATTTGGCGGGGAACAAAGGCACAGAAAAAGATTCATGAGACTGTACATCTCCAACACCTTTCCCCTGTCGTGTTCAAGCGGGCACTGGCAGGATGCGCTCACACGGCCCGCCTGGCAGGGCATCACCTCAAAGAGCTCAGGCTCCCCAAGAAGAGCCTGGCGAGGTGGAGGAACGGGCTTTGTTTCTGCTTTGTGGATGCACAGAAACCTTTGTTAAAAGACGAGCACCATTTCAAATGTCCTGAGAATGTGGTGTTGGGCTGTTTAGTTCCGTGTTCCAGCATTTTTTCCTAAAGAAGCGTGAAGGAGGCATATTGCCCCAGACATCTATGTAAAGGGTTCCTTTAACCACAGGGACTGTACTTTGGGCTTCCCACTGTGCCCCAGGACAGAACCAAAAGGAGAAAGCCCCAAAACCTCCACAGCAATACAAACTCCCGAGGTGCCCCAGACTGTGGATAATCCACAGGAGACTTATAGGGTTTTGGGGAGGATCTGAGAAGAGAAGAGGAACGTTGATTTCTTCCTCCACCCATTCATGTATTCATTGTTTGACTCTTCCATGTGCCCTGATTGGGGATTGAACCTGCAACTCTGGCATACTAGGATGATGTTCCAATCAACTGAGCTACCTGGCCAGGGCTAGATGCTGCTTTAAATGCCTTTTCTGACTCGTGCCATTTCCCCCAAGAAATTATTCCATGTAGAGTAATTACTATTGGAATTAGATACAATTATTATTCGGTTCAATTTGACAGTTCTTTATGGAGGTTCTGCTTTGGAATAGGACCCATGGTGGTAGAAGGTGGGAAAGGAAAGATAGTCACAGGCTCTGCCTTCAGGAGACAATCTGTACTTTAAGACAGGATGAGCATGTGAAGGGAATGCTAGTAGAAAGAAGAAAGCGAACCTCACTTCTATCATAGGCGCCTCCTTAACAAAGAAGGCACGCATAGAGAGGAAGTGGCTGTGAGTATCATCTTGGCCACGTCGTGGTCTGTTGCACAGCTGGCGGTTTGGAGGAACCGGACTTGCTCCCTGGAGTGGAGCTGTCACAAAGCAGAGTGGGAAACGTCTGGCTTTCTGCCCAAGAGAACTTACATAGCTGGTTGCATTCACAACCAGGCATTTCCGGCAGTTCCAGCATTTCTGGGAATTTTCTCATCCAAAGGACTGGAAGGCAGCTCCGTTCTCCCACTTGTCTGTTACTCATGGTTTCTTTGTATCACATAGATTATTTTAAAAAATCTTGGACTATGTTGTTTCACAGAACAATTCAGGACTTACTGGTCAAATGCTGAAGTAAAGGTGTACAGAAGGTCTTCAGAGAAATCCAGGGCACATTTTTGGCTTGTTCATGATTGACTTTTCTGTGAAATATACATGTGCACCCATCTCAACATATTGAAACCGAGCCAATATTAAAACCAACAGATTATAGATTGTATTGAGATATATAATGTATGATGCTCGAGCACATTGCTACTGGATATCTAAAATTATTCATTCATTTATTTATTCATCCATCAAGGGTTTATTGAGAGCCTGACAACAGAGTAGGCATCAAGCCCAGGCAGTCCTTTTAAGGCTGAGTCAATATAGCTATGGATAAAATTTTAGAATTGATATCATGTTTTCATTTTTCCTGGTCCTGTGAATCAGGTCAAAATGAGCAGAATTTGAGAGAGGTTGTCTTTTAAACATCCTATCTGAATTGATGGGCTGTACATATTCTAAGAATGACATTACTTGGTTCTTTTTGGTTAAATCTGGGCATACTTTCAACGGCAGATATTCCCTTCAAAGCTAGCAGTCATCCTCCACAAATTTTCTCTCATATTTGGAACTGCTGCTTTTGTTCGGATACACAATCCACTGAACATGTGGAGGAAACTACACATGTAGTTTCTGTCATTGAAACTATAACCAGAGTTCACATGAGCTATTTCTGGAAGGGACCCTCAAACACAATGTTTTCTGTGCAAGGCTGGGAGAACCTCCCACACTGTTAGAGAACCACTCTGAGCACTCTGCGGAGAGGGCGTGGGCAGGAGGAACAGGGGAGGCTCTCTGGGTGAGTGAGCCATAGCTCCAAGTTTCCACTTTCAGGGGAGGAGGAGAAGAAATTCAGGCCAAAGCAACCCTTCCAAAATGTGAAATCTAGGATCCTACGCTCCCTTCAAACCCCTGCCCATGTATTCTCTAAGACTAGCTCTGTGGCAGAAGCAAATCACCCACAGCCTTATTCTTATGTTTTGTATGTAAGTACAGTACACAGCTCCCTACTTGTCTATAGAAGCCATGTCCTGGTTATGCTTCCCCAGATAACTGCATCCTAAGTGTAGAACACTAAACGTCATCATCAAACATTAATTCTGGGTATTTGGGGCTCGGTGATCTTTTAGGTCTCCTGGGGGCATTTAATAGCAAGAAACACCTGCAGCACTTATTGAGCTATTTTTTATTTATTAATGGTTCACCTATTCTTCATTCATTTCTCAAAACAATCTATTTTTACAGATGAGGAAACCCAGGTCCAGAGAAATTCAGTTGTTTGTTCAAGGTCACATGTTAAGGCAGTAAATCCAGAATTTGATATCTAGGTACATCAGCCTCCAAATGCCCACCTTTTCATGTCACCCCGAACTACCACGTTGCTAATATCCCTTGAGAGACTAGACTCTGGGCTCACGAACTAGCAGCCTGTGGGCTAACTTTTCCTATACATACAATTTATCTACACATATTTTTTAAAAGTTTGCATTTAATTAATTAATGAGAGAGAGAGAGAAGGAGAGAGAGAGAGATTTGTCATTCCACGTATTTATGTTTTCATTACCTGATTCTTATATGTGCCCTGACTGGAGATGAAACCCTCAGCCTTGGTGTGCTAGGACAATGCTCTAACCAACTGAGCTACCTGACCAGGGCCTAGAGTTTGCACTTAATTTTGGAGAAGACCTGGCCCCTGAAGCCACCTGAGTTTGCTGCTGGACTACATAGGCTGGTTTCCTCGAAGCTAGCTATTATGTCCTTTAAGGAGATGAAAGAGGAGCAAATTCACTGGGAATGGAAAGAGACAGTGGGTGACAAGGCATTATTGTTTCTTGAGCAGCAGAGGGGCAGGCTCCAAGGTGAGAGAGGAGAGATGGCCAAACACCCTCACAGTGATGTCCACGACCAGCCTTGCTCACTCTGAGCCACCGCTGGTGGATGCATGCTTGTTCTCTGTATGAATAGATGATTCCTTGGCTCTCTCATCAGTAGGGCATGCATTTAAATTTTTTTTGGCAATGATTATGATCGCTTTGTATTGAGTCATTCAAAATCCTCCTCTTGGTCTGTGTGGCCATTTGTGAAAGGATTAGGAAACAGTCTGTACCCACATTAAGACCATTCTTTTTTGTTTTTTTTTGGAACAGGATGAAGAAAATCATCATAGAGGCCTCCAGTTACATCATTCTACCTAACTGCTCTGTCGGCCCAGGTAGATAAGAAAAACGTCTTCGGCACATGTGCAGTGCCCTGAGATCCTCAGTTCCAGGCTGGTACATGTGGGGGAAAATATAAGTATAATATACCCACATAAGTTTATTATAAATCTTACTAATAGAAAGGGTGGGTAGCATACAATTTATAAATGATAATATAATGTTCAATACTCTTGACTATAAATTTTATATTGCCAGCTGATTCTCACAGAAAGCTTTTTTATGTCCGTTTTTAGAGCTCGTGTATCTGAAGCCAACCTATTGTGGCAATGGACAAACCAGTGTAGTTTCAACATTGCTGTTGACTAATATTTTTTACACTAATGAGACAAGTGAAACAATGAAGACATACATTTGAACTTTGCTTGTTTGGCAATGATGTGAGTGACTGCTTTAAAACATAATAGTTTTTAAATATTGGAAAACTATTTCCTTATTTTTTCCCTCCATGTAATGGTTATCCACATCCCTCACTTTTATGTTTAATCTGCAGGCTTAAAATTTTGTCCATCACTTTATTATGTCTAGACAATCAATAAAATGACAAATCAAGTCCTGTAGCATTTGCTGATTTCTGTGATGAAATATTCCCACCATGGCCAAATTCAAGTTACCGACACGACAGTCTTGAATATGGAGTTGGGAAGAGATGTGCGCCATTGCTTACTGTTACCATCACACATACACAGCAGATGGGAATAACCGCAAGAGCACAGATAATGGTAAAATAGAACATACTTAGGAAATAATGAGTTTTAAATATTTGTAACCTTTTTTTGTATAATTTATTTACTGTAAGTTCACATAATTTAATTTTTAGTAATGGCTGTATTTAACAAGCTGGCAAAATTCCTGAAAATTTGGCAATTGGTCCTTATAAGCTGGCAGAAGCTGGCTTCAGCAAACCACCGCAGTACACAGATTTTGTGGTTTTATGATACTTGGTTCCTGGAGTTCAGTGTAAGTTGGCCTTACATAGGAAATTACTTTAAGTCGCCCTCCACACTCTGTTAATGCCATGGAGAATGCTAGCTTTAAAATTTGGCTCTTGTAACCTTTGTTTCCTTATAGACAGACAATATTTGAGGAGTAACCTTTAACGAATTTATGAAATACACTGATGGTATGAGGTATCATGAACCTAGGAAGGAGTGATGGCAATTGGATTTGCTAAACAGGCGCCTAAATTAGTTGAAGCCCTCAAACATACAAGAGAAGATGATTGGGTTCCTTCTCGACATGGACTGATTGGAAGCTTAAAGTCTGATGGTCTCGTGGGTAAACAAGGAAATGAACAACTTGAATCATCGCTTCCCCTCTCCAGCATATTTTCCTTCCATTTCGGGTTGTTGTTTTGCTATACTTCATGATTTTTTGCAAGCTGCTGTTACAAAATGAGTTGAGGTATGATTATATAATCTCAAACAGTTCTTCTAAAAACATGTTTTTAAACTAGAAACAAAAATACAAATTACAAACAAAATTATAAGCTTCATGTAAAAGATTCAAATATGAAAAGTTAAAGTTCTTGCTGGAGTTAATGCAGCTGGGTTCCTTTGTCAAAACTCATTGAATTTTACTTTTAAAATTTTTAAATTGTATTGCATAAAAATTATATTTCAATAAAGCTAATTAAAAAAGTGGAAGTCCTCTTTCTTTCCTACTCTGTCCCATCTTTCTCTTCTCTCTCCTCTCTTTCCCTGAGGGTAACCATAGGGTAAAAAGTTTGATATGGGTCTTTCAGACCTTTTTTCCTACACATACACACTCAAAACAAAACTTGTTTACCCCTCCAGTGAATGGGGTAGTGAAGCAGCCCAAACAGCAACATCCCTCCCGATCGGAGTCCCCAAACCCCACTTCTCTCACAGGCTGCTCACAAAAGAAGCCTCAGGAGGCTCTGCACCCACAAAGGCAGTTCCGTGTGGCTTTGTTACTCACTCAGTCTCTGTGACTACTTTACATTCATGAAATTTTTGCTCGTGTATACTACTAAATAGTTCCAATGCCTGAAAATAATGTTACACAAAAATCCAATAAGTATTGGGACTGTATATAGTTATATAATTCCCTGCTATTGAAAAACACTCTTGCTGGCAGTTGCTCTGTGATTTTCCACAGTCACTGCTATCCCTGAAAGCACCAGGGAGAACATCTTACTCTGATGTGCTCAGAAATGGAAATTTCTGTGAAACAAGGTCGACAGATCTCCTTCATATTTTAGGGCGGGGTTTCTTATGCTCAGCACCATTGATATTTTGGGCTGCATAAGCCTTTGTTTTGGGGGCCATCCTGTGTTTTGCAGGGTACTTAGCAGCATCCTTGGTCTCTACCGACTACACGCTTGTAGCCTCTATCCCCCCCCATCTCCCATGTTGTGACAAAAGTATTTCTGGACTTGCCAAATGCCCCTGGGGGACAAAGTTGCCTCTGGTTAAGAACCACTGTCTTTAGGAGAAAGCCACAAAATGTATTAATATTTTAGGAGATTAGATACCTATGGGAAATAGGGGGGAAAAACAGAAAAAGAAAGAGAAAGAAATTAAGCTTCCCAATAAAGATACTGTTTACTCTTCTATACTTCCTCTGAATTAGTGAGATCTTGGAAGAGAAATACACTGGTGTTTAAGAAACAGCTGTTGTCCCCACATACTTCTTACGAGAAACCAAAATCCCCTGTAAGTGACTGCAACTAAACCATGGCTAATGAGGAACAGCCATCCCCACCTCGCCTACTCTTATGTGCAGAGTTACCAGGGCTCTCTGCATTTCAAGTTTTATGTTTCTGAAATGGGGAAGCGAAATCTTGGTTTCTGACTGGATACTGCCTTTGTTAGTGCCATCCAGGGAATGTTGATCAAGTACTCTGAGCACCAGGAAAGTGATGTCATTTTATAGAAAACTAAAAATTGTATGTTTGAGAACTAGGCAGGAATTTGGAAATTATCATGCCCACTTCTCTTTTACAGAAGCTCAGAGAGATGAAAAATTAAGTGATTTACCTAAAATCATGAAAAGGTAGTGAACTGTATATGAGGACTAATCCCAGATGACTCAGTTCAGGCCTTTTCTATTGGTCTTGGTTTGGTGGAGAGAATTTAAGAGAAACACCATCAGCTCCTCCCTAGCCCCTTCTTTCACTCCGAAGTTAAGGGGTCCCTCTTCTCCTAAGGTTCAAATAAGATTGCCTTTGCACGTCTATTCCTTGATTTATGGAATGTCTTGGCCAGTGCCTCTCAACCTTAGCTATGAATTAGAATAATCTGGGGAGCTTTCAAAAAAGAAAACCACATGTTTCTGAGCCCCAATTACAGAGATTTTTTATTTACTTGGTCCAGAGTGGGGCAAAACACTGGTATTTCTTTTTAAACTCTTCCCTCACCCCGGAGACTAATGTGTAGACAAGATTGAGGACCACTACCCTGTGCCCTCTCCACAGTTTCTGCCCGTTTGGGGGGCAGAAGACAGGAGGAGGAAAGGGAATAGTTTCTACTCTCATGTTATCTCTGGCCCTAGCTCCCACTGCATTAGGTTCATGTAGAGACAATTATGTTTCTGGTGCTATCCTTCTTTTAAACCATGCCAACATGCCCAGAAACCTCAGTCATTCCTTCATTGTCCAACCCCACCAAAACCCCTATTCACACAGGATAATAAACTTTTCTCAAGTTTGGCAGTTGGAGTACTGCAGTGATAGAAACACAGAATAAGAAACACTGGTGTGTTAAAGGATTTAATAACTCTGCTTCGTGGTTCAGATCTCTCCCCACTCCCCTTTTTCTCCCCTTTTCCTATCTCCACGTTCTTATTGCTGCTGACAGAGGCCATTCCTGCTTTCTCTTCTGCTGCACTGTCTCCCACGGACCCCAAGCTCTCAAGGGTCTCACCTTTGCCCCAAAGGACCTGTCTTTTCCTAAACAAAGACAATTCTCCGCCTAACAGGAATTGAGGGTTTAGCTCTTCCAAGGGTCTAGTGGATGTGGTGGCTTCCCTCACAACAGTTCCCCAGTTTCTCAGTAACAACCCCAGTTTTCATCTGTATACCCACACGTCTCTGTGTAGTGCACGTAACTGGAGAGAAGCTAATTCTACCCCTGACTCTAGGACTGAGGCTCTAGGCCAGAAGCTCCTTCCTTGATTCATAGTACTCATGGTGTCTCAGTAATATAGTCATGGCCAAAAAACAAACAAAAAACCAACCCCCCCCCAGCCCAAATAAACTGAGCCCCCCCAAGCCCTCCTGCCCCCTATAATCTAACACTTTTATTTATTAAGCAGTTAGGTCCACACAACCGAATGGCAGAATTGTGTGTGGTACCTGACAGGTACATCCGTTCTTTCTGAACACTTAGAACACGCCGTAGTGGCCCAGGAGTTTGCTGTGGTGCCCCGCGGGCCTCAGGGAGGTCAGGGGCTGTCGCTCCAGTGGAGTCCACCCCCGGCTTGGAGTCAGCGGTTCGGGAATGGGCAAGTGACAGATTGTGACTAGTAAGAATGGATGAGATCTGAAAGAAGCTTCCTTATTTTTCTGAAGGACTGTTGCCCCCTCCCCGAACGTGGGTGTGGAAGCATGTAGCCAGAAGCTTCTGGCAGTCACTGTACTCCCCTGAACAGGAGCCAGCTTCATAATGAAGCTCATCTGTGAAGGAAGAGAGATAAATGGATCTGGTTCTTTGATGACATCACTGAGCAGACAGATCAAACCTAAAGTCTGCGTTACTTTAGAACTACGTAGACCGATAAATCTCCTTCATTGTTTCAGTCAGCTTGAATTGGGTTTCCTGTTAATGGCTAGTGAAGAAAAACAGCCTTTATCAATTAATACTACATTTGGCTGTTACAGAAACTACCTGTCCCCCACAGAGACTTTAAAAACTTTGTTTTTCTCTCATATGAAAGGAGTTTTGAGGTCACAGTGTAGTGTAGTGACTCAACAGGCATCAGGAGTCTGGGGTCCTTCTAGCTTTTTGCTCTGCAGTACCTGGGATACAGCCCTCGTCCTCTTGGTATAAACTAGCTGTTGGTGCTCCGTCCATCACGTCCTTTTTTTCAAGCAGTGCGATTCAGGAAGGGGAGAAGGCACAACTCCCTTTCATTCCAGGCTTCCTGGGTTTCACACGCAGTGCTGCTACTTTCACCTCACTGAGCAGTACTTGCTCTCACTGTCATACCTAAAACAGAGGAAGCTGAGAAATGCAGACCTTATTTGAAGTGGCAATGTGCTCCTTTGAAACTCAAAGTTCAATTCAAAATGAAGAAAAGAGGGAATGGAAGTTGGAGAAGGTATCTTGCTGACTGTCATCAATTGATTCAGAGAGTAATGCATATACATTTTTTACATCATCACTACAGTACTGTATTTTTAGGAGTATAAGATGTACCTAGGTTTTAGAGGAGGAAAATAGGGGGAAAAATTTGAAGCAAAAAAATGTGGTAAAATATTTAATAACCTGTGACCCTGCTCCATCACCACCCCCACAAAGTGAGCCAGGTAAGCTATGTTTGCACTATAAGATGCACCACTTTTCCTCCCAAATTTGGGGAAAAAGTACATCTTATAGTCTGAAAAATACGGTACATATTTTGACCTTTGCTCCTTTAGGCAACTGCCATACTGTTTGAACTCACTTGAGTCAAGGTATCCAAGTCATCCCAGAAGGACAGATGATTAGAGGAAAGCTTCCAGGGAGGCAGATCCCGCCGCCGGCCTTTGTGCGGCGCTTTGCAGCAGTGCTGGGCATGTGGTAGGTGCTCAATTCCTACCTGAAGCCCTGGGTATGGAATCCAGGAAGCCTGGATTTGAAAGGCAGTTGTGCTTCTCCCCTTCCTGAATCAAGCCGCTTGAATATTAAATGAATGAGTGATCTCTTAGCAGTGCATTTCAGCATTTCTTTAACTCCTAACATCCTCCTAAAACCTCCTGATACAATTTCCTAGAACACACACTTACTCAGAGCTCAACCTTCAGTGAAGAGCAGAGAAGAGCCATCAGCCAGCACCTGTGCCTCGCTCCTTTGCACCATCAATACTGGTCCCTCCATGTTGGACTTGCATCAGCTCTGGCTGCTCTTAAAAGGCCCTTTTCAAATTCTCTGTAATAAGCTCAGGGATGGGACCAGGCAAACTTATGACAGAAAGAGAGATCTGGGTTTCCTTCCTCCTTCCACTATTCATCCTGCTTGAAGAATTTAGTATCATGTTTGTTTTCAAGCCACAGGACTTCAAAGTTAGGAAGGAACTCTGAGTTTTTAAGAAAAATTCTCACCTGAGGGTATGCTTTTATTGATTTTTTTTAAGACAGCCAGAGGAAGGGAGAGAGAGAGAGACAGAGAGAAAACACTGATTTGAGAGAGAAACATTGAGAGGTTGCCTCCTGTATGCTCCCTGCCTGGGGACCAAACCCGCAACCTAGATTTGTGTCCTGACCGGGAATCAAACCCACGACCTTTTGGTGAACGGGTTGATGTTCCAACCAACTAAGCCGCCCAGCCAGGGCAGGAACTCAGATTTTTCTATTCACGTCTGAGGACCTATGTGCCTAATGAGAATTAGAGCAATAAGCACGCACTGCAGAAAGGCTGTATTTTAATATACAAATATTATCAACAGAGAGAAAGGCACTAGATAGAACACATGATAAATAAGTTTTATTCTGTAAGCATTTCCCTAACAAGACACAGCATTTTAAAGAATAATTAGCTCTTCATAAGTATTTGTATTTCAATAATCTAGTAGAGTCCTGCACGATTTTCTTCTACATGAGAGCTATTTCTTTGAAGCGCCAGATATTTTACTCAATATATTATTCTGAATGATATTAGGTGGCATTTTCTGTTCAAGGTTGTAATTTACTTTTGGGAATGAATGTTATTCCCCTGCCCTCAAACGCTAGTGTAGGGACTGAGCCGGTGTGTCTCACAGCGACTTCTGTGGAGCATCACCTGCTTCCGAATCACACAGGGTTCAGGGCTCCGTCCCAGCCCTGCCGACATAGAAAGTCTCGTGGTGAACCCTGGGAATGTGATGAGCATTTCAAATGTGCACCCTATGTCATTCTTGGGTACACTAAGTTTGAAACCACTAATTCAGACTTTTCAAGTTAAATAAACATGATTTTCATACCTCACAGGTATTATTTCTGCTACTGATATTACAACTCCTAGTAGTTAACCTACATGAAGCTCTTATCACTTGCCCAGGTATAAATGAAAAAGAAATGGTTGACTAGAAAATGCACAAAATGTAGTAGAGTTAACACCTTTAATCTAACTTCTAAATTTTATTTTAAACTCTGAGCCATGAGTCATCTCTGGATATGTGGTCACAGCTTTGAACTTGGCCTCACTTCAGAAGGAGATAAAAGTGGATGGTTGTTGTGACCTGTCTCCAAAACTGACTTTCACATTTTAGACAGTGTTTGAGTAACACTGGGCCCCAACCACAGTGTCCAGTGACCACACATAAAAAATAGGTTTGCAAACATTCTTAAAGGCTGCTGGATCCATATGACATTTTGAAAGATGAAAACAAGTGCTTATTAAGAGTATGATGATACTCGTGGAAGGGTTTTGCAGGGAAGTAGTGGCAAATCCACTTGGTTTCTCTTGCATGCCATTATTTCTAAGGATGGTCCAAATCCCAGTATTGTATCAGGTAGTGTGGATGTTTTCCCTAGAGGCTGGAGAATAATTCACAATTAAAATATCGCTTCTAATTTAGTGTCTACACTTTACCATATCCTTTATTAACCTTCAGCCAAGCAATGGGATACTCATCAACAACTAAGGTATTTAATACATGTGATTTCTACGGCAAAACAGTAACCCAAAACTCAACCATCCTCCCTCCAGCTCAACTGACACATTTCCTAATCCCTTCAACATCCTGGGCGCTGGTGTTGGCAGGGCGGAGAGTGTCACACCGGCCGTCCTGCGATGTGCAATTTCAGCCCACCAGGCAGAAATCATCCTGGCTTTTTTCTCTTTTTGCGCTCTTTTGCCAACTCAATTTTGCCAAGAAACAATGGGACGCTGCTGGTGATGAAGTGCACGCAAATGTTGAAGTGATTTTTTCTTTTTGGTATGCCCTTAGAGTGAGTAGATTACGATAATAACAAATAAATTGGAAAGGGTAAAGGACAGAGACTCCGAATTCAGACGAGCCACTGACTGCTGCCAGTGGAAACTGAAGTGGGAGCCAGCCTCGTTAGTGCCGCACGGCTTAGCCTGCGGAAGTCTCCCAGAGCTGCTGTCAGCTGGATGTGTCTGAGTATAGCTCAGTTCCCAAAATACGAACCTAGGTCAGTGAAATCCTTCTGCCCGCTGATTTCCTACAGTTTGTTCCTGTGGAGATGAGGTGAAAGGGAGAGTTTGGACTCTTCTAAACATTCCACCAAAGGTACCCTGTGTGGTGGTCATTTCTGAAGTCATTTCGTTCATCATTGTCCCCCAGGGCCTAGTACAGTGCCTGGTACACAACAGGGTTCTACAAAAATCTGTCAAAGTGTGGCTCTGCTCCCTTTTTCTCCCTTGTCACCTCAAGGCCATCAGTCACAATGTTTTGTTACTTCTCTAAGTGGTCCTCACCTTGCATGGTCCTTTCCATGGTCACGGCTGCTTTCCTAGTCCAAATCCTTCTTGCCTTTATTTATGGACTGCCTGATTGTATCTGACTAGTTTTATCTGACTCCTAATCCTTCTCCTGTTAAATCATTATAGGCATTAAGCCAAACAGATCTTTCTGAAGGATCTGTAGCTTTATACCTCTGCTGAAACTCTGAGTGGCTCTCCACAGCTTGCAGATAAGAAAACACCCATGTCTTTACTTTTGGACCAGGATCAACTTATCCAGACCTTAAATCTCTTTCTTTCCCCACATAAACCCCTTGTCTAGCCATTGTGTTTCTTTTAATCCCCACCTGAGGATATGTTTATTGATTTTTTAGAGAGAGAGGAAGGGGATGGGGACAGAGAGAGAGAAACATTGATCTGTTGCCTCCGGTATCTGCCCGACAGGGGATCAAACCACAGCCTTTTGGTGTGAGGGATGATGGTTCAGCCCACTGAGCCACACTGGCCAGGGCTAGCTGTTGTGTTTTGCTTATAGAATAGCTGTTCTCCTCGTTGTCCTGTTTGCAGTGATCTCTCCTCCTCTGCGCCCGTCTATGGCTTGCTGCTCATTCAGGTCCACTCAGCCTTTGCTTCCTGCCTCTGTGATCACTCCCTCCTCAGGACTCCCATCCTCTACTAGGACCCTGTACTGTTTAGTAGTCATTGACACGGTGACATTATTTATCTTTTAATGTCCCATCCTGTTTATCCAGCTAAGCTAAAGGGGCATTGAGGACAGAGACTGTTTCTTAGGACAGATCTTTCATGGAGTTGCTGCTCAGTAAAGATTAATGTATCGTGCTCAAAAAGCCCAAGCTTCCAGCTCAACTGTGATCTCTTTTCAATTGCTTTTAAAAAGTCTTCTTGCTGAAGAGACAGTAATAAAGGGTTTCAGAAACCTTACCTCTTTTTCCTATCAGATTTTCCTACGTGGGAATTAGAAAAAGATGTCATCTGTTAGATGACTGTTAAAACCAGTTTAATAGTTATGTATGTCACTGAAGCCTCCTCATAGAAAAATGGAACTAGCTAGGTTAGGGTCATCTGTAGTTTTCTGTCCTCGGACAGGCATGGTGATGTTCAGTGAGCACATCTTCCATCGCCCTCGGCCCCTGAGAGGGCAGTATCGAGGTGGTCAAGAGTCTACAGTGGACCCACTTTGGAACTATCCTTATCACTGGTGCTTTGTATTATAATTAAATGGCTGCTACCTTTTGCCAAATGCTTGTTCACCCTCGTGTTCAAGACACAGTCTTTTCACCTTGACTGCATGCCATGAAATTTCCAATGGACAGGAATGAAGCTCTCATTCCCTAGTGAGGCTGATTCAACTTTGTTTTTCCAGGACGAGACTGAGTACAGGAGGCAGGGGTCATACAGGGAGAGCTGGAGGCAGAGCCAGAAAGACAGCCTGTGAATTTGGATCCTAAATCCTCTGCTTTGCCCTCTTAGCCATTTTGGCTCTCTAGACAATTGTGCTTCTTTAGTAGAATCAACATGTGATATTTAAAAAAATAAGTTCTTCTCTAGTATCAGTAATAGCATGCCGTGTAACCACTTTTTTCCTCTGGCACAGATCTTCACACATTAAGATCAGGTCATGCTAGATTTCTCTCTCTCTCTCTCCTCTATTTGCGTTGGGGAAGGGGATATGGGAACCTGAGTCAAATGCAAATATACTGTTCTCAGAAAATGATAACAATTTTTGGTAACTAAGAATATTTTAATAAGGAATATTATCATGCCAAATTACTGAATGATGGCATCCAAGTTATTACTCAGTTAGGTATTATATTTTAAGTTTAAGCAATGTTGAACTCTAAGCCGCAAGAAGGTAAGGAGTGTCTAGCTTTTTATGGCTTTAATTGGGATCCTTTCTTTACTTTTACTGCTACTTGGAACGTGTTATTTTGTACCTGTGGATGAAAAAAGGCCCAATCCTAAGCCTGAGGAGCTTGGGGAGGCCTGAATGGCGGCCATACAAACTCAAGACTGAAAGTAACCGCACAGGACCGCTGAACGTAAAACTAGACCTCCATGTTCCTTGACAAAGGTCACTCTCTACCTTAACCGAGCTTATCTATTATCTTCTTTAAGATAACATACCTTTGGAATGTCATCTTTTCCAGACTCAGGACACACCCACCACATCAGAGCAGGAGACCTCATTGTTATCTTGTCCCTCCACGTCCTATCTCTCTGTACTGGAAATGTTAATTATTAACTATTGTGTACCTGCTAAGGTAAGAGAAGTACTTGTTTCTTTGTTTTGCTTTTTATCCAATCCCAGAGATTTCCCTGCCTTGCTTTCTCCTGCCCCCTAATCTACCACCAATGGACTTCACATAACTCCCCTTACATCACCTACTTTGCTTCTAATATATAAAATAAGATGCAAAACTGCCATTCTCTGGAACATTTCACAGTCCATTGAGATTTTGCTTCCTGGCAATTGTCAGTATGGCTCAAATAAACTCATAAAAATTCTCTACAGGTTAGGATGTTTCTTTTGCCATTCCTGTAGTGCACCGTGGTCGGCTTCTTTGGGGTACACTGCTCGGGATTCTGGGCCAGATGCTCTTGGAAGTCGCAGGAGTCCTTGAAGGCAGTGGCTCTCAACTTAGACTGCGCACCAGAATCACCTGTGGAGCTTTTAAAAAATGAGGCTGCTGGGGCTCCACCCTAGACCCAGGGCATCAGGATTTCTGACAGAGCCCCAGGGCAGGGTGTTTTCTGAAGTTCCCCCGGTGATTTTCAACTGCACCTCTCCTTAGGAACCACTAATTTAAGGCCACTTAGAGACTTTCCCTTTCGTAAGCAAGAGCCTGAGATCAAAAGGCCCCTTAAAGGCCATTTGCTCACCCACCCAACAGATGCTGGAGTTCCTCCTGCAACACCCCAGAGTCTGTCAAATACTTTTTGTGTCCCATCACATAACAGACAAAATAAACAGCACTTTAAAGCTAAATAATTTCATCCCTTTTCCCCCTCTGACATTTTTCTTGTAAGCTCAAGGGAAAAAATAACGTTATTGTTCCCTTTCTCCTACTTGGCCAATTTTGCCTTCTTCCTGCCTTGAGGCTAGGGCTGAAGTTCAGCATGGTTGTTTTGGTCTCACAGCTTCGGGTTATTTATGGCCCTATTATGCCAAAGAGTTTTGCTTTGCCCCCCGCCGCCCCCCCCCAGTTGTGCTGGCAGACAGCTCTGGGAATAGTGTCAGATAAGGCAAGGGCTGCCAGGAAAAGGAGCATAAACACTTGTTACAAACTCAAAGGTTATTTAGTTTTATGTTAATTTTTAAATTCAGACATGGTAGTTTCCTTTTTTAATCATTGTTTTGTGGGTCTAGTGACTACAACTGGAACAGACAACCAGATAATGAGACTAAATTAAACCCACAATGGGATTGGCCGTGTGCCGCTCGCAGTGGAGACCCAAGGCGGGGAAGCGCGTGGCTGCGCAGCACGATTCCCTGCGACAGCGGCTAAAAACTCAGTCTTTATTTTTCCATTTCATTCACCCTGTTGATACCAGTTAACTCGCTTTCCACCTTCTGGCTTTTGCTATTGCCGTTCCAGTTGTCATTAAAGGAAATTCCAGGCAATGCAATAACATACAAAATCAAAACACATTGAGGGTTTTTCCATTTTCATTTTTTATATGACCACCTATAAAATAACATGGACATTTTTGGACATAAAACCAATGCTGAAGCTGAGTCAAAGCGAGAGGAAACGCTGTCTGAGTGAACTCTATTATGTAGTCATTCAAAAGAAAAACACGCCGTGTACTGTGCAATATAAATTAGTTGCAAAGCAGCCCATGTCCTCATTTAAAGAATCTTACAAATGCTGGTTAGTTATTTCAGGAAGTAGATAAGAAGCCTAAAAGACATTTCCACCAAGATGCATTATGAGCATTTTAATTAAAAATTACAAGTCTGTTAGAATTTTACTTACTGTATTTCAGCTCTATTTACCTGACCAAGAGACAAAAATGGGGTGGTGATCCTGTAATTCTTTTCTTTTCTTTTTTTTTTTTAATTTTTTATTTTAGTTTATTCAGTACAGTTTCTATCCTTTATTCCCATTCCAACCCACCCACCCATTCCTCCCCTCCTCCCTCTGTAATTCTTTTCTTACCGTGTCCTTTTAGTATTTCTAAGAAAAGTATTTTCAAATAATCATTGCTGTGATATAAAAGAATAGAATTATTGATAAAAGAAAGTAAATTAAACTGTCAAGGCCAAAAGGAGAAAATAACTGGTCTCCAGCATGGAGTTAGGCCAGTGAGAATGCTCCTCGCGTGGCCTGGCCAGCAGGTGGAACAGCCCCTCAACCTGTGAGTACCACGGCCCCTTGAACTCCACCTCAGAGCCCTGGTAGGTCAGCAGCTTCTTCATCTGATTAGTTTCAGGAAAGTTTTAGCTAAGAGTCCCTCCCTTTTTACTTCCTTGCCTCCCTCCCTTTGTCCTTCCTTCCTTTCTTCTCTACCCCCACCTTAATTTAATGGAGGGATGAATGCTTTCAAGGAGATTGAATTAAAAATCATTACTGTGAGTCTCTCTCAAAGGCAGGAATTACAACCATCCTCCTGTGACAGAGAGCATGTAATTAATCCAGGTTCCTGGAAACAAAGTCAATTTGCAAATGCATCTAGAAAAAGAATGGGTGCCATGCTGGGCAAATCTACTTTTTACCATGTCATTTTCCCCTCCCAACTTTATTGAGGTATAATTAACATTTACAAATTGTATATATTTAAAGTGTACAAGGACTGGGGGAGGGGAATGGGGAGATGCTAGACAAGGGGTACAAAGTTTCAGTCTTTTTTACCTTAATAAAAACAGGCTAGTCTGGAAAAGACAGGCATTATGTAGATGGGGAAGCAGAAGTTTGAGAGTTAGACCTTAGCTACTGGAAAATTATTTCTGTAAGTTAATCATAGCCCATTTCCAACAGTCTAATACACATATGTTTTTCCCCTAAGCTTTAAAAATTAAAGTAGAACATACAAAGTGGCCGTTTGGGCCACAAGTTTCTCCTTCCTTCTTAAAGTAACCACTATTCTGATGGTTAACAGCACAGAATAGTTTTGTCTCTTGTTTAAATAAATGAAATATTAGAATACGTGTTTTTTTTTGAGATTGACTTCTTTTGCTCAAATTATGTTTGTGAGCAGTGTTCCAGCTGTGCAGCAACTGGAGTTTTCTCATGTCTTGAGAAGGCAAACATTCCTTCTGCAAGACACATGTACGCCTGTGCATGAATTAATCGTACACTATTTTCTTTTATAGCTGCAGAGGGAGGGTGAAGGTGGTAGTTGCCCAAGGTTGTGAAGGGAATAATGGAAAGTCTGGGAGGAAAACTATAGAAAGGGCATATTGCTTGAAAGACTAATTTTGCTTAGTTAATAGTATTTCTAAGATAAGACTCGATGTCAAATATCTTTAGGAATTTATGGGTCAATCTAACCTCTAGGACCTTGGCCATATCAACAGTAAAATGCAGTAATAATATGTCCTCCTTTCTTCCTTCCCTATATTAAATATAGTCTGTGTTAAATGTATATTAAATGTACCCTGTATTAAATGTGTTCTGGGCTTTTTAGCACAGAGTTGCTAAAGTCTTCCTGGATGGAAGATTTCATTGAAATATCTGATGCACACACCACTAAATCTACTACAATCTTAGACAGGTATGATGATATCTCCATAAGAACCAACTTCATTAGCCAAGAATAGATTGCAAGCCATTACAAAGTATTTTAAAGGCAATAAGAAACCCTTGGGCTCTCAGTTCTGCATAAATATGTAAGACGTGGTTTTCAGACTCTGAAGGAAGCAAGTACTCTGCAAGCAGTGACAGATGTGGGAAGTAATCAAGCTTTCAGTATGTGGTGCAGGAAGGCACAATTCACCTCTGTTTAAATGTCTCGCCCTTCAAAGAGATGCCCAAGTGGCTGGAGGCTTCTCCACAGAGGTAAGATTGAGACGTCAAGATTTGCAAGGGGAAAACAGATATCTGGGAACAAACTTTACTGAGTTTACTGAGTAAACATCTTTACTGAGACAGGTCAGATCTTTACTAAGACAGGGCAGATCCTGGATACAAGCCAAAATAAAAAACCCAAACCAAAAAACCAAAAAAACAAACCAGGTGGTGAGATGAGGGGAATAGTTGGAGGGAGGGCAAGGGAAAGGGAAAGATTACCTAGAACAAATCCATGGGAAAATAATAGGAAAGGTTTTGAATAGAAAAAGAATGGGCGCACAGTTGGAGAGAGGGGAATCAGGGCCCAGGAAATTTGATTCTGAAACCATAAGATCCTATTCAAAATGCTTTATTTAATCAGATCTCAGTATTTTCACTTGTGAAATGGAAAAAATAAAACCAATATGCTTTCATTACTGGCAAATGATGTATCTGTCTCTATGCATTTGTCTTCTTGTCTATCTACATCAGATTTTATCTCTCCAAATTAGTAGTAGGACTTACCTCACTGTCAATTTCATTGATTGTTCTTATACAGGAGCCCAAGCTGTTCTCAAACAAATAAGAAGTGCTGTTCACTAAATCTGACTTTCACCAGTCCACCTACTTCTGACCTGAGAACAGGTCCTCACACAGATCTTGTTAGCTGTCGGTTCTGTTTGTCTTCCTGCTCTCATCACAAGGCAAGAGGACCTTTTTTGATGCTAGAAATATGACAGGTGGGCATCTGCCAGCTCCATGGGCCCATGCTTTAGGGACCACATTCACTGACAGAAAATACAATCTCCAAAGAATGCCTTTGTAGTCAGGGAGGATCACAGAAGGTTTCAAGTATAGACCGAACATCACTATTAACACTAACTTAAATGAGCTCTACAGGAAAGAGAACTATAAAGTCTTGGCCTTTTTTTTAGGTCATCATTGGTTCTCCTTTCTGACTGCAGGGTCGTTCCTCTCTGATTTTTTTTTTCTTTCAAAGGAAATCATGGTCCAACATCTCTGAAGCAATGCAGACCCTACTTTTCAGAGCCTTGTGTGGGTACCCAGACTACTGCTTCATGGATGTAAATTCATCCTCTTCCACACTTCTCAGTCCCTACCTCTTCAGACTTCACCTACCCCATCCAGCTGTGTTTCCAGGAGCCCACTGGAAAACCCTTTATTAGCTGGACTAGTTTGTTTACATCTCATGTACGTCCTTTGCTCAGTCTTTGTTTATACTACATCCCCACCAGAAACATTCTCTCACTGAATCCCACCCTGCCAGAACTTTACGACCCATAGCTAGCCCCATTTTTCTCCACGAAGCTTTCTCCGAATACCTAGCCCTCAAGGAGCTCCCTTCTCTCCTCTGAATAACAGGGCTATTTTATGTAGTATAGTGCTGGCTAACCATACTGGATTATCTCTTCATTTGTATGTGTTAACTATTTGAGTTAGGGATCCGGTCTACCCAGAATGGCAGATGGGGCTACTTTTTCTAATTTGTCTGCCGAAGGAGGTTCTCTCTGCTAATGCACACGAAGGCACAGTATAAGCCAGCTCCAGCCCTCTCCTTCCCTTGTAATCAATTTTAGATATGTGCAGACCAACCCAGCTGCCATGGGCAGATACCACAGAGAGTTCCCTGAGAGGAGAAATCATCTTCCTAGAACGCCATGAGCGACACCACTCATCAAATTCTCTCTTTCAAGACACCATCTTTTTTATATGCTAAAAGTGGACAGAGCCTTCCAGATGAAGCAGAACACAAGGAAGCAAAGAAAAAGCCACCACATTTGATTTCTGAGTCAGATGGCTCAGCAACCCTCGTGGAAAGTCCTAGAAATAGAATCAGATATACAGTTTGAGTACAGGAAGACAGAAAGGCCAGGGGCGCTGGCTGAAGAAATTGCAGGTAATGCAGAGGGGAAAAACAGCAACTGGGCCGCAGTGATTGCTCCCTACACAAACTGTAGCGAGTTTAGCACTGAGGGAGAAGAGTAAAGACCTGAAGGGGCGAAGAAATTAACTGTGCACCTTGGGGCACAGATTTCCTCTCTTTGCCTAAAAGGAGTTTCTGTCTTTGGTCCTTTAGTAAGTAAGTCATGTTTATTTTTGTGAAGGACCACCTGAGAGGAAGGGGGGGTAGTCGCAACCCACCATTTAGTATTAGCCTTGTTACCTGGGGAGGCACTTGATCTCGTTTTCCTGTGCAAAATGGAGATCACACCCCCTCTCTTATTCATTTATTCATTTCTTCGTTCATCTATTCACCAGATGTTTACTGAGGTCCCATTATGGGCCGAGCACAAAGGACCACAAATGGTAAGCAAAACAGACACGGTCTTTGCCCTTATGCAGAGCCCAGATCATCTCATGGGGTTGTTAGTTATAGAGAAGAAGGAAAGCATCTTTGGGCTGTAGAGCACCATAATGTGGGGGTTCTTCTTCATTGTCAATGGCTTCCGCTCATGCTCTAGGTGTGCGACCTGGGCAAATCAAATTTTTCCTGGGCTTTCCTATTTTCATCCATGAAATGAGAAAAGTTCCTGTCTTAAAACGTAAGTATTCCAAATACACATGAAGAAGTTCAAGTTTTTAGGTACTTCTGAATCATGGCTCTACAAGACTGTCATGAAACAGTTCAGATATACAAAAGGATAAGACACCCATTACAAGGAGATCCACTGAAGGCAGCCTCCTTTCCCCGGGGGAAACAAACATGATGAGTTTGATGTTTATTTTTCCGAATCATGGCCTTTCTAGGAAGCCTGATGTTTTTTGTAGGAATGGTTCATCACTTAGGTGTTCCTGGTGCTGGATGAACAAGGAGTCCTGACAGTGTCTGTCAGAGACATCCTGTTCTCTCCCCGCCCACCCAGCAGACAGAATCAGGGAAACCACGTGGCAGACATCACCCACTGTACTTAGAAGGTACCTAGTTTTTGCATTTACCTTGAGGGCCTTCTGCGCAGATTCACTGGATCCAATTGCGATTAGGTTAGGCCCAGCCATGCTGCAGAAACTCTTCAAGTGCAAAGCATCAGTCACTGGGACTGTGGAGACTGCATAGTCCTATGCAAATAATAGAAACAAGCAGTTTGGCATTGCAGAATCCTTCTAAAACATATTTAAACCTGCCTGAGTCATGCTCGCCCCTCTGGAGGCTGCCAGGGGCCTGCATGTCTGGAAGGAAAAGTGGGATTTGTAGGTTTTGGTATTGCCAGGTAAATGAAGACTGCTTCTAAGAAGAAAGTGCAGAGCTGTCTTCCAGATATGTAATTGTCGAGCTACAGAGTGGGCTCCTCTGAAAGGATATGTCTAAATATCCTGTGCAAACTAGAGTCTCCCATCTTCATGGGGAAGAGAGCTTTCTGGGGGTTCTATCCCTTCCTAAGCCAACCTGTTAGTGAAGGGAACTTGAGAGGATGTACCGGTACGTGCAATACCTAGCACAGTTTTCAGCACATAGTAGGCAAAAAAGTATGGGTGATCCTCGATTCCAATCTGAAAAATTCACATTTTAGGTTAAAGTCAATTGAGTCTCCAGATTTTTTTTGTCACTGATTGTGCCCTGAACATTTGTGGTTGTATGATTATACACTGGGAGAGAACAGATGTCAGTGATAACTTTCTTGCAGCTGTGGTAGCCCAAGAAAGACTACTTATTGAGAAACCTGAATGCGATAGCTTCTAAAACATCTAACAAACATACAAATGTTTGGAATTAGTTTGTAAAGCTGGTGACATATAAATACCATTACTCATGACTTAAGGACTCAGTGGGTCTATGAATATTTATTAATTACTCTGTGCCAGGCATATATTATCTTTCACTTACCTTAAAAGTATCAGCCAAGATTTCAGCACCCCGTTGATTTGTCCTTTTGGAAAGACCCACAAAAAATTCTCTGCCTATAATAAATGTCATGGGACATAGTGAATAGGTGGCACCAGTGACAGCACACTATTTATTTATCTATAAATAACGACCTTAAAGCACCAAACAGCTCTTTCCTATCCCAGAGGACAGGTGTGCTTTTACTCTGACCTCAGCTCTTTTTACACAAATCTGGTATCAAACCATTACTCTTAGAAATGCTTTTTCAAATTCATAGAGATGGAAAGTAGAACAGTGGTTGCCAGGGAGCGGGGGAAGAGCCACTGGGGAGTCAGTGTTCAGTGGGGTGCGGTTTCAGCTGGGGGCAGGGAAAGCGTGCCGGTCACGGAAGGCGGCACAGCCACGTGAGTGGGGTTAGTGCCTCTGAGCCGGACACTGAAAGTCAGTTAAATGGTAGATTTTATGTTGACTGTAGTTTACCACAATAAGAGAATTAAGTTTTTATTTAGGAAACAATAGAATTAAAGACATTAATAATCTGCAATCCGAAATTAAGTAATAGCGATGGTCAAATTAGCACTGCTTCCTCTTTCTTTTCCTAAAAGCATAACTCTAGACATTCTTAATGAAGTTGGAGTCCTCTTCTTGTGGCAATGAAATAAAGGCTGAAGAAACCATCTGGGCATAAAGTGAGTGTAGTGTCAACTGGTTTTCAGGTCTGACTCTGAGAACTGTCTTTAAAAAAACTGTACACATCCATTTATTTCAAACAAAAACATCAAAGATGCCTATCTACAAATACTAAAGTTTAGGAAAATAAAACTTTCTTTTTTTTGGTTTTCTGAAATTTCACAATTTTTCTTCTCTGAAAACAAAACACTAGAGAAAAATGGTCTCCTAGTTATAGGCAAACAGACAATTATAGTAGATAGACTTAGGTAATACATAAGTGTGGGGATTTTTATCTTCCATTAATTCTTTGAAAAAAGAGAATTCTACATGAAAGGAGGAAAAAATATTCAAATAGAACTCAGTATATTTTTTTGCCCCAGAAGAGTAGGGTAATGTATAAGAAGAGTAGCCATGTAGAAAAAATTGCTTTATAGATTTTATAAATGCTATTACTCTAATTTTCATGATGCCCTTATAAAAGGGCTAAATAACATAGGTCAAATGATGTTACCATAAATTTCAATGACTTGTGCTGTTGGCAGACACAGGAATCTTTGGTGGCAGATTGACATTTTGGGGTAATGGTATGATTGTGTTGTCCCTTGAGAAAACTCACTACATACAAATGAAAACTTAAGTACAGCAAAGGTCTTTTACTTGGCAACAGTATGACTCAGTTTATTAATAAGTTCGCTGCAATGAAAAACAACATTAAATTTCCTTAATTAAGATACAGATAGATTTATAAATTATACTTCATTTATAAATAAAAACATTTAATGCATTAAGCAAATTCAAACGCATTTACAATAGGGCTTGCACATTATTTCTATTTTCAAAGACTAAGTGAAGAAAGATGGAGAAGTACAAAGAGATGCACACTGTTTACCTCTGAAGAGTAAGTTAGACTTCTGTTTGTTTTCTTCCTTTATTTTTATTATTGACACTATTACAGGTGTTTCCATCCCTCCCCCTCCATTTACCTCCCTCCACCCAGCCCCCACTCCCCTTCCCTCTGGCCATCAGCGCACTGTTGTCTGGGTGTACGGGTTATGCATGTATGTTCTTTGGCTAATCCCTTCTGAAGAAACCTTCAGTTGGTGGACTAGGTCCCCCAAATGGCCCTTCTGGTAAAATGCACTGATAAAAAGTGCTAAAATGGAAGGGCAGATGAAGTGCTTCTCAGATAAGGTCAAGTTCAAGGAGTTCATCATCACCAAGCCATTATTGTATGAAATGTTAAAGGGACTTATCTAAGAAAAAGAAGATAAAAAACAGGTGTAGTAAAATGACAGCAAGCTCACAATTATTAACAACCACACCTGAAACAAAAACAAGAAGAAACTAAGCAAACGTCTAGAACAGGAACAGAACCACAGAAATGGAGAACACATGGAGGGTTAGCAACAGGGGAGTGGGAGGAGGAGAGTGGGGGAAAGATACGAAGAATAAGTAGCAATGAAGGTAGATAGAAAATAGACAGGGGGAGGGCAAGAATAGTATGGGAAATGTAGAAGCAAAGAACTTATGACACATGGACTGAAGTAAAGGGGGG
>CM052542.1:58541847-58572561 GCA_028533065.1 Trachops cirrhosus
AGAACAGGAACAGAACCACAGAAATGGAGAACACATGGAGGGTTAGCAACAGGGGAGTGGGAGGAGGAGAGTGGGGGAAAGATACGAAGAATAAGTAGCAATGAAGGTAGATAGAAAATAGACAGGGGGAGGGCAAGAATAGTATGGGAAATGTAGAAGCAAAGAACTTATGACACATGGACTGAAGTAAAGGGGGGGGAATGTGGGTGGGAGAGGGTGTTCACGGTGGAGGGGAATGAAGGGGGATAATAGGACAACTGTAATAGCATAATCAATAAAATATATTTTAAAAAAGTGCTAAAATGGAAATATTTAAAAAATTGTTTTGGTTGTATGTTTCTTATGTTGTTTTCTTCTACCAATTCACCCTTTTTTTCTTTTCCTCCCTCACACCATTCTTTTGCAGGAGAAACCAGGTCACTGGTCCTATTGACTATCCTACATTCCAGATTTGGCCAGTTGCTTCTGTGCGTGTATATCATCTACCATTAAATTCTTCCTTTATGCGTGGTATTTTTGGTGAACAAAAAGTTTTATGGAGACACTTAATTAGATTCTTGTACAATTTTTTGGGGGGATTGGACCACTTCAGAGGTGAGGCTATGTTGCTGTTGCATCTCGTCATGAAGCACACGGCCGACTCACGTTTTCAGTGACACTGGGAAGATCAGTGCGTTCAGGGGTGTCATCCTGCTTGCTCCACTATGAATTCCCCATGAAGCTTTCAGAGAAAGGTTTTAACATCCTCTGCTAATCATTGAGCAGAGCCATTATTTTATTAGGGATCTATTGGATAGAATTGTAAAGAAAAACTTTCCTCAATCAAGTTTTTGGTCTACTTGAAATCGAATTTATGAAGGAAAGAGGCTACATGCCTGAGTCTTTGTCCCAGCAATCTAAAATAATGACCAGTATGTTTTAAAAAAAACATTTTTATCCACTAATGAGTCAAAGAATAAATAACAATGGAAATTAAAAAAAACACTTAGAAGTAATGATAACAAAAATATCACTCTCAAAACATGAAAGATTTAGCTAAAGCAGCACTTGGAGGGAAAGTTACATAGCTTTACATGTTTACCCTAAGATAAGAAAAGGTTAAAAATTAAAGAGACATAATTCCAACTTGAAACATAAGAAAAAAGGACAAAATAAAAACAAAATTGAAGGAAGGAAATAAAGGTAGAAAAATGATGGAGAGAAATATACACGAAAGAGGGGTCAACAAAGCAAAAAGTTGGATCTTTGAAAAGATTAAAAAATTGACAGATTTCTGGAAAGAAAAAAGGGAAGGCACAAATAAACATTATGCAATTAAAAGGAGACATTTCTACAGTTATTGTGAAGCTTAAGATGGATATGTAGAAGATATGAATAACTATGCCCAACATTTGAAAACTCAGATAAAAGACATAAAATTTTAGAAAACAGAGTTCACCAAAACTTACTCAGAAAAACCTCATTAATCATACAACCATTAAATAAACAATATAAGTTTAAAAATCCCCCCAACAAAGAAAGCATCAGCCCACGGGGCCTTTTTATTGGTAAGTTATATCACAGTTCCAGCAATGCACAATTCAAATAGTGCTGACTTTACAGAACAGAAACATAGGAAGTATTCCCTAATACATTTTATGAGGTTAACGTAGCTCTTTTACCAAAGCCAGATGGGGATAATAATACAGAAAAATTATAGGTCTCAGAAACAAAGGTCTTAAAATATTAGCAAACTACTACTGCAGTAAAAAGAGAATATATCATAATCAAGTTTGTGTCCATCTCAGGGATGCAAGCTCGGTCAAACATCAGAAAATCAATTAATGTAATTAACCACATCAATAGATTAAAGAAGAAAATCATATAATCTCACACTGAAGCAAAAAAAAAAAGTTTTTCACCTGAAATTTTATTTGTAGCTGTTTAGAGAAACTTTTATGCATGTGTCCAGGAGACAAACACAAGAATGTACACAGCAGCATTGAAGATAACAGACAAAAACCAAAAAAAAAAAATTAAGTGAACAACAGCAGTACAATGAACATATACATCATGATCTATTCTTACCACAAAATACCACACAACAGTAAAAATGAACTACATACCTCAAACTGGCTCGAAAGCAGAAAAGCCACACATATACTTTGGGAATGCATGTACTGAGGTGAGACTCCAAGAGAGACAGCTAGTGCTTAACACTGATTTGGGCCAGTGGTTACCTCAGGCTGGGAGGGGAGGGAGGCTGGGCCTGGGGCCCTGGGTCAGGCAATGCTGTCTGTCTGCAGCAAGGTGGTAGGCACCCAGGCATTCATTTTGTTATTGTTCTTTAAACCGTACATAAACATTTTATAACTCTTTTTATATGTTCCTTGTTTCACAAAAATAAATACGTAAGCTGATGTTGTCCATTTAAGGGAAGTAGGACTGAGACAATTTCTGCCAGCAGCAGGGCACTGCCCGACAGACCTCCCAGGGGGACTGCAGCTGGAGAGCTGCCTTCCGACTGCGTGATCATTGACGAAGCTCTGAGTTACAGAAGGCAGAGGACGCAGAGCGCAGGGACGGACCCCAGATTTTGTTTCTTACCCAACTCTGCCTAATTCAAAATTTCAGTGGTGACGGTTGGACAATGTTGTGAAAGTAATTAATGCCACTTGAAATGTATATTTAAAATGGTTAAAATGGCAAATTTTATGTGATATATATTTTACCTCAGGTTTTAAAAAGGAAAAAACAATGAGAAGTAGGAAATAGAAGTCAGCACCAGGTATTGGGTATGAACGAGGAGCCGAGCAGATAGATTTCAATATCCTAACTCAAAGTCTGTTTTGAATAAAAGAACTTTTAAGATATTAATTTAAATATTGAATATTATACAAACGTGTAAAGATAGTGTCAAAGGCGAGCCTCAGTGCTTGGTACCTAATCAGAAATTGGGGCAAAAGCATTAGGCTTGAGAGGCTGTGGAAAGACCTTCGACCACTGGGAGAGGTTTCTGGTACAAGCTGTGCCACACAACACTGATGAGCTTTTAGGGAGCCTGTTCAGCTGAGCTGTTAGGGTAACTAAACAGTTGTGAACACAGCTTATTTTAAACCTACTTCAATATTATCAGTACCTGCTTACAAGTTATTTATTACATGGCTATGTTTTAGTGAAAAAATGAGCTTTATTGTGAGGAGGTGTGATTTACACATTTATCTTTCCACAAGAGCCTATCTTCTAAGAGAAGCAGGCTGTTGTTCTACACTGCCAAAAGGAATGAAAGTGCCGTCAACGGGAGACACAAAGAATATGCTAAGGGGAACTTACTACACAGGTTCAAAGAATGCCCGAGTCTGCGTGGACACATCCAGAACCGGCAATGCAGGGCAGGCCTCCTTGGCTCCTTGCTCTGTGTCCTTATGGCTCATGGGGATGCACACCACACCCCAGGGGCAGGGCACTGCCCATGGCAGTGGCCACACAGGCTGTGCAGTGCATAACTCCAGGGATACTGCTCACAAACCTATGATGAAAATGATGCCCCCTGGGGCTCAGCAACACAGTGGTCCCATCCACGGGGATGTGATACCCAGCAAGGAACTATCCAAGTGTCTGAGGCGAAATCTCCTCCTCCAGGAAAGTTAATTATATCAAAATGTAAGTATTAGAAGATACTCTTATTTAAAAAATATAAGAATATGTTTATTGAGCTTAGGGAGAGATGAAGAGGGGAAGAGAAATTGATGTTAGAAAGGAACATTGGTTGGTTTGTTTTCCTCCCATATGCACCTGGACTGGGGATCGAACCTACAACCTCAGTGTGTGCTATGACTGGGAAATGAATCCCTACCTTTTGGTGTGTGGGACAAGACTCCAACCAACTGAGACACACTGGCTAGGGCCAAGATACTTTTATATTGAATGAAGATGGCTATATGTTGTCTATATACATGATATTCAATATAAGATTCACATCAGCTAAAATATTAGAATTCCAAGAAGCTTCATGCTTTCAGTGGGCCACTTGGGGCTACATTCCCAGATCCCTGGGGATCAGCCTCTGTTGTTCAGGCTGCATCTGTGAAACACCTATTTATTCACTGACATATGAAGGATAATAAACTACTACTATAAATTAAAAATTACTATTGATTATCATGCTTATCAATACAACCAGGATGAATCTGGGCATCCAGAGATTGGCCCATGAGTTTATAAAACCATGTGATCATACTAAGTTGGAAAAGTTAAATGCTAAAATTACTCTTTAGTAGGTGTACTAAACCTACTGTAAAAACTGATTCCAGTTAGATCAATAATAATATTAGGTATTTATATTTTGTTAAGTTCTGCTATCATTCATTTGGCAGTAAACCAAATATCTGCATTGGTAATTATTTAAATTCATATTGCTAACTGGGAAGAAAATTATTTGTAAATGACACATCTTGAATTAAGAATCTTTTAAACACAAACTAGATATATTGTCACACAATGCAAAACCATGCAACCCATAAACTGACATTGCAGAACACAGCAGATGGAACTTACAAAATGATATGTACATGCTGATAACATTCCTGTAAAAATATGCACATACATGCATACAAAAGTACTAAAAGGACATATACCCAAATACTGAAATGTTTATCTTTGAATGAAAGTTCATTTCTGTTTTTTTCCCTTTTGTGCTTTTGTATATTTTCCAATTTTTTTGCATTTAGCATTTTTACTTTGGTAATGAAAAAAAAACTATAATTAAACAAATGAATATTAGCTTGTTATTAGATATATTTTTGGATAGGTAAAAGTAAATACAATTATACCTGTGAATAAGACGTCTCCACCATCTAAGGTTGCATTTTCATCTTTCATTTCTATTATATTGAGCTGAAGTTTCTCTAATGCTTCTTTCATCATGTCAACCTGTTGAAAATGATTCAGATTAATATCTTACCATTTTCTAAAAAGAAAACCAATCATCTAAAACTTCTGAACACTGAATCATGCTCCCATGTGCAAATTACACACACACACACCCTTGTGATACAAGAATATATGTAGTATATGGTGGGGTGTGTCCAGAAAGTGTCCAGCCATGTACTATGAAAAACAGACATTTGTTGAAGAAGATACAACATACAAGAAACATTGTACATAGGACAATGATGCCTCAGTTCCCTTCAAAGTAGGCACCTTGGGACCTCACACAGTTCTACCAACTGCACCACAATGTTCCTTCTGCTCTGGTAGCAGAAGCCACAGAATGAATTTTGCCATGACACATTTCATGCCAAGATTCTGTGCCAAAATCTTGACACAGTAGTTTTGGAACCCCCAGATTAGCTTCTAGTTCTCACACTCTGTCACTGATCTTTGTGGACTGCAGCCCATATGTGTTCAACACTCTCAGGTGTTCTGCTTGTTGCAGGCCTTCCAGAACATGGATCACTTTCAGCAGATTCTCGACCATCTTGGAAGTGTTTGTGCCACACTTTAATTTGTGGTGCACTAATTGCATCATCCCTGAAAGCCTTCTGAATCATCCAAATAGTTTCCACAGAAGAATGTTCAAGCTTCATGCAAATTTGATGCAGATTCATTGCTCTACTCACTCAGTCATTTTGAACGTGATGGTCACACAGTACACATGCTCACTCAATGGCACCTACCACCCCCACTGACTAGTACAGTGAAGTCATCATTGTTCACACATGCACATTCCAGTCCACTCTCCTTGGCTGCCAGGTTACATAGATGTCATGCAAACCATTCGCATTATATTAAAAATGGCTGAACTTTTTCCAGACAGACCTCATAGTTTGGACCACCACAATCATTTACAAGAGAAGAAATTATCTGTTAGAAATTATCCATTTTGTCCTCTTCTAGTTTAAACTCAAGTCAATGTTATAGTCCCTTTTTCTGTTGGGAGGGTAATTAGTTAGGACACTGTTGGAATAGCAGTTAGTTAGGGCACATGAGTCAAGAAAGGTGGGAAGCAGAATAGCCAGTCCTCCTGCCTTTGCCAGAAAGTACAAGATTTAATTTTAAACATTAAGTAACTCTGTAAGAATTGCACACACAGAGTAATATGTGGAAGGAATATCAATGTCAATAACCAGTACCTTGAAATCTTAGCATATAGAACAGTTATTATTTTGTATTCAAATATTTTTTTAAATGTCAGAACATCTAAAGCTTCTCTGTAAATCTGAACTATTATTTAAATTTAACCTAGGTCTTTAGAGGTGATTAACAAATACAACAATTACAATCAAACAAAAGAATACTTGAAAATGAATTTTAGGGACTGTAATTCCAGGCTGTAGTCTCAAGCGCAGAGATATTCTGGGCTAAACTAGGGAATACTTTTAGTGAGGTCTACTTTAATACAAGAAAACAATTTAAGACATAACAAATGCCCTTTGAAATTCACAATTTAATTCAATTCCTTCCAGTGGCTCAACAAAACAATGTACATATTTCTGGAGGTCTGTATAATCTTTAACATGGTAAAGACATCCACGGAGAAGAAATGAATAGGGCTATGGGAAAAACAAGAGATCACATGACATTGAGAAAAGTAGGTAGTTTTACCGAAATACATGCCCAGTTCACATAGTGCATTGTCAATGAAGAGTTTAGGAGACATAAATATAGCAGAGTAACCTCTAAAGTAATAAAAATATGGAAATACTTTGACAACAACCCTGACACTCATGCAGTTAAAACAATGAAAAGGATACAAAATAAAATAAATATATCATCTCATCCTTGTCCTGGAACTCATGTAAAAATTCCACAAACTAGAGTGACTCAGAACAATAAAAATTATTTCCATAGATGAAATAGCCTTAATGTTGTAATAAATACACCTAGTGACTTCTTTTAATAGCAGAATAGGTTTTGCTATGAATCAGGAAGTGGAAATCATTGATATAGCATAGAAAAGAAGCAAAGCAACATTTACCACGACTCGCTGGGCTGCAGTGAACCCAGGAAAACACACGACTGTTTCCTTCTGGCTTCTGCCTTTGTGTCTATGGAAAATTCATTCAGCTTCAACAGATCATGAGGACTGAGCTACTGATACCTTTTGTTTCTATTAAGGCTGTGATTGCTTCTGTTATAACTAACATTTCAAAGATTACTAGGAATTCAGCAGTAACACATTTTGGTGTGAAAAGTTTAATGTAGTATCTCAACTCAGGAACTTTATTCAACTCTTAAGAGTTTAAAGGAACAGAAGAAGGCCAGTGTACATACCAGTTTAACAAACATTGTATTTCTTTAAAAGTCCTATGTCTTTCAAATTAAAGTTTTAGAGGATAAAATGCTTGTGGTTTCTTAAAAGTTAAAACAGCTGCACTGACATTAAAAAACTGGCTTTTGTGCAAGGGCAGTACTTTTTAAAAATATTCCTTCACATCTATATAAACAAAGTCATCAGGATGGGTCTATAGCACAAACACTGAAGATACTATATTACTTTCAGAGTTCAGGGTATGGATAAGTAAAAAAAAATTAAAGGTCAAGTAAACAGTTTTGAGAATTGCAGGACTACATGGCATCAAATCAGCAATGCTAACCACTGGGAGATTTCTGGAGAAGAAACAAGAGAGCCTGAAACAGAGGCTGTCCACGGAGCACTGCATTCTCCTGGCACAGGGGTTCCGCGAAGCCGACAAACTCGGCTGTAAACTCGGCTGTAAACAGCGTTGCCCTGACACAGGGACCCATCGGAAGCCAGCTACTGGGGCAGTTAAAATGCTAAATATAACTATGGACGTGGGAATTTTTGCAGGAGAAGATCCAAACCATGAGCCTTTAGAACTGCCCACTCTGTGGTTACATAGCCATGGCTAATGTTGACTTAATTAACTGTCAAGAGAGGAAAAAAAAAAGACCAAGCAACACACCTACCTTTCACGGAGACACCTTACAGAGTGGAATTTAGCATTACTCAGAGTGGGGAACCTGTCAGAACAAACAGTATTAGCTCCCAAGGCTGAGTTGAATGGGTCAGTTTAGCCCATGAAATTAAAAATAAAAAGGGTAAATTAGAGAAAAGACCTTAATTAATTTAAAAAATTAGCCGTGAAATTTTCATACTCTATTATAAACAAGACCTTTCTCCCTTCCCTTTTCACTTTACATGCTTTGTTTCATCTTTTCACTTTATACTTGTATTTCTTCTTGTCCCGTCTTTTCTCCTCTCACCCTTTGCTGCCGATTCCTTTCCTGGCCACAGCGGCTTCAGATGACCTCTGTTATTTCTATCCACCCAACTCACACAGCTTCCTTTCCAAGAGCTGGTCCTAGTTTTGAGGTAATTACTTTTTTCTGTTCTTCTTCCTTCCCTCCTTTTTCTTCTGTAGTACTAATGTCAAAAAATGCAGAGTTACTAGTTACACACTCAATATCCCACCACTGAAAACGCTCGTATAGTGTGGTGTTCAGATGAAGGGCCTGGGATTCAAATCCCGGCTCTGCTACTTTCTAGCCAAGTGACCTCAAGTTGTCGAACTTTCTGAACTTCAGTTTTCTTGTTGTTAAAATGGGTGGTTAACCATAATGGTACTGACTTCCTAGGCTCCTCCTGACCATTAAATACACGTAAAGCATTTAGTACACAGTACTCAGCAAACATTGGATATTTCTCTTATTTGGCTTGTGTGTGTCCAGTGACAAATACTTGTTCTATGAAACTGACCCACGGGAAGAAACGGTTTCTTTTTCTCTTTATCTTTGGACAAGTTTCTTGAGTTGTGTCGCCCCATGACAGAGCCCATCCGCTCTGCCGTAAATTAAAATCAGTCTTTTCTGCAAAGCCGATGTAAAGTTAGAGCACAAGCACTGAGGGCACATTTAAATCTAAAGCATTCCAATTTGATTTCCTTCCTGCTCCTGGAAGCTTTCAGGCTATTTTTTGTATTTCTCTGCTTTGAAATAGCCCCTGAAGGTGCTACGTGTGGCGGCAAATGGGCCTGTCTGGTAAGATGTCCTGCAGGCCTCAAAGGAGTGTCAACCACGGTGATGTAGAGTGACTACGGTTACTAATGCCACTGCCACTCAACAGGACTCGGTCTAAAGAATTTCCCCTTTTTCTTAAAGCCTGGTCTCCCTTTCTTACCTTTTCTGCTATACTCTCTTCTTACCTCTTTATGGCCCTCATTTTTGTTCCTTATTTGTCCTGTCATGTTCACATCATCATCCTGTCTTCTCATTTCACTCCTTTTGGGTTCTCATGGTAAACAGAAAGAACTAGGGGTTTGAATATAGTTTCTGTTACTTGTTAGCTATGTGACTTGGGATGAGTTAACCTCTTAGGGCCTTGGTTTCCTAATCCAAAAATGAGGTAATATTTTCTCTCTAACAGGGATTATGTGGGTAGCAAATAAGCTAACACATGAAAAGCATCTAGTTCAGTACCTGGCACATGATGATCAAAACCAGCAGCTGCTAAAAACAAACAATCAAACTAACCAGTAGTGGTTGATAACATTATTATTCTGTCCTAAATTAACTCAGTGCTTGGTTTGGATTACTTTCAAAAAGAAATAAAAGATAAAAACATACCCATATGCCATGTTAAATCAAACATCTTTTATTCCCAATTTTCCTGTTCTTGCAAAATTTTTCCCCAAAACAATATACCAAAACAAATATAAAACCTTATATAGTTTTAATTGGGAAGCTATATACAAAATAGCTTGTAATAGCGCCATAATTAGTTTAATACTTTATTTAGGTGCCCAGGTTGTCCCATTGGTCTTATCCGAAGTCGACTTTGCCGCATACTTTAAACAATGTCCACTTTGAATGTTTCACAGCTTCCCTTTGAAGGTTGTGAATGTTCTCACGAGGCCTATGGAACAGTCTGTGCTGAGGTTCCGTTAAGAACCTGCACCAACCTCTGTTTGCCAAACTGCTTTCCTTTAGCTGCTTTTGCTCACTGAGCTGCCAGATGTTGTGACTACAAATGAGGCCCTTGGCATCGGCCTGTCTGCAGCTGCTGTGTCTCAGCCGCTGCAGGTCTGCCCTGCACTGGGGGCTGTGCTATCACCAGCACCACTAGGTTTCCAATGCCCTTTAAATGTTCTGAGTCCCTTTTAACCCATCCTATTATGAGCTTTAAAATCACACTCATCCTATTTATGTTCTTATCTAATTCTAAAGAGATGAACAGTAGCAACATAGCTTTGTTGGTGGTGAGGCAGTTCCATTTTCTTCACTCGTTGCTGATTTTGTTTTGCCTTTAGTGTTAAGTGTGACAGGCAGATAATGCTGAGGAAGCCAAACAAGAAGCTGAGGTGATTGATGCCTCTTAAATATCAATGGACAGCTGGCTTGGAACTTGCTGGTACATTGAAGTTACGCTGTCCTGGTCACACTCAAAAGGCCACGTTTCGCTTGTCATGCCACTGTCATGTTCTTTGTTAACCAGCACATCTTTGCTCCTATGGCCACTTAGACTAGTATTTTTGGCTGATTTTATAGTAATACCTAATGCCCATATCACGCCTTCACGTCTATTTCCTCACTTGATCAACATTTCAGAAGTTAACAATCTAGTGGGGTAGATATACCTTATGACTATATGGTGATGATAAAATGAAATAGTTGTTGCGATGCTCACGGTAACCCCACAAGGTAGGAAGGATAGGCATTAGTACACCCATTTTACAGGGGTGAGCCACAGCTAAGGGAGGTAGACTGACTTGCCGAGTGGTCTCTTGAGCCCACGCCCATGTGCACTTCCACTGCACTGTGTAAAGACTCCCCTGAGACCCCATCACAGAGCACAGCCCCGTCCAGATCCCCCTGCCTTCTGTTTTCCAACTCTGTACATTTAAGTCCCCTGGGTATTACAAGACCCTATGTCAAGGTAATTTTGGCTTCCATGATATATTCGTATCAAAGAAGAATGACATTTCTGTAAATGAGGGTCTTAGGATACTAAGGTACAGTGTGATTAAAATGCTAAGTAATATGAACAGAATGTACAAACCACACTGGGAATGGTCACCCAGGATGGCCTGCATATTAATTACCACACTTCATCTGGGGGGATGCTTTAGGTTCATCTTCAAGGAATGTTCAGCAGTTCATTCCTCAACTTCTCCTCATGTGCTGATCAAATTACTAAAACTAACCAACACTACCAAAAAAATAAAAAAGAGGATCAAAAAGAGGTTTCACATACTAAATGACTCAGTCATAAAAATTCCTAAGTAAAAACATGCTGGAACCCTCTTCTAAACTCTAATTTTAGGACAAAGCTGTTAGGAAGAATTTCATTAGCAATATATTACAGCAAACATTAAGATAGTTTTCTTATGCACTGCTTTACTAAGAACTCATTTATTTTTTAAAATTTATTTTTTAATCATTATCCAAGTACAGTTTTTATCCTTTACTCCCATTCCAGTCAACCCACCCATCCCTCCCCTCCTCCCTCCCATTTCCAATCCCCCCTAGTTTTTGTCCATATGTCCTTTATATTTGTTCCTATAAACCCTTCCCATTCTCCCCTGAAGTTCCCCTGAAATTCCCTCCCCTCTCCCCGCTAGTTACTGTCAGCCTGTCCTTTATTTCAGTGTCTTTGGCTATATTTTGCTTGTTTCTTTGTTTTGTTGTTTAGGTTCCTGTTAAAGGCGAGATCATATGGTATTTGTCTTTCACTGCCTGGCTTATTTCACTTAGCATAATGCTTTCCAGCTCCATCCATGCTGTTGCAAAGGGTATAAGCTCCTTCTTTCTTTCAGCTGCATAGAATTCCATTGTGTGTATATACCATAGTTTTTTGATCCATTCGTTTACTGATGGGCACCTAGGTTGTTTCCAGCACTTAGCTATTGTAAATTGTGCTGCTATGAACATTGGGGTGCATAGGTTCTTTTGGATTGGTGTTTCAGGGTTACTAAGAACTCATTTAACCTATCTAACCCTCAAGCTGATGAAACAAGTACAGACATTGTTTCTCTTTTATGGATAAGAACAGAGGCAGGGCAGTTGACTTGCCCAAGGTCTTTCAGCAGCAGAGCTGAGATTTAAACCTAGACAGCTGTGCTCTAAAGTTTGTGTTCTTCTTTTCTATACAATTTGTCACAATCAGAAATACAATTTAGTTATCTACTATGCAGTCAAATGAAAATAAAGGTTGAAATGACTGTGAGGATCTACAATACCTCTTAATTTATTTGTTTGAACAAAATGTAGACTCAGACATTCTGGGGGAATGAAGGACAGGGGCTACAAATTGCAGCAATTTGAACAGAATTTTGTTTTCCCAAGAGCACACAAATGAAGGTTAATGAATTTTGGGAGCCACTACTTCATCTTTCCAACATCTAGATCAGCTTATGAGGAGTTATTTGTGGAAAAATCTTTAAATGGTCAACAATGAAGAGGCTAATCTTACTCCATTTTATGCTGCTGCCTTCTTTGTCAAATATTAATTGACCAGGGAGACTTGGGTTTATTTCTGGGCTCTCTATTCTGTTCCATTGTTCCATGTGTCTGTGCTTATGCCAGTACCAAGCTGTTTTGATTACAGAGGGCTTGCAATACAGTTTGATATCAGGTATTCTGAGCCCTCCTACTTCGTTCTTTCTTAAAATTGCTGCAGCTATTTGGGGTCATTTATGGTTCCATGTAAATTTTTGAAATGTTCTATATCTGTGAAATATGTCATTGGTACTCTAATAGGGATTGTGTTGAATCTATAAATTGCTTTGGGTAGTATGGACATTTTGATGATGTTAATTATTCTAATTCATGAACACGGCATATGCTTCCATATGTTTGTGTCTTCCTTGATTTCTTCAGTGTTGTATAGTTTTCTGAGTACAGGTCTTTTACCTCTTTGGTTAGGTTTATTCCTAGGTACTTTATTTTTCTTGTTGCTGTATCAAATGGGATCTTTTTCCTGATTTCTGTTTCTGATATTTCATTGTTGGTATACAAAAATGCCTTTGATTTCTGAATATTGACTTTGTATTCCGATGTTTTGCCAAATGCATTTATTAGGTTGAGAAGTTTTTTGGTGGAGTTGATTGGATTTTCTACGTACACTATCATGTCATCTGCAAAGAAAGACAGTTTTGTTTTCTCTTTTCCAATTTGGATGCCTTTTATTTCTTTTTCTGATTGTCTGATTGTCTTTTTCTTGTCTGATTGCTGTGGCTAGGACTTCCAATACTATGTTGAATAGAAGTGCCCATCAGTAAATAAATGGATCAAAAACCTATGGTACATTTACACAATGGAATACCACACAGCTGAAAGAAAGAAGGAGCTCCTATCTTTTGCAACATCATGGATGGAACTGGAGAGTATTATGCTAAGTGAAATAAGCAAGGTGGTAAAAGACAAATACCATATGATCTCACCTTTAAGTGGAACCTAATCAACTAAACAAACAAGTGAGCAAAATATAATCAGAGACATTGAAATTAAGAACAAATGGATAGTAACCAGAGGGGAGGTGGGAGGGGATAATGCGGGGGAAGGGGGAAAGCATTTTCAGGAACAACTATAAAGGACACATGGATAAAACCAAGGGTCGGGGGTGGAATCAGGGGAGGGAGGTGGGGAAGGCTGGGGTGGGGGGGAGAGGTAGGGAGAAAAAGCAGAAGACTGTACCTGAACAACAATAAAATTTAAAAAAATGGAAAAAATAAACAGTCAACAATGTATTTAAATTACAGTAGGATTACAAAAGTATATGGACATGTAGACACACTTCAAACCAAACCAATTAATCTGGAGAGATGGGGAGGGCTGCTGCCACACTGGGAGGTATGGCAGGCAGAATTCTGAGATGGTCCCAAGACTGCCACACCCTAATGTACATGTTGGGTGCAAATCTCTCCTTTTGAGTGTAAGAAACTGCAAATATGATTATCACTCTTGGGATTGGGTTACATTTCATGGCACAGGGAAGATATTTTGCAGGTGTAATTACAGTTTCTAGTCAGTTGACTTGAGTTAATTGAGAGGGAGATGATCCTGGGTGGGCCAGACCTAATCTGGTGAGCCTTTCAAAGAGAGTTTCAGTTAGAGGTGGAGGAAGTCAAAGAAAACTTCTACTCTATGGAAGAAAGTAAACAACCACGTTGGGAATGTTTATGTAGGGGGCCCACAGGCCAACCTCCAGGAACTGAGAGTAACTTCCAGTTGATAGCCAGCAAAAAAACCCAGAGGCCTTAGTCCCACAATTGCAAAAATTTGAATTCTGCCAACAACTTTAATGAGCTTGGAAAAGGGTCTAAACTCTAGATCATAATGCAGCCCAGGTAGCAACCATTCACACTGTCAAATCATAGATAGGTGTTTTTTTAAATTGCTATACTTATGGTTCAAGTGGTGACACTGCAACAGAAAATCAATACGAAAAGCCCAAATTTATACAGACTATTTTTTTTTAAATGTATTTGTAAAGGCCTGTTGTTAGGAGGAAAAAAGTTGAATTAAACATTCATTTCCAAGTTGTTCAAAACATAGCTCAACGATTCTTAAGATCTTCCTAAAAAATTACCAAAAAATACAATGTTTTAAATGACTTTGGGTACCAGACACACCAACTTCCTTAATCTGTTATTTATTAAAATGTTGTACAGTTATACTTTCAAATGCTGAAAACAGATTGCAATGTTGTTTTTTTTTGCTACAATTCTAACACATGCTCACAAAAATTAACATGACAAAGTGTGTATGCAAATACTGACACAAAGCAAAAGTGTGCCTTGAATCATCCCAATCTTATTTATTCTCATTCATTCAGTAAATATTGGATGTCTGTTGAGAGCTAGACACGATGCTAGACAGTGGTCAATGACCATACAAAAATAGATGTGGCCCCTGTCACACAGTGTCCTTAGGGTGACAGACATGAAAGATTCACACAAGTCAAAATACAGTTATATATTATAATAAAGGCTTTAAAGGAAAGCAATAGTGTGCTTTGGGAAATAAGAGGGGTATGTGCTTCAGGGGGTCAAAGAAGGTCACTCTGAGGAAGTAACATCTAAGCTAAGAAATCAAAATGTTAATAGTAGTTACCTACTCCTGCTGGTGGGTCATCTAGAATTCTTCCTTAGAACAAAAGCAGCATTCTGGATGACACCTGGATCATAAATGGCTCACCTTAGTCTATTAGAAAATGTAGTGAAGGGCTTCTTTGTTAGGAAAATGGTCAATAGAACTGGAAATTATTTAGTATATTAAAATCTTCAAAAATTATCAGAGTCAAGTAAATTTCATCAATCCTGTAATCATTCTGGGAACTCATGATATTTATAGGATGGTTAAAATGTATGACTTTTTATAGCCACCTACCTCATTTTCCTCTTACTGAACTTTTATAATAATAACTGTTGTTAGTACACAAATATGATCTCCTGAAACATTTCCCACAGACTACTAAATATCCATTGCATTTTTCCCCATTGGCTTCTTGGATTTTGAAATTTACTGGTTTATTTCTAGTGATAAGTTCTAAAAATGAACCAGGATATTTAGCATCTTGGTTTTCATATTTGTCAGATGAGGGGGCAGAGCTTAAAAATGAGGTCATTCCCAGTTCTAGATTTCTGAGAGTTGTAGTTCCAAAACAATTTTTGGCATTTGTAAATGTGACTCTAACTGTAATTTTATCTCCCTCTCATGGAGTTTACTGAAAAGTCCCAGATGATTATTCATGAGTAAAGTATTCTGGTGTTTACCGAAATTCAATCAGAAGCAATGAAGTTGGGTATATGAATGGGGGGAAGACACGACAAACCCCAAAGTGGATAAAAAAATCCGAGAAGGATGGAAATCCTCAGAGGTGAACAGAGAGGGATTCTGCTGCAGTAAACAAAAACTACATCTAGAAAACAAGGTGTGTGAGTGTCAACACTAACTTAGGATACTTATGTTTTATTTTATTTTTTCTTGAATAATCCAAGGTGCTTCTAATCACCTGCCAACAGTGAGTATAATTATACTATACAGAGCACCCATAATGCCTATCCCATGAGAAGAGAGATGTCAGGCCTGTTTTGTTGCTAACGTCTGCATACTTCCTCATATCTGTATATAGTATAATAGGGTTCATAAACTTTGGCTCACCCATACCCAGTTTCCAGGATCAATCATGACCTGAGAAAGGAGCTAACAAGCTCCAGGCTCATGCTCTGGGATTCAGCACGAAGTCGTTCTTTATGCTTTGTCCTGTTTTAATCATATTCCTGGGCACCACCTATGGTTATTTTTCCTGGGGTCCTATTCTAATAATTTATCCCAGTCTCATCCTATGAGAAGGGTGCTTCTCTATGCTCTCCTTAAGGATTTGAGTGTTGTTTCTACAACCCAGCACTGTAGGTGAGCCTACTATGTGCAAGTGGTCCTTGTCATCTCTCTCTACCTCCTCAACACAGAATCAGTATCCCCAATATCTGTGAACCCGCCTCTTCATGACTCACAACTCTGGCCATCTTTTATAATTTTAATGCCACAGGTTTAACTTATCATCATTAATACTGGGTAAAATGTATTAAACTCTTTCTAGGTGCCAAGCACTGTGTTCAGTAATTTTGCATGGATTAGACCTTCAGGTACCTCCTAGGCTAAATCAGTCATTGCTAGGGACTGGTGCAAATGATGTAATTTTGGCCACTGAGGGGGAGGTCTGTAGAGAGGTTCCTGAAGACACAGAGGTTCCTTTGGACATTGTCCTGTCAAATATGGCACCTGGAACTGGGGCTGCTCCGAGAAGACAGCCACCAAGATGGCAGGGCGGAGAGACGGAAAGAACCTGGGACCTTGATGACACTGTTGAGCTGATGAAACAACCAACCCTGGAGCCTTGGAGTTCTTAAAATGAGGTGGGCAAAGGAGATTGATAGTTGTGAGTATGGTAAGCAGAGTTCATTCTTATATTATTATTGATTAGTTATTGTGGTCCACCCTGCCTGGTTTCAGGAGCCGTAACCCCCCTGTGGCTAAGGCTGAGTGAGGAATCTCCCAGAACTGGGAGGCCTAAGGAGACAAAACTTATTTCCCTGAACATGGGCACTGCCTGCTCTGCTATTCCCTTCAGCTTGATTGGATAGTCAATGACGGGCAACCATTCTCTGAACAGAATGGACCTAAGACAGACACAATCACGTGGGAATAAGCCATCAGGGAAGAGATTCAAGGGGCTGTGGAAGTGAGGGAGTGATCGACATCACCCCTGCCCCCTCGGCTCTGCAAATAGCCTGAGTCCTAGTTCTGGATGTGAGAAATCCAAGTCTCCTGGCTGCCTTTGTCTCCTCTGCCTGACTCAGGGCCTGCGGAAATAGCGGGGGCGGTGAGGCTCAGACTAGAGTCAGTGGACACCTGGGGTAAATTGGACCTGGGGCATAAGATATGTAAAATCCTGTGAGACCTGCTTGCTAGGATGCTCTTGGATGTGTAGGCTCTGGCAGGAAACTAGACTAATCAATCCTATATCTGTTAGGTGATACCAGCCCCAAAACCCAGCGTGAGACTTTTGAACCCTATGTAAATTATCTACCTGTTTTGATCTTCTCTGCTAGACGATAAATCCACATTCTGTATCTGTTCACCTACCCAATACTACCTAATAAAAAGCCTATTGAGGCGGCGGCTCGGGGCGCTCTCTTTTGAGAGAGTGGCCAGGCCACTCGGAGGCACCCTCCCCTTTAGAGAGTAGCCATGCTGTCCCTATTCCTCCACAGGACTCGGTAGTCCGTGTGTATGTTTTTCTCGTCTCTTGCGAGCCATCTACAATGTCTGTGGTCATCGCGGCCAGTGACTGCAACAAGTTATAGTACTATTTTCCATATGAATAACATTTTGCCCCACTCTGTATATGAAATTTTTATTTCCTTAACTACTTTTAATTGAGTTTTCTGTTAGCTTCAGCTAAAAGCAACTAATTTACTTACACAACACAATTGACAAACAGTATCCGAAGAGTCCACAAGTAGAGAGTAATAAGAAGCCATGTTACTAAAACTCATTAAATGCTGATGTAGACACAACTTTTCATGGAGGGGTTTTCTGTCTTTAGGAACGCACTATGACTTGCCATTCCACAAATTATACAATATCAAAGATGTGATTTTAACCGATAATACCTACTATGTTGGCTGATAAGAATGTTGATTAAATGACACAATACTAAGACAATCCTGCTCACAGGAAACAGCAGATTATAACTAATAATTTGTAAGCCAAAAGTACCCCAAGAAGTAATATATACCTCAATTCTGTAGGTAAAGCACAAGTATTACAGCTCCATGTGTCAGAACTGGAAGTTAACGTTGCAATACCCCTCTCTGAACCAGCACTCAGACCTGGAGGATACGCGACCGGGAAGGTTAGACAGAAATGAAGTAGAAAAACCAGGGAGACCAGAGTACAAAGGAGAATGAAAAGAGCTCTGGAGAAAGCTGGAAAAGATCCCTCCCAGTACCTGGAGTGGACACAACAACGAAGTGCTGGATGTTCAAAGGCCGCTCCATGAAGAAGCGGCAGCAAGACAGTTCCCGAGAAGAAGGCTGGAAGCCACATTCAGCATTTAAAATGAAAGACGGGCAGGGGCTCTGCTGGTCTCGTCACTCTTGACATATAATGTACTAATTCAAGTGGTCCAAGTCCTTGCTGATGTTAATGATACAACACGTGTATTGAGTATCTGAGATCAACTGAAATTCTGTCTCTAGAGCACAAATGAAAATATGATTTTTCACCAAATACCAAATGAAAATAAGTGTCAAAAGGCTTGCAAAATTTAGTATGTTAGGAAACTGACAAATTTTAAAACTAATTTTCCTGAAAGTCAAAAAGCATAAAAATTTGCAGTGCATGTAGTCCAAAGTAAGCACCATATAGCTTGAAGTGCCCATAATTTTCTGTGAACTTGGAGAAGTTGCATGCTGCCATTTATAAAGGCAAACAGCCTTAAAGTATGAGAAATACTTTGTTCAGCACACAATTAATACATTGTGGGCATTAAGCTGCCCTAGAAACCTTCCGACATACCCCTGTGCCCACTCCAGCTGCGGGCCCTGGCTGGTTTAGATATTCCTTCTGTGTGCTCCCGGGTCCCCCAGGGTATTTTCCTAATTAAAATTCTGGCCCCAGCAGAGACTCTCTATATTTGTGTTGAATGAAGAGCTGAACAACTTTGCAAGTTAGACATAATTTCTAGAAATGTTATAATAAACTTATGCATAAGGAAAAACAATCCACTTTGTTTAGCCAAAGCATAGTAAGCAGGTGGGGTGACCTCCTCTTGACAACTCTTACAGCGTTTCAAAGGTTAGCAGACTCATCTTTATTTCTAAAGAACTCCAAGTCACAAAACCACCCTGCATCTATTCATCACAATAATCACTAACTGCCACTCTTCTCTTTACCTTCTCCAATACTTTCATTCGTTTACCTAGTCAGTCAATAAATAACTATTCAGAACTTTTAAATATATTTAGCACTATTCTACACCATGGGAATACATCAGGGAAGAGAGAAGATTCTGTGTATATGAATTCTAGTGGTGATATGTCGAAATAGACAAGAAATAATGAACAGAAAAATTATTAGATATATTAGATAGTGGAAGGTACCATGCAGAGATTTAACTCAGGGTATGTGATATGAAAGGAGTAAATGACTAGTGTGGAGTGGGAAGTCAGGAGCAACCTGTCTGAAATGCGACATTTGTCACATGTAGTGTAGAGACCTGAATGACTGAAGGTTCCAAGAGCCAATCCAAAAGTCCTAAGATGGGAATAAGTTTAAATTATTCAAGGAACAGAAAGATAGCCAGTTATTCAAGGAACAGAAGTGTGAGTCTTTAATACAGAGGGCAAGTGCTATGAGCTGGAACAATCCTCTACCCCAATTCATATGATGAAGTCCTAACCCCCTTTATCTCAGAATGTGACTGAATTTGAAGATGGGGCCTGTAAAGAGGTAATCAGATTAAAATAAGGTGACTAGCCCTGGTCAGGGGGCTCAGCTGTTGAAGTGTCATCCCATATACCAAATGGTTGCAGGTTTGATTCCCAGTCGGGGCACATACCTAGATGGTGGGTTTAATCCCCAATTGGGCATGTATGGGAGGCAACCAATCAGTGTTTCTCTCTCTCTCAAAAATCAATGAATGTATCCTCAGGTGAGGAATATTAATGAGAAAAATAAGGTGGCTAGCATGGTCCCTAATCCAATATGACTGGTGTCCTTGTAACAAGAGGAGATTAAGACACACGCAGATACAGAGGGAAGACCGTGTGAAGACACAGGGAGAAGGCTGTCACGTACAAACCAAGGACAGGGTTTCAGGAGAAACCAACCCTGCCAACACCTTGATTTCAGATTCCTAAACTCCTGAATTGTGGGAAAAAAAATTTCTATTGCTGAAGCCACCAGTCTGTGGCAGGTCTAGCAAAGTCACACAGCAAGGTACCAGACGAAGCCGGGGATTCAGGCAGAGGACAAATCATACAGAATGAGGTGAACCCACACAAAAGGTTGGAATTGTAAATGTTACCAAAGCCTCTGGAAGTTTGAAGGAGGGGAGTGGCATAATTTAATTTACAAAGATGTTCTGGCTAGCTGCATTGTAAAAATGGATTGAAAGGCAAGAATGGAGGCAGAGAACTTAGTTAAGGGGCAGGTACAGTAATCCAAATGAAAGATAATGGTGGCTTGGACAAGAGTGGTGACAGCAGAGACAACAATAGTGTCTCAGTTTGAGATGTACTTTGAATAAGAGTTGATAGCACTTGGTGATGGATTAGCTGTGAGGATGAAGGAGAGAAAGGAATCAAGAATGACTCAGATTTTTGTCTTGAGCCACTGGGTGGATGGTGGACAAATCTCTGATATAGATAAGGCAAAAGAAAGAAGCACATTTGGGGAAAAAATTCAGGAGTTCTGTTTTGGCCATGTTAAGTTTAAAATGCCTTCTAAACAAACAAAAACAAACAAAACAAGCCTTCTAGATATTCAAATAGAGAAGTCATATTTGAATATATTAATCTAGACTTCTGCAGAGTACTCAGAACTGAAAGTAAGATTTGGGAGTCAATGACATAAGAACAGTATATAAAACTTAGGGACATTAGAACTGTGTCCCTTGGGGACATTAGAATTTAGGGACTCTCAAACTGTGGCCTGCAGGAAGTGATGTGAAATATCTGGCCTTGACAATTCTTCTTAATAGTACTCCAAGAAAGACACTCCGTGATATGTTTTTGGTCCATTGCTATTGCAAGGTATGGTGGTTGTTTGCAGCAATGGATGGAAGATTTCCCTTTGACAGGCAAGAACTGCTTAATGCACATTCATTATAATTGCAAAGATAAAGACCTGAGAACACGTAAACGATTGTGTCATAAACTTTCCTGATTTAACAGGTATGTGAAGGGTTCAAGTACTACTCCTTGCCAATTGCCTTACATTTTCTTTTTAAATTCAGTTTTGTAAAAGCTATAAAACATAACAATAGTAGAAGATTTTATTCTTTCAGAAACCATCAATTTTGAAATTGTGATTGCTTGCACAGGAGACAAGGTGAAGCTCATTAAGCAAATAAATAAGAGTAAGTAAAGCTATATAGGAAGAACAACAAACACGTTTTAGGTCAGTGAGTTCAAAAATACATTCACACTACAGCACCATAGGGCTGAATAAATGCTCACTGTGCTAATTAAAATGCATTCTTATTTCCTTATTCAAGTAGGTCTCCTAAGGCCCTTGGCTCAGACATCCTTCATCAGTCTATTCTTAATGCCTGCTGTACGTACTAAATGTGAGTGAGGCTGAATTTCTTTAAAAAATATTATACTTATTAATTTTTTACCAATTGAAACATGCTTTCTTCATGTTTCAAGTTGGTGCATGTTTCAAGATGCAAGTCGGTGCTTTTTTGACTATACCACATTGCCCAGTGCCTCAACACAATATTTAAGTTTTTAGAATGCTGGGATTATTATTATTATTATTATTATTATTATTATTATTACTGGAATATGGTTTTAATTTTCTCCTTCCTAGTCTGGGGATGTGTGCGAGTTGTGGTTAAAGCCTTCATTAGAGAGGGACGTGACAGGCTCCAGCCAGGGCCAGCAGAGAACACAGTCATTCATTCTGAGAAGTTGCCTCCTGATGCCAGGCTACAGTGTGGCATGCAGTTCAGTAAATATTCACTCTTTGTCATACGTTCAAACATTTGCTTCTCTTTAAGCTTATTTTTAAAAGTTATGAAAACTACCAGCTGAATATCTGTATGCTTATAGATATGAAGTAAAGGTTTATTTCCAACCGTTGTTGTACAAAGTGGTGTCAATAATTGTCCTCTTTTTAGCAGTTGTCCATATTCTAACATGATCATAACAAAAATAGGGAGTAATTTCTCATCTGTTATTGAATCAGAGCATGCTCAGCTGGACTGAGACTGAAACAGTTTGGTCGTATTTTCCTAATAGAAAAGTTCCAGTCAACGTTTTACCACAGAAAACTAATTATCATCTAACTAATGAGTTTTGCCTTTCCCAAATTACTTTAGTATAAGATGGTAACCTTCTTGCCCTTATGATTTTTCCTCCTTTAAAAAAGAAAAACTTATTTGTGCTTTCAATTATCACTAAATATTAACTAATTTTTAAATAAAACATTCATTTGAGCAATAGCTACCAAGGATATAACACAGAAGGGACTTCATATCTGGTTTTGAGTAATTCTCAAAGTAAAATAAACTTAATGGCATCTAGATTCTCTTCTTATGAGGCAGAGCATGATGAAATTTGATTTCATAAATGTCACTGCCCCTGTTTATTGTCTTTTCCCTTGAACCAGGGCTGAGCTGGCTGAGCTCCATTGTCTCTCAACCAGATTTATTATGGATATGCATTCCATTTCACAACAGGAATGTACTTATTATAAAATGTACAAAACTTACAGTCTGGAAAAGCACACAATCTGTTGGCAAAAACCCCACTTTGTTTAACAGTAAGTATTGTTTGAAAGTTTTTGAATGTATCTAAATTAAATTTAACATGACAAAAGTTGACACTCAAATCTGAAAATATATCCCTTTGAGCACACTAATGTTTATGCTGTCAAAACTAAAAGCATTTTAGTATTATGCAAATACACTCCCATAGTATTTTTTATTGACATTGTATATGTGGCTAGATTTTCTTGTTGGTTTAGTTTCTCCCGGATAGTAACTCAGGAACTTTGAAAAGTAGATAAATTCTTTCAGGTCTTTGGAGCACAATTTAACACACTGTCTCTTTTGTGATTATTGTTATTTGGTCAATGAATTGAAGAGTATCTTTATAAATACCAAGGAGAAACTAAGAGATATCTCTAAGAATAATAAGAATGTGGATAAATTTAGCAGTAAGACTATGCAAAAAAAATTACAACAACTTTTTAAAAGTATGCCTGTTAATAAAACCAAAAGGAAATGTGTGAAAATAAACAGAGCTGTGGTTAGTTGGAAGATAAAGCTTGTTGTGTCACTGGAAGCGGCTGAGAAATACCTGAACCTATAAAACATCTACTACCGGCAACAGTAACTACTGCCCATTCTGGCTCCCAAGGCAGATCCACGCACAGAGGACACAGCTTGTCCATGTATGCTTTCTATTATTCTAAACATCCAAATACTCAAGTGACTCTGGGTAAGGAAGGGTAGACTGCTTATAGCTCTATTGAACAAGTCTTCTTTGGTTGGGCTATCAGCCCTTGGTTCATCTATGTTTCACTCCATCCAGGCTCACATTATTGGAGTCCCCCTTGCTTCCCTGGACTATCCACTTGTACTGGACTTGAAACAGACCCAGCACAGCTTTTGCTCCTGCATGACCTGTTTCTAGTCCATGAAAACACTTCCACAAACTCTGGCAGTGCAGCTATGCTCAACACAGTAGTGACTTTTTGGCTCCTTATCTAAATAGTTAGTCACTCAGTTTCTTGCCCTCAAGATCTTCTAGACTCCTGCTCATGGTGTTTTCCAACTGCAGCAAATATGTATCAACTCTCTGAGGTGGTCTCTTTAAAGCCCACTCTCTCCTGACATCCCATCCCACACACGCAAGGTAGAAAGATTCAAAAGCACAGATTAGTAAAAATGAAGCCATTTAAAATCTTTGCAATCCCAACACCATGCATAAATACCACTATTAACAAACTGTCACATAAACCTCCAGAATTTTCTATTATGTTTATGAAAACATTTTACCATACTATTATAGTTATATTATATGTCCATATATTCCATATTTAATAAAACACAGGACATTATTATAAGGTAATGAAAAAATAAATTCCCACTTAAGTTGAGATTACTTTAAAGTGGACTTCCTGAAAAATTATCCTCTGAAATAGTCTTTTGTTGTTAGGTAATTCCAAACACAGTAAGTAAAGCTCCTTGTATTGAATTTCAGAATACTTTAAGACTTAGCCCTAAACAAAAAAGCAGATTTTTATTGTGGTAAGAGAACATGGGAACAACTTTTTAAAACATTTAAATATTTGAAGAAATACTTTAGGATCAAATGGGATACATGTTAGAATTTGAGTCTACAAATCTATGTCAGAATTCATAGAGCCTTTCTTCTCTGAATATTCCTGAATCAGAATAGAGAAAAAAAAAGAAATATTTAGTTATCAAAAATACTTTTTTTTTCCTGAGGCATCAGTAAAGACTTCTGTGACATGAAGTTTAAGTATTGAACCAAGCGCTGGGAAAGTGACCTTACAACTGCAAAATGATTAACAGACAGGGACAGAGAGAGGTCCTCCGTTCTTGTGGATATGCAGGCAGACCCAGAATGCACCTGCTGAATCCAGGTCCTCATTATTCTGAAGACACCTGATATCCCATTACCCGGTGAGGCTGACAACTCCTTGTCCACACTGACTGCATGCCATGTACCCCATTTTATGACAAAAAGGCTTTAAAATTCATGAAGCTTGTTGATAGCTCAACTGTCACATTCAACTCAGTCCAAAGTCTATGGGAAAAAAGACTAGAGCAGACATTTCAACTGAAGCTATTATTGTGCTTGAATAACCATATTCCATTAAATTGCTAATGACCCACTAGGAGATGTTGATCACATCAGCCACACAGTTGCATTCCTTTCCTTTATACCAACTTGCTCAGTTTCATTCTATACAGTATACTCTTTCTGTGCCCTTTAGTCCAAGGTTGCCCAGAATTCAAAGCACTTATTCAGTAAGTTCGTAATTCAATTTAGTATGCTATTAACAGAATTCTTTAGAGAAAATCATGGAAAAAGAAAATCAAACTTATTTTTGGGTTGATGACCAATTTTAAAGGAAACACATACTAAACCAGTTTCAAGGAAAAGGTCAGAATCCATGAGATATTAAGGGGAAAAAAAGAAAAAAAACATTAATTTCCACAATTTTCCGACATTCCTTAAAAATAAAAACAAGCTTAAGTATGGAATGGCAAGGTCCCGTTTCCCCTGTACTAGTGGTGGTGAACAATACTGCCATTCATAGGAGGTTAGAAAGCAAGGGTTTTCCCTCAGCACCAGGGAAGTTTTGGCTTCCTTTCCCTTTATTTATTCTGGGGTTCAAAATTGAACATTATAAATCTTGAGTTAGTCTCTCAGAACAAATAATAATATACAATGAATTAAATGCTTTACAGCTTGCTTTTTACTAGCACAACTGTCTCATTATAAATGGTATATTAAGCCACTGTTGTATTAGAGTATTAAATACTGAAAATGTATAAAACTAAATCTATGTCCTATAGAATTGGGCACTTTTAAAATAAGTAATATGTTACATACATTGCCTACCTGCTAACTAATTAGTTTATTCCTCATTCAAAGATTAATTGAAAATGTATGATGGGAATTATACATGAAAATTAAGGGAAAATGTTTAATTTTAAAATTCTTTCATCAAACAGAAAGCAATTATTTTCCTATATTTTTTTCTATTTGGTATATCCATCGAAGAGCCTTTGAAGAAAGGATAAGTCTCCACAAGCTCGGTGTATCAATGTTTGTCTCTATCCAATCTTCCAAAGGGTACAGCTGGAGTGGCATTGCTTTCCATAGAGCAGCTGGTTTGGAATAACCTGCCAATGCTCTCAAAATGCTTTTTTTCCCCACCAGTACAGGCAAGCTGAATAAAAGTAAAATTCATTTTCTTGATTATTTTATGATTATAAAAATATTTGTGTCTATCTTTTTAGAGTGACCAAGATTAGGTGTAGTGAAAGAATTTTCCTCTCTGAAACACCTTAGTGAGAACACATACAAACCAACTCTAAATCACGCACAAAGCCAGAGTAGAGAAAAAGTAAATGTTAAAGCAACAATAATGTGATTCAACAAAAATAAAAATGAGTAATAGCCCAATATAAAATGCTGAGAAATTATGGTAATTTCACAATCCATCAGAAACAGCAAAACACACCATTACTTTAACAAATATTTATTGATCACCTAATAGATGTCAAAGATAGATGAAGACATATACGTGGTAAATTTCTGGCCTGAAGGATTAGATGAAGAAAAGAACTTGCACAGGATATACAACCCACAGAATCATGGAACATTAAAATCGGAAGAGGTCTCAGCAGTCATACAGATCAGGAGACCGAGTCCCATCAGGTTTAAGTAATTCTCCCCAGTCATGGGGGGCAGAAGCAGAACTAGAACTGACTTAAAGTATAACAAAATTCTCAGTAGAAATGTTTTTCAGACAAAAAGTCATGATTAAGACCAATAATAAATAGTTATTTCTATTTTAAAAAGTTTGAGAATAATGAATATACTATTAAACATATACATATACATTTAAATAGTCTTCTTAGACTGAAGTTAAATACTGAATACAGAATTCATTTGTACAATGACCAGATTTCACTTGAAGTTTTTGTATTGGCTGGGATTTCACCTTTCATGGCATCAAATTAAGGAAGCTTCTGCCACCTGACAAAACCAAAGACCTCAGAACGAATGTGGCTTGGCACTGGAAGACAAGAGTGAGGATATTCTCCTCTGTGACATTTTAATTATTTTTTATTTTTTTATATTTATTAAATCATTTTTATTGTTATTCTATTACAGTTGTACTATTCACCCCTTTGCTCTCCTCTGCCCATCCCACGCCCCACTCCCACAGTCAATTCCCACACTGTTGTCCATGTCCGTGGGTCATTCATGCATGTTCTTTGTCTAGTCCCTTCCCCCTCTTTCCACCATTGTCCCCCTCCCTGCTCCCCTCTGGTCATTTTCAGTCTGTCCCATGTTTCCACACCTGTGCTTCTAGTTGCCACTCAATGCAGAGTTAATGATCCAAGTGTTTTTCAAATGATAAAAATTTTTAAAAATCAAAGCTATTCACAATGTGTGCCAGATTTTCCCTAAAAATTTCTTTCATGGAAAAAATACCCATTTCCCTTCTCTCTCTCTCTCTCTCTCTCTCTCACACACACACACACACACACACACACACACACACACGGTCAAACTTTTGAGTGATCTGAGAATTGAAGACTTGGTTTCTCAACTAAATTGACAACCTCTCTTCTTTTTCATTAATATTTGAAGCCTGCCTATGTGAAAAATCAGAAAATATAAACTGTGACAAAGTTTTTGTATTCAGTTTCTAATTTCTGATAGCTGAACATTTTTAAACTATATCTAAAGTAATATAAAACATGTCATATGAAAGTTGTTGTCAGCATGAATACAAGGTAATAAAGTAATCAGACTGATTTTTATGAGTGACCCACTGGATTCCATCTGGTTATTTCAACCATATTATGCATATTTGCAATTTTAAAAGCACAAAAGTAAAAAATAATTTTGTTTAGTACATGTGGGTGGGTGATTTTAATATTCAAATTTTGATAACCAGAAGGGATAAAAGAAGTTAGTGAGAGTGAAATCTCCCCTGTTAGAGGCAAAGTGATAGAGTAAGTGTAAGCTAGTAGGAAGTACTTTTTGTAAGTTCTCTTCTCCTGAATGGCTGTTTCCTCATAAACTCTTTTTCAAACATGCCAAATGCAAATAAGCTTCCTTTATGTGCTTAGCATCTTATTAATAAAAATTTCTAGAAACCTAATGGGAAGAGGGTTGCAGTCTACTCTTAAAAGCTTATCAAAAATAGTAAATTAGTACCTTGTCTTTGGAACCTGGAATTCTTTATAACAAGTGAAAATTCTGGCAAATGAAATACCCTATTTTTGCAAATGTAGTAAACATCCAGACAAATGGTTTATGGCATCACCAAACCAAGCATCACAGAAGTCTCACTACGTTGATCTGAACCCTGCAGAAAATTTATAGTTACAGGTAAATAGAAGGGCCACTAGAATGGGATATATTTGAAATTATAAATTTAAAGAAATCTCCAGAGGCAAATGTCAACAATCTTTTTTACCTTTACCATGTCTAAATTTCTTACTGTGCTTTAAATGCAGAAATATGTCTTAGGCTAGACCCAGAGATATTAAAAATATGTTAAATGCCATTGATTTCTCTGTTATCTGTGAATAAATTATTTCCATTATGGCTTATCTGTAGCAAAGTTTTCTTTTAGCCTCAACACAATCATACCATGGTATGCAAACTATGAAGGGACTCATAAAGAATTATCCAATCCCTTGTTTTCAGTGGAAAGACTGACGTCCAGCTGAATCTCTTGTTCAAAGTCACCAGCTGTTATAGCTCAGAGCTGTGTCTTCTGTTGCCCAGGGCAGTGACCAGTGCTCTCCCAATCATGTCCTTAGCACCGTCCTCCCAGCACCACCAATGGCTGGATCACTACATGCAGCGATGATGCCCTTCTACGTGCTCCACTTGGATGACTCTATGTTCGAGCTCCAGGAAAATCCGTGAAGTATATGCTCTTTCCACCACCATTCTATAGAAAAGGAAGCTGAGGCACTGAGAGCTTAAGTAACTTTTGCAAGCATCTGCCTCTAGAGCTACACAACACCTCTGCTCTAAACTATTATACTTCTGTTGACTTCTCTTTTTCTTCTCGGTACCCTATATTCAGTGTGCTCTAAACTGAACTCATCTTTGCCACCAACCTGCTGACATTCTTAATTTCCAACTCAGTTACTGTCATCACTGTCCTCTTAGTCACCAAGCTTGGAACCTTGGAGTCGTCTCTGACTCCTCCTGAACTCTTTGCCCTTCTCCACATTGCTACCACTGGAATGGCTCTTGGACCCCTGTGCACTGCCATTTCCTAAATATGGCCTCGTTCCCCACTGCCTGAACAATGCAAAAGCTTCATGGAAGCTGGTCTCCTCCTAATGCTTTCTCTTCTCCAATTCGTTATACACACTGTAGCCAGAGTAATAATAACATTTACTGACAATATTTAGTAATTTTAGTAGTGACATGTAGTAATTTTCTAAAACAACAGAAACCTCATTGGTTTAGAAACCTAAGCTTACCTTATATTTACATTTGAAACTTTCTCATAAATGTATAAAGTTTATTCCTCACAAATTACTCCTTAGAATTTTATACAGTTGTTTGAAATTGGTATTATTTTCCCTATTTCAAAGGTGATGAACCAGGCCCAAGACATCAAGTACTATGTATGTGTAGTAGATAATTTTAAAAACCACAATTATGTTATATAAAAGTGTAACTTTATTTTCTTAAAACTTCATATTTTCTAGAGATAGAAAATAATCCAAGTAAATGCAGTCAAATCCAATAATTTCTCAGTCATTTAAAATTTAAACTCAGTTAAATTCAGGTCCTTCCCCTTCATCCCTACCTCTTTCTTTCTAGGTGACATGCATACTAAGCATTTACACAGAATCCTGTGCTGGCACCTTCCAGAATGTATAACCACGCCACCATTGTCCAAAGTTCTTGGTCACTGGCACTATCATAGCTGAACTATGGCCATACTCTCATTAGTCAGTCTTTGGTTACATTGTCCATGCTTCCTTCTCTAGCCAAATATACCAGTCCCAATAGTAAGATCCCTTTGCATTACTGGCTCTTTTTCTCCTTCCTCTCTGCTTACTCATGGTGAAGGGACAGTAGGCTAGGGATGGCTGTATGAACCTCAAGGCCACAAGTGTACATGTGCCACACTGCTGCAACACCACGTCCAGGATAGAATGCTAGCTACTACTGCTCTGCTAAAGACTTCCTATGTCAGCATCTGGATTCTAGGAGGTTTGAAGTCTCTCTGGGCTTTACCAAGTGGAGCCCATGGGTTACATGATGGCAGCAAAAGCTATCTTTGATAGGAGCCTAGAGGACCCCTCCTTGTGGTTTCCTCAGTCACTCTGAAAAGTGGGCAGGGGTTCTTCACACCTGGGAGTGACTTGATCACTTACTTAATCAGTATCCACTTGGGTAAAACTGGGATAGTGACATATGTTTGATAAGGATTAGAGGTAATACAGGTATAATATCTAGAAAAGTGACTAGCACAAAAACTCTTACCTGCAATTCTGAAATACTAATATTCTAAAACCAAGGGTCTTATTTTTTATTTGGTAGCAAAATCTGACCTCAACTGATGTGAAGGTATTTATAGATTATTTATCTCACCCATATTCTGGCGTTAGGGGTTTCAAAGAAGGAATTGTGGACCTGAAAGATATTTTCTCTGGCTATAGATAATTCTAGGTTGACATTTTTTTCTTTTTTAATACTTTAAAGTTTATTATTACATTATTTT
>CM052542.1:58573061-58616991 GCA_028533065.1 Trachops cirrhosus
TGGTATCCAGGTGTTTTCAGCTTCCACCTTCTCAGGATCCAGTCAGCTCACGTCCCTGGCGCCCGCAGTCCGGCCGCAGAGCCTCCGCCGGGGTGTGCACGGTCACTGCGGCCCCCACCCCACCTGCCGGCTGCAGCAGCTGCTCTGCTGCCCTGTGGGCTTATATTGTTCATCCTCTTTGAGAAATGTTCAGACATTATTTCTTTAAGTATTTTTGATGTCCTATCTCCACCTCTAGCTAGCTGTCTACTGCTTTCTTCAGTCTATTTTTTTGCTGTTCCATTTTGGAAAGTTTCTATTGTGATGTCTTCAAGTTCACGGATCTTTCCTTCTGTAGTGTCTAATCTGTTGTTAATCCCATCCAGTGAGTTTTCCATTTAAGATTCTAGAAATTTCATTTGAGTCTTTAAAAATATATCTTTAATATCTTGCTGAATTTTTCTTTATATCATTAAGCATATTTATGAGATTTTATGATAGCTGTTTTTAGGTTCTTGCTTACTACTTCCTTCATTTCTATCATTTACAAGTCTCTTTCTATTGAATTGATTTTTTTTCTCCTGAGTATGGGGAGAAAAAATATTTGCCTGCTTCTTTGCATAACTGTTAATTTTTGTTAGATTCTGGACACTGTAAACTTTTATATTATTGGGTACTAGATATTACTGTATTTAAACATTGTCAGCTTTTGTTTTGACAGAATTAAATAAGTTTCATATCTATTTGATTCTTCTAAGAATTACTTTCAGGTTTTCTTATGGTGCCTTCAGACCAATCTTGATTCTGGAATTGATTTTCCCTCACTACATAGGCATTACTCTTTTGAGGCTCTATGTGGTAGAGCCTCTATGAGGCCCTGTACATTTTGAGATTGCTCCATTCTAGCTGGTGGGAATATAAACTATTCCAATCTATGTGTGAGTTCTGGAAATTATTTGGCCTATTTTCCCATGGTTCTTTCTCCAGTCTTAGGTACTTCCTCTTATGTATGCACAGACTAATTCTCAGCCAAAGACTGAAGGAAAATTCTATAGGTCTCTAAAATGCTCTCTCTATGAAGCTCCCTCATCTCCAGTACTCTGTTCTGAAAATTCTATGATATTGGTCTCTCCAAATTGTGACCCTTGTCCTCTCCATACAGCAACACCATCAGGCTCTATTCTGTTGCTGTCCTCCCTCTGTGGCTGGAAACTGCCTCCAGAGGGTAAACTGGGACAACTGCAGATCCCACTTCACTTGTTTTGCATCCATCAGGGATGACAGTCCTGCACTTCCTCTTGCACACTGTCTGAAAGCTATTATTCCATACAATTGGCCCAGTTTCCTAATTGTTTACAGAAAAAAGGAAATTCCTAAAGGTTTTGGGGACAGAAGTGGAAGGTACACTTCTGTACACTTAAATAGTGTTCCATTGCTTCCTTGACAAATTCTGTGCCAACATTATGTAATTTCTTACAGCTCAAATGGCTTTTTTTCCCGCTAAAATAATGAAGACCAACATTTCTCCCTTAAACAAATAAATATGCTTATTTCTTTATCTAGAAATTACTTTGTATAGTGATTCATTTTTTAATTCCTCATTTTAATTTCCTATCAATTGTCAGACCAAACAGCAGAGTAGAGTGGCTCTCAGCTCTGCAACACCCCACCCCACCCTGCCACGGGATTTTAGATCTTCTATGAACCTTTTTCCAGGAGATATTTATTTAACAGGAGAAGTTACTGTGATCAAATAGGAAAAAGAGACCCAGAATACCTATAATCATTTTACTACCTAAACAAACCAGCTCAGGTCAATTTGACAAAATAATCAAAAGATAGTAAGATAATGTTCCAATTAAGAAATTTGTAGGTTTTCTGTCTTCCCAAAACAGACCCTACTTGAAACTAAATAAATTGGGAACATAAATGTTGAAAGATTTGAATATTTTCTGGATTAATGACAATTATTAGCATTATTTAGTGAAGCCCACATTTATCATTTATAGCAAATAAATGTTTTCAGTGTTCAAAAGCAGGAAATTTTTTTCAGAAACACCAGTTATACTATACCTTCTACATTATATCTGATACTAAAAGAAGTATGATTTTTTTACAGTGGTGTCACTGAAATAATCACAATTTAGCTGCTTTGTTTCTTACAAGGTAAATGAAAATTATCTGTACCAGATATGCAGGTGACTGTCTTTACTTAAAATTTTTACCAATAGCCAAACAGTTAAAGCAATATTAGATACAGACAAGCTTTTATTAAGTAACTTCACAATAATTACTTTTAAGCCCAGTTCTGAAAATATGATCTTTCTTTGTGCCCCCCTTTGATAAATTGTATAGTGATTCTTGATGACATTGGTGATGTTGGCATGAGAGGGAGTGGGCAGAGAGTGTGATGCTCTTTTAGTATTTGTTTCAATGTTACTTAAAATGCTTTGCTCTAATTTAACTGTCAACACTAACAGGGCCTGGGAACTAATTAAGGAGGCCATCTGTACCTATACAGCAATCTTTTTCTCTGGAATGTATTTGAGAGATGGACCTGTAGCAAGTGATTAATAAGCAAATTTAACTATTGTACTAAAATTAACAGAGACCCAAGCACAATTAATAATTGCTGCTCATTCTTTTCCTCTTCTCCTCTGCAATATCTGTTTAAGCTCCCATACAAGACAGCCTTGGCGTGCCAGAGTACCTTTGCTGAGAAAGACATTGGCACAGAGCAGAGCAGCTGGAAACATGGAACTATTGCTACACCCAGGGAGCTCTTTTAACTTGAAGTAAAAACAAATTCAGAATGACTGAGGAAAACATATTCCATTTAGGCCTGGTGAAGAAAACCAGGAACGTCTTAGAAGAGAATAAAGGATTAGTAAAACAGGTACTAAATTTTATCTTAATGACTCTTTAGTAATTTGCTTATAGGTGAGCTATCTCATTTCAAAACACATTTAAAAAATATCAAATTGGAAAATGTACCAGTCTCTTCCTCAAATCATTTTGCCACCAGGAGACCTATATGTTTGGACCACAAGGCCTTACATAATGGCAGTTTAGTGTCAGATCAGCCCTGCATGGATGCTACCTCAGAGAGTAATTGAATTCATGGACATTGGAATTGGCCATACTGTTACTGAGGAAACCAGGGATTGGCCACCTGGTACCTTTGCATATGACTCAACAATTAGTGTTGAAGGAAACAGGTTTTTATTTCTAGGGTTCCAACCTTAGGGGGGCCAAGAGCACTCTGGCTCAGAGCCCTCCTTTCCCCCAGGACCCAGAGTCTCCCTTGCCTCCCAAAAGGCTACAAACCAAAACCACATTCAGAATTTCCCCATCTCCTTATCTGTCCATTAGCTGGTCCCACAAACAGATCCCTATCCTCTCTGGAATGTGTACTTGTGGGTTCCAGAGTCGCCTTCCTCTCATAGCAGCTCTCTCCTCCAGGATCTGGGGTGCACTGTTCTCAGCCTCCATGTGGTGGTTCAGGAAAACGTGCCATGTTACATGGGGTCATGGAGGATTCTAGGGAGGCATGCTTCCTAAAGAGAGTGACTTCCCCGTACGTCCTTCAGGAAATCTGCAACTCAGCATTCCTGGTCACAGTTCAGCTCCAAGCTTCCCTCACAAGTCTGGGTGGCTAGGCAGGTCCCTGTATCTTCATTAGCTCTGCTGACATCCTCTCCAGTCAGACCTCCCAACAGACCTCCTCTCTCACTCCCAGACCTCATAGCAGACCCCCCTCTCTCTAAGCCCACCCTCATTTAAATGCTCAACCCAGAACTTCCTGTGTGACTTCATATCCAGCCATTCCTATGGTGTGTTAGTGTCGACCATTTTTGCCAGTTCCCCAGTGTCTTTTACTCTCTTTTGACTGCCATCTTTAGTCAGGGCAAAAGTTTCCAGTGACACACAGGTGTCTGGGCATCCAGGGTGGGCATCTGCCCTCTGCCTCTTATGCAGGTGCAGTGTGACCCCCCACTCCCTTATGTTTTCACAGTCACATACATAATTTGCCCTGGGTAGCAGCCCTCTTCCCTTCAGGAAGGCACAGCTATTAACTTGCCATTGCTATGCAATGTGTCTTAAATACAGTACCATCCTTCTTCCCTTCCCCCCAGTCAAGGATTATGGAGGTTATACTCTGCACCCTGTTATAAGACTGCATTTTAAGTATAAGGTCAAACATTTATGAGTTGTGTGACCTTGCAAATATGAGTCTACCTCTCCAACCTCTGGTCCCTTGACTTAGATTGGTACTCAACTTCTCCAACTTTTGGGTTGTTTTCAAAGTGGAGATTATAATAGTGATGGTCTCATAGGGTTCGTGTGATGATTAAATGAAATGATGCATGTAAAAACCCTAGTCCCATGCCTGACACACAGAAAACTCAATGTTAGCACTGTTGCTATTACTACTACTGTTTGGGGAAAAAAACTGTCTCCTGAACACTAGCTTTGTAAATACAAGTTACATAAATAGTCAGTGAATATTATAAACTATGGTATTATACAAATAATCTGAGTGGTTGAATGGAAGTAATTATATACAAATAATTTCAACCATGTTCATTGTTTTCCTTTAGAGATGAAACTGGAAGTAACACATTTCATTTGCTTCAGTTCCCTGCCACTACTCCCTACCCCTCATTCCATTTATAAATGTGTTGTCCAGAATCATTAAGTGCCTTAGTAAAGTATAAAATTATACTTTATTTTAAAAATTCATGACAATTTCATTATAAAAATCCATAGGCATGTCTTCTTGAACGTCTCTGGATGTAACACCCAGGGAAAATCCTAGCAGATAGTACCATTCTAGGACAACCTATGACTCTCTGAAAAATGACAAAAAGAAGGAAGTGTCACTTTCACTGTGCTCCTGACGAAGATTTTTTTTCTACTTTCAGTGCAGAATATTTTGTTTCCTGACTGATAGATGTTTCTTAAGCTCCCACTGGCCCAGGATTCACTAAAGGGAATTAAAATAGACAACTCCTAGAGGCTGTACAGCAAAGTGCTAAAACTAACAAGTTTGGAATTGAACAACTTGGTTCAAATCCTTGTTTTGAGAGTTATTCATTGTTTTGGCAAGTTACTTATACTGAAACTCAGTTTCCTTTTCTGTAAAGTGGGTGTTAAAAGCTGTTTTCACCTGGCAGGGCTGTTGTCATGAATAAAATGGTACACATAAAGCACGTACATTGGTGTCTACCCACAGCAAATGTTCATTAAATATTACTTACTTACTGTCTATAAAATTTTAGTCTGGGAAGCCAGAAAATCCACATGAAAAACTCGAACTGACTATGTACCCCTTCCATCATTACTGACTCACTCGTCCACTGAACGGATGTGTGTGGAGTAGCTGATACTGTGTCAGGTCTGTGCGCGATGCTTTAGCAACTCGTTGAAATCCTCTTGTCATGAGATCTTCACCAGAGACTGTGAGCCCCGTGAGGACAGTGCCTCTGCTCTCATGTGGACAGCTGCATCACTATGGGCCTGGCATGGTGCCTACCAGATAAGAGATGACAACAAGATGTTGGGTGTTTTTGAATGGATAAATGAGTAAGGGATGAATGAATGATATGATACAAGGATGATTAAAATGAACTCCTTGATCCCATGGAACACATATTCTAGCTGGAGTTGGAATTAGGCTCCCAAAAGGGGAATGGAAGCAGGGAAGATAAGGAGAAAATTTCATGTAGTGGGATCACCATGCGTAAAATACCAAAAAATTCTATTACAGTTATGCTAATATAGTTCAGCAATAATGCAAAAGAATGTGGAACCAAACTTTGACATTTCTAACAAAAAACACAGAAATATCTTTATTACTTAGCATAGAAAAAAGAATGAGTCAATTTTACACCTCATGTCAAAGGATAGAAAGGAATATACTGCCACATAGTCTTCTATGTTAGGTCACCCAATCCTGCCCTGGTGGCCCTATTCACCTTTGGTTAGGGGTGTCAGTCACTACCTGCTTCCTCTCTTCTACCCTAGGGTTAGTTAGGAAAAGACAGGACACATAGGGATCAGATATCAGCTTAATTCAGGGTCCACTGGTAATGACCGAATAGGGGAACTGGCAAGGTCTTCCACTTTCCAGTGAGAACTGTACAGCCTCCTCCAGCAGGGAGAATCTGATTTAAAAACCCATTTGAACCTTCCTTCACTCCACCCACCTGTCCTAAGACATTCCATGAGGAAACAGGAAACAGAGGCACAGGACATGGTCCACTGAGCAAAGAGAAAATGGTGGAAACTGCTTCCCACTTTTGAAGCAAATGGCCTGCCAATCCACTAAAAAATGTGGCTGATCAAGGGGATTCTCCACTTCCTGGCATGGATCAAAGGACTTGAATGGTTCACTGAAATGGTTTCCTTTAAGGAAACATGAGAAAAAGAAATAAAGGTCTCTGCCTCTTGCACTCCACATGCAACTTTCTATTCAGGAAAAAGAGAATCCTATATTGTTTTACAATGAAACAGATGCTCATTCTTCTGCTGCAGATAGCAGGAAGCCAAGCATTCTGATTTGATTTATTTTACCCCCTAACTAGGAATGGACTGTTAAGACAAACTTACTAATAACAAAGTAATAACCAAAATAAGGGACTACAAATAAAATATTCTAAAACCAAAGTCATTTTATTGTTAATTTGCCTTATAAGTAATAATCTGGGGGAAGTGCAATCATTTAGTTGCCTGGGAGTGCATTTCCAAATACCTCATCTTGGAGACAATATAAGGAAAAAATATTGCCCATATTCAGTATATGTTTTATTGAGATTTTATTTTGGTCATGAGGATTCCAGATATAGAACCTCACAATTTTTTGGGACTGCATCTATGTCAGCCCTGTTAAAGAAACAGACTGTGGGGTGATGAAAGCCTTCCCACATTTTTTTTCTATGTGCCTGAAGAGGGCCCAGATATATTTATTTCCTCTTTGGAAAAATCTTGGCCTTGTTCTGTTGTATCCCAGCCATTTTTCATAATAAAATCTTGGGCTTATTGTCATTATTTATTGAAAACAATCAGGGAGGACTGCCTGAAGAACACAGTCTACTCATCCAGAAGTTCTGAAAAGTACATTTGAATTAAGACAAGTACCATATGATTTCACTTATGTGTGGAATTTAATAAACAAAATAAACTAGCAAACAAAAAGCAATGGACTTGTGGATACAGACAACAGACTGTCAGTTGTCAGAGGGGAGGGGTTTGGGGGTCTGGGTAAAAAAGGTGAAGGGATTAAACCAAAAAAAAAAAAAGAAGAAAACATTCCTAGATATAGACAACAGTATGGTGATTGCCAGAGGGAAAAGGGCATGGGGTGCAGTAGAACAGGGAAAAGCGGGGATAAATGGTGATGGAAGGAGACTTGACTTGGGGTGGTGAACACAAAATACAACATACAGATGATGTGTTATAGAACTGTACTCCTGAAACATATATAATTTTATTAACCAATGTTACCCAATAAATTAAAAAAAGTGTACCTACTCTAATAATTCACAGGGAGTTTCACCTACAACAGGAATGTCATAGATGGTGCTATTTATACCATCATGCACTGCCCACGTGGTGGCCCCAAGAGGGAATTCCTCTCTGAGCTTAGTAGTAAGAACACTTTCACTTCTCCTCAGTAACTCACATTTTTTTTAACCTTTGGGTCTTCAGGGGCTGAAACACCTACTAGGCTCACCTGTTAATGCAAACAGAAAGCTTAGAGTGAAATCTGTGACCCATCTGTAACAGTGCGGAAAAATCATGCATATCATTAATTTCATTCCCAGTTGTTTGTGATGGTAATTATTCTCATTTTCTCCTTTGTCTATGTTTTGATTGATTCTGCTTTGTATTTTACATATCTTTCTAAATTGTTTTATATCTGGGCAGTATAATGATACATAAACAAAAAACATAAAAATGTATGTGTGATTACATTCTTCAATGTTCTGGCGGGCAATTATCTGGGGTTTCTAGAACATTTGGGCTGAAAAGTGAACACTTCTGGGTACACTAGACTAACACGCTCTTTCATTGGTAAAATTTGGTGCTGAGTACAAACTGCCTTTGAGTACTTAAAAGTAGCTATGATAACATACTGTGTTGACACAGTCTAACAATAAAATTATGACAGAAATGTTTCCTTTTTCCAAAAGCCTAGAATGCCAAAGAAAGAATGGAGACTATTATAAAAACTTGAATTTATTAAAATTGAAATCTTCCATTATTGACACCTTTTTACCTGGATTTACTCACTTTCTGGGAGCACAAGAGAACAACTAAATAAACCAGAAATACAAAAGATAACAGCATATACAGAATAGCATGGTTGATACATATCTTAAGGAAAAAAGGATGTGATGAGGCTAAAACAAAATTTTACCTTGAATTCTAAGAGAAGTAATTTTTGAGCTATTTTAAAATTTTTATCATTGAACTATATAATCAGATATGGCTCTATTTGAATTTTCACAAAGAAGCATTATTACTATCTTATTTGAAAGAAAACATTTTCATACACTGTTCTGCTCTTAGTTCTTTTTTAATGTCTTTGAAATCAAGTATTTAAAAAATTTACCTCATATTTCTCTCTTCCAGAGCCTATCTATGAATTTTTTCTTAATCAGTCTTTTTCAGCTTTACCCATTGTGACTTATTATATTTGCTTTTTAATTTTTATTTTTTAATTGCAGTTCAAGTACAGTTGTCTCCATTTTCAGCCACCACACCTCCTTGCCCCAGCCATCCCCGCCTCCCACCCTCAAACCTACCCCCTTTGGCTTTTCCATGTGTCCTTTACACATGTTCCTGATGGCCCCCCTTATTCCTTATCAGTCTTTCACCCAATAGCAAACGAGACTACTTCCCAAATTGTTTTGTAGACAAACTATTTTAAGAAGACACTATATATGAATTTCCCACACTATTTTAGATTCAGATTAGTTTGATCATTTCTTCTGAAATCTATAATTTCAATAAAAAATACCAAGTGCTTTGCAGATTTTCTGGTAACTACAAGTGACTGAAAGTTTTGTTTCTAGAAAACAATTAACTAATAAAAATCTTCTTAGTATTCTTGTTTTCCCTCCAAAAATATTAGTTTAACCCCAACAGATACCTGCTTTCTTAAGAGAGCTGTGTATGTGCGCATGGAGGAGTGTCTGCTGCAAGTGATAAGAAGGGATCTGTGTGTGTTGGCAGTGGCCTGGGACCCTCCTTCCCTTAGGGCTTCTGAGGGTTTGGTCCGGAGACTGACGATAGCCAGTGTGAGGGAATTTTCCCCTTGGACATGTAAACTCCCAGGTTAATGAAACACAATTACAGAACAGAAGTAAAACAAAATAGGAAAGTTACATCCAAGGAAAATCTGAGAAGAACCATTCAAAACGTGCGAGACACACTACAGTTAAGATGTACTCGAAGGCTCAGTTCTGTAAGGGCAGCCTAAACATCCCCAAGCACCACTATTCAGGAATCTTATTTCCAGGCACAGTGTCCTGGAGCACTTGCAATTTTTCAGTTGGAACTCTCAGCACTTTTCTTTAAAAATAGCCTAAAGTCAGAAACTGAAGTACTGATCTATTTTTCAACCCCCAAGTTGCTCCTTAGTCAACATAACATTGAACATTTCTGAACAAAGGGGTTCTTGAGGCTGGCTGTGGTTCAGGTAAGTCCTAAACTTAGTAAAGGGAAAAATAAGATATCCAAAAAGAAAAAAGTTATGTCTCTCTTCAGTTGGAAAAAGATCTATTTCCCTCCTAATGTTGATTTATGATTTAGATCCGTTCAGATTTTATTTTGGACCATTGATCTGTAATTTAATATAGTTGTTAAAAAATGAAAATTTTGGTCTATTTTGTCAGGTTGTTTACTAGAAGAATAGTTCAATGGGTAGAACCATAAAACATAGTTCCCTTTGTGTGTGATTGCTTACAAATGGATACACGGTGTACTCTTGGCAAAAGTTACATGTTACATTTTGACAATGTAATTGCCGACAATAAAACATTAAGTTAATACAAAAACAATTTCTGTATCTTAAATCATAACTATATCCCTCCTGCTACTTTTAATAAGATAAAAAAATCACTCTATACTAGTTTTAACAGTAAATTTCTAATATGCTTTAAATCCCACAGAGAAATATAAAGCTTTATGGAATTTTCCTTTAAGAACTGCATATTGTATTTCACAAATAAAGCTAATCAAAAATTCAGAGCAACATTATAATTCACGAGTATTAAGAACTCAATGACCTCCATTTCTAGGATCCCCTTCTCAGAGGAAGCCACTGGGACATAAAGACCCGTTATACATGAAACTTCTACCTGTAGGACGGCAGGTGACAAACCCTGCACGACCACATTCTAGAAGGTACTGCTAAGCTTCATTTGTCCTTACCATAGCTGACTGCCATCAAACTGCCATCCAAAATCGCTTTAGGGAAGCAGTTCCTCTGCAATCTTTTCAACAGATTCCCTGTTTTAACATCCACCTGTGTTACTGCAGAACAGCCTGACCCGGACTGAGCCATGGAGCAAATAATAACACTAACTGCAACTCCAGACAGAAAAAAATAGAAGTTAATTTTCCAGACTCTTGTGGGAATACAGAGCATGTCTGTTGAAACTGACTCCAAGAGTTCAATGATACTGTATACTCAAGTATTTCTTTATATTCCACGTAATGGCTTTTCCGTTCTTGGTGTTTTATAACACACTACTGAGCCATGATTTAGAAAGTGAGGGAAGTTCTCTCTCCTTCTCCTTTCTCTCTCCTTCTCCTTTCTCTCTCTCTCTTTCAAGTTGAATCATATAAAAATTATAATTGCAAAGAGAAATTCAAATAGGAAGCCACAAGAGTTGTGCCATCTAATGCTCTTATTGAATGCCACCACTAAAATTTAAGTTGGTTTATGCCATTTTCTTTATTTGCAGGGAACATCATTTCTTTAGGCATTACAACTATATTTCTTTTGTTTTATTTTTGTTTTGCCAGGGAATGACTGGCTCTACAATCGTGCTTTGGAGAACCTGATATTGCATCCTCACTGTCATTTTCAACTCTATTTTATCTTCTTTTGGCGAGGACAGACAGGCTCTTTTGCTGATACCACTGTTAAGCTACACGAGCCCCTCTCTTTTTTATAAAGGGGCCACTAGGTTCACTATCAGTTTTATACAGCTGCCACTTCACGTTTTTCCATGAGCAGAGATCCTGGCAATTCTCTTCAGGTTAATTCGGTAGACAGGCCAAACGGAGTTTGGTTCCATTTGGTCTACAATCTAGCATAACAAAGATTACCTAAAAGAAACATGGTTTAAACTATATCTAAGATTACACAGGGAAATAGTCAAACACCTGAGGAAAAGATCTTGTTTTTCCCTGACATTAAAAATTGTACTGTAAAAATAATATACTTGGTTCTATAATGGGAGTACATCATCAAATTGTTAGTACAGACACAGAAATATTTCCTTTAAACAAACACAGGTGTCAGGAAGCTTAAGCATATAAACAGGGTCACTCATTTTTGATAAGTTTGCTTTAACATCTTAAAAAGTAATGTTCTGGATCAATGGAACAGGGCTGGTACTAAGGTGCCGTTCATTCCCTGCTCCACAGTTGAGTTGACTGGGGAATACTTGCTCCTTGGCTGAAATTAAGGTGCCCTCCATGAAGTCCTGCTTTATAGCAGTAAATAGTAAACTGGAGATAGCATGTGGACTAGAAGTCTTAAAAGAAGCTGGGGTCCAGAAGGAGAAAGACAAGACTTCATTGAGAAAGAAGGCCAAGGTGTGAGACTCTTCCATGTGCTTTTATACCAAGTTTCCCAACAGTAGATAAATGATCTGCCCCACTCACCCAAATGCATTTCTGTTGACATTAGAAGTAAAACAAAAACACTAATGTTGCCAATTTCAAACAGAAAGGATTTAGTTATAGGCATTTAAGAGCATATTGATATTAGCCTCCAACAGTTTCAGAGAAGCTGAGAACTGACATTTATCTGGAACCCACTGTGTGCCAGGGCTATCATGTCTCCTCATATGAATCCTGTAGCAACCTGGTGTGGTGTGCTTTATTATGTTAGAGTGTGGAGGCTGCGCCCAAGAAGGCACGTAACTTGCTCGAGGTCACACCACCTAGAACATGGAACAGCCAGGTCTTAACTCAGGCAGGCCTGTTGAACTTCAAAGCCCACATTCTATCTCAAAAGGTTCATCTTTATGAGAGATGTATGGAATAGAATTTTATCCTGGTAAACTATGAAGAACACCCAAATCCAATATGTGTTTTTAAAACTTGTTTTTCAGTTAAGATATATTATGCTTGCTTTTTCTTATTTAAATTTTTAGTCAAAACTATCACTTTCCTCTTATCAAAACAAAAGATTAACCTCTATAATAAACTATAAGATTCTCAATAATGTGGAATTATCAGTGAGTCCAAAAGGCACATAAATAAAACAACTATTATACATTTTGTTTTATTTTTTAACAACTCATATATTTTAAAACTTGAAGTATTCAGGAATAATATATATATTCAGGAACAATCTCTCTATATATCTATATATATCTCTATATATTTATATATAAATATAAATCTATATAAAATATTTATAATATATAAAAATAGAAATATATCTTTATATATAAATATATATATAGAGAGAACATAATATACTTTATACATTCACAAATTATAAATTGAAAAAATTACATTATGTTCTTTTATGGTAGCTTTTTATTTTTACATTTAAAAAACTATATCAAAGCTTAAAATAAAATGCTCAATTACAAAGAACATCTTTATGACTGAAGGAGAAATTATAAAAATTAGGATGTATTTAATAAAAATGAAAGAAAATGTTCAGTTGAAACATAAAAACAAACACACATTATATGTCTTTAAGAGTTTAATCCTTCCTAGTTGAATTTTTGTTTTTAGTATCTGTGTCCACTTTTATTTTTATTTTTAATTATTTTTTTAAAAATGATTTTATGTATTTATTTTTAGACAGAGGGGAAGGGTGGGAGAAAGAGAGGGAGAGAAACATCAGTGTATAGTTGCCTCTCATGCGCCCCCTACTGGGGACCTGGCCTGCAACCCAGGCATGTGCTCTGACTGGGAATTGAACCAGTGACCCTTTGGTTCACAGGCTGGCACTCAATCCATTCAGCCACACCAGGCAGGGCTGTGTCCACTTTTTAAATGTTTCCATTTCCACTGCACACATATTTTTGAAGAGTAAAAAACAGGTAGTTTTCTCCTATATTTTCACAAGTGGAAAGTCTTCCAGCTGCTCATCAACTTTCCCATTGCCTCAATATTAAAGATGTGGCAAAGTTTTAATTACTAATTTAGGAAAGAGGAGACATTTTAAAATTTAATGCATTTTGCCCTTTTATACAGACTATGTAGGTAGAATGAAGCCTCAGTATGCTTGAAAAATCTCTTAGCAACACAGAGTGGAGCTGGCCAACAATGGATGATTCATTGATTTAGCTTGAATGTGCAGGAATGTCTGCCAAAAGGTCTGAATAAACTCACATTGCTAGACACTATGGTAAAATGTACTCTGACCTCTTTTAAAACTCTATCAGAGCGGAAAGTCAAACTTACAGCTTTCCAGCAATTCACTGGCATCTGGAAATACACTTGAATTATAATATCTGCTTTTACAATAACTGATAGACTTTCTTAGATTATCATTTTCACCTAATTAGACAGTAGATGCTACTAATTGAAGATTTCAAGGGGACAACGCCACTGTGTTTATAAGCACTAAAAATAATGATTGCCCATTCAATTTAAATCTGAAAGGAGGCTTTTTGAAATCTGAAACTGAAAGAACTGATTGTTAGTTTTTTACAATATTGACTCAAGAATTATGCAAGATTACCCTACACAATAATTTATATATTTAAACTTGTTAAATATTATGTAACAGATAGCGAGTATCTGTTAGTTTATGCTTATACGTAGAGATTTATAACAGAATATCCTATTTTACATTTACATAAAATTCAAAAGAGTTCAGTTCCTTTGCTTTCATTTGCCACTTGTCTCTTCCAGCATCCTTTTTAGGGGTAAATATTATTTCTCCTGTGGAAAGATGACGCACATGGAATTTAAATTGTTTGCTTGAGCTCATAGTTATTCAAAGGCAGGTTCAAGTTTACAATTTAAATTTTCTAGTTTAAGATTGGGGATTAGATCTATTGCACTACTTCACCAATCACAACTTTAGCAGCAATATTAAAAATAATCAATGAAACTAAATCCTTTTTTCCAGTGTTGGACAAAGACATACTTTGTTTTGCTCCTAACAGACATTCCTTCTCCTTCTTTTCCTCCTCTTTCTCCTGCTCTTCCTCCTCAGCCTCCTCTCCTTCCTCTATGTCTTTTTCTTGCATTGTTTTTTTTTGTAAAATATTCAAACAATAAAGATTAATTAAATGATCCTCTCTCCATTTATAAAAATCATAAAAAGATCCATTTCTGGTCTTCCTGTTAGAGGTAACCATATTATCAATTTAGAATATTCTCTTTCATACTGTTTTCTGGGCATTTAAACAATTATATAAACATATTTTTTTAGATATATAATTTTGATTTGTTTTTTCCTAATATATTATCACATTGTTCTACAAATTAGTTTCTTTTAAATTTTTTATTGTTGTTCAGTTACACCTGTCCCCATCTTTCCCCCATTAGTCTCCTCTGCCCTCCCTGACCCACTGCCCCCCCCACATTCAATCTACAAATTAGTTTTTTTTTAAAAAAAGCAAAAACACTTCTTGGAAATCTTTTCATATTTGCACATATAAATCTACTTCACTTAAAAATGCCTCAGAGTATTTCATAACATGTACCTTATTTTCTGCAATGGGGCAAACTATATAATCCACTAAAAATGTTCTTTCAGCACAAGCTAGATGAACAAACAGAATGGAACAAATGTATGAAGAAGTACAGATAACTGATATTTAATATTTTACCTCCTTCACTGATGACAATTCTATGCACCTGACAACTGTAGAATCAATAAATAGACTTGTTATATTGGAAAATTTGGACCCACCAGTTAAGAGGATGGGAATTTTGCAAGAAAGGTGCCATTTCCTGTGGGGGGTCACAACAGGTGTAGAGAGCTTTCTGGAGCAAAGCTGAATGAATCCATGATGGTTCCTGCCATCATGGAGCTAACAGCCAAACTGTACCTACCCTCCGTCTTCTTCTCTTCCTCTCCACCCCCCATCACTGTTAGTCCAGACTCCCAGCATTTCTAGTATAAGTTATTGCAGGAGCCCCTAAGTGGTTTTCCTGAGTCTAGTGTTTTAACCTTCTAATCCGCAGCAGAGATATTCCCAAACAGCATGTTGTGACCATGCTGTGGGACCAACAAAACATCTTCATTATTTTCCCTTAAACTAAAATATAAGGGGGGACCCCAAACCCAGAATTTATTTATTAAAAATTATATATTTGTTCTTTTTTAAAAAGATTTTATTTATTTATTTCTAGAGAGAGGGGAAGGGAAGGAGAAAGAGAGGGAGAGAAACATCAATGTGTGGTTGCCTCTCATGCGTCCCCTACCGGGGACCTGGCTTGTAACCCAGGCATGTGCCTTGACTGGGAATTGAACTGGTGACCCTTTGGTTTGCAGACCAGCACTCAATTCAGTGAGCCACATCAGCTAGGGCTGTGTTTATTCTTAAATGTTTAAATATCAGTCACCTTCAAAGTACTCTCCATCTGATGCAATATACCTATTGAGATGTCTTTTTCCACTGCTCAAAACAGTTTTTGAACTCACTGATTTTGATGCCTTTTAGTGCTTCTGCCATTTTTATTTCACTTCTTTCACATTGACAGAACATTTCCCTTTGAGGATTTTTTTTTCATCTGAGAAAATAGGAAACAAAAGAAGTTGCTTGGGGTGAGAGCAGGTGAATAGGGAGGGCAGAGCATGGGGGTCATGCCATTTTTGGTAAAAAACTGCTGAATACTCAGCACAGTGTGGGCAGGTGTACTGGTAAGTCACCCATCATGAAATGGGCAAATGCATTGAAAGAGTCCTCAAAAAAAAATTCAATGATGCTGAACATAGGCTCTCACAACAACACCAGCTGGTACCCTGATACAGATAGGTTCCTAGAACACTCACCTAGCAGGAGAAGCCTGTACTACAGGGGGCCCATCCTCCAGAAGAAATTCTGCTTGTTCTGGGGGTCCCCCCTCATACAGAACAAAGCTTAACCATCTCAGCATGGCAATCATAGTCTAACCTCCTAATTAGTCTCTTGTTACTCTAAGTTCTAGTCAAATCAAACTACCTACTGTTCTACAGAGATTTTTGGTCACACCTCTATGCTTTTCTTTACATACTGCCAAAAATATCCTCTACCTTCTTCTATCTGGAACTCCTACTCATTCTGCTAGGCCCAGCTCAAACACTGCCTCTTTCATGAAGGGTGATCGACCTCCCACAGCAGCTATTTACTTCAGTGCTCCCGCAGCAGTGTGCATTCACCTTGTTGGTACTTTGTGTCATTTCAGCGCTATTGGTAATGCGTATGTGAGCTTTCGACACTGTGTACAGGAAATGCTACTTACTGGCTAAAACCAGTTTTGATGGTCCTATGCTAAAGTTTTCATGAAAACTTACTATTGGACATGACTCATTATTCCACTAGCCTTTATCCCTACTTGAGATGTTGGATTAAAAGTTAACTGGGCGGATTCGATGCCTATTGTAATCATACAAATTCTCTTATGTATATACCAACAGAGAGTATAAAAAGATAGATCTAAAAAAATTCCTTCAAATTAATGTTTATCTCCTTTTGAAAAAATGGAAAATGAGATTAATATTGAATATTTTTAGGTTTAGGTACTGAATGTGATTTAGTTTAGAATGTGTAATTTGATTACATTTTAAAAGATAATTCTGCAGTGATAGCATGGCCTAGTCCCAGGAATATTTTGATTCTCAATTTTACTTAATTTTATCTCATAAATAATCAATTCTTTGCTTCTCTGATGGAACGCCAAAGCAAATAAAGTAGTGAGAGAAAAAAACCCTTGTTTCAGATGTAACAGCCTTGGGGAATATGGACCAACAGTGCGGGGAGACACCGCATTAGCACAGTCATCATCAAAGGGCGGCGGGGCTGTTGTGGACGGGATTGCTCATCCACGAGGCTGAGATAATGTCTTAAGACCCAGTTCTATCCAACTACATTCACCAGAGGTCCTTCGATTGAGTGCCTGGCAGGGACCCAGACCAGCCAGTTTTGGTCTAGCCCACAAATAATCACAGCATCACAGAACCCAGTGTGGGCCACGTGAAACTATTCAGCCACTGTCATCCATGAACAGGTCAATAACAGTTTGACAGAGAAGCAGAAGTTCAAGAAATAGCAATAATTGTTAGGAATTTCTCAAGTTAAGTTTTCACACAGGTTTTTAGAATAGATAGAATTACTGCCTAAAGAAAGTAGGCTTGAGGGTTTTTGTTGTTGCTTTTGCATGTTTTAAAAATAATTACCAGTACCTTCACAAAGCAGTTAGAGGTACTAGAACAAAGAAATATAAATTAAACATTGGAAACAACTGCAATAAGTAGCTTTGAGGAAGATTTTAAAAACCAACTACAAGTATTCAGGTCAAGTAGGACAAAGAGAAGACTTCGAATAGCTGGAAAACCAATTAGAAGGATAAGGGACCTGCCTTAAGCAGGATGCTCCTTTGACTGACAAAGTCAATGTTGACCCTGATGGGGGGGTTGATGCTGTGTTGATTATCCCACTGCGCTGTCATGGTGTCTGTCTTTCATTTCTGGACCCCAGCCGTTAGCAAAATGACTGCTCAGTGTATATTTGTCTAGATCCAGATGCCATGGCAGCAGAAATTAATTCTAGTGGGCCCGAAATGTAATGGCCGTGAGAAAGACATCTGCAGTTCCTGATAGCTGCCATGACGACAACTGCTGAGCCATCTGAGGGTCCACTGTTGTGTTTCACTGCCATTCTGAGGCTCCCCATGGAGACTGCTGCTGAGGAATCCTTAGAAGTATTCTGGCCATGCTGGCTTCTGCTCTGCACTGTACAGGCCAATCTATAGCTAGAAAAGGAATCAGGAAGGGACAAAAGTAGAATCTTTACCTTACCCAGGCCTGGAGGAATTTTCTGCACTGATATCATCAGGACTTCCTTCTAAATTATCCTGCCAATGTAGAATGTACTTGTGGAATTTAGGAAAGAAAGAGGCATTGGACGTATTTTTTTTAAAAAAATTCCTTAATGTAACAAATTCCAGGCATAGTATTAGTGGTAGGAAATTGAACTTTTTAAGAACTAATTTTAAAACATTTTGGTTTAAGGCCCAGAAGAGTCTCTCATTTACTGTAAACTCTCATTATAGTTCAACTCTATCTGACAACAAGAATTTATTGAATGTGAAGTCTACTATACCATGCTGCATGTTCTAATGTTATTTGTTAAATGATACAAATGGACACAAAAATAGTCTGCTGTTGGAACACTGAATTTCACCTTTTAGGATCTTCTTCCAATTGTTTCCCCTCTTAGCAAACCACAGTGCCCCCTTCACTCAGTGAAGACCGCCTTCCCACGGCTATAGTCTCTTAGTCATTGTTGCCTGTATGTGTTTGCTTAGTCATCCCCCATCTAAAAAGTCTTCCTCTCTTCTTCACTATCAGTCAGTTGCTAAGATGCAGCTTGAAGTCCCCCTTGTTTCTCTCCATTATGTGGAAGGCATCACTGATGATTCCTCTGCCATCCGCTGGAGGGAGACGGGGTGGATGGAAAACATACTCTCTCCATTCCTGGGAAGCACAAAGGTTGGTTTTCTAGGGAATAATGAAGCCTCTCAAGAAAAATACAAGTAGTAAATGTGTGCTACTACAAAATCATTTGCAGAAAGGTTATTTTGTTCATGTACTTTGAAATATACAGCTGGAGTAAAATGTAAAATAAAATATTTTTATTTATGTGCACTGTGTACACATAGGCAGAATTAATAAAATTAAAGAATTTTTAAACTATAATATTACTTAGAGCTTACATATCACCTTGTGATATGACTATTACCATTATCAAGCTGCAATTCATTTTGATGGAATTGAGAAAATTCAGAGTTCCTTAAACTGCCGAACCAAGTCTCTGACACCCAGGAAGTAAAGGAGATTTACTTAAAGTTTTACCATATAAGGACACTAGATCCCAGGCCTGTGAACCTGGGCCTTCACACATATTTTTTGCAGCTGCTGATACACTTCAGAGCCAAAGCTGAGCTTTGAAAGTTTGGATTCCTGTGTGTTGTGATAATCAGCTGGGGTTTGGAAATGCCTTAAAAAATCTAATGCTCTGGCACTTTAACAAAGCTTCTGAAAAAACAGTTTAACATCTGGAATCAAGTAGTTTGTGGAAGTCCAAGACCAACAGAGCAAAGAACATTGCTTTCAGTAATAGTTAAACTGTGGCACTTCCCTCTCCTTCATCAAATAAATGGGTTTATTTATAAAGACTCTGAGGTGGGTTATAAAAAGTAAAATACAGAACAGAAGCACTGTGTAGAACACTGGATGTTCCAGATACTTATCACTGAAAGTCTTTCCTGGATATGCTTCTTTATTTTTCACATAATTTCTCTTTCAAAACTGAATTCTGAAGAAAAACAAACTACCAAAGTCAAGCCCCCCTCACTGAGCCTTTCTAAGAGACTGCAGATGGAGGATGAGTAAAGAAGCTATAGAGCCTGCCGTTCACCTTGTGCTACAGACTTTGGAAGAGGCAAAGGCAATGACTGTGCATGTATATTTCTTAAGTCTCTGATCAGATCAAGGACAAAAAGAAGTGGTTATTTCTACTGACTATTCACTAATTCTCTACAGAGTCCAAATATTATTTACAACATCATATTAAAATGTGTTCTGTAGTAAAATAATAAAAAATGACACCTACTGAGTGCTTAATATGTGTCAGGCACTATGCATTTAACTTCCAAAACAATTATTAGCCTTTTCTTTTTATGATGAGTAATTAATACAGTGTGGTGCCATGGAACTGGCATAGAGAGACAAGTAGAACAATGAAATAGAAGGGAGATCCAAGAAACAGACCCACACATACATATAGGGACGTAACTCATGGCAAAGAGAGCATTGTAGATTAGCAGGTAAGGGACAGAGCATCCAATAATGATGCCAGAAAAGTTAGTTCTCCATTTGGGGAAAAATGAAGAAAGTGAATTCCTTCTTCATATAATATATATGAATACACTTCAAATGGAAGTAAGGTCTTAAATTTGAAATACAGAATTCTAAGGCTTTTTAAAAGATAATATAAGAAAAAGGATCTAACTACAATAAAATTAAGAGCTACTGTTCATAAAAAAACCCTACAGAATAAAAAGGCAAAACATATAACAAAAGATGTTTCCAGAACATATAAAGAACTTCTTTGAAAAAGGAAAACAACCCAATAGAAAAACAGGCAATCAATAGGTACAGATTAAAGAAGTGGAAAAGACCCAAACAGTGCCTGGCACATGGGAGGTACTCAAACAGTGTCTGTTGAATGAATAAAAACACTAATGGTCTGTAAATATGTGAAAAGATATGCAATCTCAGGAGTAATCAAAGAAATAAAACTCGCAATGGGATACCATTTCATATTCACTACACTGAAAAACATCCAAATCAAATGATACCCAATGTTGGAGGGGATGTGATACAATGGGCTCTTCCATCCATTGCTTGTGGGAACATAAATAAGAACAATCACTTTGGAAAACATTTTGGCATTACTTAGTATAGCTGAAAAAATATATAGCCCTTATGCCCTAGATGTACTCCTAGGTATCAAACTGAGAGAATTTCTTGCATATGTGGCCAGGGAGAGTTGTTGAAGACTATTAACTGCAGGACTGCTCATAGTAGCAAGAAGCTGGAAACAGCCCAAATGTAAATCAGCAGTAGAATGGATGAATAAATTGTATATATTCATACTCTGGAATACAATACACAGTAATGTTAAGCAAAAGAAGTAAAACAAAACACAAAGTATGATTCTATTGATGTAAAGGTCAAAACCAAACAAAATTAAACACTATCATATTTGGGAAGAAAAATACATAGGTGATTAAGTTATGAGGAAAAACAAGGGACTAGGTTAACATAAAATTCAGAAGAGTAGTTACCTCTGTGGGGAGGATTGTGACTGAGAAGAGGCATACGGGAGTCTTCTAAGTTTTGATTTCACAATCTGTGTAATAAATACACACATTCATTTATTACTTTTCTTTAAGCTGTTCAGTTATATTTATAACACTCTTCAGAATGTATAATGATTTTTTAATTCAGGAACACATTTTTTTAAATTAAAAAAATTTATTTCAATTATAGTTTACATTCAATATTACAATACTTTATATTAGTTTCAGGTATACAGCATAGTGGTTAGACAGTCATATACTTTACCAAGTATTGCCCCTGATATTTCCAGTATCCACCTGGCACCACACATACTTATTATACTGTTATTGGATACATCTTCTATGCTGTACTTCTCAATCCCATCACCTTTTTCACCCAGTCCCCTGACACCCCTCCTCTCTGGCAGTCATCAGTCTAGGAGTCTGTTTCTATTTTCTTTGTTTATTTTGTTCTTTAGATTCCACATATAAGTGAAATCATATGGTATTTTTTGGCTCTGACTGCTTATTTCACTGAGCATATTTTAATAATTAAAAATGATATGTGGGCTGCATTTTTAAATAAATCAAATTCTACATGAATCCTACAACAGGAATTACCTACTTCTATAAATTATATCATGCAAGACAGTAAAACAAAATAATTTTCTGATTTATCTATGTTGATATTTATACTTTTGAGTTTTGAACTTGCTTATGTTAGGGTATATTTACATAAAATTTACCTCAAGGTATGAAAAAACAATAGATCTTTAATTTTTTTTTTACTTTAAGCAAATCACTCATGTTATCATAGTCTTTGTGTGAGTGTGATTTTGGTCTCCTTCTACAAATAGTACCTCATTAGTTTCATGAAGTTTATAAAATTCCCAAATGATACTGCTTTTAAAAAGTTATCTCTAATTTCTAAAAAAGAAAGAGTTTAGATTGGTGTGGTTAGATGTGGAGTGGATCAGACAACTGAACTGGTGTTTTTAACCAAGCTTCGTTCTCTCAGTAACTCTTATCATGTAATATTCTGACATACAACACCATGCAAGATAACATTGGATTATATTTTATTTTCTAGAAGACAATTTTTGTGGGTGAACCCCACCAACTGAGAAATAATCAAATTACCAGATGAAAAAAATCTGATTTTAGTGAAGGGACTCTGTTAGGACTCGGAGATGAAATGTGAGGCCTCTGTAGCCAAGCTGGCTGGGCTGGAAGGCTGTGTGGAGCACAGCGTGCAGCCAGGAGCTGGCTCTAGCCAAGGACAGCTGTCTCCTGGCCGGGCTGGGTCAGTCCTCTGCTGAGTGAGTGGGAGGGGAGGAGAGGGAAGCCAGGCCTGTGGTCAAGAGCCCCATTCACAGAGAGGCAAGTGGGTTCAATATGCTTGCGTTCTAGGAATTTTAATCTCCATCCCTCCCATCATGCCAGTCTCATTCCCAACATCACCGCTCCAGACCCTCCAAATGTTGACAGGTCCTCTCTTCAGGGCTGGGCACCCGAACACTCTCACAACTTAGTTGACTGAAAAGTCCAATCATATTTTCTGAGAATTTAAGCAAACAGGGAGGATCCTTTGAAGAAAACCAAGGTTAGCCTGAATTCCATGCATTCTAGGGGAAATCTTAAAGCCTTAAAAATATTTCTCTTTATCAACCTTCATACACATAACTCTCCCTATAACCTGTAGCATCTTCCTGCAGCATTATCCTACACACATGAGATAAAACCATCTCTACTGTCATTTATACCCCTAAATGGCATCTATTTAACTTATTTGCACTATAAAAGCCATATTGCTCCTGAACTGAAGAGGAAATTTAGGAAGTCAACTGCAATGTATGCCAAATAATTGCAAAAAAACTCAGATTTAAAAACAAAAAGTAAAAACCTCATGTCAAGCTGAGATTCTTTAAAAGATGGTCTTATAATGTAACTATCAAGTATATTTACACACCACATACCATTCCACTAATGATTACAAATTATGGGCGCTTTGCGGAAAGACTGTAGGAAATGGTGGCACAAGATAAGCTTTCAAAGAGTTTGATTAGGATGGGCAGAATGACCAAGTCTGCGGGCTCTTTGAAAACACCAGGGTAAGAGGCTAAAACAGCAGCCTCATCTCTTTGAACTTCATTTGTTATTAAGCTTGCTGCTGCTGCAGACAGATAAGATCCGAGACGAAATACAAAAACATACATTTGATTCAGCAAGAGGCTTATCTTAGCAACTGGACCTACTCTGTTAAAAAAAAAATTGGCCCAAGAAAAGCATTTTTCCTTTTAGCCCTAACAATTCAGGATCTTCCTTCAGCTTGAAAAAAGTAAAAACATGAAAGGTTCAAATTTTCTTTTGTCCTATTAAAATAAAACCAATAAACCTCAGTAAAACAAAAAATTTATGAAGTTCTTTAAAAATCAAATTTCTTTTTATATGGTTTTCATTACATAACTTGACACATCTGGGGTTTATAATTTATAGGAAAAAAAAGTGAAAGCATTGCTTTGGTCTGGGATGGGGGAACCCGATGGTCTCAAACCTACTGGAACACAATTTATGGACCAAATACCAGGAGAAGGCCTCACATTTCATGGGGATTTAATATTTCAGTTAAATCCCCACATTTTTACAGTAGTCAACAAAAGTTTTTCTTTCAGGTTCTCACTGTAGTTAGCTGGAAAACGCAGCATTTCTTCAGATGTTGGAAAAGCTCTCCTCGGTGTTCAGAGATGCTGCCGCTGACATTTTCACCCTAGTTCCCATATTCCCAGGGCTTTCTTGGCTTTCTTGGCCCATCTGCATTGGTTCCTGGTTCAGAAGTTTGGAGCACCAGTACTGCCATTTGTACCATCCTGTGGGTCCCACCCTACAACTGAGGTCAGGGGCGGGGAGAGGTCTGGAGTGCAGGTCACAGGCCAGGACAGGAGAAGCCAGTCAGAGCTCCCTAACTTGGCTCCATCTTCAGTCTCTGCACGTATGTGATTGGGCTGATGATGCCTGTTTAACAAGAGGGCGAGTGATGATCTTCCTACCTCTTACTGAAAAACAATGATCACTGATCCAGCCTGATCCAACCAATCCCCTCCTGAGGAAAGCAGTGCAGTAGGACCTAAATCAATCCATGAAAAGTTACACAGGGAAAATGTACATTGATGCATGGCAAACACCATCATTGTTAGGAAAAAGCCACTAAACTGGGAGAAGTACCACAGGAGAGACCACTCACACTGAATTGTGTAAGAATGGTGTTTCCTAGAGATGTGTAATGTGGTGACCCTTCAGACAGCAGGACATGAAAATCTGGGTAACATTTTTAAAAAATAAACTTTCTTTGTAGGTCAGTTTTAGATTTACAGGAAAATTATGAAGCTACCCATATACACACTTCCCGTATGTCCCTGTAACCAATTTCCTTTTCAATTAACATCACACATTAGCATGGCACACCTGTTACCTTACATCAATGCACTGTAAATGAACTGATACAGTTTTATTTCCTGAAGCATGTACTTTACTCACATTGCCTAAATTCTAACCTAATGCCCTTTATCTGTTTCAGGATCCCATCCAGGATTCTATGCTACACTGCATTTAGTTATCACGTCTTCTAGGCTACTCTTGACTGTGACACTTTTTCAGAATTTCCTTGTTTTTGAAGACTTTGATAGTTTTGAGGACTGCTGGTCAGGTATTTTGTAGAATGTCCCTCAATTTGGACTTGCCTGATGTTTTTCTCATGATTATACTGGGTCTGTGGTTTTGGGGGACAAAGACCACAGAGGTAAAGTGCCATTTTCATCACATTATATCAAGAGCACATACTGTCAGCATGACTTATCATTATTAATATTGACCTTGATCACCTGGTTATGACAGGGTTTGTCAGGTTTCTGCTCTGTAAGGTTACCTTTCCTCCCTCTTTCTATTTTGTACCTTTGAGAGGAGGTCACTATGTGCCAATCACGATTAAGCTCTGGGGAGTTTTTGCTCTGTCTCTTTGAGGGCACAGTATCTACATAAATTATTTGGCATCCCTGTGCATAGGAGATTTGTCTTTACTCCCATATTATTTATTTATTCAGTCATTTATTTATACCAGTATGGACTCAAGTATATTCACTTTAAACTTTGGGATATAATCCAATAGTACTTTATTTACTGTGTTGCTCAGATTGTTCCATCAGCAGCCATTGGAGCTCTCTCAGTTGGCTCCTGTGTCCCTTTGACATACTCTATCGTTGTGTTTTTAAAAGCACTTCCAAACTTTCTGGCACTAGAAGATGCTCTAGGTTCATCTTGTATGTTTCCTGATCAAGTCCTAGAATCAGCGATTTCTTCAAGGAGTCCTGGTTCCCTTTATCAGAGAATGGTATTCGAAACCAAGATCTGGGGATAGGTGTGATCATTGTTGCTGGGGTGCTGTTAGTCTGGGTCCTCTCAGCTGACAGAACAAGAAATATATTTGCATATATTAACCCATGTATCTATGAATGTTCCCCTATGTAACCATCTGTATAAACATGAATTCATACTGATGTCTCCAACTCTAATCTATTACCATAGGAATCACTGCAGCTTTTCTTATCTGTAAACTCTTACTCTAACAGCTTCCACCATCTGCCATCCTTTTCTTCAATTCCACTACATATGTACTGCACTATCAGAATTGCTAACCTATATCTCCAAAGGCAACAATTTTGTCAACTACAGTGCTTATATACTTTTTCTTTTGCTTTTAATCTTATAGATTCCAATTACTTCCAAAGTTATTTATGTCAGCAGCTCTCTCCTCCACCCGCTTCAGTGAGGTTGTTTGTTAGTAGTTAGATTTTTTTTCTTACATTACATTCTGCTTTCAATTCTGGGCTTTCAACCTCCTAAGTGATTTTTTTTAACACTTACATACATTAAAGTTCACTTTCTGTGTTGTAATTTTCTACAGGTTTTGACAAACTCATGGTGTCATGTATCTGTAATTACAGTGTCATACAGAACAGTCTCACTGTCCCACAAGATCCCGTGTGCTTCATGTATTCAACGCTCTTCTCTCCCTCCACCCTGGGCAGCCAACAATCTTTCACTATCCCTAGGGTTTTGCTTCCTCCAGAATGTCATATAATTGGAATAATATAGTATGGAGCCTTTTCAGATTGGCTTCTTTCATTTACCAATATGCACTTAAAATTCATCCATGTCTTTTTCAGGGTTTCATATCATTTTTTTCTTATTGTTGATTAATTATAAGGAAGTACCATATAAAGGTCCATTCACCAATAGAAGAACATCCAGGTTTGCTAATTATGAATAAAGCTGCCATAGTCATATGCAGGGCTTTGTGTGGTATAGTTTTCAAGTCAGTTGGGTAAATACCTTTGGGGCATGGGTGCCAGATTGTTATGTTTAGCTTTGAAAGGAAGAGACCAAATGGCTGTGCATTTTTCACTCCTATTAGCAATGAATAAGAGTTTCTGTTTTTCTGTATCCTTGCTGGCAACTGGTACTGTCTATTTTTTTTTTTATTTTCACCATTCTAATAGATGGGTAGTGTTATCTCATTTTAAACTGCAATTTGTTAACAATGATGTTGAGCATCTTTATATAGTATGTTTATTTGCTGACTACATATCTTCTTTGGTGAAAAGTCTGTTCCGACCTTTTGCCCATTTTTTAATTAGGATATTTTCTTATTGTTGAACTTTAAGAGTTCTTTGAATTTTTGAGCTATGTGTTTTGAGAATTGTCTTACACTCTCAACAGTTTCTTTTGTAGAGCAGGAGTTTTAACTTTAATAAAATGCATTTATCACTTCTTCCCCCATGGATCAGGCATTTAGTGTTATATCTAAAAACTTGCTGCCAACCCTGAGGTCACTTATATTTTCTCCTATGTTTCTCTTCCAGATGTTTTAGGCTTTCAGTCAAGATGGCAGTGCTGAGACATGGCTTACCTTTTTGTACAACCGTATCAAAATTACAGCTAAAATATAGAACAACCACCACTCAGAACTGTGAGAAATTGACCTGAATGGAGGTCTGACAGCTATGGAGTTAAAGAAACCACATCCATCCAGAATGGTAGGAAGGGCGCAGATGCAGAAGGGGCTGGTCCCTCACCCATGTGTGGTAGATAAAAACTCAGGAGGGATATCTCAGGAGCGAGGAGTCTCAGCCCCACACCAGGCCCTCTAGCCCAGGGTTCCAGTGCCAGGAAGGTAAGTTCCCACAATTTTTGGCTGCAAAACCAGCAGGGATTGAGTTGGTAGAAGAAACTTCTGGAGTCCCAAGCAGTTCCTCTTAAAGAACCCACACAAGGACTCACTACTGAGACTCATTTGTCTGAGCTCCAGCACTGGGGTAGCAGCTTGAAAGGCATTGATGGTATACAGGGAGAGACTGAGGTATCTGCCATCAAGGTGAGCAGAGGCCATTGTCCCTTTTCTAAACCCTGCCCCCACAGAGCCAGCAAGCTGGTACCATATTTGAGACTCCATCCACCTGGCTAACATTGTTTGACTTGCCTTAGAGATCCCCAGAGACTCTGCCCCACCCAAATTACAGGCCTACCCAAGCAGCTTTTTTCATATGAATGGCTGGTCTTTGGCTCATGCTTCAAAACTTTCTATATCCTCCCAAACAAGCAACATCAGGCTTCAGTGAGCCCCAGGCCTGGCACTAGCAGCAGCCAGCCAAGTTTATAGCTTGGCTTTGCCTGGAAATCTCCAAACCCAACACAAGCAAAAGCCATCTCAAATTGCGTTATAGCTCAGGCAGGGTGGCCTCGGGGAAAACACAGATGGGGGCTGACCTTGGACTGCACCACTCAGAAAACCCCAGGGCCAGTGCAGCCAGTGGACAGATACAGACCATGTTGAAGCACTGTCCCTGCACAGCTGATCCCCCCATGGATGGTGGAGGTTGGTGGTAAGTGGTCAGAGTTAATCCTTGCAGCTGACTGGCCTTGGTTGCTGATCTGTCAACAGCAATCAAGGCTCAACTATAAGAGCAGGGTGTACTCAGCCCACATGAAGTTTCTACCTTGAGTTCCCAGCTTGGGTGATAGGGGAGGCTGTGCTACTGGACCCTACAGGACACCTACTACATTAGGCCATTCTACCAAGATGAGGAGTCAAAGGAGCTCTACAAAATACATAGAAAAAAACACAGGGAGGCTCTCAAAATGAGAAGACAAAGAAACGTGGCCCAAATGAAACAACAGATCAAAACTCCAGAAAAAGAAATAAACAAAAAGGAGATACGCAATCTATCAGATGCAGAGTTCAAAACACTGGTTACAACTATGCTCAAGGAAATTAGTGAGAGCCTCAACAGCATAAAAAAGATCCAGTCATAAATGAAGAATACACTAATTGAAATAAACACTGAAATGGATGAAGCTGAGAATCAAATCAATGACTTGGAACATAAGGAAGCAAAAAAACAGCCTATCAGAACAACAAGAAGAAAAAGAATCCAAAAAAAGGAGGATAATGTAAGCAGCCTCTGGGACAACTTCAAGAGATCTAACATTTGCATCATAGGGGTTCCAGAAGGAGAATAGAAAGAGCAAGAAATTGGAAATCTACTTGAAAAAATAGTGAAAGAAAACTTCCCTAATTTGGTGAAGGAATAACCATGCAAGTCCAGGAAGCACAGAGAGTCCCCAGCAAGATGGATGCAAAGAGGCCCACTCCAAGACACATCATAATCAAAATGCCAAAGGTTAAAGATAAAGAGAGAATCTTAAAAGCAGCAAGAGGAAAAGTTAGTTACATATAGGGGAGTTCCCATAAGACTGTCAGCTGATTTCTCAAGAGAAACTTTGTAGACTAAAAGAAATTGGCAAGACATATTCAAAGCCATGAAAAGTAGGGACCTACAGCTAAGATTGCTCTACCCAACAAAGCTGTCATTTAGAATCGAAGGGCAGATAAAGAGCTTCCCAGACAAGAGAAAACTAAAGGAGTTCATCATCACCAAACCATTATTATATGAAATGTTAAAGGGACTTATTTTAGAAAAAGAAGATCAAAACTATGAACAATCAAATGGCAAGAAATAGAAATCTATCAACAACTGAATCTAAAAAACAAACAAGAAGAAGAGAGACAGAATCATGGATATTGAGAGCATTTTGATGGTTGCTAGATGGGAGGGGGTGTGGGGGGATAGGTGAAGAGGTGAGGTGATTAAGAAGTACAAATAGGGAGTTACAGAATAGACATGGGGCTGTAAAGTACAGTATAGGAAATGGAGGAGCCAAAGAACTTATGCCCATACCATGGGCATTAGCAATGGTATGGGGATTGCCTGAGGGAGTGGAGGGTACTGGGTGGAGGGGAGCAAAGGGGAAAAATCAGGACAACTGTAATAGCATAATCAAGAAAGTATGATTTAAAAAAAGAAGTTTTATAGTTTTGCATTTTACATTTAGGTCTATGATCCATGGTGTATATATTACTGTAGCTTTCAAATCATGAGTTGTGAGTTCCCCAACTTTTTTTTCTTACTCAGTATTGTGTTGGCTATTCTAGGTTTCTTGCCTTCCTATATATTCCATAGATGAGTTTTTCGATATCTACAAAATAGCTTGCTGAGATTGTGATTGGGAATGCATCAAATATATAGGTCAAGAAGAGAATAATTAACCTTTTAATATTGACTCTTCCAATCCACGAAGAAAGACTCTCTCATTTAGGTCTTTTTAAACTTCTTTCACCAGAATTTTGTAGTTTTTGACATGTAAATCCTGTACATATTTTGTTAGATTTATATCAAAGTGTGTCTTCCTTTCTTCTTTCCTTTCATTTTTCTTTTTTGATTTTGGTACAAATGGTATTTTTAAGAAAAATTCAAGTTCAAATTGCTTATTACTGGTATATAAGCAAGCAATTAACTGAAAAAAAGATTTTATTTATTTATTTTTGTAGAACAGGGAAGGGAGGGATAAAGAGAGGGAGAGAAACATTGATCAGTTGCCTCTTGCATACATCACAATGAGGGACCACCTCAAACAGGAAGCGGCGCCTGCAGCCAAGGCATGTGCCCTACTGGGAACTAAATTAGTGATCTTTAGCTTTGTGGGATGATGCTCAGCCCAACTAAGCCATACCAGTCAGGGCAAGCAATTACCTTTTGTGTATTAACATTGTGCTCTGAGACTTTGCTATACTTCCTTATTAGTTTCATTTTGTTTTGTTTGTCTTTGATCAGTTCTTTGGGATTTTCCAGTGTCATCACAGGAAAATCATGTCATCTGTAAACAAAGAACAGTTTTATTTTTTCCTTTCCAATGTGTATATCTTTTATTTCCTTTTCTTGTCTTATTGTACTAGCTAGAACTATCAGTACATGTTGAATTACAGTGGTGAGAGAGAACATCTTTGCCTTGCTCTCAAATTGAGGCAAAACATCTAGTTTGTCACCATTAAGTGTTAGTTGTTGGTATTTTGCAGATGTTGTTTATTAGCTTGAGAAATTTCTCTGTATTCCTAATTTGCTTAGTTTTTTTTCTTAAAATCATCAATTAGTGTTGGATTTTGTCAAATGTCTTCTTTTGTAGCTATTAATGTGATCAAGTGATTTTCCCTCTTTAGCCTGTTCATGTGGTAGATGACATTGAGTAACTTTCAAATAATGAATCAGCCTTGCACACCTGAAATAAATATCACTTGATCATAGTTTATAATTCTTTTTATACTTTGTTGAATTCAATTTGCTCATATTTTTTCAAGAATTTTTGAATTTACACCCATGAGAGATATTGGTCTTTAATTTTCCTTTCTTGTAGTGTCTTTATCTGGTTTTAGTTTTAGGGTAATGCTGGCTTCATAGAATGAATTAGGAAGTTAGGAATGAGTTTCTGGAAGAGATTATGGAGAACTGCTATCATTTCTTCCTTAAATGTTGGAGAGAGTTCATCAACAAAATCAACTGGGCCGGTGCTTTGCTTTTGCTTTTCTTTTGAAGGTTATTAATTACATTGGGGTCAAACTCATAAAGGGACTATAAGACTAGTGAGAATAGGGTATAGTATAGATTATGCAACTGGACATACCCATGTTTTTCTGGATAAATATGAACTGAGATGTTATCTGTCAACACATAAATACACCAGAAAAGAGCTTAGTGAACATGATTTTTTAAAAAACAATTCATTTTTTTCTTTACTTAGCCAGCATCTTCATATTCTCAAATGTAAAAATGGGTACCATTATCTCCCTTCCATTGGGTATTTTCCACATGGGTGTATAATTAGAAAATACCAGTCAATTGTTTGTTTTTTAATTCCTAAAGGACTTAACAGAAATATATATACCACCTCTCCAAAGAAAATTTCTAAACTCTTTTGAGATTTAATCTTTTTTTACATTTTTCTGTATTTCCCATATAGTCTCTAATGAGTATGTGTTTAGTAGTTTTATAATTAGAAAAAAAATAAAGAGGAATCCATCTGTGGCTTTCCTTTCCAGTTTATCAATGTAAAACAAGAAATATAAACATATGGAAAAGAGGTAAGAATTACATTAGTAATTATAAACAACAATGAAAATTATCACAGTCCTATAGTCTATTGTCATAGGCTGTTAGCTGTTTGTCAGAGAGAATACACTTTTTTACTGAAGCATTTACTTATGCTTTGCTAAGAAGCCTTCAATGTTTCAACTATTGAGATCATGCTCTGTCATTTTTAAATTAAGCATTCCTTTACAGTTCATTTCCAGGTGAGCTGTCATGTCACATTAACTACTAGCTGAAGTTAGGTGCTACATTTCACAATATTCTTTTATGTTGAAACCAAAATCTCACTTTGAAATTATATGTTTTAGATTTTTACTTTTCAAAGGCAATCCATCATTTCCTTTCTTGTTTTATTTTTCTTTCCAGATTTTCACTGGTTCATCTTTATAAACTAGTAACTTTCAGATGACTCAGTTTTTCTTAAGTATTTTATTTTGACTGACCAGAATTTGCATTCCCCCTCCTCCACCCATATCTCAAGCTTCTATGGCTAGTTGCACCATCTCTCAGACATTTATATTATGATGAATAAATTAGAGCTAGTTTGTAATGAGCACCTCAACCAATGTAAACATAAAACATCACATTCTTAATCAGAGCATACATTTGTAAGTAGAAGTGCCAGAATATTTTGTTAAACAATTGCTTTCCAAGCCTGATGTCTATCAATACATAAGGATTATACATCAAGTCTGGAATTTTACATCAATTAACTGTTTCTTTGCAAGAACCTAAATCTAAAATAAAAAAGTTATCATGATTTTCCAAGGTAGCTTAAAACTTCTATAAAACCACACACTTAGTTTTGTTGATGGCTTATTTTATTTTAATACAAGGATAGTTTATGGTCTTAAAAAGTTCTGGATTAAGCTAAGTTCCAATCTTGCATCCACCTTGTATCAGCTGAGTGATCTTGGGAAAGGATGGTAACTTAATTATCCTGCACCTTAGTTTCTCTATGACAGATTTATTTACTCAAAAAATATTTATAGAGGGCCCATTTCATGTTAGGTGCTATTCTAACTGCTGGGGACAGAGCAGTGAACAAGATTGTGTAAGTGAAGCTTACACTGCCTTCATAACTAATTAGGATAATTTCAGTACCTCCCTCACAGGACTGTTGTGAGAATTACATTAGTTAATACATATGAAACACTTAGAACAGTGCCTGGCACACAGTGAGAACTCATGAAATATTAGCTGCCATCATCATCATCTTCTTCATCATCATCAGAGGACATTTAATTTTCATAAAATGTCTTCCTTTCATATTCTCCCCATTCCTTGTCTCCTTGGAACCCAGAAATAATAGATTGAGATTAGTGTTCATGTACATGACTGAGTCTCAATTTCCCCACCTGTGAAATGGGGAAAATATCTGCCCTCTCCACTCCACAATGCTATTGTGAAAATCAAATGATATTCAGGGGTGGGCTGATTTAATATTGGCTATCAAATTACCTGAGATCTTAAAGGTGTTGAAACATTATTACATAAATTTTCTTTGCACACCCACTTGGGATAAAGCTTCTAAACCTCCTTATTATCTTCTGGATGCTCTAGTTCAAGTTCCTTATAAACAGCTGAGGCAAATGAAGCTCAGAGAAGCCAAGTAACTTCCTCAGGATCACAGCTATTCAGTGCCAGTTTTCATTTTATATTTGATTGAAGATAAGTATGTACTGGGTGTGTTCACATTTAAAATAAGATACAGTTTTCCAATTATCACTCAAACCCTACCCAGGGTGTAAACAGCTGATTATTCTTACAGTTCTGGGTTTCTTTCTTTTCTTTCTTTTCTTTCTCTCTCTCTCTGTCTCTCTCTTTCTTTCTATCCTTCTTTCTTTTTCAAAAAAAGTAGAAGAGACCATGGAAAAGGAACTAGAGAAGAGAGTAGTCCATATTATGGCATGTCAGAAAATCTGTTCATTTTCTGAAAAAAAAAATTGTTTGAAATCCTCACCTGAGGATACATTTATTGATTTTAGAGAGAGGGGAAGGGAGAGAGAGAGAAACATCAATCGGTTGTCTCCTGTTTGTGCCCTGACTGGGGACTGAATCAGCAACCCAGGTATGTGCCCTGACTGGGGATCGAACCTACAACCTTTTGGTGTACAGGAGGATGCTCCATCCAGCTGATTCACCTTGCCAGGGCCATTTTCTGAAATTTATTAATATGAAGCTTCAGATTTCTAGCAGTCAAGGAGTCTACTTAGAAGAAACAACCTAGTTATAAAACTTTGTTCAGGATTTTTTTATTCCAGCTGGTTCATATGGTAACTTGGATCTAAGCAAGACTTTTACAGCTGCACGATCTGTATATAGAAATGGCACATGCAAAATGCTTGTGTCTTGTCAGTCCATGCAGGGCCAGCTCAAACGGACAGACTGGAATAGTCATCTGTCTTACATTATTGTTAAAACTGGGCATGTTTACATGACTGTTGCCAACTGCTCTTGGAAAATAAACAAATAAACATGGTGTAAATATTATGACAGAAGTAAGAGAAAAAAGTAGAAGAGATAGAAAAGGTCATAACAGGGGCCCCTGATATTTGAGCATATTTTTTTCTTTTTACACCTTCCCATTTCACATGATGTGTTTCCTAATGCACTGTGCCCCGAACATCCTTGGTAAGGGATGGTGTGGGAAAGGGTCTGGTCCTCAGGTGTCCAACATCTCCTCCAACACTGAGGTCTGAACATGAACAAGAAAAGTATAATCTGAGGTCCAACTCTTGTATTCATGGCACCAACCGATAGCCCAGTCTTAATTGGTTATAGAAGGTTCCAGACTGCTGTGGCAGCCAGGTGTTAACCAGCTGAGTCCCACTGAACAGCCAGGAAATCATCTGTCCATATTAAGAACCCAAGTCATTTGTGTCGCCCAAGATCCTTCAAATTATCCATCTGCCTTTCCAGGCTTCTTAGAATCAAGGCCCAGAAAGGAGGTTTTATTGCATTTGCGGAGGTTTGCTTGGAGACAAATGCTACTCGAGAAGAGTAAGACTGCTGCCAGGTCCGTGAACAGATATCTGAGAGGGCGGTGGGAACAGCCTGTTTCCCACCACTGTCCTGCAGCAGACTCAAGACAAGTAACTGCAGACACATGAACAGCTGGCAGCCTGCCTGTTTACTCCCGCTTGCCTGGACAGTGAGGAAAGCAGCACTTTATTCAGGATGATGAAGCATTTTAGCCCCAGAGGGCCAGGGCACTGCTGGACTACAATTTTCTAGTGAAAGCTTCTTCTCTTGAGTATGTGTGATAAAAGGATGAGAATTTGTGCCCGCATGGCTAAAGACAGCAACATGGAGAAATGAAACAGGCAAAGAAGGCAGCTGCTGAAGTCCAGAGCTACAGACTAGAAGACTGGGAAGCTGGGGAGGGCTGTGGGGACAGAAAGCTTCTGAATCCTTCTGAGGATAGCTAGGATGGGTCTGCAGAGCAGGGCCCTGGGCAAATGCCTCACCTTCCTGGCGTGATAGCGAGAAGACAAAGTTCCAGGAACTGAATTGGACTAGGCTACTCCTTAAGATAGAATCCTCCTTCTGTGTCTACTAACCAGGAAAACTTTCCTCTCTCCTTCCTTCTTTTGTTAAAGTTCTAGGATAGCGTTTAAGAATACTTCCTTATATCTTTCCTTGTATGGTAATACACATGACTCTATCAGGCATCTCTTGATCTTTTACTGGGTGAGCAACACCTCCATCCTGATGAAGCTGATGTGTGGAGGCATAAGCAATCTTCTTTACATAATTCATTTACAACCTCATAGAAGGAGCAGACAAGTTCAATTAGGTGAGGTGAATGGTCTCAAAGTGCCCCTCCATTTCTCACCCATGAGGTTGCTTTTGGAATCAATATAAGAGGAGGTGGGGCACTCAGAGGATGATTTACTTTCTCACGATCTCAGGGACTTAATTTGTGCTAATATCCCCGGTGGGTACTATCTGTGGTAACTCAAACATTGTAAGCTTTATGGTCCAATATTTCGTTCATCTCTAAGTACAGTAAAAGGTGGTTCTGAGAGAGCCTCAGGAAATGTGAGGTGACTTTGCAGAATTAGACTCACCGTTTAGTTTCATGTCCTTTGCAACCTCTCCTTGACTAACTCTGTTTGGTAGTCCTGGAATGTGAATGAATGAACAAAGGCTCAAGATAGCTACATTGAAAACCACCAAACAGGGACACCTTGAGGACATGGCCTCTCCATCTTCCATTTTCCTTTCCCAATGGGCTAACACAATACATGGTATAAAGTAGACACTCAGCTAACCTATGCTAAGTCAGTGAGAAGACTCCCCAGTATCCCTCCCAAGGCTATGATTCTGAGATGTCTAAGCAACATTACGACACAGAGATAATGCAAGTTCTGTTGTTACAGATGCTTCTAAATATAGTCAAGTCTATTTTATTTTTGTGTGGATTATTCATGGCCAATTTTTATTCCCAGTGGGTTCTACCCTGCCCAGAATGATGAAAGAATACCACATCCCTTAATGTCACAATTGAATTGTACTCAGGAAATATGGTTATTTTAATATTATTGTAAACCAAACATAATTAAGAATGTAACTCTTCCCAGGAAAATGTCACATAATACACTCCAGAAACAAGTATAAATGAATTTTAGTTTACATGATGATTTAGTTTATCTACTCCACCTTCTATTAGTTAATTCAAATGATTAGTATTTAAGGCATCTAAAAAACCAACAGAATTTGTCACTTTTAAATCTAGTATTTTAGTATCTTGAAGGCATGGTGTGGTGAAAGCCAACTGGGGTCATGAGCTGATCAAAACTTGCAGTGACTCTTACAAACCCAAACCAACAAAACATGACAATACTGCAGACCTTATAATTCTCCATTTAGCTTTGGCTTAAACTTATTGGCTCACGGAAGATGACTCCAAACCATGGAATCCACTTAATGACAATGATATTTATACTGTGTGATACCAATCCATGTAAAAACTAGTTTTGGGCAAGACTGTACACACACACAGTATTCATTTTTTTAAGGCCCTGTATGTGCCACCTAGTGATTTTTTGGGGGAAAGGCCGAGGTGCCAAGAAGAGTTGTAATTAGGAGGTAAAATAAAACATCAAGGATCTGGCCAGGAACCCAAGTTGGCAGACCCAGAGGAAAGGAGTAGCAGGAAAGTAGCATGGATTTGAGTTGGGCTGGGGGGTTGGGGAGAGGAGTTTTCTTTTTCACATCTGCTTACAAAATCTACCTCCTCTCAATGATTTTTGGAAAATGCATCAAGTATTGCGAATCTCTATCTGTAGAGATTCCTGTTCTTAATTTTAAACAATGACAAGTGCAATAATATAAATCTAGCACACAGTCTGCGAACATCATTGGAATTTTCTGGGGAAGACTAATAAATACACAAAATTACAAGGAATTTCACAGATATTATTGGTAATTTGACAACTAGGCAAAAAGGTAATATACATAAAATTTGTACTGAATTATTTTTTTGTACTGAATTCTTAAACTGAAAAACAATCAGCAAGTTTTTAAAAATCTCATGTTTCCATATTTAACACCATTCTTTCATAATAGCATTTAAACCATCCACATTCTTTCATAAAAACAACAATGTCAACAAGCTAACAACCATGCAGTACAATCTAGGTATATTATTTGTAGCCAAAGCTATGTTAATTATGAAGGGAAATATTAGGGAAACTTTAAGCTGAGGATAAAATATTTTATTATTCCTGATTTACTTAATTCAAAATCCATGTATAATGTTTCTGAAATTTGATTTTGTAGAAAAGAAACACACATAAACCTCAGGTAACTGTTTCAGTTATTTAGAGCTCATGTAGGACTAAAATGTAACAATTCAACATTTGTGTATACCATATTTTTATTAATTAAAAATCAATTTAAAGGATGCTATTAGGATGAAAAGTATACCAAAGTTATTGATTTTTCCCATTGTGATGCCTTTCCCCGTTTTACATTTACCCTGTTCTCTCCATTGCCTATCTTGACAGCACGGAAAAATGATTTGTTTCTCTTTTCCTCTGGGGATCACTTTTTAGGTTGACATTTAACATTTTGAACCATCTAGAATTTATTTTGATGTGTCACATGATATCCAGTTTACAAAATGATTAATCAGTTGCCTAGCCCACTGTTTTGTGATGCCTCTAATCAATCACATCTGTTAAATTCTTATGTACCCATGAGTCTGGTCCCAGACTATCTGTTGTGTTTCATTAATTTTTATGTCTATTCTTGCAGCAGTATCACTTGAAGAATTGCTATATAACATTATTCTTTAATACCTTATAATAAGAGGAATTCTCTAATCAAATAGAATCCTCCCTTCTTTAAAAGTGTTCTTGGTTATTTTACCCACTTATTCTTAAATTTAGACTTTTAAACTTTAACTCATCTGTAAAGGCAAAAAAATCCTGTTGGGATTTGATTGGAATAATATTAGATATATACTATTAAATAACATAAACATTAAAGATCAATTATATAAATTAATTTAGAAAAATAGAAATCCTCATAATATATAGTAATATTTAGTAATCATCCAGAAACATACTCTTTTATCTTACTCTTATTTTACATCTTTAAGTAAAGTTGTACAATTTTCCTTATGTGCATTCTATAATTTTTTAATAAAAGTTTTTCCCAGGCATTTGGTATTTGCAGAAGATTTAAAAGATGTTTACTAATAGATTATTGATATGATGTGAGAGAATAACAAATGGTCCTTCCACCTGATTTGCCTATGAGTGTTAATAGTTCTCTACTGATTGCCTTGGGATTTCTAATTAGACAATTTAGCAAGGTAAATAATCATGCTTTTGGCCTCTTCCTTTCCAATAATTATCTATTCATTCAATATATATTTGTTGAGCATCTACTATACTAGGCATGATACTGGACAATGGGAATACCTGTCTAGGACTTTATATAAAGTCCTGCCCCAGTGGGGCTTACATTCGAGTGGGGGATAAAAAACAATAAATAAAACAATAAATGAATATAGTATGTGAGAACATGACATTTTTTTTCTGGAAAAATAGGGCAAGGTAAGGGAGACAACGCATATAGGAGGGAGAAGGTTTTGCAATTTTAAATAAGGTGGTCTGAGCAGACCTCCCTGAGTAGCTTGGTGAAGAGAGGGAGCGCGCCCTGCCTACATCTGAGAGAGAAGTGGTCAAGGCAGACAGAACAAGCAGTGAGAAACCCTGAGGAGGGAGTGCTTCTGAGCAGCGACCAGATGGGAGTGAGTACAGGACATAAAAGTAAATGAAGTAATGACACATCTCACTGTGCTGGGCCTCTTACTTTAGTTTTATATTTTATTGGATTGGCTAGAAACTTAAGAACAATATTAAATAAAGGTAAAAATAGGTCTCCTTAGCTTGTGATAATTTTTAATAGGAATGCTATGTTTTATGTTAATAATTGATTTAAATAGTTATTTATCACATTTTAAATATTATGTCAGTTCACAATATTAACAGAATAAAAAAACCCAGGTACTAGTTCAATGGCTGTAGAAAAGCCATATGAAAACATTTAATACCTATTGGTGAAATCATAAAAACTTTCAAGAAACTAGGAGTAGAAGGAATCTTTCTCAATCTGAAAAAGAGCATTTGTGAGAAACTTACAACTAACATATTTAATGGTGAAAAACTGAATGCTTTCCCCTTAAGAGTGGAAATATATTAGGATGTTCACTCTCATGACTTCTTTCAATGTTATATTCAAGGTCCTAGAGAGAGCAGTAAGTTAGAGAGAGAGAGAGAGAGAGGGGAAGAAAAAGGAGGAGGAGGAAGACAAAGAGAGGAAGAAGGGAAGGAAAAATAAAAGGAAGGAAAAAAAGAAAGGAGAAAAGGCATATTGTTTAGAGAGGAAGAAGTAAAATCAATGTTTTTTTTCATATGACATGATCACATACATAGGAAATCTTACAAAGTTCACACACAAAAATATATTAGAACTGGCTCAGTGGATTGAGTGCTGGCCTGTGAACCAAAGCGTCACTGGTTTGATTCCCAGTTAGGGCACATGCCTGGGTTGCGGGCCAGGTCCCCAGTGGGGGTTCACATGAGAGAAAACCACACATTGATGTTTCTCTCCCTCTCTTTCTCCTTCCCTTCCCCTCTCTCTAAAAATAAATAAAATCTTAAAAAATATATTAAAACTAATAAGTGAATTTAGCAAGGTTGCAGATACAAAGTCACTATACACAATTTTGTTTTTCTAGTTTTGTTTTAATCCTCACCTGAGGACATGCTTATTGATTTTAGAGAGAGGAGAAGGGAGGAAGAGAGAGAGGGAGAGAAACATCAATGTGAGGGAGAACCATGAACAGGTTAACTCTAGCACATGCCCCACTGGGGACCAAACCTGCAACCTAGGCATATGCCCTGACTGGGAATAGAACCTGAGACCCCTCGGTTTATGGGATGGTACTCCAACCAACTGAGCCACACTGGCCAGGGTACTATATACTATTTAATCAACTGTATTTCTATAACTAGCAAAAACAACTAGAAAAGAAAATTAATTTTCAGAAACAATAAAATTTATAATAGTGCCAAAAATATCAATGAAATAAGAAAACTACAAAAGAGCAAAACACTGCAGGGACACTGTAAATACAACCTAAATAATATTTGAGTCTTCTTTGTGTGATTCAATGTTGTTAAGATGTCATTTCTCTTAAACGATTATATTGAATCTACTGATTCAATATAATAAGTAAACACAGGTAAATATGAATGAAAAAAATTGCTGAACTTTTTCATAGGTACTTAGGAATACTATGCATATAATGGACTTTTATTCAGAAATAAAAAAATATGAACACCCTACTGATACTGGCAATGACCTGAAGGAATTTCAAAGGTTATTCTGAGAGAAAGAAGCCAGATACAAAAAAGCCTCACCTGGTAGAATGTAGCTGTGCCTTCATCTTTTCCTTGCCAGAATAGTGTCAGAGGAAGCCAGCTAAAACAGAAGGTTTAAATAAGATCCAGCATCTCATAATGTAACACCTAAAAGTTCAGATTTCAACGGAAAATCATGCATCATCTCAAGAACAAGGAAAACCATAATTTGAATTAAAAAAACAAGCCCAACAGATACTATAAGTGAGATGACAGAGATGTCAGAATTATATGACAAAGATTTTAAAGCAGCCATCATAAAAAATGCTTTAATGAGGAATTACACACATATTTGAAACATATTTAAAAACCAGAAAGCTGAAGCAAAGAAATAGAAGATATAAAGAAGAACCAAATGAATTTGTGGGGCCATAACAAAAATTCTAACACTCATGTCATCAGAATCCCAGATGGAGAGGTGAAAGAAACTAAGGCTGAAAAGTTGTCAAAGCTATAACAGTTGAAAGGGTCCCAAAGTTGGCAAAAGACACAAACCTACAGATTCAGAAAGCTGAACAAATTCCAACCAGGATAAACTAAAAAAAAAATTTGTCACCAAGACTCATCACAGTCAAACTTCTGAAATCTAAAGATAAAAGAAATCTTGGATGCAGTAAGGTAGAAATGACAACTTCTCTATAGAGGAAACACAATTCAAATAAAAGTGGATTTTTCATTAGAAATTATGGAGGCTGGAAGTAAATGACACATTTTTAAAGTACTAAAAAAAGTAGTCAATCAAACATCCTACATACCTGAAATGTCCTTCAGCAATGAAGGAAAATCAAGACATTCTCAGATAAATTAAAACTAAGAGAATTTATCATCAGCAGGCCTAACCTAAAAAAAAAGAAGGTTAAAAAAAGTTCTCTAAACAGAAAGGAAATAATAAAAAAAGGAATCTTGGAACATTAGTAAAGCAGAAATGGCATTAGAAAATAAAAACATGAGTAAATTCAATAGCATTTCCTCGAGTATCCTAAATAATACTTGACATTTGAAGAAAAAATTATACCATCTGATGTGATTCCAAATGTATGTAGAAGAAATGATTAAGACAATTATATTATAAATGAGGGAAAGTAAAGGAGGGATAGGTTTTGATACTTCATTCAAATGGATAAAATGTCAAAACCAGTAGACTGTGGTAAGTTATGTATATGTAATGTAATACCTAGAGCAATCACTAAAAAAGCTATACAAAGAGATACACCCAGAAACACTTATAAATAAAAAGGAGGCAGTAAACATGCAGAGATATAAAAAAAGAACAGAAAACAAAAAATAAAATGACTGACTTAGCTCTAAAATATCAATAATTACATTAACTGCAAATGGTCTAAATGTACCAATTAAAAGTCAGAGATTGACAAAATGGATTAAAAAACCTAAGTGGATTAAACAACTATCTGTAAATAAAAAACTCATCTCAAAGATAATAACATAGGAAGGTTGAAAATAAAACAATGAGAAAAAGGTATATCATGCAAACTTTAGTCAAAAGATAACAGGAGTAGCTATATTAATGTCAGATAAAGCAGATTTTAGAGTGAACTACCAGAGGTAGAGAAAGACATTATAAAATGTTAGAAGGGCCAATCCATCAGGAAGACATAACAATTCTAAATGGCTATATACCAAACCACAGAGATGCAAAATATGTGAGGCAAAACCGATAGAACAGAACAGGGAAATTGACAAATCAGCAAGTATAGTTGGGGACTTCACCACCCCTTTCTCAACAATTAATAGAACAACTAGACATAAAACCAGGAAGCATAAAGAACTCAACAACAGCAACCAATAGAATCTAACAGATATTTATAAGACATCCAACAATACCAGAATACTCATTCTTTTCAAGATATGTTTAACTTAGTATATCCTGGGCTGCAAAACAAACCTCATTAAATTGAAAAGAACTGAAATTATAGAGGGTGTGCTCTCTAACCACAATGGAATCAAACCTGAAATTAATAACAGGAAGATAACAGAAAAAGCTTCAAATATTTGAAACTACACGACACATTTCTGAATAGTTAAGTAAGTAAAAAAAAAAGTCTTAGGGAAAACTGAGAAGTACATCAAATTGAGGGACAATGAAAAAAAAATATCAAAGTTTGTGGGACAAAGGTAAAGCAATGCTAAGAAGGAAAATTATAGCACTAAAGGCTTAGATTGGAAAAGAGGAAAAGTTTCAAATCAATAATCTAAGCTTTCACCTCAAGAAGAGAGAATAAGAGTAGCAAAAACCCTCTGTGATCAAAGCAAGCATAAGGAGAATAAAACAAGAACAGGAATCAATGACATTGAAAACAAAAAAAAGAGAAAATGCTGTTATAAAAAGCTGTTTCTTTAATATGAATGACCCATGGACATGAACAACTGGTGTGGGGATTAACTAGGTGAATGGGGGGTGGGCTGGGGGGAGGGGACAAAAGGGGAAAAATTGGGACAACTGCAATAGCATAAATAAGAAAAAAATGGGGACTTCCGGCCAAGATGGAGGCATAGGTAGATGCACTGTGCCTCCTCGCACAACCAAGATAGGGACAACAAAGATATAGAAACAAAATAACAACCAGAACTGACAGAAAATTGAAGTGTATGGAAGTCGGACAACCAAGGACTTAAAAATAGACACTTTCATCCAGACTGGTAGGAGGGGCGGAGTCCGGCCAGGCGAGGGACGCGGAGCGGAGAGCTGAGCACTCGGGGCGGAGCGCAAGTCCGCAGCAGGCAGACCCTGGGCGCACAAGCAGCAGTGGCTGGTGGGCCCCAGCCAGGGGGTGGCGACCGGCAGACCTAGCAGACTCTGGGTGCACAAGCAGCGGTGGCTGGTGGGCCCTGGCCAGGGGGTGGTGACCTGCAGACCCTGCGAGGCGGCCATTGTGAAGCTAGGCACTGCACGCAACTCAGGGTCCCAGCACCGGGAATAGAGCTTTGGGTCACTGACTGAAAAGGAAGGTCCCACGGGGTGCACAGGCCTACCCACACCGGAATTGGTGCCAGAGGGGCCCTGTCGGCTTGTGGAAAGTGGCGGAAGGGTCTGGGGTCCTGCAGAGGGCGGAGCGGGTGCCATTGTTCCTTCTCGGACCCCACATACAACGTCACAACCCTGCGACTGGGGTGCCCCGCCCAGGTGAACTCCTAAGGCCCTGCCCCTCACTACAGGAGCTCCACAAGACCAAAAAACAAAACAAAACAAAA
>CM052542.1:58617491-58643557 GCA_028533065.1 Trachops cirrhosus
AATAGTATGGGAAATGTAGAAGCAAAGAACTTATGACACATGGACTGAAGTAAAGGCGGGGAATGTGGGTGGGAGAGGGTGTTCAGGGTGGAGGGGAATGAAGGGGGGATAATAGGAGAACTGTAATAGCATAATCAATAAAATATATATATATATAAAAGAAAAAAATGTTTAACTTTAAAAATAAAACTGGTTCTTTGGGAAAAACTCAATAAAATTGACAATCATCTAGCAAGATTGACAAATAAAAAAGAGGGAGAAGGTACAAGTTACCAATATCAATACTACCAGAGGGAAAGGGGGTGGGGAGAGGTAGAAGAGGGGGCATAAGTGGTGATGGAAGGTGACTTGACTTGGGGTGGTGAATATGCTATATGATATACATATTATAAATTGTACACCTGAAACCTATAAAATTTTATTAACCCCAACAAATTCAATAAAAATTAAATAAAAAATGAAATAGGGGATACTACTACAGATTCTGAAGACAAAGAAAAATAAGGGAATAGTACAAAAAACTCCACACTCATAAATTCAACACTTAGATGTAACAAACTAATCCTTGAAAAACATGAACTACCACATCTCACTCAAGATTAATCAATCATTTCCATAGTTGTATACTATTAGGGAAATTTAATTGATAATTTTAAAACTTCAAAAAAGAACTGTTCTGGCCCAGCTGGTTTCACTGAAGAGTTCTGCCATATGTTTAAAGATTTTACAGCAAATTTATACAATCTCTTCCAGGAAATAAAAGATGGAATATTTCCCAATTTGTTTTATAAAGCTAGTATTATTTTAATAACAACACTAGGCAAAGCACAGACACACACACACTACAGACCAATATCTCTCATAAACATATACACAAAACTCTATAATGAAAGATTAGCAAATAGAATCCAGAAATATATAATAAAGAAATATGTATCATAACCAAGTTGGCTGTTTCAATATTCCAAGAACAAATCAGCATAATCTATCATATTAACAGATTAAAGAAGAAAAATCATATGACTCTACCAATAGATGCAGAAAGCATGGAAAAAACTTCACCTACTTCTGATAGAAATACTCCAAAACAGAAGTAACGTAATAACAGAGGAGAACTTCTTCAACTTGATAAAGATTATCTATAGAAAACTTTTATAGTTGTCTGGTTATTCTTCTTTCTACCCCTACCCCAACCCCAGTTGAATACAGTTCAGTACCTAGCACACTGAATTCATGTAGGCTTTTTATCAACAGAGCTGGCTGGATGACACCACCAGCCAATGTCTAAAGGGAACTGCCACCAGAACTTTTGTGGGGCAAACTCATCTTGTTGTCACTGCCATTAGGTAGCTGACGAGGCTTTGAATCCTGATCTGCACACTTCCATGTGGGTGCCAGTCTGGGAGTCTCTGCTCTCTCCTTTCTTTCCTTACCAACCTTTTGGAGAGTAGAAGAAGCCTCCTTTGCCTGCCAGACTTTTAATTTTTTAAAGGCATTTCTTGTTCACTGTTATTTCTTTTACTAGAGTTGCTCTTTCAGTTTCTCACAATTTATCATCTCACTGAACGATGCACAAATCTCCCACAGGCTTGCTCATAAAATTGTCCAATTAACACAGAGCAGTGGGAAGCAGCCTGCCTGGGTCCTTCCTCTCTCATCCACAGTCTCAATTCAGGGCTAACTATCAATTCCAATGCTTCCCATGCGTTCAGTTCAATTATAGAAGCATTCATTATGTGGCAACTCAAAGCCACTGAGTCCTCCGAGGCTTATTTGGCCCTCATGCAAATAAAAACTGCAAGCTCTGACTTCTGTTTGGGTTCTCTTACTATACATGTGTTCTCACAGTGAAGGAGAGAAAATTTATCTCACAGCAAAACCACTGCAAAGAGCGAGCGTTTTGCATTACAATAAGGTAGTGGGAGGGAGGTAAAAGGACAAAGAATTAGTAATTAGTAATTATTATACGATAGAATATTTAGCTAAAAACAAAGAGTGGGGAGTCAAAAAGCCCAGCTTAGAATCAAGTTTTCATCATGAACTAGTTGGAAATCTTGGGCACATCATTTAATCTCTCAACGCCTTGGTTTTGCTGCTTGTACAATATGGATATTAACACCCATCTCAGAAGATTAAATGAGATAAAATATTTCAAGTCCCTGGCAAATAATCACTCACTAAGTAGCCACTAGTGATGGTCATAGTCAGTTGTGGCTGAACTCAGCCTCATCACCTGGCATTGTGGTAACACACCAGGACCCCTCCCTGGTGTAGGTGACTGCATCTTCCTGGAGAGCAGAGCTTGGAGACAGCTGCTTGTGGAAGTAAGATTAAGTAGCATTAGACCCCACTGCTCATGTATGATAAAATTACTAAGAATTAGGAAGTAAGGACCATGCCTACACTCCCCATACAAAGTACCATATTTTAAAATCAGAAAATGTACTTGGCTGGTGCTTTTATAGACCACTTCACAATTTATAAAATGATTAAAATCCAGGTGCAGAGTCATTGGCCCTCACACCATAAATCCTGCAGATGACTTTGGCTTTGAGAACACATTGAAAATATGTTTGGGAAATAAAGCAGAGGACGTTCTAGACAATACAAACAAAACTATAATAAAATAATTTCCTTTAGTAGCACATGAAACAGTATTCCCTATTATTTCTCAAAGCTCTAAGATGGTTTAGTACTTACATTTTATTTTCTAAAAATGAATTTTCATAAACTTGAGAGAAATATGTAGCAAGAATTTTGAAAATACTGAGGTGCTGCATTTTATCTTCCAGCACATTGAAATCATTGGGAAAGCCAGAGAAGAAAAATCCTGCTTTGTCCCTGCAACCACTGTATTCTTCCTAGAAGCACAAGCCCACCTCTTTTCTACGCCATCGAACAGGTATTTGCCAGACCAGAGCTAATACCTTCTACTAATGTCAATCACGTTGATTTAATATTTCAGGAAACACAAGAATGTAGTGTGCCAAAGTGGACCATGAAGATTTTGGTAGAAATATTCTTGGAAAGCTATGGCATACATTAATACAAATAAAGAGAAGGTAATAAATGTATTGTGTGCTGTGGAGATAGCACACTGTGAGCTACGGTCAGAGGAGGCTCAGGCACCCGGTGGTGCTGATGCTGCAGGAGGAGCTCTGTTGATTGCATTGGTAATGGTGTCTAGCATCTCTCTGGGTTTCAGTGTCCTGGGTGGAGATGAAGAGGGGTGTGGGTTAACTGAGTTGGAAAGTTCTGAGCTTGGGAGAGCAGAGAAGCTCTACGGCCACACAGGGCCATTACTAGTGGGAAGCGATCCTGAAAGGAAGCGAAGGCCACATTGTGGAGTGATGGATGTTTTTGGCAACACATACTTCTTCCATATTTCTGCCAAGAGCTGGCCCTATCACCCAAAGAGGAGACAGAGGAGGAGCTACTCAAGCAAGGTTCATGGTACCACAGTAATTTTAAAACAAGTTCACAAGTTCTTTGACTTCCAGCAAAATGTAAAGACTAATTCCCTTTCCCTTGAACATGGGTTGGCCTTTGTGGCTTGCTTCTAATGAAAAAGAACTGTGATAGTGAGTGATTTCTGAGCTTAGGCACTAGACAGTGTCCACCTGTTTTTCTTTCTCTCTCCTCCGACTCTGTCCCTTGGGTGTCCTGAGTCCACGTGTAGGAAGCCCAACAACTCTGATACCACCATGCGGAGAGAACCAGTGGAAAGTCCACACAGAGATGGAGAGGCTGGTGGAGTCTCAGCCGTGCCAGACTCCAGCTCTTTGAGTCTTTCCAGTATCAACTATCAGAAATATAAATAATTATTCAATTTCTCTTGGAGCCTCGCCAGCTGACAGCAAGCAAAGCAGAAACAATCTGTCCCCACTAAGTCCTTCCCAAATTGCAGATTTATGAACAAATTAAATTCTGTCACTGCTTTAAGCCACTAGTTTTATGACAATTTGTTATGCAGCATTAAATAACCAGAACAAGAATCAAGATGATGATGGGGGAAGATCTATTTTCAAAGGGACCTTAGCTTTGGAGATATGATATATGGATACTCGGAGAGCTCTGCTGAGCAGACTAGGGTAGGCCAAATATAACTTCTTATGAGAAACTAGTGGAGAAGGTGAGTAAAAAGTTCTATAACAGAACAATAATTAAGAGGATGGGTTTTGGACCCAAGACAGACCAATATTAATCTAAATAACTTCAGTCTTTACTACATTTGTGAACTTAGTCAAGTTACTTAACTCTTCTGAACTTCAGTTTGCATATCTGGAAAACTGTGATCATAATATCAAATTCATAGAGTTGTTGGAAAGATTAAGTGAGCTGATAGTAAGTGCTTAATTAATGATGACTGTTATTACCATTAAGTAATGATGACATTCATTATTTCCAGTTTTCCCACTGCTGCATTCTATCATAATTAGCAGTGGTAGAATACTCATGTTTCAGTTCATGTTGGGCACCAAAGCATTCTTTTATGCAGACAATTCACCAATGAATCAAAAATCTCCCCACTGTATCTTCTATGTTCTGGGCATTGTGCTAAAACTGCAGAAACTACAGAAAAAAAACTATAGAAGAAACTATAGAAGAATGTAGACTGTCACCCTGGGAAGCCAGCAACGCGAACGTCCCAAACTGATGTGACTTGTTGACCAAGTGAATTCAGCTTCCCAAGGGTCTCGTGCAATTCTAATCTTCAAGTCTTCTTGCCTACGAGTCACAGCACTGTGGAAAAGGCTTTCACTGCAATCCCTGTCCACAACAGAAGGTTCTGCATATTATACATATCATGAGTATTTAGCAATCAATGCATTATACATTACACTTTTCTCTATTTTCTAATACCCAATATTAATATCTAATATCAATATTTCTGAAACTGTCTTGTTTTTAAAACAAATTTTAATTGGCTAGCTACTATACATTAAAAGGTGCTTTCTGGCTCTCTCTCCCTGCCCTCTGCCCACACCTTTCCCCACCCACTTCTTTCTCCAGGCTCTCCAAAGGGTGCTCTCTCTCTCTATCTCCCCCCTCCCCCCAAGCTCCTAGGGCCTTTCTTAAAAGAAAAAAATAAATAAATAAAGTGCTTTCCATGTAAGATTTAGAAAGAACTCAACATATAGTTCAATTAACATTTAACTGCCTATTAAGATCCAGGTATAATTTGGTGAAAACTATTAAACTGAGCCCAGGCCAGTGTGGCACAGTTGGTTGGAGCCTTGTCCTATACATCAAAATGTCATGGGTTTGATTCCCATTCAGGGTTCAAACCCAAAGCCTGGGATCTGGGCACTTACAAGAAAGTAACTGATCAATGTTTCTCTCCCTCTCTCTAAAAGCAATGAAAAAATGGCCTTGGGTGAGAATTAAAAAAGAAAAACACGATTAAACTGAAATATAAGTTCAGTATAGTAACCTAGGATCTGATAAGGATAACAAGACAATTCTTTGGTAATAAATAAAGTTGGATGATTAATTTTTCTATATTAGTAAAAGATATTTTAACAATAATAGAAAAGCAAAGTTTAATTCATAACACTAATAAGGTCTTAGCATCTATTTATTTATTTCTATAGTTATTTATTTATTATTTTTATCCTCACCCAAGAACATTTTTTTTGTTGCTTTTTTAAAGACTGAGGAAGGAAGAGAGAGAGAGAAATGTAGCTGTATGAGAGAAATATCAATTAGTTGCCTCCTGACACACCCAGACTAGGGATTTTACACACCCCCTGGATTTGAACCCACAACACTTCAGTTATAGGGAGATGCTCCTATCAACTGAGCCACACCAGCCAGGGCAACCACAGCATTTTAAATGCATGTGCTAGCAAACAGTTCAGATAGCAGCCTTTGATATGATGTCTCATAGGTCTGCACAGAGGAATTTATACTTCCCTGAAAGAAACACCAAGTTTTAATTGAACACTGGATAATTATCCAGGTCAAAATAAAACAAAAGCTACCTACCATGGGCTTTAAAAACTTTTAGACCCACATAAATTTTGCCTAGCTTTGAAGACTTTTGTTTTTCTATTATAGTCCAGAGTAATGACTATGGAGTCTCTGAGGTTTATGAGCATTATAACAAAAAAAGAAACACAAAATATTGTGGTATAATTGAGGCATTTTAAATTGTTTATTATACTGTTTCCTAATGAAGAGCATTTTTTACTTTAAGTCAAAGTCTGATTAAAAAAATTTTTTTTAATCTTCACACTAGCATACATATTTTTTAAACTTTATTTATTTTTGGAGAGGGGGGAAGGGAAGGAGGAAGAGAAGGAGAGAAACATTAATGTGAGAGAGAAACATTGACTGGTTGTCTCTTGCACACCCCCGGACTGGGAGGAGTCCACAACCCAGGCATGTGCCCTGCCCAGGAAACCAACCCGCGACCTTTTGCTTTGTGGAAGATGCCCAACCAAGTGAGCCACACTGGTTGGGGGGAGGGTGTTTTTCATTACTGATTGTAGAGAGAGGAAGGTGGGGAGAGAGAGAGAGCGAAATATCCATGTGAGAAACATCAATCGGTTGCCTGCTGTTCAAACTGGGGATCAAACCTGCAACCTTTTTGGTGTATAGGACCATGCTCCAAGCAACTGAGCCACTGGCTTATGCCTGAGCCCTGGGCCAGGGCTTATTTTTTTTTTGGATCCCTGAGTCAAATCTTCAATCTTCTCTGCAGTTCCAAACAACTCCAACTCCATTTCTTTTGGTTATTAGCCTCTTTCCTCTCCAACTTTCCAATATTCCTCTGAAACTGATCTGTATTACCAAGATTGTATCGTGAGTTTATAGGGGTCTAATCAGTGGTGAGTAGCCAGGAAGGATCACTATATATAGTTCTATGAATTGTCTCCTGAAACTTGGAAGTTTATTTCTCATCTCTAGCTCTACACAGTAACACTCTCAATAACTTCTGTCTTTGAAGGGGCTGGAGAATGTTATGTAAAACCATCCCAGCTCCAACTTTTCATAGGTCAGAAATACCCAGGGGTTTTGGTTTTTAATGTAACTTCCTTAGATAAAAACCTATTTCCGTTTTCCAATCCGGGAAGTGGATGTCTGTAATACAACATAAATTACACAGTTTCTGATTTTACTGTCTAGACACCATCAACCCCCTTTACACTACCTTCTCTGTGAAAAATCTGGGCATGGCCCAAAAATAACTGATGTCCAGCTAAACTCGGAAATATATTCCTTCCAACTAAAGCTGGCAGGACTCTGGTGAGCACATTTGAAGCCAACAAAAAGCAGGATTGGAAAATTAAGAATGGTTTAAAAAAAAAGAAAGAAAGGGCAAGTACAAAACCCTTTCGCAAATTAACAAGGCTCAATGGCATCAAGTATTTGCAAGGTTTCCATCTTCCCCTCGACTTCCAAATAAAGTAGCTCATCGGCCTTGCAGGTAAATGCAGACATTTTTATAGCCTCACAATTCTCAGTAGAGGCTCCACTGTCTGACAGGCACAGAAAATAAGAGAATTAAGTGCATTCTCAAGAAAATAGCAATGCTCACCTGATTTTTACAGCCCCTTGTCACTGCACTCAAGTCACCCTCACAGCACACAAAATGAAGATTAGAGAGTAGAGAAAGGAGACAAGAAACCAGCTGCCTGTTCGGGGATGGGGGGTTACGGAACTACATAAGGACTGAAGATCTGCCGCTCTTTTCAGATCACCCTACTGCTTTCCTGGGAGCAAGCTGAGAAAATGCTACATCATCCTAATAGTAGTAACCGCAATGGCAGCTCTCATTCACTGAGTGCCTACTATATGCCAGGCGCTAGACTGATATTTCGTATTTATTGTTCTCCCAATGGCATAGCTTGCAACTCTATGACATGTTTGCTATGGAGCAGGATTCAGCAAGAGTTAAGGTCTGTCTTGGATCACACATCTAAAAAGGATTATTTTCTGAAATTTCAAAAAGGATGATTTTTGATGATATCATATATATACAGCACTTTAACATTACAAAGAATTTTCACATTTTTTCATTTTATCTTCACAAGAGCCCTGAGCAGCAGGAATCATCATCCCTATTTTATGTATGAGAAAACTAAAGCTAAGGGAGACTATGACCAAAGACACACACATTCGTGAGGAACAAGGACAAGGGCTGGAACACAGGTGTTCTGACTCCAACTCCTGTGCTCTTCCCACTACACCGAAGTTGCCACCTATGACCACAGGCCCTGAGAATACTGTGAATGCCAAACCATACCGAACATCTATAGTGCATTCAATTCAACTAAACATTCATTGATTACTGACTGTGTACCATTCACTGTGCTCAGTGTTGGAAGCTCAGAAGTGAAAAAGTCACACGTGATGCAGGAAAGAAGTTCCTAGATTACTGAGGGAGACCATCATGCACATAACTGCAATACAAAGTGGTATGTGCTGACCAAAGTGCAAGGGACACAGTGACTCTAGGAGTCTGCGAAAGCTTCAAGGAGGAGGGACATCTAAGCTAGGCTTAGTAGGTTGAATTCAGGGATTCAGCAAGCATACTTTGTTTTAATTGTCAGAAAAGAAGGGTAAAAGATTGGTGGCTTGTGCAACATAAGCACTGTGTCCAAGGCCAAATATTTAGGGACTTGACATATTGTTGCTTTGCAGACCAGACCATGGACATCAATCAGAAGAAACGGTTAATGTTAGAAGCAAGTAAAGATACAAAAAAGAATAAAGCAATCCATCTCTTCTTCCTAATGGGTATTGCTCAATGAAAATATGTTATGTTTTAAAGCCAGATAAACTTATCCCAACAGTTAAATGTCATCTGCAACTCTGATCATTTGTTAAAATGACAAACCAAAACATTACCACTCAGTACAGATGTCTGGAATATTCAAATGCTTTGTTTTCTGGTGTATTGCTAATTGGTGCTTGTTAGAAGTTAAGACACTCATGCTGAGCTGTACTGCCCCAGAGATTGTTCGTGAACTTGCCTACAGCGGTGCTTTCGGGAAGAGGGAAAGCTGAAAACCAGATTAGCTCACAGTTGTTCATCTCCATCATAAGCCCACCTGTTGTCCTATCCTTGGGCAGTGTTATTTCAAAGGCATTAAGGTGGAAATCCCACTTTCTGAGGCCCACTATCCCAAACCCTCTCCTTCAGGTCCTTTCCCCACTTGTTTTAGCCCCACCTTTCCACCTTCCTTTCCCTCAAAACTCCTATCACCATGCCCAATCATGTAATTTCTGGCTTAGCATCATGGAGATGTACCAAGTTTCTGGGTAGAAAATGAGGATCTCATCTCCAGCCAGTTCACCCCCATTCTTTTCCTTCTTGCTTCCCATTTGCCTTTTTTTTCTTCTTAGTCTCCGCTCTCCTTGCAGCCTTTTATATTATGCCTTAAGTTTTACCCAGGGGCAGGAGAGAAGTGTTCTCACTAAAGGGATACAGGACAAGCAGGCCACCTTCAACAGGAGAGAAAAGAAGGTCATCATCATTGAATTTCAAAACTTGAAAGGCAGAAAGACAAGACTGCGGTACCCAGAGCATTTCTTCTTTCACAAGGGTTCAGTGTTCCGATTCACTTACTAGCACGAGGAAGCTAGCTACACTGGAGGCACAACCATTGCCTGACTGTTCATATGCAGGAATCTGCTCCATCCACAGACTCCGCTGCTCTAAGCAAACTTACTCTGGTCCTTGATCCTGAAGCACAGCTGACTGAATACTGGGCTCCTGACACAAATTCAGTGTTTTCTTAGGCTGGCCAGCTACCTATGACTTGGTTGTCTGGCTCAAAAAGTCAGAATGGGCCCATGAGACTCCTGATCTGGGAATCTGAAATAAGGAACCGTAAGTCTGAGTCAGCTTGATACGGCAACTAAGTTATTGGGATATGAGGTAAATTCTGGACCACAAAGAAAGCTGAAGTTACGAGAAAACAGAAAAGAATGAAGCAGATCCACATAGAGGAGAGAGAGCATGAGGAAGAAGAGACACTCCATGTTCCTAATGATTTTGTGGTTTCAATTTGAATGTATCCTTGCATTTTTCCTCCTTTTTCTTGCAGGAGATGTCGATAGGTCTGTGTTGTGATTGCTACAACCCTAAAAAAAACCTGACTAGAATATAAAATCAATGACCCAAGAATATGATTGCTAGTCTTAGCCTGAACATAGATCTGATCACACTCTATCAAGCTAGTCCCAAAGCTTGCCAAAGATTCAAATTGAATGACTAGGAATTGTGAGTTTAGTCAATCTGATTTACTCAAAATGTTAACCAGAAGTTACACGGGCCTTTGCTTTCTGAAGTTCCTCACCAACAGGCTAATTTTCAATGGAAATACTGGAAAGATTTCTCCTCTGCAATACGACCTTCTTCCTTCACACTAAATCATTAAAACAAGCTAGCTGTGCCCCTGTGTCCACCACTTATAAACAACCTGAGGAAGACATGGTGACCTTGTACAGCGCTATGTGTTCAGCAGCAAATATCAACCAAGTGATGATCAACAGCCAGAATCTTCACCATCCTTTCTTGTGAGAATCGCAAGGTCTATTAGTTTGAAGCTGTTATCCTTGAAACACCTATCAAAATTCATGGTTTTTATTATTGCTAATCTTGTCCTTTAATTTTCTCAATGATGTCTGTTCTAAAAGATAAAGAATGGCAGGAATTGAGTGAGAGGTTCTGAGAATCCGGTTTATTTTAGAGTTCTATGAAGGATTCATTTCCTTCTCACACCACTGGCCTTTGTTTATAAGTGAATGTCTCTCTATGGTGCTCCTTCAGTGCAAATACTCACATGAAAAATATCTGCATAAGTGAGTGGTGTCATAATCTGAAGAAATGTGCTGTGCATCAATGGCAGCTCTAAGTCCCACATGGTGCAGGACACTGTAATGACTCAAATGACCTTTCTGCTAAAGGATCTGCATCACTTCCTTTGTTCTAGTTTTGAACTATATGGAATTACAACAATGTGAATAATTTTTCTTCTACAAAAAACAGCACAAAACACAGGAAATTTATACAAACAGTTTTGACAATTGAGACAATCACTTTTTAATTTGTCTAATTAAACACAGTAAGATTACCTTTCTACCAGCAAAAGCCAATTTATTAAACTGTACTAAACTAAAGTAGGTTTAGTGAGAAATTTCAAGAACAAATTTATTAAATTGAGCCAGAAAAGTAGCATTTAATTGATAGCTCATTATTATAGGAGGTGGGGAAGGAGAAGGAAAATTAAGGGTATGTAGTCAAGTCACCTTACTCTAAACTTCCTAATTAGGTGTAATTAGGTGGAACCTAATACATACTTTAAAACATATGAGCATGTACTAGGTCTGAGTTCTAGCCAGCAGAATGGTCCCCCAGGGCAAGGCCAGTGACCAGGGATGGTTCCAAGTGTGGGCAGAAGGAAGAGGAGTCAGAATAACTACAGCATCAAAGGCCCCAGCAAAAGGAACCAGACTGATGAGTTGACCCCAGCATAAGGCAGGCTGGTGTTTGGCCTGATACATTTCCCAGGCAGATATAGGAGAGGGCTGACATGACATGGCCCCAGATGGTGTGACAGTAAGTTTCAGGGATTCTCTCACACAAGGACTAGAGGTCACCCTTGAGGTCTTTTGTGGAGGGATCTAAGCAAAAATATCAGCAAAGGGGGTCAAGATATAAACCAGTTAATGGGACCAGGGCACAACTTCAGCATATGAAATGAGCAAGGGTCATATCAGAGTGAGGTCAACAGCAGAAATGATTGGGCTTACCCAGTGACCTAATGATCAAGGGGTCCTTTAATTTCCTCTGCTAATAGCCAGAGTGCTCCAAGAGCTTGGAACAGGAGCAAGACAACTGGTGAGAATGAAAAATTTAAAGTGCTGAAGCACAATAAATACATGATAAATGATCTTATTATTGCTGTTATATATTGTGCTTCACACACTGCAGGGAACCATGAAATTAGACCTAGGCACACAGAGAAACATGCCAGGTGGGTGGAAGTCCAAACAGCTGTGGCAGGCTCCAGAAGTCAAAGTTATCCAGAGTCAGGTACCCACGGGGCAGGACTCTAGTCCTCTCCATAGAGGAGAGGGAATATTCATATGAGCAAAATAAGAGCTGTACAAACAGGAGCAACAACATGGGTAGTACACTGATTTCTCTTAAATATGGGTAACACTGGCTGCCAGAGCAAGACTGAAGAGAGAGGAAGGGTAAGAAGCTAAGGGTTTAGCCAAGTCATTACAAAAGTTAAGTGTCTTGGTTCTGAGATTAAGGGATGCTGGGACCTGAAGCCAGGCATGCTATCCTACCTTCCCTGCTCTAAGATACAGGAAGAAGAGCACCTAGGCATATTCTGTGCATCTCCACTCCCTCAACTAACACACAGGTGGACAGGAATTAGACAACGTGCAGCTTGCTTGTGTTATTTCTAATATTGTGGCTTATAATATAGTTTGTCTTTTTGACTTGGGGGGGTCTGTTACCAACTGAGACACACACAGAGTTAAGGTAACATCTATTTTCAGAATAGTGACAATCTGGGTGTATATTTTTCATGTAATTTTCACCTGATTACACCCTGGGGAGGCCGAGAAAAACTTAAGTGTAGGTATATGGATAGGATTAACTCTTGTTTTCTACTCCAAAGAGCCGGGGAGCACCTTTAGCTGGGGCCATTTCCAGGATTCCTGTTCAGACTTACTCAGCCTGTCCTCCAGTGTGTACAAGTTAGGGTCAAGGCTCTCCATGGATTGTTTAATTATTTGGCAAGGGACCATGCCACCAAATATCAAGCCCAGACTAAGTGCATGGCTGGAGATACTGGCCAGCCCCTTTATGGTTCTCCTGGGTGGGGGATATTTCTGGGCTAGCCTTGTGGATGAGTGGTACAGGGATGAGTAGTTGCTAAGCTAAAACCCTGTCTTCAGAAAGAAAAGCCTTTGTCTCTCGATCTTCTTGGTGCCCTCACCAATAGATGGGACAGCAGTCCCTTGATGGCATCAAGCCTGTGGCTGTGGTATTTGTATCAGTATGGTCTCAAATTCTCTAATGATTGGCCTGCCAGTCTGTGCTTTCTCTGCGGTATGCTAGTCAAATGCCTGGGCTTGGGCATCAGAAAGACATGGCTCCCCACCTCAGCTTCACTACTTAGTAACTCTTTGACCTTAGGTATGTTGTGTAACCTCTGCTCATCTGTTTCCCCATCTGTAAAATGGGGGGAATTGTATGGGAGAGATGAAGTAGGATAAACAAAGCAGCACACATAGCATGCAATAAGTGGTAGCCATGTGTGTTCTCAGAGCCTACCTCGCTCCCAAACTCTATTTATAGAGTGCATATTCTGATATGATTATTCTCCCAAGTCTCTCATAGCGACAGGCTTCTTCCCCAGGAGTCCCCTAAACTAGCTAGTCCCTTAACATGGGAAAAAAGCCAGGTGCACTCTGTGTCACTTCTGTAGCTCCTGCTATTAGAGTCCTGCGAGTCACCTGAGGCAGGCTGGGGGATGCCAAGGGCTGGTTCGAAGGCTTCTGCAGAAGACCATGGGTCCAGGAACCCATCTTTAGCTGTCATGGCAGGAGGTCTGTGGCCCAATTCCTATGGGTGCTGAGCTTGGTGATCAGAAGCAGCCACTACATAATACCCACAACCAGGATCCTTACAGTGGGCTTTCACAGAGGCTGAATGGGAGCAGCATTATCCCCAGTTTACAGATGGGAGTCCTGAAGTCCACAGCAAAAACCTCAACTATACCACTTTTAAATAGAAGTTTTCATGGGATTTACAACACCCAGAGTGAACTGTAATATAAACTAGGGAATCTGAGTGATAATGATGTGTCAACCTAGGTTCTTCAGTTGTAACAAATGTACCACTTGGGCAGGGGATGTTGATAACATAGGAGGCTGTGCGTGTGTGGGGCCAGGGCATATGGAAAATCTGTACCTTCTGCTTAATTTTGCTATGAACCTAAACCTACTCTAAAAAATAAAGTGTATTTTTAAAAGATAAAATGAATAAATAAATAGAAGTTTTAAGGCTTCCAGTTCAGGTCCTATTCAATGTCAACCTACCTCTTTATTGCCTGAGAGAGAGGGTCTCTGGTAACACCACATTGGGCAGTTATGTATTGTGTGATCAATAAGCATTTATTGCTTACTCTTTAATAAGAAGCTTTATTTAAGAACTAATACTCAAGGACCTTTCTAGTTAAGGTCTCTTATTAATTTTTTACAACCTTCTGAGGCAAGTCATCTTTTTCTTTCATGGCACTTAGTGCTGTTTTTAAGTACACATACATTTGTGATTATTTATTTTATGTTTCTCTCCACAATTACATTGTAGGTTCCATTAAGGTGGGTGTCATATTTGTTTACTTGATTAGTTTTATACGTAGCAGGCACTCAACAATAATTGCTTGGTGCATGAGTAAAAGTCATGTTATCCCTTCTTATAGATGACAAAACTGTACCCAAAGGTTATTTGCCCAAGTTCACCTTGCTAATAAGTGGAAGATCTGGACTTTAGAGATGACGAAGCTTTCTTAGAGTAGCCTCTTTCTATCAGGGCCCCTCTCAAAGGGTTTTCAGCTTAGTGATAATAGCAAGAGGAACACTGCTCAAATCTAGTCAGTTGGGAACATCAAGAATAAGCTGGCCATCTCCAGTCCATAAATAATAATGTTACTACTACCATTATGTACAATCTAGCACTTATCACAACAATGTTACTGGTGTAATCACATTTATGTAGGGCATCACAGTATTCAGAACAGTTTGATGTCCAATATCCTTGGGAAGCAGGCAGAAAGATATTTTACTGGAAACCGAAACTTGTAAATTGCCCAAGGTGATGTAACTAAGAAGTGGAACCAAGACTGAAGTCCAGGTGGAACTGAACCTTGCAATGTAAGAAGAATTTTTAAAGTTCTTAAAAATGGAAAACATATTTAATGGGTAAAGTTGGAAATGTGACTTCAAATCTAAGTACCTGTGAACAACCAGTTCAAGATTAAATGATAAGTTTAAAGGCAAACATTCTGTAAGTATTCATTCACTGACAAGATTGGAAGTATGCAGAGAAATGATAGAGAGGGTGATTCAGTTGAGTGTGATGACTTACTCCTAAAAAGGTGAGGTGGAAAGAAGGCCAGTGCCTGCATTAGATCTGCTTTTAGGGTAGTACAGGTGCTGGGGAACTGGCCCGGCTGCCCACTGAGGCTCAAGCAGATGCTTTTAATGGTCTTCCCATTCCCCTGGCATGTTTCAGGTACAGTCAGCACAGGAGTCCAAAATATAAGAGCCATGAATCCCAACTGCTGGGCAGAGTCTCAGGGTCTGGGCAGGCCACAGGCAGCAAGGCCACACAGACAAAGGGATAGAGATCTCCAGTTTCCAGGGAGAGAAAGTAGCAAGAAAAAAGCACAGCCTCGATCTTTAGGGATCTGAATGACTGCCCTCTAGAAAGACAAAGTGGATTACAGCAGAAAGAGGAGGGTTGACCTTGGATGGAAGAGCTACTCTTGCATGGTACTGCTAGGCACTTTAAAATATTTAATGTTTCTAATCATCATAACTAAGTTATAGGGCAGTCAAAACCATGCCAGTTTTTACAGATGGTGAACTGAAGCTCAACTTACTCAAGACTACACAGCTAATAAGCAGTGGAACCACAATTTGAATTCACAGCTGTCCTCTTCCACCCCTCAGGGTACACACAGGGAAAGGAGGAGAAGCACAGCTCAAGGAGTGTCTGTACAGGAGTCAGTCTGCCTCCGGAGTCAGTTTCAAAGTATGTGTCTCTAGATACCCGGCTCTGTGACAGAGGTGCACATGCTGGGGATGATGATGATGATGATTGAAGTACCTGAGGTAATGTGACAGCTCAAGTGACCATGGATTTGGGGAATGGAACAAGCTGAGTCAGATGCAAGTGGGCAGATCATGGGGAGCACGGGCAAGCAGAATCAGTAGAAATGAGGCTGGGGTCAACAAAACATGAAAATGTTCTGGGTTCTAATATGGCCCTTTTAGTAAGAGGTGTGATTTCTGAACAGCTGCCATCCTGGGCTGTAATAACACAACATCATAATTTGGCTTACAAATGAACATATCACTTCTAAGTTTATGTAAATACTCTATTGCATTTATGTAAGGGAATCCTTCATATCTGAAAATGTCTATTCACTAAAAAGAACCCCAGACTTTCCGCCTATTTTTCACCATGTTTCCACTCTTTACTTTCCTTCTCTTCCTCTCCATTTTCTGCATTTTGCTGCATTTAGATGGGTGGCTTTACTGTCCCGCTAGGGAACAAAAGGAGTGTCTGAGACCAAACTGCCCATTTTCTCAATGAAAGTCAAGCATCTCAGACACTGACAGACACCAAAATTCAACTGTTGCTGCAATAGGCAAAGAGTGTCAACAAAAGTTAGAGTGATAGCATTTATGTAAGTTTTGTCTTGGTCTCCTAGATAAGTAGATTTCAATGACAGTGATGCACAGTAAGAAATACACTTTGCACTGGAGTCCACAACACACAAGGAATATGTATGTGCATGTATGTGTATAAAAGAGGCAAAGGTTACACACACAAAAAAAACCCTGGCTGTCTTATGGGTAATGAATGCACTCTGATATTGTAATATCTTCAGTTTGATTCTAGTTCATCTACAAAAAAACAAACAAAAAGTGGAGTGACCCACTAGGTGGACTTCATGATCCACTTTTGAGTTGAAAGTTGTAATTTGACAATCACAATGCAGACCCAGAATGTGAGGATAAATCCATAGTGTTAGAGGAACACCCACGGACAGGTGAGCAAAGGAGGGTAGGGAAGGCCCAGGAACTGCCTGTTCTCCTTCTCCTCCACTGACAGCTCCAGAAAAGGATGAACAGGAAGGGAGGGCAACATCGAGGTGACCACAGACTGAAAGAGTCCAGTGAAAAAGGAGAATCTAAGTAAAATGTTTTTCTCCTGGCTAGTGGTCCACGAAGACAATGTAACTCAAGAACTCCTCTAATCATTTTTAATGACCCGCATTACTACCACCAGGTGTTATTCACAAGGAGGAATCGTGAGCAAACTGATTTTATCCAAACCTCGCTTAGAATGAGTATAAATTCTGTGTGTGCGCACGTGTGTGTGTGTGTGTGTATTTTAAAAACAGGCCAAAGGATGGTAGCTGTCACATTTGCAGAAGTCCCAGTCATCAGGCTGACCTTAGGGCAGGCGAGTGTTTCAGGAAGCATGTAACAGATCACAATGGAGCCCTCAGTCGTGCTGAGGCCAGTGAGCTATATCTTGTATGTTTTTCTGCATTTAAGTTCAAGAAAATGTTCTAACTTAAATCCCTGTCACTCCTCTCCCTCCCTAAGAACCTTCTCTCTGGGGTCCAGTTCAGAACAATATTAATCCTCATTTTTTCTTGCAAACCACTCAGAGGGTTCAGTTATGCAGCTCAGTGCTCACAAAGAAAAATGCAGACACAAACATGACAATCTCACTACCCATTTTTTCTCATGCGATTATAGCTACAAGACACATAATCCCGATCCCTTTTCCTACAAACTCACAATTTCTTCAGTCACAGCCACACCTGGTTTGCCAGTCATTAAAGTCTCTTATCAAAATCTTAAAACAACTCCTTTTGCAAGGCCCAAAAGAGCATGTGTGAAGGATTGCATTCCACTCTTAGCACTGGCTGCTCAGCTGTGAAAAAGGGGTTACCCTGAAAATTGATGCTGTGTTTTCCCTGTAGCCACAGACTCACTCACTATAGCCAGTCAAATACACTGTGAGAATGAACCACAACCTGTATGCCAGTCTAAATGTTTCATGCTTAATGAGCACTGTCACCATCAAATATGGCTTAAATAGGTTACCTGGGGAAGAAAATTAAATTTCCCTTGGGCATTCTTCTGTAAAGGCTTAATGGTGGATTTCCACCTATTTAGTATTGCAAAAGTGTGAAGAGAAATGATAAAAACAGTTTTTCAAGGTCCCTTTCTAGGCCTAAAGGCAGTGGTCTGAGAATGACATAAACATTATAATTGTCTTAGCACATTATGTGTTTTCACACATTCTGGGATTCTTTGAACAACAACAACAACAAAATGTTCTGAGTTTTCATTATCATTCTAAGAGTGCCCACCACCAAATCCTGACCTTGGACCCGCAGGCTGCTGGTAGGAAGATGTAAGAACGCAACCCCTCCTGAAGCAAGGGGGCATGGGGTTCAGGATGTGCTGCTTCCCTTGCATTGACCCGCAAAAAAAAAATGCAAGTTCAGATGGAAGCTATGCTTTCCTGTCTTAATCAATGTAATCTTCCCTTAATTGGTTTAGAATGTCATCAAAGAAGCAGATTTAGAATCAGCTTCTAGCAAATGGTAAAGAACACCATCTTCCTCCTCCTCTTTCCTTTTCTTCTTCTTTTTTTTTTTGCTGGATGGGCAGGGGTCCAAACAGCCAGGACATCACCACTGTAAGGAGTGAACCTAGGCAAGTAGAAATCAAGCATGATTTGATATGCTAAAGAAACATTTGCAATTTTGAGCATGATTCCCAGAGCACGCTGGCATGCTGGGAAACAGGCATGGCCCTCGAGAGCTTCTATGGAGAAGCCAAGTGGCACAATGTGTTTGAAAGGATTTTCAGATTTTTTTCTTACCTGTGAGCCAGAGTAACAAATATATTTTACATACCTAATCAGTACACATGCAAACACATTTGTATATAAATGAAGAGTTTTATAAAACAATAGTAAGCCAACTGTGACATTTTCTATTGATTCTATTGCAATAAAAATGAATGAGCTGGTCCTGATCCACTAAAACTGATTTCGTGATCCCAAATAGTGGGTGGAAAGCAGCAATCTGAAAACATATGGGGACACACAACCATACAAAAAGCCTGGTTTTGAAGCTGTGCTCTCTTCAGAGTTCAACTGCTTGTTTAACTCTGACCATCCCTTTTTGGACAAGGGCCCCTCTCCTTACCACCATTTTCTCAGAGAAAGGGGAGCTGGAAGTCCAGGGCCCTGGAGGAGGACTCGGATGGCATGCCAAAAGTTAGAAGAGCTCCAAAAGCAAGAGCAAAACGGTTGGAGTATCCCAAAATAAAGCACCAGGTTTAAATTTCTCCATATAAACCTCTTGAATTGTAAAATATGTTTATATCACAAATGGCCTAAAATATGACCCAACATCAAACTGCAGTTATATTGTTCTTTCTTCATAAAGTGATGATTCCTTTATGACTAAAAATATAATGATTAAGAAAATAAAATGGATGTTTTTTTTCTATTATTATCTTATAACTGCACCAAGATGATTTAATTAATTCCAGGTTTTCTTAATCATTTCAGGCTAAAAATGTCTATGTTTACCACAAGCATTATCTGTAAGTTTAAAAGAATTACATCAAAACCTGTGTGCACAATTTTAATTTGTGCACAGCTTACTACAGAAAGCCGACATTTAAATAGTTATCTTTTACTTTTTTGTGTTCACTCAGAAATATAACTTTATGCATTTTTGAAAGACCAAAGTCAAAGTTTTTGACTTTTGAAAATGGAACTCAATTTTAGCACCAGGAATGGAAATTAGCACATGTGTGGAGGGTTTATAAGCAAGAACTGCCCTAGGCAAGTTGAAACTCTTAGTTATAACAGAAAAACACAACTTATAGCACATAACTTGCTCCCACTTGCTCTTCATTCCTTTGAGCCATTGATTTAAATTTACCACAGAAACATCAAACAGGATACACTGACGAAAGTGATGTGTGATGGTAGAAATTATGTGGGTCTAGGACTCATGCTCTTTCAATGGCTTTTAATTAAAGTTTCTATAGGAAAAAATATTTATTAAATGTGCTATAATTGGTTGAGTAAGCAGAGCTTTTGAAATAGAGCTAGCAAATTCAACTTCAGTTCATAATGGATTATCATTAACAAGGCATGAGTTTATATGACTGGTTAATTAAGTAGAACAAGTATAATGTCTTTGGCTGAATAAAATCCATTATTTTTTATTCATCAAACCATATTCCCACATTGTGAATATAAGTTATCATAATTTCCCCTTCGATTTTTCCCCATCTCCTTTCTTCCTTCTCACCTTCCATGTCCACCCCAAACACAACCTCAGTTCCAAAAGGAAAGCACAGCCTATCCCAGCTGGAATGAATATTACATCACATCACTAAAAAAATCCCAAACTATGGTTCCCTAACCCCTAGAACAGTGTTCTATCCCTACCACGCTGCTTCGTGTAGCAAGTACAAAATGTAACCCATAATTACAGATTCAAGCTTAGTTTAGGCTGCACTTGATTTATTAGTATGAGATTCAGTGGTGTCTACTGACAAGATGAAGATTTGTGAATAAAACACATTTCAATACCAAATAGAAAATAGTTTCCCTTACCTGCCATTGACCCTTGAACAACATGGGTTTGAACTGTATGGCTCTACTTGTATGTGGATTTTTTTCAATAAATATACAGCTGGCCCTCTGTATCCCCAGGTTTTGCATCTGTGAATTCAATCAACCACAGATCAGTATTTTCCATCCACAGTTGGGAATCTGCAGATGTGGAGGGCCGACTATATGCATTATTCTATGCCATTTTAAAAAAGGGACTGAAGTATCCATGGACTTTGACATCCATGGGCATCTTGGAACCAATCCCCTGCAGACACTGAGAGATGACTGAGTTTGAGGGGAGTCAAAAGTTATACATGGATTTTCCACCACTCAGGGGTCAGTCCCTCTAACCCCGATACTACTTAAAGGTCAACTGTATACCTTTATATATATTACAGATGCCAGATTTGCCTGATACACCCTAATGTTGGCAAACTGTGACCAAAGAGAAAATACTACAGTCCAGTCCAATGACATCATTCTACAACCTCAAAAAATAAGTCTCAAACTTGGAGTCCACCTCAGGATTGGTTACACTGCTCCAGGCTGCACTAGTGAAGAATCATGGAAGGGGTGCCAGACCCTTATGGAGCAGGCGAGAAGAGAAAAGATGGGAGTACAGTTAGAAAATGGGGTGTGCTAGGCCCCAAACAGTAAATACATACAGTTAAAGATGAGGTTCTTTTGGTGAACTTGGACCTGGGGTTCCAAAAATCTCAGAGACCTGAGAGGGCACAGGAGGGATTTTTTCAATCCTGCATCCTTCCCAACATTAATGAGATTAGTTTTTACTGTACTATCACCCTCATCCTATCTGATAATGCTCTCTCTCTCTCTCTGAAGGAGGCCCCTCTCTGCCTTCCCCTGGTTACTTCTACCTCAAAAATTACTTCTTCTGAGAAGTCCTAGCATGGGCCAGACACACTTACTGCAGTTTCCATAGCACCAGACAGAGCTCTGTCATGAAACCAGCCCTCTTGCTCTGTGAGCGTCTGCCACCAGTCTACCTCCCTGACTGTGAGGTCCTTGTGGGCAACAGTAAATCTAATTCATTTACATCTCCTCAGCATCCAACATTGGGTCTGGCAAGTAGCAGAGAGTTGCTGAATGCACAAACGTGTATGAATGATACAACTCTTATTCCTTCATCTTTAAAAAGCACAGTAATTTTAATGTAATCATGGCACTCATAATTACTGCCATAAGAAAATTAGAAAACTGTAATATTTTTTAAACAAAATAAGAACAAAAGAATCAAGGCAAATTTTTAAATGAAAGCAAAGATTTATTTATTTATACATATTCAAATCAAGCAAAATATTGATGTGTTCACCTTCACTGGAATGACAACTTACCACTATATACCCATCTAGCTGCAAAAAGGGGTGTGCTTAAAAGTTGTATTCCCTTTAATTTGCTAATCTAAATTAAGTCACATTTGCCCACATGAATTTGTTGGGAAAAATTAAACCAACCCTGTAATATTTGTACTTCTATCTTCATACTCTGCTGGGCTGATTTCTCTGGACATATCTGCCTGGATGATCTAGACATTTAGAAACACAAGTCTAAAGTCTGGTGATTTATCTTCCTTTCTGATCCAACATCTACAGTGGCATTGCCACCAAGATGTAGATTTTCATGAAAACCCTTACAGGGAAGACCACCACTCCAGAAGTTGAACGCTCAGATACAACAGAAAATGTAAAGGCCAAGATCTGGGATAAGGAAAGAACTCCTCCTGAGCGGCAAAGAGTGATCTTTGCTGGCAAGTAACTGGAAGATGGACGTACTTTGTCTGACTACAACATTCAAAAGGAGTCCACTCTTCATCTTGTGCTGAAACTTCGTGGTGGTGCTAAGAAGAGGAAGAAGCCTTACACCACTCCCAAGAAGAATAAGCGTAAGAGAAAGAAGGTTAAGCTGGCTGTCCGGAAATACTACAAAGTGAATGAAAATGGCAAAATGAGTTGCCTTCATCGGGAGTGCCCTTCATAAGAATGTGGCACTGGTGTTTTTATGGCCAGCCACTTTGACAGGCATTGTTGTGGCAACTGTTGTCTGACCTACTGCTTCAACAAACCTGAAGACAAGTAATTGTACATAGGTTAATAAGAAACATGAATTAAAATTTAAAAAAAATATATGAAGTCTGGTGATTTATTCCTTTCCATGTGATGCTACTGCTTCTGCGGCACTCAGCTTCAGGAAGACATTATACATTTTCAAATATTAAATTATTTGACAATGATGAAGTGAACTTAGGATGGCATTACATACACGCATATTTTAATGGAATTTGTTGTTTGAGATTACAAATCTGCCCATCCGTTTGAATGAAAAGTGCCTGATTATGAAATGAGCCTAAGGACGCTGACAGATTTAATACCTAATACCAGTTTAGGGAAAGCAATGAAAGCCAGCCTCAAAGATCAGGGGAGCATTTTGATGAAACATCAGGGATTTAGTTATAATAAATAAATATTTATTGACTACATGGGGTGAACAATCAACACACTGTGTTCTGTTTAAGATATAAAAGAAACTTTTCACTCTCTCATTAGATTTCAGTTATTTTATCTTTAGTTACGATAGTCTTGATTGGGGGAATGAACTCTAACATATGTCCAGATCTCCAGTCAGAAAACTGGGCTTTCTGAAGTGGCTACAGATTTTAATAACGAATGCCATAAAATAAATAATAACACTACCCACTTTTTAAATGTGCATCTCCAAATTTATATTCAGGTTCATGAGAGGCCATGAATAATTAATTAATGGTGAAAGACAGTGGAAAGTAAATCTATTTGTTCAAAAATCTTAAGTAGATTTTTGTGTGTTGTGGTTTATATTAACAGATGGATACCTACCATTACTATAATAAAATTAATTTTGAAAAAAATCTGAGCTCATTAAGAAATAAAAAACATGCAAAAGCAATTTTCCAGGATATCTGAATTGTAAGAGATCCATCCCTGCCTTCTTAGTCTTATAATGATTCTCTAATGATTCTAGGAATCTCTGCAGAAAGCTCTTTTTCGCTAATAGTATCTAATAGAAGTTACTCCCTACTCATCATGTTCTTTATTTCAAGGCTTTCAAGATCAACTGCATGGGAATAGATTACATTATTGGATGCATCCCAGTTTCCAAGACACATCAATTTCCAAATGCTTATTGCTCAGGCCATGTAGAAGAGCTGAAAAAGAAGCCGAAAGGCAGCAGTTGTTCTCACCAGCTAGAGGGGACAATTTATCAAGAAGCATTAATCTGCTGCCATGTGAGGAGCCTCCAGCAGGTTCACTTTCCATCCTGGTGAGAAAGTAATTTCTAATTATGGTTTACGGTAGTTTTCTCACCTGAAGTTACACAGCAGTTTAAGGAAATATGTGTATTTAAAAAAGCAGTCATCTAGTCTTCTGGTAAGTAAGACACAACTACATACAACTATGCCCAGGCAATTTGGGGGTTTCAGGTAAATGATTGAATTATTATTTTTAACTAAAATGGAAACAACCTAGAGAAGGGAAGTAAAATAATTCACTTAGTTAATATCCAAGTTAGATCATATATTGTTCATGTGTAAAATGGGATTCAGTTAGTTATTCCACTTTAATATATTGATTTAATGTTCTGTAATGATTAACCACAACTGGGAACAAGCACTTCAAACAAAAATGACCTTCACATTCTCATGAAGACCTCAGATCTGTCACTTATTAGCTATGTGTGATTTTGGACAAGTTATTCAACCTTTGTTACCTAAGTCTCAGTTCTGTTGTCTTTTAAATAGAATTAATAATAATAAATACCACTTTTTGGAATTCACATACACACACAACTTGGCACATGTTAACTAGTCATTAGACATGATTCTGATGCTCACCTTGCCTCTGGGATCAGCATAGTTATGCTTTTTCCTGACCAAAGAACAAACCCAGGACCAAAATATGTAGGTCTGAATAGTTAAGTGCCCCCAAAGAAGGGGACTTTCTATCCAAATGTGTATTGCTCATCCCTTCTGTTTATGCTCCTATGCCCCAATGCCCCACCCCATGTCTAATCTACTTTGGAAATTTATTACCTTGTGCTAGGCACTGCTTTCGTCCTAAGAGGTCCCTAATGATGCAAATGCTCTGGGAAAGGGTAATTAAAGCCATTATCACTTTGTGAGGATGAGTTTGTGTGTTCTTCCCCCTGGATGGAGTATCTGACAGGCTAATACTTGGCACCCGGGAAAGGATAGAAGCGCTGTGAAAGAAGGGCGAAAGGGCACAGGATATATTTCACAATTTTGCCTGAGTAAGCTTTGTCAGATGGTCATGTATTAGGCACTAAAAACCTTCTAGAAGGAAACTGAAGCAAATGTCATTAGTAGTTGCCTCTGCAGAAAAGAACTGAGTAGTCAGGTATAAGAGTGGGGGATGGAGGGTGAGGCATGCTTTCAACACGTGTCCTCTTGTCCCTTTTAAATTTGGTACTTCAGGCAGGTATAATCTATCCCAAATTTTTAGTTAAAAAAAAACATTCTCACACCCTGTCACTTATCTTACTTCAGTATTTAGATATTTGTTTATAGGACTTTGACATTTAGAAATTGATTTTTCTCTCTAAAAAGTAAGTTGGAGTCGATTAAAATGTGATTGGTTTACCAAAGCTAATGTATTTATTTCCAAAGTATTAAACATATTAAAATATTGGTATTCTTGGAGCTACAAAGTTACTAGACAATTAACCTTTGCTGACTTTCTGTATAGACAGTTTCTTCACTAAAACTTAAGCTTCCTGCAGACAGGACCTGTGATTTAATTATCTCTGGAGGCCTGATTGTGGCAAACACAGAGCTTTTCCAGAAGGATTACTTTCTTAAGTTCCATTCTCAGTCCTTTCTTCCAAGGAAGAAAAGTCATTAAACATAATATGATGCTGTGATTAAGAAGGAAATTCTCAGGAATTGTATTAAACAACAACAAAAGGTAGAGACAGGGAAAGGGAGAGAAAGAGAAAAATCTATACTTGTAATGAAAGTTTTGGGATTCTACTGCGTGGGAATGCTTGCAAAACACCAGCTATGTCACGATGAGGAAAAACTAGGTTGGTCTAAAATCACTGACACATTTGTTCAAAATGTACTTGTTGCATGGCTATTGTGTGCAAGGCCTTGGGAATAAAATGTTGAACATGGCAGACATGACCCCTGCCCTCACGATTTTCATAATAGTGGGAGATACAGAAAGGTAAACAGGCAATTACCACGTGGTGTGATAAGCACCAAAAAAGGGAGGACAGAGAGTTGGTTTTGGGTGCTCATAAAAGGGAAACGAATCTTATGTTTGGGAAAGTGATATCTAATGTCACACTGACTGGCACTACAGCTTTGGAGTCTTGCAAACCTGAGTTCAAATCTTGGTTTCACTGGTTTCAATCTATAACCTTGGCCAATTTATCTAATCTCTCTAAGCCTCAATTTCATTAACTTTAAAGTAGGAATAATGCATGTATGGGAAAACATATTTGCCAATGATACCTCAGACAAGGGTTTAATCTCCAAGATATATAAAGAACTTACACGACTCCACTCGAAGAAGACAAGAAACCCAATTAAAAAATGGGCAAAGGACTTGAATAGGCATTT
>CM052542.1:58644057-58673703 GCA_028533065.1 Trachops cirrhosus
AAAAAAAAAAAAAAAAAAGTAGGAATAATGCTACATTGAGCTTAAAGGGCTGATGTGAACATGCATTGAAATTCATGTTATAAATCTGGCAGAACGTCTGGTAAATGGCAAGCACCCAATACAGATTTGCTAATAATATTAATGGGAATAGTAAACGAAGAACTGAAGCATGAGTACAACTAGGTAAAGTGGAGGAGAGGAGGGTAGAAGAGCATCCCAGGCAAAGGACAAATGCATGCCCAGAAAAGCAACAACACGGTGAGCTTGAGGCACCTGGGGTGGGGTCAGAGGTGCCGCTGAAGCTGGAAAAACAAACAGAACTAAGCTGAAAGGGTTTGTCAAGTTCATTAAAGGCCCCTCAAGACTTTTAATTGTAGGTGGGACAGGATCAGATTTGAGTTTTAGAAAAACCAGCTTGGCCACTGTGTAGAATGGAATGGAGGGTGAAGAAACAGCAGGCAAGGGGATCAGTGATAATAATTTGAAAATAAAGCTTGGCTGTGGAATTTCACAGTTAGGGAGGCAGGTGTCACATTAAAAATACACCTAAAAAGCACTCCAACAAGGGCCTTAATGTAATTATCAGCTTTTGGTATTAGCTAATTAGCATTTCATTCATTCGTTTATTCAATCACTCAACAAGCACGTATTAACACTATGGAGGATGAGAACTGGTGCTCTGAAAGAGTTCAAACAGAGCTGGTTACTCTGCCTGGCCTGCTTTCTAGAAGCACCCATTCCCAAATGACTTGGTTGGAAGGTCTGTTACTCTGGTGACCTAGATCAAGCTCAATGGCAAAGGTGTTTTTTGGAGAGACCACACACCAGCAGGAAACTCAAACTGGGAGGCAGTTCTACATAGATTAGGATGGAACCTAAGTTGTGGATATGACTCCCCTTCACCATGGGAAGGGAAAATATCATGTTAGTTACATCAGTGTCCACTAGATTTCTTACTGCTCAAGAAAGAATAAATCTTCCATGACCCATTGTTAAATGAACAATAACCAATGTTCATAACATGTCCTGTCCTATAAATTTCAGGTGTGTTAATACATGCATTACAACAACTCTATGATGTAGGTATATGTCCACTTTACAGGTGAGAAAACTGAGGCAGGAGATACTCCCCAACATCACAGAATTAGATACAGTCTGATGTTCTTACCCATTACATTATTTGGCCTCTGGCAGTGGACCACCAGCCTGATGTAAGAGTAAACTCAATTTAAAATGTATGCCTCAAAAATCTGACAGGGAAGAAAGATTACTGCCCACTTTAGTATCAGGAAGGCCAAAATTTGGAAGGTTTTATTATAGGAATAAAATGAAATGGATGATTAAATATGTGACAGTCTCTTAACAGGAAATTGAACTACTATGCCCATTTAATGAGTACTATTTTGAAAGGGCTTTTGAAATCTATTTTACCCCTTTAAGTACAAACCACAGCTGTGCTATATGGCCTAGGACACATTAGAAAGTATTCAAATAGAGCTGTATGCTTACCACTTTAAAATAGAGTGGGTCATCTTACAGACTAAAAGATGGAGAGGTATGGCAAAACAGATAAAAGAACTAGGAGAATCAGACCTGTTACTCTTGGTTTTCTGCTAAGGTATGGTGAAAAAAATGCTGATTATCTCATTGAGAAATAAATGGAATATGTTTATTCCCTCAAAACATGTAAGGTTCTATCAACCAAGCAATGAAGCATGTGTAGAATATGCTCTATGAGGCATTTGCAAAATGGATTGAATAAAGGCAAAATAGGAGAAAAAAACCCTCTAACCCTCCAGCTATGAAAAAAACCACCAGCTTTCTGCAATGCCATTTCATGCCAATAGCAACACAGAGTCTTGAGCCTGAGCTCTCAGAGGGCAATGAGAGAAATCCCAGCCCATATGGCATTTTTAAATCCAATCTCACTCTATTTGTCTCTTCCCACAAGCCTACCTTGTGTTTAAAGCAATCACGGCCATGTTCACAGCTGCAATATTTTAAAGTAGTCACTATCCCCTGAGAGCACAAAAATATTTAATTCTTACGAATTAAAAATATTGAGGATAAAAACTATGGAATTTGTGAAACAACCATTTCTAATTAAACACACACACACACACACACACACACACACACACACTGAAAGCCGAGTGCAGCTTTTCAACTTAGCCTATTTCATGTTCACATTTGACCCCAGCTCACCAACAAACCACTCTCCTTGTATTTATTCACTTGCCAGTCCCTATCTGCGGACTCACTTTCAACCCCTGAAAAGTAACTTGAGACGTCCTACGACCGTGAGCACCGACACCCCGTTAATTCATCTGACCCGCCCTACTCCCAGCTCCAGGCAGGACTTGGGGGGTCCAGTGTCACCAGGTGGCATTACCCCCTTGAGTCCTCGCCCAGCCTCCACCCGCCTGCTCAGAGCAGCGCCCTTCCCTGGCAAACACTCTGGGTTGTACTGTCTTTGCTGCTTTGTAATCTTAACAAATAAAAATGCTTGTAAGATGGATTCCCCACCCCACCCACCTGCCCGAGTCTGCACAACCACACTCAATCTGGTCCTCTCCAAGGCACCCGTGCTGCGCCAGCAGCAGGGAGGCGTGAACAATGAGATTCTCTCTCTCTCTCTCTGCTTCGCTTAAACACACCCTCGTCCCCAACTGGGAAGTTTTGAACTAGCCCGGGGGCCAGTTCCGCGCGATTCCCCGGGCAACTCCGTCTGGAGCTTCAGAGGAGGGCCCCCGCGCGCGGCCCCGGCCGCGCCCCTCGCGTCGACCCGCGGGCAGTTACCTCCTTCCTCCGGCTCGGCGCCCCGGGTCGGGTGATGAGGGCCGTCTCCTCGCACACCACGGCCACGTCCTCCACGAACACGCAGTCCGGTAGGCTCTCGTCGGCCGGCAGCGTCACCACCTGCAGCCCCAGTTTACTACCCAACACGCCCACGTAGAGCTGATACTGCCGCTCCGCGCGGGCGAAATCCACCTCGTCGCCCTTGGTGCGCCTCAGCGCGTGCTGGCAGAGGGACTCGGGCAGCGCCCGAACCACGGCGTGGGTGGCTCGGCCGAAGGCGGCGGGGTGGCCGAGAGATGCCATGACTCCGGGCAGCGACGAGGCGGCGGCTCCGGGCAGCGGCAGGTCCTCCCGCGAGCAGCGCGCGCCGAGCCTGCGAGCGCCCCGCGGCTCCCCTTGGCAGGCGGCGAACGTGGTGCTAAAGCAGCCCGCTCGCACCCGGAGCCCTGCCCGCGCGACTGAGCATGCCCAGAGCCCCGGGCGCCGGCCCGCGCGCAGCCCGCGCGCCCACCCGGCGCTCCGGGGTTTTGCTGCAGCTGAGGGGGAGTGGAAGTGGCGAGCACCGCTGGGGGAGTGGGGCTGGGGGAGGCCACTGTGGAGCGGGAAGTGTGAAAGGTGGGCGCAGGTGCGGGAACCTGTTCGGCGAACAGTCACCGAACTCGGACCTGACGCTGCCTATATTCCGGCGCAGGTGCACACTACATATCTCCTAGGCGAACTTGGAGATGGCAGCTGGAGGGCTTCTTGGTGGTCAGGCAGCAAACGATGGAATTATTCTTTTGTGGACACATACTTTGACCTCTCTCCTTACTCTCCTGTTCTCAGGTTGCCCGGCACGTGGTACCCTCCACCCCTCCAGTTCTTAAGGTGAGACTGTCTTCTCACCCAGGTTCACATTATCTTGACTTTTCTTTGCAAATGGCCCCTTACCCCATGTGAGATGCAAGATTATGAAAAAATTGAATTCCCGTCTTTGAGAAAGAAGAAAAGTCCACGAAACACATACAAAGAGAAAAAAAGAGGCACAGATACTCAACAGTATTTCAAGGACAATCAGGTTTCACAAACAATGTGATTCTGGCATGTTTGTCTGCAGGGCCCACAGAGGAAGGTAGGCAAAGACAAAACGTGCTTTCCTCACAGTAGACGGGTGCCCACCTTGTGCGGAGTCGGAGGTGTAGCAGCATCACAATTCCTAGTCACTGAGTGAGAGGGTTTCTAACCTCCTCCTTGACCTTCCTCTGACGCCTGTACAAACTGTGGAATTCCCGTGATGTCTGTTGAACGTTTCTTTTACCCTACCCCTCAGGGAGGGCCTTTCCCTTCTTCATGGCACTAAACGTTTTTCCCATCGTACATCTCCCAGATTAAATAACCCATGGGTTCTGATTATTTTGGGGGTGGGGGAGATAACCATTTTGAAAGCTAGGTTGTAACCACAAAATAATCTCAGGTGATAATCTTTTCTTCACATTCTGTAGAATATTTCTAATGTAAAGATCGATTAGATCCTAGAATATTATATTTGAATGGGGCCCCGGAAACCCTCTCATCTAACTTCCTACTCAATGTCCTTGAATTACAGTGAAAACATCTATGGCAGTCATTGATCTTTACTGAAACATTTTAAACCTCGTGTACTTAGAAAGTGCATTCCACTGTTGAAGAGTAATATGGTTGAAAACCTCTTTATTTTGGGCTTACATCCCACTGGTTCGAGTTCTGCCTCCTGACATTACCTAACATGCTAGTGTTCCTTTACCAGAGTGCATTCATATGTCTGAAGACAGTTTGGATATCCTGCCCCACACTCTCTTCCCACCCACCATCCTGACACCTTCCAGGCCTTGAGCCAACCAGCAAAAAGTAACTAGATATTTGGTTTATAAGTCCCTTCAACATTCTGGTCATCTTCCTTTTGATACACACCAATAATCCTTTTAAATCATGGTATCCTGAAAAGAAACAATTCTTCCTGTGTGGTCTGACACCACACAGACAACAGCAGAAACTTTGTTCCAGATGCTAGGCTTCTAATAGTATTGACTAATATTGTATTTGCTTTTTTGGTGGTCTGGTGTCAAGGATCAGGTCACAACCTTCTTACCAGAACCCTGATCCTAGATTTTGGGAAATAAGGGTTTCTAGAAGCAGATCTATCTAAAGATGTTGGAACAGGTGTGCCAAGTGAGCCCAGAGGAGATGTGATCTGCTTTCTCTCCCTTCTACCAAGGGTAAAACTTAAATTTACCCAGATGATGTAGCATTTCTCACCTTCAAAAATTAGGGGTCTTGCTTTGGCTGGTGTGGCTCAGTGGATTGAGTGCCAGCCTCCGAACCAAAGGGTCACTGGTTCACTTCCCAGTCAGGGCACATGCATGGGTTGCGGGACAGGTCCCCTGTAGGGGTTGTGCAAGAGGCCACCACACATTGATGTTTCTCTCCCTCTCTTTCTTCCTCCCTTCCCCCATCTCTAAAAATAAATAAATAAAATATTCAAAAAATTAAGGGTCTTAAGTGAAGGAAAGCTCTTACCCTGACACGGGGGAATGGGACCAAAAGGAAAATAGCAAACCTTTTTAGTAGGTTCTACTTCTGAGGCAAAACTTAAGGGGACCCAGGCTGCCCCACTGGCACCAACTTCGTGTCAGAAATCACTGAATGGTATGCTCAGACAGTACATTCCAACCAATGTTACAGGTGAACGTTGGCCCATGTGCTGAGCTTGCCCAAATTAAAATATGGAACTTTGTTCACACCTCTACCCCAAATCGAGGTGGATGGAGCCTCTACCAGTTGGTCTCTGCCTAGCAACCTTAATTCATGCCTGAACCTTGTTACAAGCCTTGGTGCTTTGCCTGACACCCAGTGTCCTGAGCCTAACTATGAACAGAGTCCTGTATACCACTTTTGGCTCACGTCAGCCTTGCAGCCAATTAAAATCTGCAATTTTTTTCTCTAAACATTGATGTTGACCATATTAAATTGGGCTGCTGGTTTTAAAAGTCTTAATTTGTACTTATCCCTATTCAATGTTATCTGGTTCAACCCAACTTGCCTAGTTTTGATTCTGTCATCTTGTGCATTATTTATTACCTCTCGCTTTGTATCACCTGAAATTTGATAAGTATGCCTTCTGTCTCCTCCAAGCAGTTGTCAAAAAGTGTTAGAATGTGTATATCAGTGAAGAGAATAATAAAAACACCAACTGCAATAAATTATAGTTTACATGCCTTCCTGCTTGAGCAATGAAATACTGTTTTTAGGAAAAGGGATTTTATTGAGCCTAATATACTTATAAATTCATTTCCCTCACAAATAGTTATTGAAAATTCCCAAGGCATAATATACACTTCTGAGTCACACAAAAAGCATAAAAACAAGAACTCACAATCTCACTGGAAAAACAAGACATCCAAAATTGGAGATACGATAGGGTACGTAACAGGTAGAGGCAGCAAAATGCTACAGGAAGTTGGGGGTAAGATGTATCACTGAGGCTAATAGGAACAGAAGAAAGCTGCTTAAAGGCAATTGGATTTTATTTAGGCATTGAATAATTTTTAGGATGTTAATAATTAAGAATTCTAATGAAAAGTGATGCTAAAGCCATACACACGCTCAAAGAACAATTGATCAGCTCAATCCATACATGTATCAGTTAAGACAACTCTAGCTGCTATAACAAAAGAACTCCAACACATACATGGCACAAAGTTGATAGAAGGGCATCTCTTGGTCTCTTGAAGTCTAACACATATGTTCCCAATTGGTTCCCAACTTTTCTCCAACACTCAGGGATCCAGCCTTCTTCCATATGGTGGCTCCAGCTCTTCAAAATTTGGCATCAAGTTCATTATGCTCACTTTCCTCAAGCTGAAGGAATGAGAAAGAACAGGCAGTGCTATGTGTGAGAGACTTAATGCACATCACCCCTGTTCACATTCCTCTGGCTAGAACCCAGTGACATAGCTACAACAGTCACAGGGAAGGTCTGGAAAATACAGCCTCTGTAGGCCCAGAAGGAAGATGAAAGCGGTCAGAGAAATAGCTAGCTAGTTTCTTCCCCAGAGTATAATGGGGAAAATGGGGAGTAAAGGTAGATAGGTGCACTAAGCTTTTATCACTTGAGCAATGGAGAGACATACGGTATGGAGACTGAGTATAGCTTCTGGAACCAAACTGTGGGTAGAAGCTTGGCTCTCCAATTTTTATTATTGTATGATCTTATACATGTTACTTAAAAGCTATTTGCCTTAGTTTCATCTTCATCTGTAAAATGGGAAACAATGAATACATTATCATAGGGTTATTATAAAGGCTAAATCAATAATTCAAAGTGCTTTGAGAAGTGCTTATAATAGTACCTAGCACCTAGTAGGTACTCAATGAGTATCATTCTTTGACAGGTTTGAACAGAAGGCTTTGAACATGATTTTCTACCAAAGGCCAAACCACATTTATTGAATAATCAGAGTCATACAGGCATCTTGATGCTTTCAACAGAACCCATCATCTTCTTAGGCTGACAGACCAAATCTCACCCATATATTTAATCATAGATTTAATACATATTTATTGAGCCCTGGCTGGTGTAGTTCAGTGGATTGAGCGCAGGCCTGCAAACCAAAGGGTTGCTGGTTCGATTCCCAGTCAGAGCACATGCCTGGGTTGTGGGCCTGGTCCCCAGTAGGGGATGTGAGAGACACAACCACACATTGATGTTTCTCTCCCTCTCTCCTTTCCTTCCCTTCTCTATAAAAAAAATTAAAAAAATAATACATATTTATTGAGCCCTTACTACATGCAAGGTACTGCGCTGGGTGCTGCATGTGATTGTGAATGATAGTGTGGGGCTTCTGGCCAAACTGCAGCTTTTGTTCTTCCACACATTTTAAAACCTTTGTGATTAATTCCCTGATTAAATCCCCTCTATTTGAAATACCTAAAGCTGTTCTCTTTTCCTGGCTGAACACTGACTGATAAGTGTTTTTTCTTTTTCATTGATAATATTGTTGGTACCTGCCTTTGAAGTCAATTTTAGATAACAATTATTTCAGGATTCAACAGAGACATTCTTGCCTTATTGCTTTTTTATTCATTCTAGTAAATACAAGATTTACTTTTATTAGTGATGGGTGTTTGGGGTGGGAATCCTGAAAGAGACTGAGGCCTCAAGGGTGTACTCATCCATCCCAAGTGCTAGCAATACTGAATCAAGTAAGCACCATAAGTCTGCAATCTGACACTAAGTCCTAAGTGTTCCTACATGAGAGTCATTCAATTTGAAATGTAAACCTTTACTGTGACAGAAACCCATTGGTACAGAATTCCTTTGACATCCAAGGAGTGAGTGATGTTTGGTCGAATGGGCGAGCATTGGGTTACAGACTAGGAGATGGCCGCTTTCATGGTAGCCAGGGTTCTGGTTCCTAATGTCAAGGTATGTAGCCTCCTAACCTTGGTTTCTTCAACTTCCATCTGGGAATTCATTCATTAGACAAGCAATTACCTACAATGTGTATGGTAGAGGAATACATAAAAGCAGTGACTAAGGCATTGTATACCTGACTTCGACTCCTGGCCTTCCTCCATTCTAGTTGTGTAAACTTGCTGTGCTCCAGACTCATGCTCCACCATTTCTGTCTTGATCTAAACCCTGAGGACAGACCTTCATGGACAGTTTCACCTGGGATCCCATTACTGTTGGCTTTGGCTGACAGGAGACACTTACAGGAGATTAGAGGGCAAGAGGAGGGAAAGGTCAACATATTAATTCCTCTCACTGCATTCCTGCTCTTTCATGGTTCTAGCAACAGCTGCATCCTCCTTTTATCACAGCTTCCATCTGGTGGTTCCTGGCTGGTTTCTAATAACCCAATGCAACCACCTGATGGAAATAAGTAGCACATATTTCCAAGCCCACTTTTAGCACAAGATATTATGAATATTCTTTAAAAATGCAAAAAGAAAAGAGACAACTCTGTTTTCAGAAAGAGCATCTGGCAATATGTAGTGCACAAGGAGGCTGTACTGGGGCCACGCACTCTCTCCAGCTCCTCACAGTGTTTCCTTGCTCTCATTCTGAATGTTGATCAGAGTAGCTGCAGAAGTGATCAACGGGTCTGACATAACAGCCACCCAGTACATGTTTGATGTAAAGATGTAGATGAAAGCAGTAAAGTTAGAATTCCTAACTTCTATCATCTGGAAAGAAATGGCCACTTTTCTGCACTTTAGCTTGAAGTGTTTGATGATGCTCTTTGAATTATCTGCACCTAGGGGTGGTAGTGGATCCCTGTTTTTGCTATTCCTGGGTGCCCCAACATCCCTTGTTGGTTGTACTTATATTGTCTATACCTCTAAAAACATATGAGGGAGGACCTAAAAAACTCAGAATTTATTTATAAAAATTGTGTATTTATTTTTACATGTTTAAAATTTTCATCTTTCAGGTGCTCTCCATTTGATGTAATACACCTATCAAGACGTTTTTTCCACTGCTTAAAACAGGCTTTGAACTTGTTGATTTTGATGCCTTTTAGTACTTCTGCTGGTTTTGTTTCACCTCTTCTGCACTGGCGAAATGTTTCCCTTTGAGGACTTTTTTCATCTGGGGAAACAACAACAACAAAATTCTCTCAGGGTCGAGATTGGGTGAATCGGGAGGGGGGTATGGGGAGTCATGCCATTTTAGGTCAAAAACTGCTGAACACTCAGTGCAGTGTGGGCAGGTGTGCCCACAAATCACCCATCATGAAACGGGCAAATGTGCTGAAAGAGTCTTTTTAAAAAGTGCACTGAAGTGAAGTGCAGCCTCTCAGAACACCACTAGCTGGTACACTGATACAGGTGGGTTCCCAGAACACTTGCCTAGTAGGGGAGGGCTATATGACAAGGGGCCCACCCTTTGGAAGATAACTCTGGCTTTTGAGGGGGTCCCCCTTGTATCTTTTATTAAACATTCTCTTTGAAATTCTTAGCAAGTATGACATTTGTATTTTACCAGGGACCTTACTTGGGTGACTTACTTGAATTTATGTGTAAGTAGGACTTACAATACCTTGTTCTCTGAGTTGTTTTGAGGCTGAAATGTGGCAGCATGTACAAAAGGTCATTGCATACACTGGCATCAGGAAGTATTCAATTAATATTAGTGGTTAGCCTAATATTAATAGCTATTGTGCATTTAGTGTCAGGCACTGTGATGAATACCAAAGTTTCCACCTCCCTCTGGGTAAAATGCCCACTCCTATCACTCAAAACACACCCAAGTTTTTCAAATGAGATAACACATAAAGTGTCTACTTCAGTAATGCGCATATTGAAATCACTTAGTAAGTGCTCTTAGTGCTTCAAAGCTCAGCCTTTTCTTCTTTCCTTGCCCTCCTACACAAGCAATATTTCTCTTTTCTGAGTTTCTGTAACACTTTCTGAATGCCTCTCTTATGCTACTTATTACTTTTTCTTAGCAGTGGAACAACCCGTGGATGCCAGAGACATCTATTTCATTACAACCACATTAGGGGCTAATGAGATCATCCAAGTATACCGGGAAGTACGAAGTGTGGTGTAAATGTATTGAGTTTGAACAACAAGTTTGTGATGGATTATGATGATATCCCAAGGTTAGTGTAGCCCTAAAAATTCAGAAACTGAATTCTTTTCAGTTTCTCAGTTTTTGCAGCATTATCTTTCCAGAAGTATTTTTAATTATTTTTTCTTACCCAAATGTATGTCTGTGGGGGAGGAAATAGACTAAGGGAAAAGCTCTTTCAATTTTTAAGTAGTCTAAATGAAGAAAAGAAAAACGTTCTTTACATTTGAAATTGTTATATGTATGTTTGTGTACATGCATTCCTCCAGGGCTCTGATTAGCCCCCTTCATTTCCTTATGAAATATAGTTGTTTTGTTTCCTTATGAAAAACAATGAAATGTGAGTTTTGCAATACCAGGGCATCGCCAAGTTTGCTCTCGTGGTATCAACCCACAGTTGTTTTAACAGAGCATTAGCACACACATGTCCTGGGCAGCCTGCCTCCTGCTTTCCTCTTTTGCACCAGCGATACTGCTCTCTCAGCCTTCTCTCATTTTCCCTTCTTCCAGCATGACATACGCCCTCCCGTGGGTGAACTAATCTAGGCCTGTGACTTCAAATACCACATCCATCCTAACAATGCCTAAGTCTTCATTTGTGGTCCTGTGCTCTTTTCTGAGTTTCAGAACAGCCTAGAAGACACCCCTGCTTGGTTGCCCCACAGGAACTTCAAAGTCAACATGTGCAAAACTGAATTTATGCAGTTCTTCCCAGAATTGCTCCTTCTCCCCTTCTATTCACACAGAGAATTGCCCAAGCCAGTAATCTGAGTGTTATCCTAAATTTCAGGTTCTCTTTTGTGTCCATTTAATCAATCATCATGTTCTGACAGGTTACTCTCCTTAAAATAACTCAAATCTTTTCATGACCCTTCACCCATTCTGACACCACCTGGTCCCGAATATAATTATTGGTCTCCTGGATTATTTCAATAACCCGGCTGTCCAGAATGGTCTTCCTAAACTGCAAATACGACCATGTCACTCTCTTGCGAAATCCTCCATTGGCTTCCCAGTACCCTCATAATGAAGTCCAAATGTGTTACCATGGCCCACAAGACTCCCTTCCCCATCCTCAGTCTGGTCACTGCCCCATTCTCTTACATGGGCCTCTGCACATGCTGTTCTATAGCCTGGAATGCAGTTGAGCCATCCCTGCTTTGGTAACTCCTAATCCCCCTTAAGACACAGTGAAAGCATCACTCCTTCCAAGAAGCCTTCCCCAGGCCCCCCAGCATGGATGTGATAGAACTGTGTCCCTGATTGCCCTCCCATCACATAGTACAGTATTATTTGCTAGTCTGAGGAGCACATCTTTTTATTGCTGAATCCTCAATTCAGATATTTAGAGAACGGCTTAAAGCAAAGAGTGGCATTCACTTCTCCCTACTTTCATGAGCCCACCTTCATAAAAATGGGTTTCAGTTCTTACAAAATAAGAGGATTATGCCAAGTTTCCTTTCAGTTCCAAGAGTCTATGATTCTATTGCTCCAAAAGCCTGTTAATTGCCCTGGGGTTGTAGAGAGTTCACAGTCGGGGTTTGAATCCTGGCTCTACCACAGCTGTGTGATCGTGCACACTCTGCTTAACCTTTCTGAGCCTCAGACCCTCGAGTGTAAAATGGGAATATAGTAATCCCAGTCAGTCTTAGATGGATGTGAAGAGGATAAAATAAAATAGAAATTAAACAACATATGAAACATGGTTCCTCTATACTTCCCACTAGTTAAGATAGTCAGTATTCAGCCAGGCTTTTGTTTAAATCCTGGCTCTACCACTTACTCCTGTATGATTCTAGTCAATCAGTTTTATACACAGAGCTTTGATTTTCTTCATTGGTAAAATAAAGATGACACCTACCTTATGGTGTTATAAAGATGAATCAGATGATCCCTGTAGAGGTTCGCAGCATATACATAGAATAAGCACTCAACAAATTTACTGGCTTCTGTGATAATGATGATTAACAAGAACAAGTAGAAGGAGAAGAGGAAGAGAATATGCAAAGCTAGACAATACTCCTTTTCCTCTTTCCCATTTCATTCATGGTTGTGGAAAGCTTTACTTACCCATTCTAGGGTCAAATCCCATTACAACTAAATTGTTGCCCAATGTCCCCTGATAAATGGGAATTTTCTTGTATTGAATACTGGTGAAAATTTACTGCATTTAAAAAAATTAGGTTACTTATATTCCATATGCTTGACAAAGTAGAGGCACAACTGTTAGAAATACAGGTCATATAAAAAATAGTGTCAGATTATTTTGCCACATTTTTTTTTCTTGCCAGCAGCACTACAAAATTATATTGGGTTGGCCAAAAAGTCTATTTAGTTTTTTTTCCATAGAATAAAAGACACATATTTTGTTTTCCCCTTTAACTTTATTGACTTGGATATTTTGAGTATGTTGGCTATCTCCCACGAGGTATAACGTTGATTGTTCTCAAGGTCTCCATTTGAACGCTAGCAACCTCAACTGGTCTACCTGATGGTGGAGCATCGTCCAGTGAGAAATCTCCAGCACAAAACTTCGCAGACCATTTCTGATATGTTTGATCTATCACAGCACCTTCTCCATACACTGCACAGATCTTTGTGTTTCAGTTGTATTTTTACCTTTCTTGAAATAATAAAGCATAATATGCTGAAAATGTTGCATATTTTCTTCCATCTTTAATATTAAAATGGCTACACAAAATTTACCAATTTTGATAAGTTTTTTTAAAAAAATCATGCTGATATGACAGCTGCCACAATACAATCTAACAAAATTGTTTTGAGTGAAGTTAAAGCCAACTAAGCACTACTAGAGCTATCTTATGGAAAAACCCAAATGAACTTTTTGGCCAACCCAACAGTAGGGGTCTTGTAAATTAGGACTTTATTTATAGTGAATAAATAGGGAATTTACAAGTTTCTAGTGGTTTTATGGAGAAAACCTCACTGTCCTCATTACCTGAATTCTCACCTCTGAGGTGGTTTTTACACATTTCCCTATTTCACCTGTTTTCTCCTCTGAATTATCTTTCCTCAGCTCCTCCTCATCATGAACTTACTATTCTCACTCTTTGTTCTAGTTATCTATCATTGCATAATAAACTGCCCGAAATTTAATGGTTTAAAACAATCATTTTAGTTTGCCGATGATTTGTGGATCAGGAATTTGGGAAGGGGTTGTCTAGAAATCTCTGACCCACAAGAAATCGGTGGGGGCAGCTGAAGCTGGAGGATTCACTTCCATGATGGCTTCCTCACACACATCTCCTGTGCCTCAGTGTTCCTTGGTCTCTCTCTCTCTCTCCACATAAGTCTCTTCCTCCAGGGCCTCTGCGTGTGGCTTGGACTTCTCATTACATGCAGTCTCAGAGTAGTCTCACTTTGTAATTGGTGGTTGGCATCTTACAAATGAGATGTGGATGCTGCCAGGCCATTTAAGGGCTGCAGAGAACTAGGCTGCATCACTGTTGCCATTCTGTAGCAGCAAAAGCAGTCACAGGCCTGTCCAGACCCAAAGAGAGAGGAAACAGAGAACGCTTTTTTTTTATTAAAATTGAATTTCTTGGGGTAACATTGGTTAATAAAATTATATAGGTTTCAGGAGTACCATTCTATAATACATCACCTGTATATTGTATTGTGTACTCACCACCCCAAGTCTAGTCTCCTTCCATCACCACCCTCCTCTACCTCTCCTTGCCCCCACCCCTTTCCCTCTGGTAACGGGCCACACTGCAGACAACGCCTCTTGATGAAAGGAGTGCCCGTCATTAATCAGCCACACTCTTACTCTCCAAGTTCTGTTACTATTCCAGTAGAGTAGTTAGGACTCTTCCAGAGAATTTGCCTTTCATTTCCTGAGGTTTTGCTAATCTTTTGTGAGTTCATACAGGGTCCATTCATACAGATTTATTTACACAACTATCACTACTTTTTGGCTAGTGCTAGGCCTAATGGAGAAGAGAGCCATAAAGCAATCATATAATTAAATACCTGTAAACTAAGTGCTATAGAGGAAAAGAACAGGGTACCCTGAGCATGTATAACAGAAATCCCATGTATTTGGGAGATCAGGGAAGGCTTCCCTGAGGAGGTGACTTTTGAGCTGAGATTGAAGTATTGGTAGGTATAACTAAAATTGGAGCATTCCAAACTATGGGAACATATGAGCCAAGGCAAATGGTGAGAGGGAGCTTAATGTGTCTGAGGAAATAAAAGAAAAATCCATGTGCTACAGCTGGAAAGTGGGTGACATAGTTAACTTCATTTTAAAAGTGAGGAAACTGAGGGTCAGGGCCCAGCTGAGAGCCTGATACAACGTAAGGGCTCCACCAAGCATGTTTCCCCAGTGATGGGGAGTTCGCTAATGAGCAACCTGCCCTCTGGTCTCTTCCAGGGGTTTCTATAACTAGAAGAGTGCCCGCTACAAACGTGATGGTGTCTTATGTGAGAATCATCTAGATTCAGAAGTCACCCTAAGGAAACATTATCTGAAGAAAATATACATAACACATTGTACATATTACAGATAAAAGTGTAGTTTAAATGTAAATCAAGACCAACTCATGCCAAGATTTTCTAACTCTTTAAAAATGATATATGATTCACACTACTATCTCCATTATATATAATTCAACTTTTATGTGACAGACGGAGGAAAATGGTAATTTGTGTTCATATAGCTCACATAAGTAAGTACTTACTAAATTTTCCAGAATTTATTCAAACACCTCATCAAATTAGTATATGCATTAAGGTAAAATACAGCACAGATTATCTATAATTTATTGGTATGGGATGTTTTATACATTTATACTCTAGTAGTATAAGGACTTCAGTTTTCTGCTTAGTTCTTAAGTTATTTTTAATGTATTTAGTATAATTGAAAAAATTAATGAGCTATGCCATCTGTCAACTCGAAAGTGGAAAACTAAAGGCCTTTAAAGAAAGACTTTTAAAAATATACAGAAAGAAAGAAAAAATAAGATGATTGTCTTGGAAAACAATTTTTTTTCTCCGGGGGAATGCTGTGATAGATACATCCCTTTAGTTTAGGGGGAAAGATGACACAAATATTGTAAAGTAGTCCCCCCACACCCATATCCGTGGCTTCACTTTCTGCAGTTTTAGTTACTAGAGGTTAACAACCATCCAAAAAGTTAAATGGAAATTCCAGAAATTGAAAAAAATCATAAGTTTTAAATTGCGAGCCGCTCTGAATAGTGTGGTGAAATCTTGCACCATCCAGCTATGTCCCCGGTGGGAACCATCCTTTTGCCCAGCGTATCCACACTGTGTAGAGGCTGCCCACCCCTTAGTCGCTTAGCAGCCATCGTGATGATCAGATCAGTTATCAAAGAGAGAGACCACATTCATGTAACTTTATTACAGTATATTGAAACAATATGGGCTTCAACAGGCATTCTGGAGGTAGAGCCCATGTGAGCTGTGGTTTTATTATTGTTGTTAATCTCCTACTGTGCCTAATTTGTAAACTGAACTTTTTCATAGGTATGCTATGTATTGGAAAAAAGAGTATATATAGGGTTCACTATTATCCACAATTCCACACATCCACTGGAGGTTTTAGAACATATCTTCATGTGTAAAGAGGGACTACTATATAGAAAAATCAGAATTTTGCTGTTATGGAAAACCCATGAGTTCCCACAAAAGGCCACACAATGCATCTTTAAAAAAAAGGGGAAGAGGTTTCAACTTTAATTTGCTTTTGGCCAAGAACTTTTTCTGACAGCCTAATTAAAATTAGGGATTATCTTTTTAATTTTATCCTCACTTTCATGACTTAGTTAATATCTCTTGGAAAGGGGAGGGAGGAGGGGAGGAATGGGTGGGCGGGCTGGAATGGGAATAAGGGATAGAAACTGTACTGAATAAACTAAAATAAAAAAATAAATAAAATATCTCTTGAACTCTACAATATTGTAATATCTGCTTTATTGCAATATTGTTCTGATTCTCATCAGAAATTATCATTGACTGGTAAGGAGGACATCAGGGGAAGAAGTCGGGCATTTCCAGGAAAGACTGATGAATGTTAATTTATAAAGAATGGGTTGTTAACATTTTGGAGAATAGTCCTCAGGACCTTATATCACTCTATAATACTGCATTCTATATAATTTTTTAAAAATATTTTATTTATTTATTTTTAGAGATGGGGAAGGGAGGGAGAAAGAAAGGGAGAGAAACATCAATGTGTAGTTGCCTCTTGAGTGCCCCCTACTGGGAATGTGGCTGGCAACCCAGGCATGTGCCCTAACTGGGAATAGAACCGGTGAACCTTTGTTCACAGGTTAGCACTCAACCCACTGAGCTACACCAGCCAGGGTTGTAGTCTATATAATTTTATATTGTTTTATAATATTTATTCTAAGGAATATGGTGAAACTAATATACCCTGCTAAAGGAGTTAGATTTTCATTGCCTTTTGAAAGTTTAAACATAATTTTTGTTTTACTTTAATTTGCATTTTGCTTTTAAAAGATTCATGGTTTGCTATAGCCCAAGAGGTAGCAAATAAAAAGCTTAATATAGTTAAAAACCTGAGATTATTTTCCCTCCCTCTTGCTTCTCTTTTATTTAAAAAAATGCCAGAAGGAAATTAAATCCTTAATTAAATTAAATGAGCTGAATACTAATATTACCACGACCAGTGTTTGCACCACTAATTGTTTTTTGAGAATTATGGCAATGTTCACACAGTCTGAAAGTAGAGTAGGTTTGGCCACAAAGCAAAACAGGCATTCTGGAGGTAGAGCCATGTGAGCATCAGCAAAACGCCAGACAATTAAATATTGCTCATTCAGTTTGCTGAGTCTTGTCTTAGTACCTTTAGGGGAAAGTGGTGTTTCCAGCTTCTTCTGCTTGGGGGAGAGTTGTTGGGTTGTCCTAATCACATTTCCTGGAAGAGTTCACATAGATCTGACTTGGGAATTCCCAGAAGTGAGTATACTCATCTTAACACATACTGGAATCTAAGAAGATAATATTTCTTTGTCACATTCTTCTAAAGCAGACATTCAATTAAATTCAAAGAGCACATGACTGCTCCTCATAGGAACAACTGTGAACAATTAAAAGAGAAAACAGAACATGTGACTTAACAGCTACTTCTTCAGAAGAGTAGGAGAATGAAACCAGTGCAGACAGCTCAACACTCCTATCAGTAGGTCAAACTGTGACATAGTCAAAATTCATCTTAGTTCTTCAACGCTGCACTCCTAACCCACACACTGGTCAGCAACTCCCATTCCCACATTGGCCCTATCAGCCTTGGCTTAACCCGCTCCCTTCCATAGCCAAGATGTCCTGCTCTGGAGCTTATTCCTTCAGATTCCTCCTAAGTGTCTAATTAAACATAACAAACCAATCTGAGCTAGGATCTTAGTTGATGAAAATAATTTTAATCAATTCAATTCTTTTTTTATTGAGTGACTAAGTATGCTTGGCACTGTGGTTAATAATCTGCTTAAGAAACAATTCTTGTACTTAATTAATTGGGAACAAGTAGGCAGCCCTACAACAAGAAAATAGTTAAATCATGGTACATTTATACCTGTGGGACACTCTGAAGGCGCTAAAAAGAATGCTTTTGAAAATAATGCTTCCAGCTATTATGGATATTAACCAAGCTTATTGTTTCACAGCATATATATATATATATATATATATATATATCCATTATGTTATACATCGTAAACTTAATATGGTACAGTATGTCAATTATGTCAATAAAACTGGGGAAAAAAGACAATAATGCTTTAGTATTTATGATACCAGTTGCATTTTAAAATTATACATAGGGCCCTGGCTGGTGTGGCTCAGTGGATTGAGCACTGGCCTGTGAAGCAGAGGGTCACAAGTTCCATTCCCAATCAGGGCACATGCCTGGGTTGCAGGCCAGGTCCCCAGTAGGTGGCACGGAAGAGGCAACCACACATTGATGTTTCTCTCCCTCTCTTTCTCCCTCCCTTCCCCTCTCTTTAAAAATAAATAAATAAAATCTATAAAAAAATAAAATTACACATAGGAAAAAAGACAATAAAATATTACAGTAACTTTGGTTAGTTTTAAGTAGTGGGATTAGATATAATTTTTATTTTCTTCTAACTTTTATATACTTTCCAATTTTTTTCAAGGAGCATAAACATCATTTCTAAAGACAATTTTTTTCTGGAAGAGTTGTCCATCTAGTCCAGAAGATACTAGTTTAAATAAAACTATTAGTATTTTATGATAAGTATTATAATATAATTTGACCAAGGTGTTATGAGAACAACTAACTACCCCATATAGGTGATGGGTGGTTTAATATACTACTGCTTCTGGTCTTTAGTATTAAAAGGGAAGGCACAATTCACAATCCCCTATCTAAAACCTTTGGTGCCATATGTGTTTTGAGACTTAGACTTTTTGGATTTTAGAAAGATAATATGGTGAGTATATACATTTACCCCCTCCCAGGGAGTCCAGGGCAGCACCTCATAGTCCCATAGATTAATGCTCCCACTTAGTGAGATGGGACTAGTAGAATAAGGATTACAAACTTCTCATCAATTTAGGCCACCAAATTTGTTACTAAAAGCTCTGCTTTCCAGAGCCCTCTGGATTTCCAAATTACAGGTAAAGGATTGTGCACCTGGATAAGGAATGTGGGGACTCAGTACCAGCACCTGTGCAAGGCGTCCTTTCTTATCTATCGCTCAGTTCCTGGTCGGTAAGCCTGACACTTGCCCTGACTGCAGAAGTTATAACACTGGTTGCGATTCATGTTAGGTGTGTGACCACGTCCGGTCGCAGACAAGCACTCCAGGGGTAGACATGCTCTAATTCTATCCTGAAGACATGAGTATTTAAGGGATCTGTGGTTGTTTTAAAACAGAAGGAAATGTAATCATAAACGCGCTTTACAAATATTTTAAATGTCAAGGAATATGTGGGTCTTACAAGTAGAGGTAAGATTAATAGACTTGGCAAAAAGAATTTCTCAGTACTTTTTCAAGGTTGTCTCTAAGCCAAACATTTCTTAGTTTCCCTTGGAAGAACACTGGCAGCTAAGTGACCAAAGGCTGTGGTTTCAGACCTTAACTATAAAACTGCTGAGTTTATTGACACATAGCCAGTTTAGGAGAAATTTTGCTCATTTATTTATCATATATATTACATATAATGTGTTTATTTCAACTTCTGTGGTATACAATGAATCATGTGTGACATCTGAGCTAATACTGCATACCACTGAGAACCAGTATTAATTTTCACGAAGTTACAGATAAGTGATTTAGTGGGGAAAATGCCCAGGATGATTCATCTGAAATCAACCGGGACAGTTTTCCTGCTGACAGGGATGAAAGAAGGGAGGACTAGAACAAAAGTTAAATTTTTCAGTTGTAGGAAATTGCTTCATCTTTAAGGCTGCATCCTCCAACTTCTGCTAGTCCATCAAGATGAACTATTTAATTTTCTCTTGTGGATGCAGTCAGGCATACCATACTGAGCTTTTGACAGGAAAAGGAATTTCTCCATGGTTCTACAAACCATGCATTCAATGAATGTTGATTTGTTAATGCAAATTGACCATCAAGATTTAAATTCCACAATAAGTCCTCAAAATAATCATTTAGTAATCATTGCCTGCTTCTCTTTGGGTACCCTTATTACCAGAACTATAGGTATTTAGAAAAGTGGCTGATCTGACCTCCTGTATGCCTTTTCAGCCTCTCTGAAGAAGCATGGCCTAGGGCAGAAGCAGCCTTGCGACTTAGGGGACATAGACATGTGCCTCATAAGTCACTGGGAGTTGGCTATTTTGAACATTTTTGTCACTGCCTTCATGTAATACTAAACTCTACTTAGCAACTGATACAACAACCAGAGCTTCAATAAGTTTCTTTCTTGTGTGTTAAATTCACATCCTATCAGCCCGCTACAGATTCATGTCTTTATCATCACACTAAAAATAATTACCTATTTAATATTATATAATACTGTGTAGGCTCCATAGAAAATAAATTAAGCATACTCTGGCCTTGTCTTCTGGGACCTTACAATTCTGAGCAGATGGTAACACAAAACAGAGACACATGAACTATATAGTAAACAATTGCAAGAATTAACTAAGTAAAACATTACATTGTGAAACAAGACAGTTAGCTTAGGTAGACCTTTAGTTGATGAGTGAAGAGGCAATTATAGAAGCAACCCACAGGGAACTGCTGGTTTTTAAAAGAGCTTAATTAATTATTTAACTAAGACACTTTTCTGCAGGAGGGCATATTCAGAAATTTTACAGATTTGGCGACTACAAAATAACTAAAGTTCTGGGCTGGGAGAAATATTCCAGGATTTCTATTATTTTTATCTCTAAACCTTGCAAGAAATGGCATCAGAACTGAGGTTCGGCAAATTCTGTTGGATTTAAATTTTGTCTTCAGCCACATGTCACTAAGAGCAATGTATAATTTATATTGAGAGAAGCTTCAGGGTTGTGTACTGAACCCAGGCTTGTGACAATGCTCATTAAGGTGAACCCAAATAATGCATTTTTATGAAAAACTAACCATAACCTCACACACAAAAAACCCACCCATGTACCTAGTGGCATTGCTTTGTACTTTCACAAAGTGAAGGACAGCTGGATTCTCACATCTCCTTCTGCATTCAATCTATTGCAAATCTTGGTTTTTTTAATGGCAATTGTGTATTTTTAAGGAGTAAAACATGATGTTTTGCTATCCATGTACATAGTGAAATGATTACCACAATCAAGCTAGCTAACATATGCATCTCCTAACACATTTTTTATTTCATTTTTTGTGGTGAGAATTTCTGCAGTCTTCTCTCTTAGCAAATTTCCATTACACAATACAGTATTTTTAAGCACAGTCATCATGCTGTGCATTAGACCTCAAGATACTATAGAATATGAATACCAACATGTTAGATATATCAACAGACACATTTTGACAGCACTGGTAGGACAATTAAAGCCAATGAACTCTGAAAACAAATTATTATGAGGCCATATTTATGTAAGCACATCTGAATAGCTGGAGTCCAAGCATTTATTTTATCTATTTTGTTCAGGGTAAACTGAATTAACAAAAGATAACGGGCCTAATTACAAAATCTGTCTCACTAGTGCCTCATTGACACAGCCCAAACTCTCCAAAATTAGCCCCTTTCATTTGGAAAGTGAATTCTTTCAGGTAGAAAATATTAGTGAATTTTTCTGCAGATTTCTCATTTTAAAAGAACAGGTTTTGGAAAGACACATGAGAAAGAGATTTAACTACAGAGGGGCAGAGATCACCCTGCTGACTCTCTGGCTCTCTAGAGGGCAAGCAAGTGTGGATCTGAGGTTCCAGCTGAAGGCAGACGTCCACAGGGTGATTTCTATAACTATGTAACTTTACCACAAAGCGTAAGACATGTGGCTTTCTGGAAATAAGCCTAAAAATTCACTGGATTGAGAGCCATCATCTATGCTTTAAAATGTAGGACATAAAATGCTCTTAGAAAAGATCCTCAAAGACATGCCCTAGTATGAAAATGTCCAGTAGAGTTTTCAAACCACTTAAAAAAATCTGTAAAATAGAAACCTTTCCAAAGAATCAAAAGGATCATGGAGAATTGCCGTGACAGAATCCAGCTCTTATAAGTCAATCAGGAGCTGAATAACAAACATACTTGCCACTCAGAGTTAGAAACCTCCTGCAAAGCATTTTCCGTAAGCATTGGTTAGGATTTTCTTATAGGGCACTATGATATTTTTGTCTTTAACACATCAGCCAGACTGTATATTTATTCATTCATTCAACCATCAAGTGCCTACTGGATGCCAGCGCTGCAGATGCAAAATGAATATGCTCTGGGCCCTGAACTTCTTGAATCTGATGGAAAAGAACAAGCACATAAAAGAATGATAAACAAAGATATGGACCCAAAAGAGTATGTTCGGAGACACATTTTAAGACATTATATAAGTTGAATACTGAGGAAGTAAAAATTAAGCAATACTTTATTATTTATTTTTTATTATTTTTAAATTAATTTTTAAACATCATTCATATTTATTCTTTACTTTCATAGTTCAATGAGTCTGAACTTTCAGAGCTAAAGTACCCTGCATGACATGCATTTGATTGAAACATAGTGGCCACAGTTCACAAGTACTCTCTCGGAAATATCAGTATGTTCTCTCCTTCAACTTTCCTCGGTTGGTGGTCCAGGACAGCAACTGCTGAGAAGACCTAGTCATTCATTTGAAAGAGGTCAATGCCTCTCCTGTGGGCAAAGATAATAACTTTTTAAACAACTTACTTCAGCCAATTAAACATCCAGTTGTTTTAGGAACATTACATATCATATACCCCAGGATTTTGTTATTATTTTTTAAATCCTCACCTGAGGATACATTTATTAAATTTAGAGAGAGAGGAAGGGAAGTAATTGAGAAACTAATAATGTTGATTACCTGTTTTAGGGAGATAGGAACTTGGCAGATTGAAGTCAGAAGTGGAAAGAAGGTATTGCTGTTTACCTTCTTATACTTTTTGATACTTGAACTATGTGAATGTGCTACCACTTTAAGAAATTAAATCAATAAAAATTAAAAAATTATTTGTTAATTTTAGGAGAGAGAGAGATAAACATTGATTTGCTGTTCCACTTATTTATGTATTCCTTGACTGATTCTTTCATGTGCTCTGAGTGGGGATTGAACCCACAACTTTGGCGTGTTTGGACGACACTCTAACCAACCAAGCTATAATCTTGTTTTTCATTTTATTTGGAAAACAAGATTATATTGAAATAATTTGTTATATTGAAAGAAGACTGCTGATTAACAGAATAATTACAGCATAAGTTGACATTCGCACAGGCACAATTTGAAGAAGATGAAGGAGTGTGAGCAGTGTGTTAAGTTGCTTTCTCAACCAGTTCTTTAATAATCCCTATGACAATGTGGACAGTTCTTATTGTCTACTGCCTTTTCCTTGAATCTACATTGGTTAATAGGATCATATAGGTTTCAAGTGTACATTTCCATGTTGCATGATCTGTATATTGAATATATATAATACTTTATAGTCATAAGTTTTTGAGATGATTGTGGGGTGAAAAAGAAAGACAGGATGGCAGTGCTGTTCCATAGTTATATTCCACTTCAGAGTAACAGAGTACTTCCACATAATGTTACCTCTTTTGATAATATCTCAAGGGCATGGTTTTAGAGGTAGTTAAGTGGAGAAGATGCAAGGGAGAGGGATAATGGAAGATGCAAATAGAAGATGAAGTAATGACGGGAGTTAGTTTTCTAAGGAAGCGAAAGAGGGAAGAATTTAGTGTTGAAAAGGAGTAGGGATACCTCTAATTTTCAGACGGAAAGAATAAAAAGTAAGTTGGTAAAAAGACAAATAAATTTTTCAAAAATTTATTTTTCAATTGTAATTTACATTCAATATTATTTTGTATTCATTTCATGTGTACAGCAGAGTGGTTAGACAATCATATACTTCACAAAACAGTCACAGAGATATAAATACAACATAGGGAATATAATAGATAGTATTGTAATAACTGTGCATAGTGCCAGGCGCGTGCTGGAAATATCAGGGTGGGGCAGGGCACTTTGGAAACACGTGGACATTTTGAGGTAAATCACAGTTTAAAAAGATTTACGACCTGAAAGTAATCAAGGTAACCTTGAGTTGAGGGCCCAGCTGGCAGGAGAAATGTGAAATGAGTGGGGAAATGATGATGTAGGCAAAAAAGTCAAAACACTGACTCTTCACCCAGTCACAGGTTCTCCAGATCTCTAATGCAATAGTTCTCCCATTAATGTAATGGCGAATGGACACTGGAGTACTGGAGCCAAGAGCAAACAGTTCAATAGCTTAAATAATCCCAGCGAGGACTTTAACAGAAATTCATTTACTATATAATTCAATTTATAAGGCTGCTGAGAGCTCCCATCCCCAGCCCACTCAACAGGAAGGAAAAGCATTAAGCAAGCTGTTAAAATAATGCATCCCCACAGGACAAAACATCCTGCAGTTTTTCACACAACGGGGATGTCAGTCTGTGGTCCAGCCTCCAATCGTCCTCTGTAGAGTTCTGCTTTTTCTGGGATAGTACCCAAGTATTTATAACTTTTTCTATTAAAAGATATACATACTAAGAAATAAATTTAAGTTTGTATTCTATGAGCTAACATATTGGGAGACAAAAGTGTGATAGGCTTTCCTTCTTGGATGCAAAATCCACGTGACATGTACACTTGGGCCTGGTAGTACCTTAGCCAGACGTCTGGAGATTCTAGCCGTTTGACTCTTTAAATCAACCCTACCATGAAAATACTGATTTCTTTATTACATGTCATAGAAAGTAAGGGTTACTATCTATGTTTTCTCAATTCACTTCCCTCCATAAAACAAACAAACAAACAAACAAACACACACTCTAATGACAAGGGTGGACATGGGCTCTTGATCGCACCTGTCATATCACCCCATCTTGTTTGCTTGGTAATTGGCTTTGGGAGAAGTAGTGACCTAGACTGATCCAATGCAAGTAACTCTGGATTGTTTTCCAGCTGGAGCCAAAGAGGAAGAAATCCTCTTTCATTGCTGGTAGAATTGCTGCTAGGGGGAGATGAAAGAACAAGATTGCTAGGAGCCATGTTCTCCATGGCATGGAGAAAGCCATCTGCAATAAGAACCAGAAACATGAGTCAAAAATAGAGTGTGAGCCCTAAAAGTGTTCCTGCAACTGAATACAGACGTCAGCAGGACCAGTCCCCTGCATCCTGTATTTGGGATATAGCACCCAATAAATATTTCTTTTTGTGCCGGCAGGTTGGAATTCTGTCCCTTGCAACACAAAGTGGCCCAACTTGGGCACATGGTACCCTATATTTACAAGGTGTTCAGTACATACATATGGATTATCAGGTCGCTTTGGTGTCAGTGCTTTTTCTGTACATTTTGCTTCTATACTTTGTGTCCTACAATGTCATTCTCAGTAAGTTTTGATCAAAAGTAAGGCTGTAATTTTTCAGTAATAACTGGGTGCCATAGCCCCTTGATGGTGGCCAAGGTCATTTAATATATTTGTTTCAGTTTCCTAATTTGTGAAATATGAAAAATAATATCATCTACCTACTTAGCATCTACTATATTCTAGTAGAATAATGCACATTATTCCACTCCCTACAGCAACTTTGTAACACATGTGTAATGGCCCCCATTTTATAGATGAGGAAGCTGAGATGCAATGAGGTAAATGACTTGACTAAGGTCACACGGTTTGAGTGATAGAATTCTTATTTATACCCAGGTTTGTCTGAGCCTCCGAGCTAGTGCTCTTTCTAATCTCCTATAATGCCTAATTCAAAAAGCTATTGTGTGCACAATAAGATGATGCAGGTAAAGTTGCTCAAAAAATAAAATAAATGATCAAAAATCATTCTTCAACTGACAACCAAAAAATATGGAAGTGGGCCCAAACATTAACAAGGAAGGTTTAGGTTGTGAAGAACATTCTGACTACACCAATTACAGCATCAGAAACAGCAAGTGAAAAAATAAATGTTGAATCTCACATAAATGAGAAATTTTATGAAGACAGAAAGTGCAGCCAAGATTCTGTTTCATTTCTGAAGCGTCAGTAAAACTCAGAAGGACATAAGTAAGCTTTGCTAAGCGAGGGAGAATCAAACCTTAATTCTCATTTTGCTCATTGGACCATCAGTCCCTAGGACCTGCCATGTCCTCTGTGGCCGCATTGGGGAAATGTGTTTCAAAAAGATGGCCATTTTGACTCACAGATCTGGATGGCAATATCAGCAGCATTTGAAATGAACAAATCTATACTCATGCTGTGTATCATTAAAATACATAGAAACCCTATTTTTGTATAAGTTGAACTGAAAGAAGGGTGAAACTTTCACTACATTTTGTAGTAACACTCTTATGTCCTTCAAGCTATAATTACTATTTCAAACAACTTTAAACAAACCACATTAGGAACTGTTTTATGTCTATTTTCTTCACTAGCTAAGTGCTTTGGACATAGAAATTGTGCCTTATCATTTTTTATCTGTAAAATCTAGTTTAGTGAAATTTGGCATAAGTTACATTGTAATTTTTATGGGTCTTGGAAACTTTAGTCTTCATAGATGTCTTCCTCCATAAAAATATTAAAAAGAATATTTTTGTGGGTATTTTATAAACACTCTCTTTAACCAAAAATCTCTTTTTTTCTTCTGAATAAAAAATTAAAATATTTGCACAGGCTCTAAATGTACTGTGGGCTCCAGGTGCTACATTATCTTGCCTATGGATAAGTCAGTCCTGGTGTGTGTTAAATACAATTTTGTTGAATGAATGAAATAAATAAATGACTTAAAATGAACATTTATCTGGTGGTTCTTAGAGTTTCAAATTTAAAGTGACTTTTATTTGAATACTTTTCAAAAGCAACTAATTAATAAAATAATCACAAAGTACTAATACTCATTTAATCTGCAGCCAGCTATTGAAATGTACTACTGTAAACAAAATTAAAACCTAAGAGTAGTTAGAAGTCTGTCAAAGTGGCAAAATAAATATTTTAAAATAATATCAGAGGTTGCTGTAATTTTGAACAAATACAGCACACCTCTTAAATAGTGAAATTTAAATATTTTTTCTTTAAAACTCTGACATTCCAAGAGAGTCAGTTCATAAGGTAGACATGTAAAAAAATGTGGGCTTATACTTGTGGCCACACAGTTATTGACTATATTTTAGTTAAACATGCGCCCAGATGCTAGACCTGCTGCCTTTCACAACATTGCTTTTGGAACTCAGCATTTCTCCACTGTTTTTTCCCAAGACGTCTTTTTAAAATAGAAAATTGATTGATGAAATCTCAGGCATGAATAAATCCTAATGCATATAATAAATTAAAATGCCATCATTTTATAAGAAAGGTTCTGTTGGCTAACTGTGTTGTTTCTTTTAGTAATTGTAAGTCTAATGTTTAACTTGCAGAATGGAATGAGGAAATCAATTATTCCATCCATAGTATTTTAAAACTTATTTTCAAAATTATGTTTTCAGTGGCAACCAGACTGACTTATCCATTGACTTAAAATGCAGAGTGTCATATTTGAGCAATTTTTTTCCTCTTCAAAACATATTGAAGCATTTTTGCATTGTCTGGGCAGGGTTGTGTGCAAATTAATATCTGGTTCATAATTCAGATTCACCCTTGCAAAAATGATATTCTACATGTACGGTAGTTCTAGTATTTATGGGATGAATAGTTACCAGAACAGCTCTTAAAGGCTACATAATAAAAGTGCATTAAAGCTGCCTAAATTAATTAACTATAGATACTGAAATGGATTCAGCTAATGGATTGTGCCTCCCCAGAGAGTGCCCTCTTTTAATAATAAAAAGGCCAAAATAACCCTCCCACACATATTTTCTTCCTTTTTCCCCTCTTTTTCATAACAGCCAGCCACCAAGGTTGTTTTGGCCAAGAGTGGGAGGTGGACTGCCCACAGCACCCTTGAGCCAGCAGGAGGGAGAGGTCATCCCGTGACTGGACACTCTTGCTTTACTCCAAGGGCAAATGCGCTGCTGCAGCAGCTGTTACATCCTGCTGCCCTTCGATACAGGAAACCAGTCTAGAGTTTCAAACTTATCTGCTGCATTGCATTACCAAAAGGGCAGTCTTGCCAGATCCTTGTAAATAAAAGCCTGTTATATATGAAGGTGGTAAAGGTTTGGGAGGCTGGGGAACAGGGAGAGCATCTGTGTGTGGGCAGGGGTACTACCCGCCTGGCTCAGCCAGCTGCCATCTATTGGACTGTTCTGGAGATGAAGCAAGCCCAGAGGAAGAGGAGGAAGCGCAAGGTCATTTGGTTTATCTCACGTCAGTAGGCAGAACCACATCCCTGTGCATAGTTGAAACAATGAGGGATCTTGTGTTGAGGCTGCTAGTTATCCAAGGCACATAACGAGGAGCTTCAAACATCTATATTGTGCACTCAGAAACTACAGTTATTCACCAGCTTTTCAGTAAGAAAAGCCTCTTGTTTTCCTACTCTGCCCCTACAATGCTCTGCTTCGACCATCTTTTTGCTCATTAGCAGTTCCAGCAGAGGGCAGGCAGGGGAAAGGAGAGGAGTTATACATTACAGCAGATCTAGAGTCTTCTGAACGTGTCAAGGCAAATTTTCTGGGTTATTAGGAGCAACAAAGGTTTCTCTGTCCAACTTTTATTTCTGTCTATGTGTCTATATAAGGTGACACCAGTTTTCAGGGTCTCTTCTCTTAAGGAATTTAGCGCTTGGTTTGGGAAAGCAAAATGAAGACACATGAAATAGTGAGAAAGAATGCTCAGAAGCCATCATCCCAAGCTGCCCTCAAATAAAGTCAAGAGTTTCGAGAGAAGGAAAAGAGGTCTCCGTGTGCTGAAGTTGGTGACAGCACTTAGAGATTAAAAGTACACATTGAAATAAATAATTAGTGCAGAGACGTGAGAGTCAATGCTTGAGCAAACGTAATTGCTGAAAATTTCCGAACAGGCCTGGGTGACAGCCTCACAGAGAGAAGTCGTGGGCTTCCTGTTAGACTTTGGTTTGTGTACAACAGGTCTCCTTGAGTCTCAGTACTGGGCCTGGGTGGTAATCAGCCAGAGTGAAGGGACTGGTAAGTCAGGATTGGTTGGCATTCCAGGAGGAAAAATACTCAGTATCTTTCCATATCATTCATTAAGGTCTGAGTGACAATGTCATGAACAACCCACTATGGAGAGGTCTTCATCAGATAAACAGGGCTGCAAAATTCATAGCCAAGGAATGCGGGCTGGAGAGGCACTCCCAGGCACAGCTGCTACCTGCACATCCAGGCCTGGCCGGGAACCAAGGAGACATGCTGAAACCAGGAGCCTCAGCAACGAATGGCAATGGTATAGCTGCTTAATCCTGAAATGAAAAGTAATTGCTTCTGGCTTAAAGAATAAAGGAAAACCAAGATCGGCCTTGGCTGAATTACATTTAAAAAAAAAAATAACCATGCTGTAGACCAGGTTCTAAAACCCACTTTGTATTTGAATATGTGAGGAAATGGATATTTTCTGTCAATATAATTTAAATCCACCCAGAAGTACTGATATATAAGAACACTTGAATGCAAATACATTTTGATCAACATGATTAAACCAAATGTTTA
>CM052542.1:58680420-58710805 GCA_028533065.1 Trachops cirrhosus
TTTATGGTGTGAACCTCTGTTGTAGAGTACTGGTGAGATTCAGTGGTATAGTCTCCTTCTGGTATCCAGGTGTTCACAGCTTCCTCCTACTAATTTAATCAGCCAAACAAAGAAGTCTATACAAAAAGAGGAGGAGTGCCAAAATACTCTGGGGCCTGGGCCTCAGAGGTCCCAGGGAACGCCTGGCCTTTTTCAAGGAACCTCACATTATTAATGCTAAGATCAATTACATGATCAAAGAGGTAACTGCCAGATCCCTCATTTGTGACCTTGGCAATTAGTAAGTAACCTGTGTTGTGATGCTTTGTCACTGTGTGAATATCTAGTTCTTTACCATTGATAACCCTTGTCTAAATCAATTATTTCATTGGGGGTTAGAAAATAGTGACTTTCAAATACTACCACTCTTTCTTTGGCATTCTTTTCTAAAGATGAATTTTTCCCTCCTCAACTAGGATGATATACAGTTCCTCCTAGAAAGCTAGGTAAATGTTTAGTTATTTCTCCTTTACTAAAAACTTTAGAATAAGGATTTATTGAATAGTTGTTTCCAATGATGCAAATGAGTTTTTCTCTTTATCTTCATTTTTTTGATATTCAATGTTTTACAATCAATTATAGTCATCTTCAAACTGTCCAAATTTGTCTAATGGGAGCCTTTTTAAACTAGCTCCTGTGTCCTTTTAACATGCCCCCAAATCACCAAACACTTCCTTCGTTTCTGGCACAAAAAGATATCCTAAACTCACTTTGTAGTTCTCCTGTTCAACAACTAGAATCAGCTATTTCTCCAAAGATCATTGTTCTTTTTAGTAAGTAATGGTGAGTAGAAACCCAAATCTGGCTTCATAATGTGCTTATTGTTAGAGGAATATCATAGCTTCTATGTTCTTTCTGTGGACAGAGCTAGAATAGATAGATAGATAGATAGATAGATAGATAGATAAAGATAGACATACCTGTATATATTTTTATTCATGAGTCCATGTCAATATTTCCCATTCAAATTTAATATTATAGTTCAATATTACAAGTGTTTTACCATCACATATTTTAAAGGAAGGATGAACAGAAGGGAGTAATGAGGAGGACGTTGACAAGGAAAAGGAAAGATCAAGAATGGCTCCTTCCCTAACTTCCCATCTAAGAACCTGAGCCTGAATGGCTGCTGCTGTTGCTGCCATTGTATCAGGATGGGAAGTAAGAAACAGGAGAAAAAAACCTTGGGTTGGGTGTCCAGGGTGAGAAATAAATTATATATATAGTTCATTGTTTTATTTTATTCCTTATAAAATTAAAGGATCTATTTAATAACTGACACACACAGATGAGTCAGCGACAAGACAATGATTTTACGTAGGTGTAGAAATATAAGCTATATGCAAGTTCCAGTCAAGATTCATCTAACATTGGCTACCCTACAATCACTAATAATAAAATCACTCTGCCCCAATAAGTAGATGAAGCTTGACACTTGAGTTTGACTTATTAGGGAAAGAATAGGTAGCTCAAACAAAGGAGAAAAGAAAAAAATGAAGGTGAAGATCTTTGGGGAAGTAAAGGAGAAAACTTACAATAACCTTGGATTTAAAACATGGTACAATAGCTCACTGCCATAACAAACTACCACAGATTGGGTACCTTAAACAACAGAAATGTATTTTCTCACAGGTCTGGAGGCTAGTAGTAGTTTAGGGTCAAGGTGTTAAAAAGTTTTTCTTCTGAGGACTCTCTCCTCAGCTTGCTGATGGATGGCCACCTTCTCCTTGTCTCTCTACATGGTCATCCTTCCATCTGTGTGTATTTGTCCTAATCTTGTCTTCTTACAAGGACACCAGTCAGACTGCATTAGGGCCCATCAATATGATCTCATTTTACCTTAGTTACTTTTTTAAAGGTCCTATCTCCAAATCGTCACATTCTGAGGTACTGGGGTTTAGGACTTCAACATATAAACTTGAGGAGGATACAATTCAGCACATAACACATAGGATTTAAAAAAAAAAACTATGTGATAGAATGAAGACACATGCTTGAGAAAGTTAACAATTATTCTTGATGGCTGGGTCTCATTTATGACTGGGCAAAGACAGTTCAGGAGCAGTATTAGTTCACAATGGCTTGAGTGAGTTAGAGATGATGATTAAATGATGAGCCACACATTTATCCACATTTCCATGGTCAATGATGAACATACACAGAGAAAATTAGAGACAGAAGTCTATATCCACTCCATTTCTGCCAAGATTTTCTAGGCTTTGAACTTGAGTCATTATGCTTAGTTTGCTTTCTGCCAGGGGTTGGCATTTTAACCATTGCTTTTTTCTTTTTCTTTCAGGACAAGTAGCCCCGTGCCAACTGACTCATCCGATACCAGCCTTAACTGTCACAAATGACATGGGAGCGGCAGGTTTCATCTATCTTAGTATAGGAAAAATTAAAGAAGAGGAAATCAAGTTTTTTAAGAATGCTAGAAGATTGACACTTTTACAAATGGGAAAAACAAGGGCCAAGGTCAGGGCTGGTGAACTGACTTGCCCAGGGACTTGGGGACCTGTTCAGCTAGTTAGGGATACAGCAAGGGCTCCCTCTTTTGACTCTTGTCCAGTGTTCCTTCTACTTCACCACCACTAAGTAGGCCTGGGTTTAATTTTTTTCTGTTTAAAAAACATTCTTGGAAGTATTGCTTATGAATGATTACTTACCAAAGAACATTCTCGTACAGTTGTTAAGAGTAGAGACTGGCCAAAAGAAGCCTGTATTTGATTCTCAGTTTTACCATTTACTACCACATAGCCTTGAACGTGTCTAACCTCTTAAAGCCTTGATTTCCTCAACAGTGGAATGAGGATAATAATTGCACCTACCTCAAAGAATGGCCCTGAGAACTTTAACTTAAATTATTTAAAGTAAATATTCATGCTAACATTCATTATAAATACCCTAAAACTTATTAGAATTCAACTTTTCCCTTCTGATTTCCTAGGTAAAATGAAGCAAAAATAAATGAGTAAATATGCAAACCTCCTTAGTGAGACATCTCTCCATTTCACAGCTAAGAGAATGTTTATAACAATGTTCGGACCTGGAAGTAGAGCACAAGGGCACAGAAACAAGTATAACAATGGGGAAAAAAAGGTTTCACAACTCTAAAGATGGAAAAACACAGTCTCAGGAGAAAATCAGAATCTCCGAGGCAGTAGATAGAGTAAGAGGAAAAGAAGTTCTGAAACAAAAGAGCGAGCGTGGGAAAAAAGAAAATATATTATCAGATCTACAAGCTCAACAAAAGCATTGGTGCACGCCAGCAGTGAAAGAGACTACTTTCCAGATAAAAGAATGGACTTAAGATGCCCAAGGAAAAGTTATTTCCAGCAAGAAAGACTCCTTGTCTTTCAGAGCCTGGGATCCCTTAATGTGAAGAGGTTTGTTCTGATGTAGAGTCACGTGAGGAATTGGTCATTAAATCTTGAGGGGCCTGCTTTGCTGACTCCCATAAAACAACAGGTAGTCACAGAGCCCAAGCACTTGAGCTGGTTGCTATGCTAATTTTTTTTTAAATCAGTGATTTCTTCCAAGAGCTGGGTTCCAGGGCCCTGCTGGAAAGCCTATCATTCAAAATTAATGAAATGCTATTAGTACTTTAAAGTATCTCATTGTGTACATGGGAAACTTTAGCTTCAGTTGAAGTAATAGAGCATTTTAGAATGCATGTGTAGTACAAGGGATACTTACTAAAAAGGCTATTTATTTCTGTCAGTCTTTATTGCCTCAAAGGCCAAAAAGCAAGACCCAAAAGTAAAAGCACGAACTGAATTTATCCACAAAGCATGTAGAGAAGACAGACCCAGAGGGACTCTTTGCAACAGACGTCTCCAGTTGAAGTGAAGGAGAAAAACTCACTTCTTTGCTTTGCTAAAATGGTCACCAATGAGCCAGATCCAGTCATACTTTTTGTTTATGCTTTTCCTGCTTATTTGAATTCTTGTCTAAGAGCTGCATTGGGAACATTTTGTAAGGCAATCTGGCAGTATTTATAAAGCAAGACCCATATCATATATTTGCTGCATTTAGAAAGTATTTCTAAAGCAAGACTCATATAGGCTGTCTACAAGAGGCTCACCTCAGAACAAAGGATACACACAAACTAAAAGTAAAGGGACAGAAAAAGATATTTCAGGCAAACGAAAACAGAAGAAAAAGCTGGGGTAGCAATATTTACATCTGACAAAACGGACTTTAAAACAAAGCCTATAGAAAGAGACAGAGACAAGATACTACATAATGATAAAGGTAGCAATCCAATAAGAAGATACAACTTTGGTAAACATTCATGCTCCCAACATAGGAGCACCTAAATATATACAGCAAATTTTGATGGACATAAAGGGAGAGACTGACAGTAATACAATCATAATAGGGGATTTTAACACCCCATTAACATCAATGGATAGATCTTCTAGACTAAAACAAAAAAGTTTAATGTGATTATGCTTTTAAAAAATTTTATTTTTTACTCTCACCAAAAACATTTTTCATTGCTTTTTAGAGAGAGAAGGGAGAGAGGAAGGGAAAGAGAGAAACATTAATGCAAGAGAGAAGCATCAGTTGGTGCCTTCTGTACATGTTGATACCTGTACTGGTGATCATACATGTCCAGACCAGGGACTGTATGCATCCAGAACAGGAACCAAACATGTAACTGAAGCATGTGCCCTGACCAGGAATTGAACCTGCAATCCATCAGTTATGGGACAACGCTCTGCCCAGTTAAACCACAGAGGCCAGGGCTAATGTGATTATCCTTTGACCCAATACTTATACTTTTTGGAAATTTCCCTGTAGAAATTATATCAAAGTATTTGAAGATACAGGTATGAGAAAATCCCATGGTCTGAAATACTGTAAATTGAAAATAATTTACATGTTCATTGAAATGGACTGGTTAAATAAGTCCCAATTTAGCCATACACCCGGCCTGGAGTCAGACCACCTGAGACTGGTTCCCATTTCACAGTAGCTTACTAATAGTGGCCGCATATAGCTGTGTTTTACTACTGCATTCAAATTACCACAGTGTTAGAGTTGTAAAATAACAAGTTTATTATCTTACATTCAGTAGGTTAAAGATCCAACGTGGGTCTCACATTGCTAACAGCAATGTGTCCAAAGGCTTGAGGTCCTTCTTATAGTTCAGGAATCTCGTTCCTTGGTCATTCAAGTGTTGGCAGAACCCAGTTCCATGTGGTTGTAGGACTGAGGTTTCTCTTTCCTTGCTGATGTCTAGCTGAGGGCTGCCCTTAGCTCCTAGTCCTTATACACAGATCCTTGTATTTCAAAACCAGAAAGGGGACACTGAATCCTTCTCCCCGTGCCATCTCTCTGACCCTGCTTTCACCATCACATCCCTCTAACCCAGCAGGAAAATGTTCCACTTTTAAGGACTGGGGTGATTAGATAGTCCAGGACAATCTCCCCATCTCAAGGTCTTAACTTAATCCCATCTACAAAGTCTCTTTTTTCACGTAAGGTAACACATTCCCTGGTTCCAGGGATTTGGACATGGACATCTTTGGGGGTCATTTCACTCATGATACCTCTTTAAGCCTCAGGTTCCTCATCTCCAAAATGGTGCTTTTTTCCACATGTGTTTCCTGTAAACTATAGATGAGATAAGCTCTTGGCACACAGTAAGAACTCTGCAAATATTAGATATCATCATTGCTATGTATGCATAACAAAATTGAGACAGCACCATATTACTGACATAGAGAGATGTTCAAAAGATATATTTGAGAAAAATAAGCTATAGAAGAACATGCATAGTATAGCCATTTTTTTTTGTAAAAGAAGGAAACAGGGGAAAAATAGATATTTGTATTCATATAAAGAAAAAAATGTTTAGATGGATACCAAGAGATTGAAATTGAGAATGTGAGTACAGACTTGGAATTTTTTTAATAATGTGTATTTTAAAATCTAAAGTAGTAACATTAGGAAAATAACTAGTGTTTATTGTCCAGATCGGTGTGGAAACAAAAAGGAAATAAAGAAACAATTAGTCATAAAATGACTACAAAGAAGAAAAAAGCATTGAAAAATGTTGGTAAACAAAAAATTCTAAGTAAGATGCTGGAAATAATTGCAAACATGTCAATAGACACAACAAATGTAAACAGATTATATCTTTTTATTAAAATACAGAGTTCCTCAGATTAGAGAAAATAAAGTCTAGATTGTGAAGATACCATTCAGGTAAAAATTTAAAGTACAAATATCACTACATATATTGATTATAGACAGGTACACATTTAGTAAAAGTATAGGAACAGAGATGGGAAGTAAAGTGCCAATTTAAGGATTATAGTTGCTTCTGGGAAGAAAAGAAGAAAGTGTGAGAGAGGGTTGCAAAAGGCATATCGATTATCTCTGTAATATTTTCTTTCTTTCTAACAGAAATTAAGAATCTAAAATACATGACAGGTTATTTGCCCTTTAAAATCCTGGTTTGTTATGTTCTCTACTTTTCTGTGTATATAAAATACCTTTACACATTTTTTTAAAAGAACTGTACTGAGAAGTTAGGGATAGGGGTGAAGTCCTGATGGCACATGTATTTTAGGTTCTAGAAAATACCCTAAAATTTTAAAGGTAAACTTGAAATTAGGGCAGACAAAATTGTATCCCCACTTCCTGTTCATCAGTTAAGGTTAACCATCTATTGAACTCTCAAACTAGGTTAAGATTGACACTGTTTGAAAATGCCCAAAATGTGTACATGAACTTAATATGTACATGCTTAAGAAGACTTAAACAGAAACATGCAGGCTAATTTAGTAAGTTCTTTAAATGTTGTCAAGAAACAAAGGAGCAATTGGAATAGTGATTAAATTTCTAGAAATTTAATTTGGAGCCACATTCTGAAGGAGAGGATCATGGATTTCTAAGAGGAAACAATTCAGAGAGAAAAATGGCCCATGCCGAGGCACAAAGAAGGGATCTCATCAGCAGAATGCAGGGGACAACGACAGATTAAAGTGGTTTGAGCAAGTTTCCTTCCTGAAATCCTACAAAGCTATGAAACTAAATATAGGTATTTACATGAACATAAGCACAGAAAAAATAAATGCTGATATACAATTAAATAGAAATTTTAGGCTACCAGGAAAATGGGTCTGGCATCACAGATTTACACTGACTTTGACAATCCCCTTGGGGATTTATGAGTGGCTTTGAAAGAATAAAGGGGAACACTGATGAAGAGCCATGGACGAGCCTCAGTCCTGTTCCATTGGAAGTGTTAGAATTACCTCTCTAGGGTTAGATCGTAATTTAATCGGTTAACACAGATGAATATCCCTCCCCCCAAAGGACAATCTATTTTGAAAATATCCCATTTAAAGTCATCAAAACATTCTAACATTTTGTTAAATTTACCTTTTTGCCTTCAAATTAATTTGAGCAAAAGGCTCAACCTAATTTCTGTTGAGGGACGTAGGTGGCCATGACCACTCTTGGAAATTTGAGTCAGTCCGGATTTGCGGCTTATAGCACAGAAGGAGCTACAAGTGCCACCTGGTCAATCACCAGGTCCTGCTGCCTTTGCTTCCTCATCACTGTTCACAGCCTGACTCCCACCTCTGTTGTTCCAGATCTGGCCTCTGGTCATTTTGCCCAAACACTGAGGCACAGCCCCCATGGTCGCCAGCCACACTGACTGCTAGAGTAATTCCCTCGCTTCAGCTGCTGGCATACTCTGGCTGCTGCAAGTCTCCACTCAGATGCTCTCTCCTCCTCTGTAAATCCATATTCCCGACTTCCTCAGCCAGCACACGTGGTTCTCCTACAGCCTTGCTGCACTTTGAATAGACTTCGGAGTAAGACTTGTCTTGTTTGGTTACAATTGTATTCAACTGTCTTCCACTCCATCATAAGTTCCTGAAGGACAGAAACCATGTCTTAGTTCTTTTTATCTTGCTAATAAACAGAAGCTTCTGGTACATTCTAGACACAGTGAGTGCTAGTGGATGTTGAGTGAATAAATTAGTGCTCTACCACTGATGTAGGGTAAAGAGATTGCCCAGTTAATTAGATCAATGATTTCTCCCCCGAATTCCTGCTATATGTGGCAGCAGAGAAAAACATTTCTCTCTAATCAAGCCACATAATACAGTCCCACAAAGTCTGTGCATTTTGAGAGTAAAGGCTGAAGGATATTATTTTCTTTTATAAAATGAAAGACCTTGATTATTGGCATAGAGAGGATAGAGGGGAGAGTGGTCCAGCAATTTTTCTGTGTTCTTGTAACTAATTACAGATGAGTAATTAAAGAAAATTAGTATCCATAAAAATCAACCACAAACCAATAAGGACGATGAGTTGAATCATAAAAATTCCATGCTATTTATATTTCCCCACACACACTCAGTGCATTTATTCTAAATGGAAAAGTACAAATATTGGGATAAAAACATTTAAACTACAGAAACAAGAAACTCTAAATGCTAATCCTGCCTAAAGGGCAGAATTTAATTCTGTGCTAAGCTACTGTATGTGGGATTAAGAGGCATGGTTAACCAAACATTTGAGAACAAGTAATTACACTGAATCTCTCTATCACATATTTGTCTCACACATAATTTATACAACAAGCCCACAGAGGGGAAAAATAAAGTGCTGTTTGAAACAGTTTTTTTCAGCCACAAATTCTTCGGGCTTACTTTCTTTTTTCCTCATTGAAAATTATTTACTCCTATGGTCTTGGGTTGGATAGCAGTGGGATATTTTTTCTCTGTTATGCAGGGACAAAGAAATAACATCCTTAACCTGTTCTATTAACCTGTGCCCTTCCAGCCCATCTTGAGCATCTAATTGTGGTGGTGCATGGTCCCTGATGTTGGTTTATGTAATACTTTTAGAGGGGAATGGACTGCAAGGGAACACTTTCACTTATTCATTCATTTGTTCATTCAACTGGCATTGATGAACAGCAGCTGTGTGCCCAGAGTTGTGCTGGTACACCTCAGGACACCAGTGAACAAGACAGTGTACCCGCCTTTGATGAGCTCACATTCTAGTGGCAGAGACAATTAAACCAATGATCACAGTGACAGAAGTATATACATAGGGAGTTGTAGGGACCTGACCCTTGTCTGGGATAGTCAAGGAAGGCTTCCAGGAAGAAGTACTAAGCTGCATCTTCAATGGTGAGTAGGGCCCTGATGGAGGGTAGGAAAGTGGAAATTTCAAAGCTGAGGAAAGACCTGGGAGAGATCAGAGTATGAGAGGGGAAATGGGAGCAGATGAAGCAGGGCAATGCTTATTGATGGAGCAGAGAAGATATTCACAAAGGTATGGAGTCAAAGTCTCTAGGTAAAACTTTTCCATGCTCAGAAGCCAAGCAAGGGCTTCTCCAGCCCTCCTTTCCCTCTCTACTAGGGACGCCTACAATAAAGAGAAAAGCTGAGAGCTCAAGCATATTTAAGAGACACATTAAGCCCCTGTGCAGCAGCATCTTAGCTGGATTGATTCTGGCATTTGCTCTCCCGTTTGCATTTTGCATGAAGCAGTACGATATGTGCGATCAAACCATAAGTCACCTGCAACTTCAGCCCAGCTCTTGCTGCATGTAATTCAGTATCTGGCAAGTGCCTGACCTGCGGCAAGGGATTGAACCTCACTGTCCCACGTGCCTCATCGTTAGAATATATTGCAGAGAGAATTAAGTAAGTGACGACATATAATGTGCTCAGAACAGAGCCTGGCACAAAGCAAATGCTCCATAAATATTAACCTTTATTTTACTCTACACACAGGAAGATCCGATGAAGCTAGTTGGCTAGTTATTTAAATAACCAGCACATAATTTACAGGAACTGGGCTCAGGAGTAGTATTGTTGTTTAATGCCTTTGACACTAACAGGAGATTAAAAAAGTTAACCCTGTGAATACAAAGGCTGAAATTTGATGGCCTTTCAAAAGAGTTACAATGGAATTTTTGTTTACATCCATTCATCAGATGTTCATTATCCTCACATTCATTGAGTGTGTACTGAATGTCGGGCTTGAGGGTACAAAGCTACCTGAGTAGGGCTGAAAATCTATTATTCATTCAATACAGGCTTAGCAAGTGCTGAGAAAGTGCACTTAAGCACTGAGGATAAAACGATGCACCAGACTTTCCAGCAGAAGGTGGTATATGCTACAAAGAGGCAGGGACAATAATAAAAACATTTGTTGAATGCTTTCTTTACTCCAGGCTCTGTACTTAGTGCCTTACCTGGATTATCCCCAAGTGCTGTGAGAGCTGGGAGGATGGAGGCAGGGTTCCAAGCTGGGGTGATTGAAAAAGTGTCATGGCAGTGGGGGCATTAAAACGGTGTTTTAAAAAATGCTTGACTTCTGGAGCATTATACTCAACCCTGGTTTTACAACCTAATTGGTCCAATGGTTTTTTCTAAAGATGCTTCTTGGTACAAAGGTTATTTTAAACAAAATGTCCTATAAAATGGGACAGTTTCTGCTAAAAACTTTCATCTGATGACAAAACAGAACTACTAGCATGAATAAGAGTCTAGCTGTTATTTAAAAATGAACAACTTCTGCGCTGGCTGGGTGGCTCAGTTGGTTGTGGCATTGTCCAGTACACACAAAAGGCTGCAGGGTCTGTCCTCAGGGTCAGGGCACACGCATAGGTTGTGGGTTCATTCTCCAGTCGGGGCGTGTATGGGGGCCAACCAATTGATATTTCTCTCTCTCTCTCTTGCTCTCTCTCCCCCTCCACCCCTTGCTTCCTCACTCTCTAAAAAAATCAATAAATACATCCTCAAATGAGGTTAAAATTTTTTTAAAGTATTGACAACTTCCCATTACATTATCAAAGCTGATCATCATCTTGCCTGCATCGTCGTTCCAATCTCATCTCTCTCTCAATACTCCTGTTCCCCCACACATCACTGGGAACATGTTTGCAGCACTCTGCAGTCCTGTTTCCAATTATTGGTTGTGTAATTTATTGATAAAGCAAAGCCAAATATGAGTAAGAAGGAAAGCTTAATTAGAAATGAAGCACTCAGTGTCCCAATAAGGAAAATTCCAGGGCTTCAAAAATAGAAAATCAGTGATGCATAGTTTAAAGGCTTTGTCACTGAAGAAGTAATCCCAGTACTTAAGAAACCAGAAAATGGATTAAACAGATGGGGCAAAGGTATCAGCGGCAGAGAATGGGCACCTACAGAGAAATCAAATGACTGAGAATTGAAGTGATTTTGGCACACAAGAATATTGATTCGTGTCCTGAAGTGAATGTTACAGAAAATCTGTACGGAAAGGAACATAAAATCAGCCATGAAGAGAGAATAACAAAACAGGTTATGGGCTGATACAGAAATTTGGGAACACTTTTTTTTTATTAATTTGCCAATTCAGTTAAATAGTTGATTTGTATGACTTTTTTTCTTTATTGAATTCACTACTTGAGTGAGTCAACCAAAACAATAACTTTTAGTAGAGTTTAGATTTGGCTTTATTCTGATAAACTTGCCCTTAAATACACACAAAACCATTTTTTAATATACATGTAACAGAGAAACCACCTCAACACCACATGTGTCTACACTTTCTTCTCTGCCCACACCTATCTGAACATGTTTCTAATTAGTTGACCCCCTATACTTAGGTCACCTCACAGGAGAAATGGCAAAGGTTCAGTTTGTTTACAAGTGTTTGAAAACTGTGGGACCAAAACTCAGTTTTGAGAGTCAGTGAGTTGCTGGGTGACCCTTACTAGATCACTTAGCATCTCTGTTTTCTAATTATGGTATTGCACAACAAAGCAAGCCACACGCACACACCACGCTCTTGAGCACTGAGAACCAACAGACTGAGCAGGAGCCCTCATATCTGCAAGAAAGAAGGAACCAGAAGCAAAAGTAAAACACAGCTTCTGAGTGATGGCATAACAAGTTGCTATTTATACCCCATCCTCCATCTGCTGATGTGAACTAGGGGTCTTTCCCTGCCAGAGAATAACTTCAGGGAATGAGCTTCCTGGTGAGCTCACAGCTTAACACTGCTTGTCTCACCATCTTGAGTCAGCAGTGGATAATGCCGTTCAGAATAAACTAATTTTAGTCATCTGTGGGATCCTTGTAAACACTCCATAGTGACTCTTTGAAAAGTCAGTGTGAATTTGCTATCTCGGCTTCATTTCCTGCTCCCAATAATCCGCTAGGGGTATTTTTAGGTGATGACGTCTTACAGGACTTGACTGGGTGAGTTTCTCTGTTTCAGAGCTGGCATTTGAAAGTTCTGCTGCAGATGCCAAAGTCAGAAGGCCTTCTGGTTCGGTGAGCTAGACAAGTGACTGACAAATGTGGCAACAAAGGACACGGACACGTGAGTGTCCTATACATGCGGTAGGAAAAGTGCTGCCCACCTCACTCTCATGTTTTTTTTAGAATAAAAATAACTTCCTTCCAATTCATTGTTTCATTCTCTTTCGGGCTGCTTGTGGAAAACAGAGACTGTTACTTAATAAACACTTTACGTCAAAATAATTTTTGTCCACCCACATAGCTCACTGACAGGTATTACTGGGACGGACAGGGATGGGAAGCACAGCTGAGCGGCGTTCAGGTATCTCAGGAAATGCTATCCACTGTTGAGTGATGTGTCTTCACCTTGACCTCTCAGAGGCTGGGTGTTGTTGCTGCTGCCACGGGACTGCAGCTGTGATCTCAGATACTCTAAAACAGTGTCCCCAAAGAGCCAGTCCAAGGGGATTTCCTTAGAAGTTCTGAACGGATTGGTACTGATTACTTTTGTTCATTCGACAAACATTTCTGGATCATGCACTGCTGTAGGTGCTCCTTCCTCTCATTTCAGCACCATTATCAGTGAGCCACAGCCCACAGCCGCATGGAGGGAGAGATGAGAAGAGAACACCGCTCATCCCTGAAGCCAATAGCGTGCCCTCCAGCTACAGACTGTACATTTGGGGTGTGAAATGATCCCTCAGCTTCTTAATCATCTCCCCATTCTGTGAGGCATCTCTGGGCTGTGAGTCACATTTCATTGGCAAACACATGCTGAGTATAGAGCACTTGTAATCTGTTCAGCATCTCATGGGTCACCAAGAAAAAATAGGGCCTGAGGACAAACTCCACTGGTCAGATCGCCCAGATCCATGTGGGTCATCACTGCTGATACTACCTGGTGAAGAACTCATTTCCTGGAGTGAGAATTATGTGTAAAACCTTGCACCAGGGTTTTGTGTTTCCGAGAAAGATGTTGGGTTTGGCTGTATTTATCAAGGAGCATGGAAACCAAGAGAAGGGGTTGAGTAAGGAAGAGGGAGTCAGGAGAATTCACTGAGGCTGTCCATGAATCACCCATTGGCTGATGAAGAATGTGAAGGGACCCAGTCATACATGAAAAAAGTTTTTTTTGTTTTTTTAATCCTCACCCAAGGATATGTATATTGATTTTTAGAGAGAGAGTAAGGGAGACAGAGGGAAGAAACATCGATGTGAGAGAGGTATCCATTCATTTCCTCCCCTACGTGTCCCAATCAGGGATGGAACCTGCAACCTTGGTATGTGCCCTGACTGGGAATCAAACCTGCAAACTTTTGGTGTACGGGACGATGCCCCAGTGAACTGAGCCACCGTGCCGGGGCAAAAGTATTTTTGGTTTTTGTCTTCTTGAAAACCTGCAACTCTGGGATGTTTGACAGCAATATTTCTTCGTCTAAGCAGGGGTGTCCAACTCACAACCTGCAGGCTGCATGTGGCCCAGATAGCTGTGAATGTGGCCCAACACAAAATTGTAAATTTATTTAAAACTTTTTTTGTCTCATCATTTTTCATTAGTGTTTGTGTATTTAATGTGTGGTTCAAGACAACTCTTTGTGCAGTGTGGCCCAGAGATGCTAAAAGGTTGGACACCCCTGGAAGGAGAACACACAGAACTTAAATGACGTGTATGAGAAGCAAAGGGAGGAGAGAAGGAAGGAGGGAGGGAGGGAGGGAAGAAGCAGAATTGGAAATAGTAATAGGGAAAAAGAAGGAAATGGATTGTTCTGTAATTATTTTTATAAGAAAGGTAGCAAATAAGAGTCCCAGTGTAGAATTTCTATTTCTTATATTTGTTAAAAGTTAACTTTGAGACTCTTAGATTTGGGGGGCCAAGACTTTGCTATAGGAAACTTCATTTAAATGCCTCTTTCCAAAGAAAATACACATCACACCAAGACATACAATCTCTGTGTGGCTTTGCTGTGCTGCTGGAAACTCGGTCCCACTGATTGATTCTTCTTTACCAAAAATCCCAAGTGTCCTCATTTAGCCCTCTAAAAGCAAGTTTGATGGACTCCCGATTGAGTACAGCAAGTCTTTCAGAGCAGAGAGGCAGCTGCCGCTGTCTGGCCCACCGGCTAGTGAAAGGCGTGTGCTATGGTCTCCGTGAACCATGCAGGCCAACAGCGCTCCTGCAGGATCCTAAGAAACCAACTTTTCAGGGACATTGTGTTAAGGAATGTCTGGAATGTTTTCAGTACTGAGAGTTCCCGGGAAAGCCTATATGGCCCATGATGAAGAATGGGCAAAACAGTATCACAAAGTCCAGCAGGTCAGATCGGAGAGACCTCAGGGGACCAAAATCATTGAAATGAGGGATACGATTGTCTTCTCAACCATTAAACGCAGTTCAGAATGTTTTTGGATTCCAGCTGCATCACACAGACCATCTTCTATAACCTCAAGCTAATGAGAGGGTAGGTGCTAAATAGGCTTCAAACTAAACAAGTAGCAACTACCTGCGCTTTTTTCATACTGGCCTTTAGCTTACTATATGAATGAGTGAACACTGTTGAAGTATCAGCATACTGTGCCTTTGATTTTACATTATTAACAACGGTTGGTTATTCATGGAATCAGGAAATTCTATTTCTAATTATATTTTAAAGGCTTTAAATATATTTAAAGGTTTCTAAAATTCTATTTATAGGGAGGTGTCTGTATGCCCATATATATATATATACACACATATGAATACATTTTGCCTGAATGCCTCTTTTGTTTATTATAACTATAAATTTGCTAAGGCTGAAGACATTGCTTCAATAAGAATATTGAGTATTTAAAATCACAATTAGTGTATAGAGTGACATTTTCAATTTATTTTTTACCTTGAATTTTGAATAATCTCCATTTTAGGATTTCTCAGACTTTTTGTCTGTATTGTGCAGCAAGAAATACATTTAGAATTTAAAAATTTTGATTCAGTATGCCCACATATATACATTGATATGCTATTGATACAGATACATAAGTATGTGCAAATATATATATGAAACAAATACATGTGTGAGTATACATATATATGCAACAAAATTTCATGAAGCAAAACCTACCCTTACAAAGTGTGATACACTCTGGGCTTTGCTATTCTGTTTCTTCATTTGTATAAAATATCAATCATGACAAATTTCATACTCATTAATGGGTCTTGACCTGGAATTTGAGAAACACTATTCTACCTGGCCCTTTAAATAACTTCATAATCCTATTTAAAAAATAAAATGTTATAATTCAATTATATGGGTACTTATTTGAAATTATTCAAGGAAATAAATTAATGCTAATAAAAGGACCCTGTATCTTTTCCTAAGCTAAATTATGACCATTATTATGTTATCTTATTCTGGAGAATAGTAATTTTTAAAAAAATGAGACTAGCCATGTAACCCTTTCTTCTTTTTAAGTAATGTTTTCCACAATCTCTCCAACTTAAAAATTAAGCCACCTCTTTTCTTTAGGCTTCCCACTCTCCATCCCCATTTTTTTAAAAAAGAAAAGGTAATAATACTTATTCGAATACACAGTAGACCTTAGCTCACTTTAGAATTATAAAACGGGCCGAGTGCAGTGTGTGGATAAACGCAGAGTCGGGCTCTGGGCACTCGGTTCCTTGGAACTGACCGATAACTTTAACTTTTGAAGATAAGATCAGACACTAATTACCAAAAAGGGTAATTATTAAAGAAACTTTGTGGTGACTCCAGCTGGGAAATGGAGAATCATTCTGCAGTGTGAACAATGATTCCCTAACCCAGAGGTCTTCCACTTGATAAATCTGATGGGCGGGTCAGAACCCAGTAAGCTGAACACACTGAGAAGAGTAATTTTGAAATAGACTGTGTATTCCACCTTAATATATCTGGTTTGTAAATTTAGATTTTTCCATGTTGAGTAAATTAAAATGGGCCCTCCTTGTACTTTTTCTTGATGCTGCCTACAGAGCCAACAGGTTGCTGTTGACAGAAGTATTTTAAAACACCAAATACCACTGTGCGGATTCTCTGGGTGGCAAGACAGACTCCTCTGATAAGAGTGACCCTCTGGGAATTGTCTTACGGGGCTGGACCCCTCCTTTGGCAGGTGGGGTGGAGACACTTCTTTCCACACAGAGCAGGAAACTTGACTACACAACTCTCAACATGTCCTTCTGTTCCCCACCCGCACCTGACTTCCTTCACACAGCCTCCCCTGACTCACCCACTGTGGTGCTCACCACACCCAACCTCAGTGCCTACTGACCTCTGCCTTCCTCTCGAGACTCTAACTTGCAGAGGGCAGACAGGCAGGCTGTCTATCTTGTCCACTGCTGCATCCCCAAACCAACACAGTGAACTGGGAACATTTCAGGGACACTCTATACTGGTGTGCTAAGGGAAAGAATAGATGAGTGGATAAATTTTAATTAATTACTCACTTTAACTTGTAATGCCTTTGGAGAGTCAGCTGTCTCCATATACCTTGGTCTGGTATGAAGCAAGTGCCAAGCTGCTCAGGCACATCCCCCACAATGCCCCTGCTCCAAGGCCACCAGGGAGCGCACTTCAATGGGGCCTTCAGGGGCATGCCATTCCAGCTTCAGCTCCACGGGAGCAGCCCTGGGGGTCTCAGAGTGGGTGGAAACTGCTGACCCAGGCATCTGGAAAATCCAGAAGCATTAGAGGTAGTGGCACTCAAGGTCTGAAAGAACAGTTCAGATGTCTTTTCTTCTTTGGTATTAGCTTCTTCCAAACTTTTTGCAGCACTTGTTTCATTGCTAAAATGAGAGGAAGGAAGGTAATGTTTTACAGGTAACTTGCCATGGTCAGTATTGTCCAAGGTATATAAAAAGTTTTCCAAATATATTTGTTAAATGAAGATACAAAACAGGAGAATCCAGTCACTACACATAAATTGCCCTCCTTCAGGTGTTGTTAGGAAGACGTGCCTGAACCGCGTGGACACAGGTGGCATTTGCAGTCACTGTCCTATTAGATTGAGCCATAGGATATTGTCATTTTAGTAGGCCAAAACCAGTCAAATATCAGGCATGCCATATAGTTAGGCCTATTAAAGGTTTAAATGTGCCACCTCATTGCTAGAAACAAGTCAAGGCTGAATCCTGCTGATAGTAAGAAAGCTTGAGTGGTGTTAGCAGGCCATTAACAACCTTTTGGGAGAACTAAGGACTGAAACAGACAGAAGGATGCCCAGTTGCTCTAGGTCAGTTCTTCCAAAGTGTTCTTCTAAGGCATTCCGGTTCCTATGACATTTTGTGAGGAAAGAAGAAAGTGACTGATTTAGGAAATGCTGCAAATAATATTCCTTTCCTAAAATTTCAAAATCAGTATTAAAGCATCATGTATCAAAGAACCTGAATGGTTCCACAGTAAAGAAAGCCACTTAACCATGTTTAATCCAGGACATTCTAAATTTATTTGACTAGTGAAGCCATATTTGAAGACTTGTAGATACCTACTATCACAGTTAACCGTTTGGGATGACGGTTTTGTCCCGTGACTAGTTCTGTCCCAGATGCAGGCCTCTCCCAATCCCTGACTCCTTAGGCCTGAACCCACCATGTATTCTGCCCTATAGGAGACACAGAGCCCGCCAGCAGAAGTCCATTCAACTCTCTTCACTGTTTCTGAACAATGGGAAAAAGGCAGAAGCTCAGATCTTCCACATGTCTGCACACAAGTTGCTTTCTACTGATTTTATATTCGATTTGTGTATGTTTCATAATGCCATTGATCCAGCTTTTAGGTGTTGCAGTGAGTAATCTTAATAGAGACTTGGGAATAATAATACCTGCCTTTCACTGTATAGCTACCATGTACTTTTCACACTACAGCATGCTTTACATTTTCAATATTGCTAGTGTGCACAGCATTGCTCACAATGAGCTAAAAATTAGGTATTTTTGCCCTCATTTTATAGATAATCTTTAGTGTCTCAAAGATGGTAAGTTTTGTGGCCCAAACTCCATAGCTGGGATTCAATGATCCCAGTTCCTATGCTCCCTCCACGACATTAATAAGAGTTATACTTACATAGTACTTACTATGAGTCAGGCACCAAGTTTTCACTTATTTACTCATAGTAAGCCAAAACAGGTACTATAACTATCCCCACTTTACAACTGGGGAAACCAGCTGAAAAAGTTAACCCATCTGCTTGAAGGTGCACAGCTGGGAAGAGGCAGGGCTGGAATTCAGACTAAGGCCAGTTACTTATTGGTTGTACAGTAAAGAGAGCCATTTACCCACATTTCACTCAGGACTTTCCAAACTTGTTTGACTAGAGGATCATTATTTGTAGGTCATGACTATTATTACAGATAACAATTTGGGAGACACAGTTTGGGAATCACTGGACCAACTCCCTCCCCTTGATCCACGCACATGTAGCCTCTCCAGAGTCCATGCCCTCTACCAGTGTGCTCTCCCTGCCTCCCGGAGACCCTGGGGTCTCCATTTGCATATCTCATTAACGAAGCCTCCCAGCTTCAGAAACTGGGAGTCAGAAACTGTCCAACTGAGCTCCTTACTCTCTCTAAAATCCACATAATGTGGCCAAATCAATATAGCGCATTCATAAAGATTAGTGCAAAATGTATTATTTTAGAATGTAAAGTGACTTTTACCTCCAATGGCCATGTAGAGGAAAACAATCTTTTATGCTTCGAGTAACTAATAATAATACTAAAAACCTTGAGGTCTCTAAGAGCTCTGAAACCACAAATTAAAGTGTGAATATCAAATAATTCTAGGAAGGTCACATCAAAGAACTAAGTTCAATACGTCACCTTTAATTTCACTGCTATTGGGGTAGATAAAATCTAACATTTATTGGATGTTTATTATAAGCCAGGCATTCTGTCATGTGCTCTCATAGATTATATTATTTCACAAAAATTTTATATGATAGTTATTCCCATTCTATAGAAGCAAAACACAAGGAACTGTGAGTATAAGGAACTTTCCCAAGATCACACAGCTATCTAGCAAGTGGTGAAGCCAAGATATGAAGGGAGAACCTAGTTTTCAAATGTCTCCAGCCATTTTAAATGCTAACTCTGGGGTGTACCAAGCAAAGTCAAGTATGAGCCCCCAGGTTCTAACAAAGTGATCATTTGCTTTTTGCAAGCCCTACATTAAAAGGTACATGACATCTACCAAATAGTTACCCTTGGGGAACCTTCAAAATCTGTCAACTGGAAATAAGAGTCCAGATGGGGAAACCCTAAAGCCTTTAATTGCTTCAAGATGATATGTTGGTTTGGCAGATCTGGCTCATCTTGAAAGGAAGTTTTTTTTAAAGATATAACTGAATAATATGGCATTAAGAAACATGACTCGAGTTCTCATGCTTATAAAATCATAGTTGTCATTTCTAAGTTTTCCGAAGTCTGTTTTGCAATCTTTTGCTAAGTTGGAGAAAACCAATACTGTACATACTTTGGTACATTCTGACTTTTCTTCCCTTCACCAATGAACCTCATGGGGTTTTCAGTACTTTTAGTTACTCAAACCACTCCAAAAAAAAAAAAAAAGGATTGTTGTTCTCTATAAGAACATCAGAGGAAGAAATCATTTTATATTCTAAAATAATTTACTTTACTTTAATCTTTACAAATGTGCCACATTGATTTGGTTATTTTACAAAGCTTCAAGAGAGAATTAAGATTGCATTAAGAAGTGTTGAAAAATCTAAAATAGCTAGAAACTCAAGCAATTTATTGTTTTATTTAAAACTACAGATGGATTTTTCAAGGAGGTAAGATATAAAAACAGAAGATGATCATTTAGTGAGGCATAGAGACCTCGAGAATGTGTATCTAAAGAAATACTCCAAGTAAAAAAATAATAGAATAAATCATAATGGGAGGCAATATAACATGGGTATGAGGAAAGGCTCTGCGTCCCACAGCCTGGGCTCACTCATTAGGTATGTGAACGCGTCCTCCTTGTACTCATTTCCTTTCTATTTAAATGAGGTGGTTCATAAGAACTACCTCATAAGGTTGCTTGCTGTGAAAATGAAATAAGACAATTTATAAAAAGAACTTAGAATGATGTCTGGTAAGTGCTCAATAAATGTTAGCCATTGAAAGCAGAAAATGTCATTATCACTGCAGCACATGTGAAAGGGTGTGGAAAAAGTAAGTTAAACAAAGTTGTTAAAACAAAAAAAGGGCCCTGGCTGGTATGGTGCAGTTGGTGGGAGCATTGTCCTGAGCTAAAGCACTGTGGGTTTGATTCCAGAGCAGGGCACACGCCTAGGCTGTGGGTCCAACCCACTGCCAAGGCACGTAAGATGCTTGGTCTGGGACCGTATGCGAGGCAACAAATCAATGTTTCTCTCTCACATTGATGTTTCTTTTTCTCTTTCCCTTTCTTCATTCCTCTCTCTCTAAGAGCAATTAAAAAAAATGTCCTCAGGTGAGGATGAAAAAAAATCTTTGGGTGAGGATAAAAAAATTTTTTTTAACAAAAAACAAACAACAAAAAAACAAGGATATTTGTAGGTCTACTGCTGAGACCTAAATGATAGGATCGATGCTGTAGGTGTTTAGTAAATATTGAGTGAATGAATGAATGAATGAATCAGTGAATGAATCAATGAGTGGAGTCACAGAAAGTCAAGCTCACTTTCTGAAAAGCTTAACTCATTGCCTTTTGCAGGCCTGTTTATCCCCTCTAATCCACCAATAAAGTGAAAGTTACCCGCCATAATTCAGAGGAGTCTCTTTAGTCCTCATGCAGCACCTCAATTCAGTGTAGTAACCTCAAACGTTCTCCAAAACTAGACTAAAATATGCACGAGGACACAACGAACTTATAAACAAAAACCTGTGACTTTAAGTGGCTTCAAAGTCATGATGAGGGAACAAGATACTAAGAATGAAGTAATATTTAACACTGATTTCTATCTAAATAGTGTGATTTGAAATGTGGAAATGTTCTGTGTGGGGGGAGGGGGAATATAAATATAAATAAATAAGTATATATATATTGCAAAAAGATAACTATAAAAGAAAAGGAATTGTATTGAGTGAGGGAGTGGAAAGAGAAAGCCAGGATATTGGTTATTTTCTGCCGCTTACTTGATGTCGCTTCGATTTAGTCATGTACCTTCAGAAATTACTCTCGGCTTCTTTCCAATCTTAACCATGAACAAAATCACAAACACATTCAACAACAATATGTTCTTCTTGCGTAAATGTCTCTTCTAGGCCACATACATAATTAAAATCCTGTTGACTCAGGAATAATGTCTCAGAACTGAATGTCCAAACTCTGTAACTTGCTTCCTTTTCTAACCAGACAGCACAGCTGCCAAGAGCTTCTGGGCCCTCTGCCTCTTTTCTCCGTGTATAATTATTATACATTATGTAGCATATACTTGATTTGCCATGGCCTGCCAGAAAAGGTTCCTGTGACTACTCATTTGAACTTTGTTGTGTATACATGTGACCGAAAACACAGTGTACCAAAGCAAAAGGGAAACAGAGGTTGGAGTGGGATGCAATTAACAGCTCTTTTTCTCCATGGAAATGAGATGAAAGTCTTAATGCAAAATGATATGAATGTATTGTTTTGTAACAAAAAACTCACTTAAGCTGAAAAAATATTTTTAAAATTAATAATGCCACATTACAACACAAATTCTTGGTTTCCAATGTTTAAAATGAGGAAATAGGCTTTAAAAGGTCTTCAAAATATATATGAGGCATAAAATAAAGCATTTTGGCTTTTCTTCACCTTTGGGCAGCACCCGATCTAAACCAGACATGAAAATCTATCCTATTTTTAAAGATCTCTAGAGAAAGAGATTGCACAATGTTTTTTAGGAAGTTGTTCCAATATTCCTCCCAGTCATAAAAGTCTTACATTCTAACCTAAATCCCTCACGCTCTATTTTCAGCCATTTCCTTTTGCTCTAAGTAGGGTTGAAGAACAGTTGCTCACTTACCAAGTCAGCGTAGTGAGGACATTCCCAGTGCTGTGTGTTTTTTTCAGCAATGGAAATTAAACACACAGCCTACAGTTAGTTGCCTGGATCTCCTCTATTGCTTAAAAAAAACCCACAAAACTTTGATGTGATATTGGCTGTTTTTCAGTTATCTGAAAGTTCTCTATTCTTCCACAAAGTTTCAGAAAGTTCAGTACATCTTTTAAAGTCTTTACTCAATTATTTTAGTATATGCCTATATGCTGCAAGTAGTTGTAAATTATAGTACATCTAGTTAATGTAATTTTTTAAATGTTCCCTACTTATGCCCAGTATTTTGTAACTTATTCTAGAAGTTATTTCAGCAAAACAGTTATCATCAAACTTTGGTGTGTGTGAGAAATTTAGGGAAGCTTCTTAAAAATAGGATGGCCAAATCTCGATCCAGACTTTCGAGCCTTGGAATCTCAACTGCTCTCATTCTAAAGTCTTAATTTTCTTTAGTTATCAAGGGCATTTTTTCATAAAGTTATCAAGCCCATTATTAAAAATAGAAACAAAACCATGCAAACAAGAGAATAAATGTTCTCTCTTTCTCTTTGGTAAAGCCAGTTCTGCTTTTGCACTTAAAACTGACATATTAACAGAGTCCCGTATGTGGTGCTGCCCTGAACGTAGACATCACAATCCCCATTAGCAGGAAAATCAAAACCAAACCTAAACCCTGCCTACAAACTTCCCACACTAGAACTAAGTGCACTGCCAACAGGCAGGCAATGTATAACACATCGTCACATGAAAATGTGCTTATGACAAATACGAGACTACCACTGTCTGAAAATATGTAATGCATTCAACATAAGTCACACAAAGTTTTTCAGGATTCAGTGGATATGAGCTCATTTATAAGACCCTGAATTGCAAGGTAAAGACAGAACCAATTACTGCATAAAATAACATGGAAATAGAAACATCAACAATAGTGGGAAGAGCTGAGGAGGAGTTGGAAGGTTTTATGTGAGAGGCAAGAAAATCTTTTCTAGGAAATTTTAAGGTGAATCAGGGTGAGTCTGAGCTTAGATCCTAACCCACATGATATTATTATTAGTGTTGGATTGCCACAGAAGGGGAACCCCAGGGCTGCCTCAATGATTTGCCCAGGTGGGCTTGGCTTCACTTCTTTCTCAGACATTTCTAAGCACCAGTGTTGGATTACTTAAGGGGCTGCCTTAGACAGTCTGTGCTCTACATTTTCCCATAAGCAAACAGGCAGGAGGGTGAACAAAACAAAGCAAAACAAAAACACTCCATGTTACTAAAGCAAACACAGAAATGCAGGTCAAAATGAAAGGGTTCAGAAATTGCTGCAAAAGGGAAAAGTGAGAGCAGCAAAAAGGTGGCAGCTGAAGGTCAGGAGATATTCAAGGACAACTCGGGTGTGCAAGGAGGAGGAATCTTTTGTGGTACCTTTTAATGGAACTTTTAAGATCAACTCCTTTAGCAACTTTCAAAGACACACACAGTACGGTAGTACTAACTATAGTCACCATGCTGCATATTATACATGCAAATATTGAATCATGTAATTAGTTGCACGCCTGTAACTAATACATCCTATGTCAATTATATCTCAATGGAAAAAAAGAGGTAGATCTTCATACCAATTTGTCCATGTGTGACTTTGGGATCAATTATACTTAGCATTGTTAACTAGTTTTTCTTTTTTTTTTCTTTGGATTCAGAATCATAGTTCTTTTCTACTTCTCCAAACTTTCATATTCTTCTTTATCTGGTTCCTTTGTTTTCTTTTCAATGAATTGTCTACGTGTTGCTTTTCTCTAGAGTTTGCATTCTTAATTCTCTTCTCTTTTCCCTCTACATTACCTTGCTTTAGCAATCATATTTGCATGCATGGCTTCAACTATCACCTAAGTGAAAATGACTCTAAAATTTTATCCTTAGCCCTATCTCTTTCCTAAAATAAAATTACAGGGTTTGAAATGCCTCCTAATATCTCCAACTGGAATTGGATTCAATGTGTCTGAAATCAAATCTATCAGTTTTGCTTCCACACCTGATGCTTCTCCTGTAAAAAGCTCCTGATTACCCCCACATCATCAAGCAATTCTCAGGACACCAGGCAGAATCCTACTTCAACTCAATTATGATGTAATCCACCAAGAGCTATCACCAGATTCCACAGGTTAAGAGTTCAGTCCTACAAGAGTAGTCCTACCTACACCCCCTTTCAGGTGGCAGTCAGAAGCCAAGGTCATTACCTGTGCTTCTGACTGGCTATCTATGGATTGGAGGTTCCCACGACCTCCTCCTTGGGTTCAATTAATTTGCTAGAGTGACTCAAACTCAGAAACACTTTATTTACTAGATTACCAGTTTATCATAAAAGGATATAATTCAGGAACAGCCAGATGGAAGAGATGCATAGTGCAAGGTGTGGAGAAGGGCGCAGAATGTCAATGGCCGCTTCTGGTGTGCTGTACTCCCCATGCCTCCAGGTGTTCACCAACCTGGATGCTCTCTGAACTCTATCCTCTTAGGTTGTTATGAAGGCTTCATTACGTAGGCATGGTTGATTAAATCATTTGCCACTGGTGATTGATTCAGCCTCCAGGCCCTTTCCCCTCCCTGGAGGTCAGAAATGGGACCGAAACTTCAAACCCTTTAATTACATGATTGGTCCTCCTGGCAAACAGCCCCCATCTTTAGGTGAGGTTCAAAAACCTCCTCATTAACATAAGACGGGACACCTTTGTCATTCTCAATGCTTAGGAAATTCCACAGGCTTTGGGAGCTGTGGTCTGAATGAACAAATGCATACTTTTATTATAAATCGCAATATCACATCCCATATCTTCTATTTCTGTTAATAATGCAATCCTCTCAGTCATATCTATTTCTGCCTTTTCTGAACCCCATCAATTAGCAAGTCCTGTTGCAGCATTTCCAAGGCAAGTCACAGGTCATGTCACATTCACTGGTTCACCCCCAGATTATTCATTAATAGTGTAACACATAGTGTCCAAGATGGGTTCCATCCATAAATTGATTTTTGAAATTTTTGGCAGGAGATTTCAATGTCACAATTTGATTCATTTTCTCCTCCCTTTAAAAATCCTCCTGTACTTCTCCATTGCATATCAAACTCGGATCAATTTTATTTTTATAAAAATAGTAAGTTTATTGAGCACACTATGTGACCAGTGCTTTACATGTATCATTTTACTTATTTCTCCAAAAATCTTATAAAGTGAGTGTTTGTAATATTAAGATATTTCCACCAATTGTGGATATACCATTCATTCAATAATCTTTTAGGCAACAAAGGAATATTACACTAAATAAACATATTGGCTGTAAGATTTTTCTTGATTTCAAAAACATTAAGTTGAGGGGGAAAAGGTGATTCTTTTCAAGGAAAAACATCATCCCATTTTACACCAAATCAATGCTCTTTCCTATATGCTATGCTCCTTTTTCCTTTGGCCTAGGGTTCAACTTTTAGTCTTATTTCCTTCTTTTCATGCTCCTTACCTTTACCCTCTCCTGTGCCTTGGCCTTGATTTCTCCTATTCCAGAAATATGTGTTCCTTCTCACACCACAGGTCCAAAGACAGCTATGCTTCAATGCCTGGCTCAAATACCCCCTCACTGTTAAGTCTTTCCTGAGCATCAGATGTAAAGGACCTCTTATTTCTCTGAACTATCATACATTTTTGCATTCTCAGATTAAACTGCTGCTTATTATCTTCTGAGAGGGTTATGGGTACTTCACCTCTCCATGAGTGTTAAGTTTCTTTGAGATCCAGACTGTAACTCATACATATTTGCACAACTATCCCAATGCCTCCCTCCTATCTGCATTATAAAGCCTAGCAAATTCTTGCATATACCAGACTCTTAAAAATATGTATCAATTGAATGACTAATTAGAACACATTCAGTGATTTTCTCTCATTCATTAGGACCAAAGGAAGACTGATGATTGTCCCCAAGCATTTTGCTATTGCTCAGCCAAGAATCGAAGTGTAGTATTTCAAGAAAAGTTAATTTTCCTGCCACAATCTAGTCACAACTTGATGGGCCTACATAGCTGTACTTTTTCTAAATGATAGACTTCGTATTTCTCTAAGATGAAAAATTTTGTTAAAGGAAGCAATTTAGAACTTAAGCTAAACCAACCTCCCACCTATAATAAACCTCCTAAGCAGCAAATAGAAGAAATGCCCTGTGTGCTAAAGTGGAATTTTTTTTTTTGTCATTTTGTTCTTGCCATTGACTGGAGGGGAAGTTGTTGAAGGAAACCTAAATATTTCTTGGCCTTGGCCCTTGCCCAGATATTTCACAGGAAAGTGTTATATTGAAAAAAAAGTATTTCACAGGGCTTTGTTTGTATTCTTCATTATTATAGTCTCAGACATTAAGAAATGATGCTGTGCAGGTTTGTGTTTGTTCATTTATTTGCTTATGTTTTATAAAACATAGTAAAACCCTGTGATCTACTACAGAAATTCTTCATTTTCCTGGAAGAACTTGCAAAAATTCAAGACACATTTTCTCATTTAGTTTTTAAGGAAATTCTTGGATGTAAGTATTAATTAAATCAACTGAGGTTCAGAAGTATTAAAGAATCCTTTTGCCTAAATCACAGCAGAGGTTGAGTTTTAATCCATGGCCTAAACATTGTCCATAATTCTATGGGAGGTCATATTAGAAACTGGCATTTTTAAATATGACAACATTCATGGGAGAGTCTGACAAACTGCTGTTATGTTTCAACCTTTGAAAAGACACCGAGTGACTAATCCTAAAAGCTTACAGCTTGGACATGAAAGAATCTATGTGATTTTAAAATGTGTTTCCTCAGCCCATTACTGCTTAGATTCTGAGAATATCAGAATTCTGTACCCTCTCAAACCTCCTCTCCAACTTCTATTCCCAGCTATCTGGCTTGGAATCCCTGTCACAAGAAGCCAGGCAGTATGTCACCTCGTATCTCAATTTCTGAAAATCATCCAACAACATAAATCCAGATAAATGGTGATAAGATGGAGGATCTGAGAACCAGATTACTGGTTTTCCAGTCTTTTAATGGAAACAACCCTCTGTCTATGCATACCCTCAGCCAACATATTAATTTAGGAAAAGCCACTCGGCAGGATCCAAGATGGCAGAGGATTAAGTGGAAGCTATACTAACCTCCTCCCAGGACCAATCTGGAATTACAACTAAATTGTAGAGAAATCATCCTGAACAGCCAACTGAACACTAGCTGGAGAGAAGCCTTAAAACCAAGGACAGACTGAAGAAACCACTTCACCACAATAAGACTGGGAAGGAGTTCAGAAGAGGCACAAGAGAGCTGGCTGGGCTCCCATGGGCAGCAGCTGAAGTTCTGAAGGGATATTTCAGCAGCTGGATGGGTACCCCCTGAGAAGTGTGGGGTCTAAATCCCAGGCTGGGCTCCCCAGAGCCTGCAGCACCAGAGCCAGAAAGGAATCCAGATAACATCCAGCTGTGAAAAAAGCAGCAGGGTTTCTGTCTGCCAGGGAGAGATGGCTGAAGATGCAGAGAGCCTCTTAAAGGGCCAATGTACAAAATTTCATTTGCAGCCACATGCTCCAGCAGAGGGAGGACAATCTGGGGTTGGTGGATATGGGGAGAGAACTGAAGGAATAGCCACCCAGATCTCTGTGCTGAGTCATTCCCCATACTGCAGAAGCCATCTTTCTCAGGCGGACCACTCCCCTTCAAGTGGCATCAGCCTGAGGGGAAGCAATAGTCCTGCCCACAGAATTTACTCTGCCCCACACTGTGGAGCTTAAACTGGCTGCTGATACAGTTTGAGGCTATATCACTGGTCAGTTTAACAACTAAGGCAGAAAATACAAAGAAGCAACCCAAATGGGAAGACAAAGAAACAGACCCCCAGTGAAAGAACAAGAGAATTCTCCAGAATAAGAAATAGATGAAAAGGAGACAAACAATTTATCAGATAGAGAGTTCAGAGGAATGATTATAAAGATACTCAACAGCATGGGAAAAAATATAGAAACCATAAAAGAGAACCAGTTAGAAATAAAGAATGTAATATCTGAAATAAATAACACACTGGAAGGAATAAATGTAGGAAGGATGAAGTAGAGGATTGAATTAGTGTTTTGGAAGACAAGATAGGAAAGAGAGGAAGAGAGGCAAAAAGAAAAAAGAATTTTGAAAAATGAGGAAAGCTTAAGAAACATTTAGGACAACATGAAATGTGTCAACATCTGCATCATGGGAATACCAGAAGGAGGAGAGAGAGCGCAAGGGATTGAGAACCTATTTGAAGAAATCATGACTGAAAACTTAACTAATCTGGTGAAGAAAAAAAGATACACAAGTCCAGGAAGCTCAGAGAGTCTCAAACAATTGGACCCACCCAAAGGGGCCTACACCAAGATACATCATAATTATAATGACAAGGCTTAAAGACAAGGAAAGAATCCTAAAAGCTGCAAAAGAAAAGAGGTAGTTACATACAAGGGAGCACCAATTAGACTGCCATCTGATTTCTCAACAGAAACATTTCAGGCCAGAAGACAGTGGCGTGATATATTCAAGGTGATGAAAAGCAAGGACCTACATCTAAGGCGACTCTACCCAGCAAGGCTATCATTTAAAATGAAGGAGAAATAAGAAGCTTCCCAGACAAGAAAAAGTTAAGGGAGTTTGTTAACACGAAACCTGTACTGCAACAAATGTTAAAGGGCTTGCTTTAAGAAGAATAAAAAGAAAAAAAGAGAAAAACAGAGGAAAACAGTCTAACAATAAACTGGAACTATATAAATATCTATCAATTATCACCTTAAATGGAAATGGCTTAAAAGCTCCAACCAAGAGACAGAGGGTAGCTCAATGGGTAAAAAAACAAGACCATATATTTGCTGCCTCCAGAAGACAAATCTCAGATCAAAAGATACACACAGACTAAAAGCAAAGGGCTGGAAAAAGACATTTCATGCAAATGGAAAGAAAAAAAAGGTGGGGCAGTAATTCTTATATCTGACAAAATAGACTTTAAAACCAAGCCTATAGTAAGAGACAAAGAAAGACGTCACATAATGATAAAGGGAACAATCCAACAAGAAGTTATAACCCTAGTAAACATTTATGTACCCAACATAGGAGCACCTACATATGTGAAGCAAATTTTGATGGACATAAAGAGAGAGATTAACAGAAATACAAGCATAGTCAGAGATTTTAACACCCCATTAACTTCAATAGATAGATCTTCCAGGCAGAAAATCAACAAGGAGATGGCGACCTTAAATGACACACTAGATCATATGGATTTAATTGATATCTTCAGAGCATTTCACCCCAAAGCAGCAGAATATACATACTTGTCAAGAGTACATGAAAAGTTTTCTAGGATAGACCACAAGGTTATGACACAAAATACGTTTCAATAAATTTAGGAAGATTGAAATAATATCAAGCATCTTCTCTGACCACAATGTTAGGAAACTAGAAATTGTCCAAGGACCATCGTGGCTTGTGCCGGCACCACAACCGGGAGAGAGTTACTTTTTTTTTGAGTAAAAGTCTGGGTGCCTACAGCCGTGAGCTCGGAAAAAGCACAGGCGTTCTGCGGGATCCCTGGTGACAAGGACGTAAATTCGGGGGAGGTTCCAGCCCCTCAGAATCCACACTGTACACACTCGTGAACCTGGAAGAGGTGCGCGCTAGCGCACGCTCTGCAGTGAGCTATTGAAGAAGAGCTGAAGTGCGCGCCTGAGGCCTGAACCCTGGTGAGAGGCGCCAGCGTACACACCCGTGAAGGGACGCATGCGTGCAGGAACTCCGCGGTGGGCGCCAAAGGGAGTGCTTGGGAGTACACAGATTGGTGCCTGGGGCATTGGGCCCGCGAGGCTGGACCTGGGGACAGTGCGCCAGAGGCTGACGGAGCTCTGAACAGGAAGTGGAACAAAGCCATGGCATTTGCCCCTAAGTCTGCTGCAGCCAGCAAAACCAGGAAAACTGGTTTGGCCAGTTTGAAACAACAAAGGTTTTTTTTTTTGTTTGTTTGT
>CM052542.1:58711305-58781488 GCA_028533065.1 Trachops cirrhosus
AATGCTGGAGGGTTGGAGGGCAGGGTGGAGGGGGGATAAAGGGGGGAAATTGGAAAAGCTGTAATAGTATAATCAATAAAAATACTTAAAAAGTAAATCAACAAATAAGTACTGGCGAGGACGTGGAGAAAGGGAAACTCTTTTGTACTGTTGGTGGGAATGCAGACTGGTGCAGCCACTGGGGAAAGCACAGGGAGCTGCTTCAAAAAATTAAAAATGGATCTGCCTTTTGACCCAGTGATCCCAGTTCTGGGAACATAGCTGAAGGAACCCAAAACACTAATTTGAAAGAACACAAATACCCCCATGTTCATTGTAGTGTTATTCATAATTGCCAAGATATGGAAGCAGCTAAAGTGTCCATCAGTAGATGAGTGGATAAAACAACTATGGGATATTTACACAATGGAATACTGCTTGGCTGTAAAAATTAATAAAATTGTACCCTTTGCAACAGTATAGATGGACCTGGAGAACATTATGCTAAGTGAAATAAGCCAGACAGAGAAAGACAAATATAATATGATTTCACTCACATGTGGAATCTAATGAACAAACTGAACTAACAAGGAAAATGGGGACAGACTCATAGATGGAGAGCAGGATGACAGCTAATGGTGGGGGGAGGTGAGGGGTTGGAGGTACTGAGCCAAAAGGGGCTCACAGACATGGACAACAGTGAGGCGATTGCTGGGGAAAGGAGGTATAAAAAGGACTAAATGTTAATGGAAAAAAATACAATAAAGATTAGATTTTTTTAAAAAGTCACTCACAAACAGGGAGAAAGTAACACCAATAATCAGGCCCACCTTGTCTAATCCTATGTAACTTGCATACATCAACCATTCTCCATTCCCTTCCCACAACAGTTAGTATTATTATTTGGCCAATAATCATTAAAGATAAAATGGGAAAACACAGGTTTTCAGACCACCGCAGAAAATCATTATAACAAACCAATGTGTGTTGGTTAACACTGGGTGATTTCACAAAAATTTGTAAAGCATATGTTTAATCTTTATAATGATCTTTAGAGATGGGTATAATTATTCCTGTGTGCGTTTTTTTATGAGGATACTGAAGTTCAGCAAGGTTAAATAACTCACCAAAGATCATACAGTTAGAAAGTGGTAGAGTTGGGATCCAAACTGCCTTCCTTTAAAGTCCATGATGTTAATGATTACACTACAATGCTTCTCAGATTTATTTTTATATGCTATTAATGTGTTATATAATATATCTCCAGATTATCCTCCCAAGAAGCCAGTAAATGTGGTAACAAAACGGAAATAATGATTCAGGCCTCTCATTGGTTTCTATTTCCTCTCTCCTTCCTATAATTACTCTTATTTAAATTGCTAGTCACAAGTATCTATATACACATCTAATACATCAAGCCTTAAAACAACAATAACAACAGTTCAAACACTCTATTGTTTTGAAAACAATAACTACCATATATGAAGGATACTCTGAGATCTCTCTGGGTGACAGGCTTCTCTAGACTGGGATGAGGCAGACCTGCTCAGGACGCGCACAGGAAGCAGGTGACTGCCTCTGCACCTGTCTTCCACCAGTTGCTGTGGTCCGGACCTTTGACCCATGCCAAAAAATTGACCATTTCGAGAAAACATACCCACAACAGCATGCAATGCTGGTATCTGGTAATGCCCAGGATGATTTAGTCAAGTTGAGAGAACTCTAAATAAAGGAAAAACACAGCACTGAATTAGCCACGGTGAAACTGGATGATTGGCGGGTACAGTTGTTCTGTTTGGGCAGCATGGTGCCATCTTTGTACGAGAGTACATGTTTAATTATTTGAATGTTTTGATGGGTTTTATCTATATACATGTAGAAAAAATGGGGCTTAAAATGGAAAAATAAATTACTGATACTATTGAAAAGAAGGGTATGTCTCATAAACTTAATAAAATTAAAATAAAGATGGAAAACAGTGGCCAAGCCAAAATCAGAGAAACCTTTGCCTCAACTGAATGACGGTTGGACTTCAGTCATTATACCCTGTGTCCAGTGGTGAAGGGAAAGAACTAAAGAGCACAAACAAAATGCTAGAAACATGCAATTAAAGGCTATTTGCAACAGATATATTATTTCAGTATTGCAGATTTGTTCATATTTTCAGGAATGCATTATGTACAGATGTACATAGAGGACTGCTTGTACTTAGCTGCTTTTTCTCCATGCCTATTCTTTCAAGCTAAACAAACAAATTGGATGTCAGAGGGATGAAGACTGCAAAATAAGCATAAGAAAAGCAAAACAGCTTCAGATCCAGGAGCCGGGGCAAGCATCCAGACTTCTACATGGGGAAGAACTGAGGTTAACGCAGCTGCAAACCAACACCCGGCAGAGGCTCAGGCACAGGCGGTGCTGCCCGAGGGACAGAACGCCTGCAGGGCTGCCTCCTTCTTTCACATGCTATGGGGAAAAGCGGCTAGGCACGAGAATTGTATTCACGTCCACATTCTAAAGAACAGCTAAATAAACATCTCAGAGCACAATGTCCTACACCTAGTCCCAGGAATTTCTTGAGCTGTGATGAACCCGACTCTGTCTCCAATTTGCAGTCACAGTTTTCTACTTCACTCCAACACTAATGGTTTTATTTGCTACACCTACCTTCCTTCATCAGACTGCCTTTCCTCACACTAAATAAAGTGGAGAGAAAATTTCTACCCACCCTCTCATTAGGGACTACGAGACTCAACTCACACCCTGAAAACCTCAGAATGGATGGAACATGAATCCTTTCAACTACCTGGACACAGTAGCTGACTATCAGGAAACTGCCTGTGGCTTCTACACGTTGCCACACTATTTACACAGCTGATGGAAGTTTGCCCTGGTGGAGGAATTTGGCTCTAGAGGATTCCCTTAGAATTCCCAAAGGGCCCATTCACCCTGCACACCCGCACAGACGCCTCTGGAGATAGGAACAGTGGGGTTCGTTTTCTAACTTCCTCTTCACACACTATAATTCTACACATTTATTTTAAAGTGTGGGAGGAGTCAGAGACGGAGCTGCAAAACCTACATTATATGAAATATTTGCAAAAAATATTTTAAGTAAAGTCAACAGCCCCCTTCCCCTGCCAAACATTCCTCTGCTTCATTAGGCAGCCTAAACTCTTACCCTTCACGTTCCTAAGCACAAAGCAGGGCTGGGGTGAGCCTCCCAATAGAAAATGAACCTTCCCAAGGTAAAGAGAGGGAACCTCAAAAAATCAACCAACTCTCAAAGCAGCAAGGAGAGAAACAGCTTTCACATTCTTCTCCTTTAATAATTTAAAGCCCTGCTATTAGCAGGGCAGAGAAAACATCAGACACAGGATTTTATCATGACAGTAAGACACAGCAGAGGTAATAAGATAGAGGGAGTAATTTCCTAAAGCTGTTTTAAAGATAAGGATCAATTTTTATTCTGTCAATTATTAAAATATGTTAGAAACGAGAGTAAGCTATTAATTTCTCCAACCCTACCAACTGTGGTCGCAGCGGCAGTCGAATCCTGCCAGTGGTGGGGCAAGATTTTCCTAGCTGTGAATAACCTCTTTCACTAAGAAATTGGTCAGGAAACAACTCTCCATTCGGGAAAGAGGTGTATATGAGATGTAAATGTATATCCAGAATGTTCCCTTTCTTAATTTCCTTCTCTTGCTGCTAATTTTCTCCTAGCCTAAATAATTAACCTTCCCACACTACTCAAATAAACTCCATCTAAATCAGCTCAACCTGAAAAAGATGATGGTGATAATGATGATGGTGATGATCAGGAAGAGGAGGAGAAGCAGAAGGAGGAATGGGGAGGAGGAGGAGACGGACCCTCCCGCGTGTATCTCACTTTTCTCTTTTTGGGAGTGAGGGAAGGAGGTAAAAGTGTAGGTTCAGGTTGTGGTGCCAAAGTCTCGGAGTTTGACTCTTGACTCTGCTAAATGACTACAGTTTTGGACAGATTTCTTTCATCTCAATTTCCTTATTTGCAATACGGGAACAGTAGTCGTTTCTGACTTCAGCAGTGGTTGTGAGGATTAAACAAGACACACTTTGAATGGTACCTGAAACAAAGTGAGTGCTCAGTAAACCTTCAGGACTGTAATTACTGGCGCTTCCATCACTAGACTCACTAGAGGATCAGCCTCAAGCAGACCACACAAAGAGAGAAGTAAAACAACACTGATTAGAGATAGGAAAGTCACACAGAGAAGAGGTCTGAACTCTTGGTGGGGTAGAAGCAAATGAAAGTCAATGTAGTCATCCTTCTGTGAAAAGTCCAAACATGGTATTACACTGGTGATGACTTCCAGGGTAATGATCGAAAGAGGTGGAGAGAAATGGTCTTTCTGTATACATGTTAACCGGCAGAGTTTTATTTGAGAAAATTACGGAGAACTTAAGAAAAAAGCAATTTAAAAATGGCCCAAGAATTTTTTAAAAAAAGAAAGAAAAGAAATGCTTAAAAAAGAAAAGGTTAATGAATGAGCAACAAACTAACTTCCTGTTCAGCTGATCTCCATAATAATGCTGGTGTTTGGGAACAGAAGTAACCTCATATTATAGGCTTTTTGGGATTCAAGGAGGGAGTTGCACTATAAATTATCATGTACTCTGGGGATTGAGTTAGACCCACAGTGCAACTCAATCTCTGCCCTTACCCAGTTCTGAAGGTCCCGCTTAAACCTTTCCCATACCCTCAAAAGAGAAATTTGGCCTTGTGATTAAGAGAAAAGAGACCAGAGTGGGGAAAACCGGGTGGGAGGACTAGAAAAGCTTACCTGCTATGTGGTTATATAAGCTTGCAGAGCCTCAGTGCTCTCATCTGAAGAATGGGGCCACACTGGAGGGCGGGATGAACACTGGATGTGAGAATGCATGTTAGGGAGGAATGTCTCCCACCCTAAGGGGCAGCAGGCAGAGCCCAATCAGGTTGGTTGTTCACTTGACAGGTAGGAAAACTAAAATCTAGAGGAGTTAACATCTAGCCCAAGGTCGCACAGTGAATTTGTTTCAAAGTCTGGATTAGAACTTAAATCCTGATTCCTAATTCAGTATTTTTGCACTAAACATGCTTTCTCCTCCATGGAGCTTTGCAAAAATTCTTCCACATTGATTTTGTCGTGGGTGGGCTGGAATGGGAATAAAAGATTGAAACTGTACTGAAAAGTCTAAAATTAAAAAAAAAAACACATTGATTTTGTCCTTTTCTGAACATCAACTTCATTTTCAACCAATGCCATTACTATAGCACTTGGATACTCTCAAATAATTAATTTGTTCCTTCAACTACATTATAAGTTCCTTGCAGTGACAGAAGACGTTTCAAATGTCTCTTATCTATCCAAAGGTGTTTACTGACATGCTGGGCCCACTACAGTGTTAACTGATAAATAGAGAGGTTTCTTCAGGAAGAGGCTTTCCTCTGAATGAAATGTGACTACGCGGAAGACGCTGACCGGTGCTGGGGCCTGCAGAAGACCAGATGGGACACAATGGGTTTCCAACATGCCCAGGCAGACACAGAACAAATCAACGGCAAGGGAGTTTAAACACAGGAACAGAAAAGACTGAACGCTCTCCCCTCCTGTAAATGTTTTCAAAAATAGTCTTAGACAAAAAATAGGTTGACACGGGCCATTGGTTCCTAACCTGTAATCAGTAAATCCCAAATGCTGAGGTTACCGCAAAGGATCTGCAAAGTGACTTGCACATCAAACATTACAGAATGAATAAATAATGCCTTGTACCTACATGTACAATAATACCCCCCACCCCGCAAATGCGTGGGCAGTTTAATTTGATCTAATAAAATAAAAATTCTTTAAAAGCACTGTGTATTTGTTTGTAATTTTTGTCCACTATGTAATTTTTTAATTAATAGAACAGTGGCTAATGTTCATTAAGCACTTACAGAGTGGCAAGCACTGTGCTATGTCGTAGAGATTATTATGTTTACCTTTTATTGACGCCCTGAAGGCAGATACAATTGTTATCCCCATTTTGCACAAAAGAGAGTGAGATTTGTAGAGTTTAAGTAAGGAACCCTTTGGTTTTACTATTAACAAATAGTAAGTAAACCTGGAATCTGACTCCAAAGCTTGTGGTATTACCCATTGTCAGGCCACTTTTCTAACTGACAAGTGTAAAATAATTTCCCCAATTTCATGCATGTGTACGTGTGTAGGAGAGAGGGGTTTAACTCTGAAATCTGATGTTGGAAAAAGATTCTCACATCTGCAAGGGTTAGTAACAGCACCAACAGAAGTGGAAAGTAGCTCCTCCTGTTTAAGCAAGCGAGGTACTGAGAACTGAGGGATTTAACTAATTGATTGCTAGAAAATGCTTCCAGCTAGAAATTCTAGCATTCTATACTTCAGATCAGCATTTCCCAGAGTAGATCCTGCAGCATTCTGGTCTCAAGGGATGCTCCACAGAAAGAGGTTTCCATGGTCAAAGTAGTTTGAGAGACACCATAAACTAAAAGAACCACCTCACACAAAAGAGTACCTCCCCTTTAGGAAAATCAAAATTACACTTGCATGTGCTAAGAGCTCTGAGGAGTTCTGCACAGCACTGGGTTGCATAAATTAAACATGTTTTCTTTTTATAACACTTCTCAGGAAGGAAAATTTTTTCATTTTGTGTAACTCAGAGTACTCTAAAAATATCTGGGCATCAATCCCCACCTGTAGATAGCTATTTCATAGATCTAGTTCCACCAAACGTTTGTAGGTTGTAACCTAACTTGGGCAGTTACCACATTCTGAAGCAGGGTATGAGAAGTGACCTTTTGAGAGTCTTTCAAACACCATCATTCCATAGTGACACTGACTTTCAGAAACAGCTCTCTGGTCTGAAGGTGTATTTATCTAAGAATTATACAGTCTGTTAATTTTTTTTTGTTTCTCTTTAAGCATGGAATAAAATTTTGATAACAATAACACTCTGAAGGTTATGTCTTTCTATTTTTCAAAATCTCTTCTGGACTAACGGTTCTCAGGATGGACCACCATCAGAGTTCCCTGGAGGGCTTGTTGAAACGAGAGTGGCTGGGCCCGCCCTGGAGCGCCTCATTCAGGAGATCCAGATGAAGCCTGAGAATTACCTGACTAACAAGCTTCCAGACAGTGCCCATGCCGCCGGTCTGCAGGCTCTCCCACTCATACCTCCTGTGTGAGATTCAGATCATGAAGTAGAAGATGAAAGATGGTTGGTCTCTGCTTCTGTCATCAAGGGCTGTTATCTTTTCTCTTACTTCTGTAAGCTTGGTTCTAGGATATTTAGCCAGATACACATCTATGGTGTTCTCTTTGTACTTTAAATCTTTCACTTAGAAAAGTTTCAAAAGCTTCAGGAATCAAAGATGAAAAAAGGGGTTAGGAGACTGGAGTGCCTTTGATTAAGCTTTAATAGAAGGTATTCTGAAAATATTCAGTATTAATCTACTTCCGAGCTATCTTTTATTTCTCATTTAATCATGTGGATGAAATTTCAGTGGTACGAACTTATTTTTGTCTCTTTGAGGAGAGATTAAGTAATACTTTATAATTACTGACAAGTCTTACATCACTGACACTTGGCTGGGAGCTCCTTCACTGGAACCCGTAGACCTTTAATTCTAGACCTCTGACTTCTACAGCAGAAATGCCTATGATGCTAGAGAAGCTACAGAGTCAAGGCCCCTTTAAAACAACGGCAATTATAAGTGTTGCTGCAGAATCGCCAGATTGCCACTGCCTGGTATAATAGATGCATTCCTGGGAAACTGCAAGTCAAATTACCATCATTTAGATCCTATTTACATATTGTAATTTTAGATATGGCCATGTGACACTGTTTCCTATCTTTTTAGTTTGAAGTTTCTGCTTCTTATGTCTTCCCTTCCCACCCCTATCAACCTGTCAAGGAAGAAAGGACAGAAACTAATCGAGCATCTTCTAGTGGCTGTATCATGTCATCTGTATCAAACTGATCCCAAGAGAACCTGAGGCCCAGAGAGGCTCTGGGCATATGGCTAAGTGGCAGCATTAGGACACACGCCAGCAGCAACCAGTCTAAAGGCTACTCTACTTCCACCCCCCCATCCCAACCCCACCAGCTACTGTGCTTCAAGTCCTTAATGATCCTTGAATGGAATAGGGGAACTCCCTCCTTAAGAACAGCTGTAGGGGAGGAGTATTTGGTGTTGGGATGTATTGGTGATAATCTACAAACTTTTAAATGATCATTTTCACATCTGCATCAGCACAGAGTGAAAATACCTGAAACTGAAAAGAGGCAGAATAGGTGCTAAGTAATGGATACAATTCAATAGAAAATCTTTTACTCAGAAGGATAAAAAATGTTACACCTTTACAGACTCTTGTTTAATAAGCCCAGCACATGCCCCAAGGGTGTAAAAAATTAAAAAGGTACAATTTACAGATTCTCCATGAGCACATTTACACCAATTAGAGGCTTCGAAGGCACACACGGCATTTGTCTGTCTGTTCTAACCATAGCAAAACACCGCCGCCAACACGCTAGCACTGCTTTGGTTATATAAGGCAGATCTTGGCCAAAGGGAAAACATCCCATGTACCCAGGCCCTGAAACACTGTGCAAACAAAGTTCTCCCAAGTAAGCTGAGCTCTGCCCACAGAGCATTCTTTAGGGCTTAGTGTATGTGTAAGCTGAGTTCCCCACAATTTTATGAAAGTGTGACCTTAAGTTTTAGAAGGAGACCGCAGAAGTTGACGATGACCTAAACCACCCATTAGTACCAGCCTTTCAGCAGAAGAGAATGTTACTGATGAATCCAGGCAACTCCACAGGGCTGATGTGAAGCTCTGGAACCAGGCAGGCATTGCCTGTTTTAATAGTTACTGGGTACAAGAGGCACGATGATTGGGCTGTTCATGATACTTCTGGGAAACTGTTTGTTAAAAATAAACCAGATTTGTGACTAGAGCTCCACTACTCTGGGATCTGGTTGATTTTCCAGATTACTTTCATAACCTTATGTCAACAAAAACCCAGACTCTTCTGAGCAGCCTTACATACCACTATTCTGCATAGACTGGTACCAACTCCTTGTTCAATTAGTATCAGGGTTTCTACATCAGAGGCACAGACCAACACTTACATTAACAAGAGTTAAATGAAGGTCCTACTTCTTTCCTTCATGTAACATTTACTAACCACCAACTCTTGTGAGAGAAACACTAGTCTCTCATAGGGCTCAATCTAATCCACGAAATAAACATGAAATGCACACGACATGATAATGGGACAGATGTTACAATGGAAGACAGAACATCACAGCAGACCAGAAGATAGCAGCCTACATGCTTCACAGAGGTGACATTTCAGTTGGGTAATAACTGATGACTATGAACTTGTCTGGTGGAGAACAGGCTGACAGAAAGGGCTCTGTAGGCTGAGCAATCACATACAAAGTCGTGGCAGATGGATAGGACTGGGCATGCCAGGAAGTGGTGAGAAGTTTGCATGGTTGTAGCAAAGAGTTTGAGGGAATGATGGAAGGAACAGTCTCTCAGGGGTGTCCAAACTTTTGGCATCTCTGGGCCACAGTGGAAGGAGAAAAGTTGTCTTGGACCACACATTAAATACACTGGGACACGTGACCACAAAAAAATCTCATAATGTTTTACGATTTTGTGTAGGGCTCTGTTCACAGCCATCCTGAGCTGCATGCAGCCCACAGGCCGCAGGTTGGACACCCCTTCTTAGCTAGGGCAAGGGTTTGAGGTGGACCTGCAACATTGAAGATGAGGTTCTCAGACTGCTGAAGAAGCATAGATTCACTGGGTTGGGGGATGGCAGATGGGATGAAACCTCAAGGGAATAACTAGTTCTACCAAGTATCCAGTCCAAATACATCTGGACAAGTTTTTGCTGAAGGAAGGGCCAAGCCTAGTGATGAACCATACCAGTGTAAGCCATCACTTCTGGAGAAAGAGTCACTGCTGTTGTTTCTCCTATAGATCTCCTATAGGAGAGAAAGAAAGCTGTCTCCTTAAAAAAAAAAAAGGATACTAAATTACCCCCTACATACACTGGTCATTTCCCTCACCCCCTCCAAAACCTCACCTCTCCAATGTATCTTCCGCATCGCTACCTGAGTTGTCTTCCTAAAAGACAGTTTTAAAACCTGACTTCTCAGTAGTTACAAAGTCTGAAGCTTAAATTCTTTAGCAGTCTTAGCTGTTCCTCATGCAACATACCTTCCTACACTTCTGTGCTTTTACTCATGTAGAAATGACATGCCTTTCTGCCTATTCTCAATCTGTCAAAATTCTGCTTGCCCATTAAAATCCAGCATTATGGCCATCTCCTCAATAAAGTTTCCTTTAACTCTTGTCATGATTATTCCTTCCTGCTAGACTGGTAACATTTTACTGGTTCCAACTAAGTACCTATTTACTCTGCCTTGTGTTTTAGGAAGCGTCTTTCCTTTCCTTTCCTTTCTTCCTTCCTTCCTTCCTTCCTAGGGAAAAGGGAAAGAGGGGAGGGAAAAAGGCTGGCTTCTGAGTAGGCACATGAACTGACTTTGGAATCAGGTATGCAGAGGCAGGTGAGCAGTAAGTAAATGAGACACAGTTAGAAGCCAAAATGGAAGATTGTATTTTCCAAAGATGGTTGCAACAATATCCCCCAAGCTCTTCTACAATGTGGCCTCCCATCAAGAAATGAAGCTTACTTCCCTCCCTTTGAATCTGGGATGGTGTTATGACTGTCTTGTAACCAACAGAATGCTACAGAGGTAATGCTGTGTGACCTCTGAGGCTAGGTCAGGAAAAGCTATTGCAACTTCCTCCTGGTTTTCCTGGGATGCTTGCTCAGCCTCTGTGTAAGGAAGGAGTCCAACCACCCTGAGACTGCGGTGCTGCAGACTGCATGTGCAGGTGCTCTGGTGGGCCATCCCAGCTGAGCTCACACTCCCAGCCATCCCCACAAAGGTGCCGGGTGTGTGAATAAAATCATCCTAGGCTCTCTTGACCAGCACATCTGCCAGCTGAGTACCATTGAGTGACCTCAGCCATCTCAGGAGGAACAAAAGAATCTCCCAAATGAGCTCTGCCCAAATTCCTGACTCACAGGATCCATGAGATACAGTAAATGGGTACTGGTTGAAGTTCCTAAGTTTTGGAGTGGTTTGGTACACAGCAGTCCCTTATACCGTAAATGCCGGGAAATGAATCCCTGATCCTGCCTTTTGTTCCTAAAGCTAATTGGCCTTCTGAAAGAGTTGTCGTCACTGGCCAATTCACGATGAAAACTTCTGGACTCTCCTGACAGCATTTTGGGTGCTTGGCGAGAACCAGGGAGTGGCTTGGGTCCTTACTGTGAACATGTGGCAAGAAGCCACTGGGGACCCAGAGCATACCAGCAAAAGGTGGTGTTGCCGATCTAACCAGTAGAAAGTGCCCCATCATAGGCCTGCAGAAGCTCACTGCGCTTTGTAGAAGCATAAATCAGAGGTCAGAAGCCTGAGGAGATTCTTCATACTAGGCAGGAGGTAGAGACCAGAGCCTCCATAAATGTTGATTGTATGAATAGGCTGAATCTAGGGACCAGCAGTAATGTGGGTGGCACTGTTTACTGAGAGGCAATGGGCAACAGAGGCATCCTGGGTAGCCATAATGAGCCTGTAACTGGGTCTGTGATACAGATCCGAACTCTTTCTTTTGAGGCATTTTAGGCAGAGTGCTTGTAGGTTGGAAGGTTGAATCTAGGCTGCTGGACTCCCTCTGTGGAGGCACTTTCTCAAAATTCTGGCTGGAAGTTTCGACCTCATAAGGTAACCAGCCCCCGTGCCTGTCATGGGCATCTTCACTTGAAGGTTATCCTTGTTGCTCACACAGTAATTCCATTTCTCTTCCCCTCATTCTGTGGTAATCATTAGCCAAGTGTTAGCACCCACAGATCACCCTAATAGTTTTCAACCATTATTCTGAACATTAAATGAGACATTTCTTTTTTCTGAACTCACAATAGCTTCTTTTTCCAAAGGACCAATTTAAGATTTCTCACACTGATTTGAAGCTATTAATGCCCAAAGGAGTGGCTGACTCAAGACCAGTGCACAGGCCCTCCTACTTACCCTGAAAGGGAAACCGTGAGATTTCTCATCTCTGAAGCAGCTTTCTTCTACTAGAGAAAGAGATCAGGATCATTTCATTTCTATTATTTTCAGAAGATGTCTAATATTTTTATTCAAGGAATATTTTTGAAGCCATATTTCTGAAACTGTGTTTTTAGTTAAAATTTTACAAGGGTAAGATTTTCTCACAATTTTCAAGTGGCTAGAAATTTTATTAGCCAAATGCTATTTTCATTTAATCAGCAGCAAATTACATAATTTTCAGGATTATAACTGCTTTATTTTCCTCACATAAATATTAGGATTCCCAGTATCCTGGGGAAATCTCAGCTTTGTCTCTATTTTTAGAATAAAGTCAGAGGTTTGTTAAGTGCACCGCAACTAAAATGTTCAACAAAGGAGGCTTTCACTCATGGATTCAGGCTATGAAAGACTTGAATCAAAACAAATGGAGAAACTGGCCTTAGGGCCAGACAATCCATTGTTTTCAGGTCAGTTTTGGTTTGGGAGCCTAATAAAGACTGATCACTCTGCAAGGGCTGGGATTAGCATGCTGTCAATCATCATTAATCACTGTGGCCCCCCCAAAAGGCCTATCTTGAGTTAAGACATGTTTCCATTCACATGAATTTAATATTCTTGATAATTGCATACATGTTAATTAGTCTATGAACAGACTAATATATGTTAATTAATATGTACATTATTACTTAAATATTTAAGAGGGACTGCTCAGTCATTTAAAAAATATTTTTATATATCAGTTACTGTTGACATACAATTTAAATTACTTTTTAAATATGATATTATGCTCATTTATGCAGTCATTTGAAGCTAAATTTTAAAAATCAAGCTGTGTGTTTTTTCAGTGGTTTATCTGCATCCTGATACCCTAAGTTCTTTGAGGGCAAGATCTGGGTATGACTCACCTTTGAATGCTTCTTGGCACCTGGCGCAGTGCCTTGCACACTGGAGTGAAGTCAACAGTTTGAGAATGAATGAAAAGAAGGCTTTTTGAATAGGAAAGGGGAATTTTTCTTCAACATATAGACTGGTGCACTGACAACCATGTGATTTAAAAGGAACATTTGCACAGCACTGTACAGTTTGCAAGCATTTGCACACATTTATTGTCTCAAAGTCGAGTCCATATGCTTATTTTACTGTTGAAGAGATTGACCTTTAGAGAGATGGTTGGATTAATCCCAGATTTTCAGATCTCCTAGTCTGTGGAATTAGAAACAAAACCACACACACATACGCACACACACGTGCGCATGCAAGTACAATCATCTGTCAGAATTCATTCAAGAGGCCCATGTTTTCAACATCACTCGATCTACCCGCCTTATTATTATCAAAGCTATTTTTATAGGAGGAGAGCATTGGACAGCATATCTAAAATACCACTTTCTTCAACTGCAGCCAGATCCGCCCATACGCCCTCCCACAGAACACACAAGTGGCTGATAGACTCTGATGTGAGTGAACCTGCCAGCCCCTTTTCTAGTGTCTGCACATAAAATTCAGGCTTGGCTTTGCAAACACTTAATCATCAGGTATAATGTAGGGGACAAAGAAAAATCAACTTTAGCTTTTAAATCTAAAGATCTAGTCCAGAAGAAAGCTGAAATGAGGTATTCTTGATAGGAAATGTTTAGACTTTTTTCTATTGTAATATTAGGAATGTGGCAGTTAGGTAAAATTCTCCATAATATTACTTATTTTGACATGTTTTAAAGCATTACATAAATACATTTTTTATCAAAATGATTTAAAGGCAGTCAGCACCCAGCACAGAAAAATGTGCTCGCTAACCTCCCACCCCTGCAGTTCTGAAGTGCGGTGTGAGTGGCAGGTCCAGCAGAAGGCAGCAGCCTAGGGAATGTTGCCGCCTTCCTCTGTGACTCAAAGCCAAAAAAAAGGTCCCTTGACGCTGCTGGTCCTTTGATCTCTTGCTTCCTATTTTTAGAACTCTCCCATCCAACATCCTCTGCCCCATTGCCATGACCTTTCATGACACACTTCTCCTGACGGTTATTTTGGGATCATATTCTTTCCCCAAAGTATTACTTCAGCTAGAATTAATGTATGAGGTAGATCAGTACAAGTCCTTGCTTGAAAAAATACCCAAAGCACATGTTCCCAAATGAGGGTGAGAGAGCTGGTGTACAAAGGACAGATACATCATCCATATTTTTAGTCATCAAAGCATTCTAGGACTGCTTAATGTAGTAGATACCGCAACCTCACAAGACAGCACTATCTAGGTGCAGAATCTGGACATGTGGATTTAGAAAATGTGTCCAGCAAAGCTTAAAGGGTGGAAGTGTGTGTGTGTGTGTGTGTGTGTGTGTGTGTGTGTGTGTGTGTTGTTTAAGGGATAGAGAAACAGTTGATAATCATAAAGAATATTCAAGATTTGTCACTTCAACTTTCTTTTCCAGACTTTACCTCTCCCTAAATCTACAAACCGTACGTGAAAGTCAGCGCCCACAATAAGGGAAGGTCAGAGAGATCGAGCATGCTTTGACTCTTCAGAATCCCTTAGAAAAACATTCCTACAGAGAACTTTTAAGAGGAGAAAGAAAATTTCCTTAAATAAAAACAGCACATAGATTCAGGGGGTAAATTCCTCCTCATTGAAGACAGACACTTCTTTTGTGTTCACCACTATATATTTTTCTGTCAAGTACAGTGTTTAGTAAGTAGCTACACGAATGAGATATTTTTTTATTTATGTTTTTTAATTTTTTTATTTTAGTTTATTCAGTACAGTTTCTATCTTTTATTCCCATTCCAGCCCGCCCACCCATCCCTCCCCTCCTCCCTCCTCTTTCCAACACCCCTAGTTTTGTCCATGTGTCCTCTATATTTGTTCCTGTAAACCCTTCCCTTCTCCCCTGAAATTCCTTCCCCTCTCTCCTCTGGTCAAAAATATGAAACGCTTCATGAATTTGCGTGTCATCCTTGCGGAGGGGCCATGCTAATCTTCTCTGATCGTTCCAATTTTAGTATATGTGCTGCCGAAGCGAGCACACGAATGAGATATTTGACATAACAGTAACAGCTAAACTTTACTGAGCACTTAGTACATAGCTGTATGACAAGCAATGCTCATAAGATCTGCATCAATTAAGTCACTGAATGCTTGCAATGAACCTATGAGATATGTGTTTATATTCTCCCTTTTTGAGAGCTGAAGATATTGAAGTGTAGAGAGGCAAGATAAGATAGCTTGTCCTAAGTCAAACAACTCTTAAATGAGAGAGCCAGAATTCAACATCAGGCACTTTGCATCTAGAGTGGATGCTTGATAAAACAAAACCAAAACCAAAACAAAACAAAACAGTAGTGTTCTGCCTCTGCTACATCCACGAGCAGTTTTGAGAGAAGAGCTAAATTTGCTCAGTATTATGAACCGAACTGTGTCCCCTCAAAATTCATATGTTGCAGTCCTCACACCCCTGTACCTCACAATATGACTGTATTTAGAGATATGATCATTAAAGAGGTAATTAAGTTAAAACTGAGTCATCTGAGTGGGCCCTAATCTAATGTGTCTGGTGTCCTTCTAAGGAAAAATTCGTACACAGACCTGTGCAGGGGGGAGACCATATGAAGACGGGAAGAAGGCCGTCTGCGAGCCAAGGAGAGGCCTCAGAAGAAACAAATCCTCCAACACATTGATCTTGGACTTCCAGCCTCCAGAATTATGAGAGAACAAATTTCTGATCTTTAAGCCACCTGACTTGTGATCTTTTGTTATGGCAGTCCTAGCAAACTAGGATCCAAATCAGTCCCAACAAATAAAACCAATCCAAGACAGACAGCCGCTTCCCTTCCATGGACATAGGCTGACCAATTATGCCACTTTGCAAGTTGCCGGTTAGGTGGGAGGTGCTACCAGGGCACTCCTTCCCACGGCCCACACAGACGCTGAGAAGTGTAACTCCGGCACAGTTTGTTGTGGGTATATGGTTTCTGTGTCTGTAGGTTTTCTCGCTCTCAGGTATTTCCATGTTCTGTGGAAAGCCCTTTCTTTTCTGTGTACTCATTTCTCAGATACCTCATAGTGTAAGGTAGTTTTCAGAATAAAAGATATGCTAAAGAGAAAATAATGAGAATATAAAAATCATTCCTAATCCCATTATCAACAGATAAATGCTATTAACAAAGAAAAATACGTATGTATATTTATATAAAAGTGAGATCTTAATGTATATGGAATGTTTTTTGTCCTGCTTTTGCTCAATTAACATTGTTTTGAGACCTTTCTCCCAAGTTACTAGTTTTCAAAAAGAACATGATTCTTGACTGCTGCATGATACTCCTTCCAACAGCTTATACTATAGTTTATTAAACATAATGCTCAATGCTGGCAAGAATACTGTAAAGTAGGCGCTTTTCTAAACTGTTAGTGGAGGTACAAAATATTGTGATATTCTGGAAAGCAATTTGACATTATATATCAATACTATTAAAAGAATTCATATCCATTGCTCCAGTTATGAAAGGCAAAAGAAAAGCACCTATGTGTAAATTGTCACCTTGGTGAAGCCATTTGTGATCATCTCATTTTAAATTGCATCCCTGACTTTTGACTTTAACTAGTAGAGCAGTGAGACCTCAGTGACATCCTAGGTCATTCAGTAGAGACAGCAGTAAAGTCGCATCTTGGCAGTAAAGCTGAACTCTCTTAGTGAAGGCTGCTCTAGACCTGCCCTAGAAGGGTATAAGGCCTTGGAAATGAGTCAAACTGATCTGCATTTATGTTAACTACTTGCCAAAACAAAACCCCACACTATTTAAGGAAAGACAGCAAATCCAGAAACTCAAAAATGTAATATTCATAATACTCAGCTTCCAATAAAAAATTACTAGATATGCCAAAAAAGCAGGAAAATGTAATCTGGAATCAGGAACAAAAATTAACCAATAGGAAAAAACCCTAGAAATAGCAGATAATGATGCCAGAAGATAATAATATTAAAAGAGCTATTATAGCAATGTGCAAATATTTGAAGCAAAACTAAATATAATGAGCAGAGAAGTAGAAGATGTTTTTTAAAGAATCAAATAGAACTTCTAGAGATGAAGAATAAAAATTTCACTGGATAAGATTAATAGCAAATAAGACACTGAAGGAAAAAAAAGATCAATGAATTTAAGGATATGGGAATTTACAAAATACAAAATGAATCACAGAGAGAAAAAAAAGGACAAATAAATCTGCACAGAGCTTTTATGACTTGTGGAATAACAGTCTATCGCATGTGAAACTGAAGTCCCGGAAGGAGAGGAACAGAACAGAAAAAAAAATATGTGAAGAAATGATGGTGAGAAATTTCCCAGATTTCATGAAAACTATAAACCTACAAACTCAAGAATCTCAATGAATCCCAACCAAGATTTAAAAAAAAATAAATGACACCAAGGCACATAATTATCAGATTGCTGAAAATTGATGATACAGAGAAAATATTAAAAGCAGCCAGAGAAAGACTTATAACCTATGGAGGAGCAGATAGGAGTGAAAGCTGAGTACTTTTCAAAAATATGCAAGCCAATGGACAATGAAATATTTTTAGTTTTTCTTTTTTAAACTTAATAAATACTGTTAATTCACAGATCTAAGAATCTCAGTAACTTCCAATCAAGAAAGGCACATCATAAGAATCTTAAGCAGAGAAATAGAACAGCATAAACAGGGTAAAACTAAGAATCACAGCATATTTCTCACTGGAAACCATGCAAACAAAAAGATGGTAGGACAATACTTATAAAGTACTAGAAGAAAAAAACTATCAACCTAGAACTCTTTTTTAAAAAAACTTAATTCAATTAATTTTTAATAATTTGTGTTGCATTGTATTTTTCTTTAAAAATTTTTAAAGAAAATTTTTTAAAGTGCTCAAAGAGAAGTGGGAAGGGGAAGAAGCCTTTTGACCTGTAATTCCAAATCCAGCCAAATTTTTTTAAAAATTAAAGCAAAATAAAAACTGTTTTAAGTGAACAAAAGTAGAGAGAACTTATCATTAGCAGACCTGAATTACAAGAAATGTTTGAGGAAGTTCCTCTAGCAAAAGGAAAATGATGTCAGATAGAATTTTGGATCCACACAAAGACATAATGTGTTAGAAATGATAAATATGTCATCTTAAAATTTCTTTGAAAGATAATTAATTATTTAAAGCAATAACAGTTGCCATGACTGTGGAGTTTAAAACATGTAGAAATAGAATGCATGGTACAATAAATAAAGAATCAGAGAAGGAATAAAGAAATATACTGTTGTGAATTTCTCCTATTATGTATGAAGCAGTATAATATTATTCGATGAAGAGCTGTTATAAGTTGATTAATGCATATTGCAAATACTAGAGCAATCAATAAAAAATGAATAGTACCAGAATGAACTTCACACTGAAACTATACAGAAATGAATAAAAACCATAAGGTTTAACCCCCTTGGAGAAATTAAGAATCAATTCTGACTTATTGGCTACTGTTTATAAAAATCCTATCACTAAAAAGGACACATGGACAAAACCAAGGGTTGGGGGTGGGGGGGAGTAGAGGGGGAGAAATACAGAGAACTGTAATTGAACAACAATAAAAAATTTTTTTAAATTAAAATCCTATGATACTAGTATCAAAAAGTGTTCCATGAAAGGAATATCTTTAATTTATCTCTCAGTAATATTAGTTTATAAACCTTAAGTTAGTTTTTCTATTTACTCTGCACCTTTCTTTTTCTCAGAGAACAAAATTTTATTCTAAAAATAGATCTCAGTAACAATGAAAGACAAAAAGCTGACCATTATAATAAATAGATTTTTTCCTGAAAATTACACAATTATCACTGTAATATCCTGCTAAACCTCATTATCTGTTTGAATTATGTCTTTCAATGAAGAATAAACAAGCTAATGAGCATCTTAAATATAAAACTGAGATATTAAAAAATATATGTTCTTTGTGCAATCAAAGCTATATTATGCTATTCTATATTATTAAATATTAGTCTACTTTTCCTGACACAACTTTAACAAAAAAAAATGTGATTTCATTTCCTGGAATGTGCCCTAGTTGTTTATGTATGAAGTCTCGCACCAGATTGCTGGGGTTCCAGTCTCAGCTTTACCATTAACTAGAACCGATTACTTAACATCTCTGTATTTGAGTTCCCTATAGTATAGGGATAATAGTGCCTACCATACAGAATTGTTATAAGGGTCAAATGAATTAATATATTGAAAGCACTTAGCAAAATACCCAGAAGATAGTAAGCACTGTAAGAGTACTGTGTATTATTATTAATAAAAACTAGTAAAATATAGCTAGAGAACTGTGATCCAAAAAGATAATAAATACAGGAGATGTTGTGGATAAAACTACCTGAGAACCAGGAGAGCAAATTGTAGTTCCACCCTGTCACTAACCAGTTGTGTGGAGTAGACATGCTGCAAAAGCCAGAAAGGGACTTCTCTGTACTCATTCATTCATTTGGTCCTTCCTTCCTCATTTCCTACTGGCATCTCTGCACAGATATTTACTGAGTACCTAGTATATTTCATTATGTTAGGCATCAGGATATTTGTTCTCTCAAGGTTCCGTGGGGGAGAAAGTCACATAAATGGACAATTAAAATAGTACAACATGTTGAGCATAATGATGGAGATCTCAGGATTCACTTTCACTACAGAAAGCCTGTGGGTGCACCGGCATGATTACGCACTTATTATCACCCTAAAAAAGTTTGGAATGTAGGCTTGCAAGACCTCTGGTATAATTTTGATCTTGCTTCTGTCATTGATGATGTTAGCACTTAGTATTATTAGAGAATGGATGAGTAGCTGAGTGATCCCTTTCTGGCTTTCCTTTACAAAGAAGTTGTTAATGAAATCAAGGGTCAGCCTATTTATCTGAGTTCCTTCTAATCCCTCCAAATAATGAAGAGTTAATTGACTCTCAGGCAAGAAGCTACTTTTAAGATAGCATCACAGAAGCTGATTAGTACAATTTCCATTTTTAATCCCTTCTAATCGCTAGTAATCTTTCTGGCCCATGGTAAAGCAGAAGGCCAAAAACTATATGATAGCTTTATTTTTTTTAAACCCAACAAATATGAGAAGTTTTAAAGCAATAATTTCAATGTATTAGCAAAGCATATTTTAGAAAAGATAAATATGTAGTTGACTTACAAATTATTATAGCCATCATAAACACCTGATATTTAAAGATAAATTAATGAGACAGTATTTTAACAGTTTACCATAAAGATCGACTTTGTTCTATCTAAAATATTCTCTAATCAAGAAGAAGAATAAGAGTTTCTGTTATGGGTTGAATTGTGCCCCCCCTCCAAAAAAAAAGATATGTTGAAATACTAACCCCTGGTACCTGTGAATCTGACCTTATTTAGCAGGAGGGTGTTTGCAGAATAAAAGTTTCTGTTATGGGTTGAATTGTGCTCCCCCCAAAAAGATATGTTGAAATATTAACCTTTGGTACTGTGAATCTGACCTTATTTAGCAGTAGGGTGTTTGCAGATGGCTAAGAACTGAATATTGATATCCTTCCCTGCCAAACTCATATGTGAAACCCTAAATTACCAATATGATGATATTTGAAAGTGGGGCATTTGGGAGGTAATTAAGTCATTAGGGTGGACCCTCTTAAATGGGATTAGTGTCCACAGAAGAAGAGACCGTAGAGACACAATCACTTTTCTGCTCTTTTCACTGTATCTTCAGAGTGTGCTCAGGTCATCTGCGAACCAGAAAGTGTGCTCTCACCAGACACTGAGGCTATTGGCACCTTGATCTTAGACTTCCCAGTTTTCAGAACTGAGAGAAATAAATGTTTGTTTTTTTTAAGCCACCCAGTCTATGGTATTGTGTCACAGCAGCCTGAAAAACACACATAGTAATCAAGTTAGGATGAGGTAATAATGGATTGGGGTGGACCATAATCCAATGACTGGTGCCTTTATAAGAAAAGAAAATTTGGACACGGAGACACCGGGTAGAAGGGCATGTGGAGACAGAAGCCGACATTGGAATGACACATATACAAGCCAAGCAACACTGAAGGTTGCAGCCAACCACCTAGAAAAGGCAAGAAAAAATTCTTCCCTAGAGCCTTTGGAGGTGACGTGGCCCTGCTAACAGATTTATTTTGGACTTCTAACCTCTGGAACTGTGAGAGAATAAATGTCTGTTGTCTGGAACCACCCATTTGGTGGTTTTCTGTGACAGCAGCCCTAGGGAACCGATAAATTTTTCTTCAGCAAAATTCCAATTGCAGGTCTTTCATTTGCAGAGAAAATGAGGGGGGAAAGTGACTGTATTTACCTTCCTAACTGAAACAAATAATAAAACCGGACCAAATATATGAAACAACATTTTGTAGAAATAGGACATAAAACAGTACGTAAGATAGTGATTGCCTAGAGTGCGGAAATAAAAGATGTGAGACCTATAATTACTCCAAATTACTAATAGGAAGGACTATAGCACAGGTGAGAGGGACCCTGTCAGAGTCCAGAAGTCTCCCTAAGGTGACCAGACAGAGCTAGCTGTTTGGGGAAGCCACGGTGTCTGAGACAACAAGGCAGAGTACTGGTCAGGGAAGAGCGACACAGAGAGAAAGCCTCAGAGATCTGAAAAGGATAGCCCTCGTGTCTTCAACTAGGTCCTTATCAGTGCATTCAGGTGAGGAAACAACCTGAGGCTGAGGAAATAACTGCCTAAAAGGGGAAGAGGAAACAATTCTTGGAACACACATAGAACTTGGAATAGTTTTTGTTCACACCAGCCAGAGTGAAAAACTTCTTAAATCCTGGGACATCAGGTGGAGTACTCAGAAAGGTTCTGCCTCAGTAGTAGAGAGAAATTAGTCTTAGACTAAATGCTGCTTTGGTCCCTAACAAAGCTTAAAAACAAGACTTAAAAGTATTAGACTGTTTCCAACTAACTTAACTATGTTCTAGAACAAAATCTAATGTTTTTAGGAATATAAATATATCTAGCACCCAACAAGGTAAAATTCACAATGTCTAAAACCCAGTAAAAAATTACCAGGCATATAAATGAGCAAGAAAATATGATCTACATTGTGGAGAAAAATATCAATCAATAGGAACAGACTCAGAAATGACATATGATAGAATTAGCAGATAAGGACATTAAGAGTAATTATAAATATATTCCATATTCCATATTCCGTATATTCAGTAAGGTCATAGAAAGATTAACCATGCTAAGTAGCAACATGAAAGATATTTTAAAAGACCCAAATCAAGCTTCCAGAGTTAAAACTATAATGTGTGAAATAAAAAATACAATAAATGTGATATACAGCGATATACTCATGATAAAATTTTAATGAAGTTGAAGATATGGCATTAGAAATTATCTAGAATAAAACACAGAGAAGAAAAGACTAGAAGTAAAATGAACAAAGATCCAGTCAATGGTAAAAACTTTGAGTAACCTCATACTCATATAACTGGAGTCTCTGAAGTACAGACAGGGGCTGTGTTGAGACCAAAAAATATTTGAAGAGATAATAGATGAAATTTCCCTCCCCCCTAAATCTGGACCCACACATCCAATAGTACCTAGAACAAGAAAAAAATTGAAAACTACACTAAGGCACAGCAGAATCAAATTGCTAAAAATGGTTGATAAAGACAACATCCTTACAAACAGCCACAGAAAAGATACATTACATAAGGAAGAACAAAGAATGCCAGCAGACTTCTCACTAGAAACAACACAGGTCAAAGCAGTGGGACAGCACCTTTAAAGTAATGAAAGGAGAAGGCTGCCAACATGGAAGTCCAATATCCAGTAAAATTAACTTCCGAATACGAAGGGGAAATGCACAAATGAGTACATGAAACAACTGGTGGAAACTGAGCAAAGTCGGTGGTCACTTTGCAGCACTGTGCTCGCGCCGTTTCCTGGTCTGATACGGCACTGCAGTTGTAAGATGCCACCACTGGCGGAAGTTGGCCGAAAGGCTAGCGGGACCAATGTACTATTTTTTGCCACTTTCCATGAGTCTATATTATTTCAAAAATAAAAAGTTAAAAAAATAAAACAAATACTTTTTCATACGTACAAAAGCTGAAAGGATTCATCACCAACACACCTGCACAAAACACATTAAAATAAGTGCTTCAAGAAGAAACAAAAATAATACCAAATGTGAATCTGGATCTAAACAAAGGAATGAAGAGCACCAGGAATGGTAAAATATGTGGGTAAATAAAATATAGTTTTAAGTTATTCTATATGTCTTTAAAAAGATAATTGACTATTTAAAGTAAAAATATTAACAGTGTATTGTAGAGTTCATAGCACATGCAAAAGTAAAGTATGTGGTAAAAATGTACAAAAACAGAAAAGGGGGGATTGGAAATATATTGTTGTAAGCGTCTTATAGTGTAGGTGAAACAGTATAAAATCAATTGAAAGTAGACTTTGATAAATTTAAAATGTATACTGTAAACTCTAAAGCTAAAATAAAGTCTAATAAATGTTGTAAATGAAAATAAAACAACAAAGAGTTATAGCTCATAAGCCAATAAAGGGAGCAAAATAGAATAATTAAAAAATTCAATTCAAAAAAGGAAGGAAAAGTAAAAAGAGGAATAAGAACAGATGAGACAAATAGAAAACAGAGAGATGATAGTTTAATCCTAACTATGTCAATAATTATACAAAATGTGATTGGTCTAAACACCTCAATTAAAAAGCAGAAAATATCACATTGGATAAAAAAGCAAAACAAGAAACCAATTAAAAATACACAAATAGAGTAAAAGTAAAAGAATGAAAAAATAACATACTAACACTAATCAAAATAAAGGTGGTGGGGAGGGCTGGATGGGTGGGCTGGGATGGGAGTAAAAGATGGAGAATTGTACTTGAACAAAAATTAAAATAAAATAAAATAAATAAAGTTGGAGTTGAGGGTAGGTTTCAGAGCAAAAAATATTACTCATAATGAAGAAGGTTAAAGAGTTGTACTATCAGGAACTGGCTCACGTAAGAACAGAGGATGACAAATCCGAGATGTGCAGCTGGCAAGCAAGAGGGCTGATGGTGTGGTTCCAGTGCAAAGGTCAGCAAGTGGGCTCAAGACACGGAAAGAGCAGATGTTTCAGTTCAAGTCCAAAGGAAAAAGCTGATGTCCCTTCTGGAAGGCACTCAGCGGGGGAAATTCCCTCTTACTTAGCTTTTTGTGTTTACTTAGGTCTTCAGCTGATTGGATGAGGCCCATCCACACTGGGGAGGGCCATCTGTTTTATTCAGTTTACTAATCCAAATGTTAGTCTCATCCAAAAACACCCTCACAGACACACCTAAAATAATGTTTCACCAAATATCTGGATACCTCATCTCTCATTTAGGTTGACACATAAAAGTAACTATGACAGAGGGGTCAATTTATCAAGAGAATGTAACAATCCTAAATGTTTATGTACCCAACAACAGAAGTTGCAGCGTTGTCCCGATGCACCAAGGTTGCAGGTTGGATCCCATACAAGGATCAACCAATGAGTGCATAAATGAGTGGAACAACAAATCGGGGTCCCTCTCTCTCTCCTTCTCTCTCTCAAATCAATAAATAAAAATTAATTTTAAAACACTGACAAAGCTAAAAGGAGAAGTAGACCAATCCATAATTGTAGGAAATTTCAATATGCCTCTCTCAATTTCCAAAGAATAGGTAGACAAAAAAATGTTTTAATTAAAAAAAGTGAGTGTATAGAACATTTGCACAATAGTATCATACAAGATAAGCTAATGGACATTTATAGAACACACTCCACCCGCAATACCATAGACATTCTTTTCAAGATAGTCCATATTCTAGGCCATAAAACATATCTCAATAAGTTTGTAAAACTTCAAGTCAACAGTTTATTTTCTGACCACAGTGAAATTAAACTAGAAATAAATAACAGAATGATGCCTGGAAAATATCCAAATATTTGGATACTAAATAACACACTTCTAAATAACCCAGGAGTGAAAAAGAAACTAGGAAATCTTTTAAACTGGATAAAAATAAAAGCACAACATAACACTGGTGGGATGCAGCTGAAGCAGGATTAGAGGGAAATCTGTAGCCCTAAATGTTTGTAACAGAACAAAGATTTTAAATCAAGTGACCTCAGCTTCCATGTGAAGAAACTAGACAAATAAGAGAAAACTAAGCTCAAAGTAAACAGAAGAAAGGAAATAAAGCCAGATGGCACACCCCAGACTAGGGTGGAATCAAACAATACCCCCAAATACCACCAGATGCAATGGAATCCTGGAGTACAGCAATCCTACCCAGTGTGTTCTCCTTCCTGGTCTGTCCACTGCATCTCGGGGCCTAGGAGCAAGGCTTCTGATAACCGAGCTCACCTTTAAAACTATATAACAAAAATGTTGAGATTCACTGTGCACCATTTCTGGTAAGGCCAAGAATATAATTCATATATTTCTCACCTATCATTAAAACACCAGAAGTTTACCCAAAAAGCAACGGACATCGGGAAGCCTGGATTGCTTACCAAAGGCAAGCAGAAAGGCAATCAAAAGAAAAATATCCAACCCATTATTAATGAGAGGTTGTCAGAGGACCCTCAAGGCTTAATGTTGATACTAGGTCCTAAGCATGGTCAATTAAATGCAAGCAGAGGAAAACAGTTTATTTTTTCAAGCTTTACAGAGGACGCACTGGCAGTTCCAAGAGCAACACTGCCCAGTGCAGTAAGATCTCACCCCTGGTATGGGCCGTGTTCAGTCAGGGACCCTGAGGCAGTTTGTTCACACTGTACCTTTATGAAGGGTCTTATTTCACAGTATTTACACACACGCATTATTTACACATGTTCTCACCCCTCTAGACTGTGCAGTCCTCAAAGTCAGGGACCATAATTTAGTCAGCTTTGTATTCCTAAACTCTAACATGGTTTGATCACTTAATAAATGTCCTTTAAAAGGCAAGCACAAACCCCTTGAGACTTAAAGGCTATAGACGGCGGTAGCCTGGAGACTTAAAAGGAAACGAAATACGGCTTCAGGTCCAAGTTGAAACCGAAAATGGCTTGTTACATATTTTCTTAGTTTAATTATATTTTTTAATCATTTCAAAAATGGATGTGTTTCTAGCCTTCAGTGAGGGTGGAACTGAGTTTTATCTAAACCAGTCTGCCCATCCTTTTCCCACGGTATTCTGGAAGAAAGTAGAAAGAGATGACTCACAACTTGGCACATGCTTCTTAGTTCCTATGCACTCACATCAAATTGTGTTCCAAAAGAGAGGCATTTACAAATGCTCCAAACCTGGATGTCCTGGCCTTACGATGTGGTTTGCATTATATACACTTTCCAACCTGGTGCTAAATTAACTGCATTTGGTTCCAGATAGTTAATGACTATTAAGTGGACAGGTGACTTCAAGTGGAAATTGATTGGCTCAAGTCTCACTTTATGTCACTTCAGAAGTCCTCTGTAAGTTTGCTCCCACCCCACTCTCATCTCCTCCCCCCTTCCTTGGCCACCTCCACCCCCAGCTTTTAGGCTTGTAAGCCCTTGAAAAGAGTGTTTGCAGAATGTCCCAGCTATGAAAGTAGGCCCTTTCTAGTTACTTTTGTGGACTGAGACTCAAAGATGTCTATATTCAAAATAGCAATGACCTAGAAAGTGCACACATATGCCTCAGGGTACTCGTCTAATACCCTCCTCACATGGTCATCTAATTTCCTCCCCAGCTCAGGCTTCCAGGTTACACCAGTACCCACGGTGGCCTCAGGCAGCCATGGCACTTCCCATCTGCCTTTCAAACGCAAAAATCCCCCAAATCGTACTCCCTTCAGTATTTCTAATTCCACATCTTCTGGAACCTGCCATTTGTCCCTAGAAAACAGAAATCACATACATCTAAATCATTCTACACAGTGCCTAGCACAGAAGCAAATGGAAGTTCGGGCTTATTATCACCAAGCATGTTCTCTGATTATAATGATGATGAGGATGTTGCCAACCTGATGCTAATGATCCCATTCACTTTAATTTGCACCTGATTTTAGACTCACCAGTGGCTCAAAGACTTCGACCTCAATGTTGTGAAAGTGCTAAGGAGAAGCTAAAGGGCTGGCTCTATAAACGTGAGGTGGTAACAGTAAAAATAATAATAGAAAGAGAACAAACACTCATAACGGGAGTCGAAGGTCAGGGAGTCAGGACAGTGTAATAGAAATATACAAAGGGCACCAGCTTTGGAGTCAGTCGTGGGTTAGAATCCTTGCTTGGTCACATTCTGTCTTGTCTTGGACAAGTTGCTTAACTTCTCTAAACTCCTATTTCCTGAGTTTTAAAAAATATTAAAATATTCATCTTAGAGTATTCTCTTGAATATTAAATGAGATAACATATAAAGCATCTGGCTCATGACACTGCCCTATAAATGTCAGTTCCCTTCCCTCGCTCCTCAGAAAGGAGAAGCTACAGTGATAAGAATTTTCAAGAGCAGCCAGAGTCTGTAATCGTGCATTTTAAAAGGCTCATCCTAAGGTTCTCACTTTTAGGTGGTGTCTAATGTCTCACGAAGACGCATGTGTTCTCTGCAATTGCCAGCTTCAAAGGGAACGTGTGTTAGGGAAGGATTGTGCCTGACCCGCCCCACCCCCATGGATTAAGATATACAAATCCAGCAAGACCTCATATCTGTAAAGGATGGGACACAAAGTTAGACATCTGTTGTCCGTATCCCCAAAGCAATTTAACTGCATTGTACCTGGAGTATCAGTCACGGTATTGTATTATCTGTTTAAGCATTTGCATCTCCTCTAGGCTGTGAGAGCTGTGAAGGCAAAGTCTAGATATTATTCCCCTTTGCTTCACCACCTAACATGAAGCCTGTCATACATGCCGTATTTACAGGAGTGAACTGGACCATCTGTCTTCAGGATCTACAGTGCTTTACTATGTGTTTTCCACCTTGTAAATAATTCCCTCAGCAGCATTTCTCAGAGCCTCCCAAGCTTCAAGCATTGACCACCTATGGTCTTTGTCCTTTAAGAATTGACTATTTAGGTAATCAAAAGTTTCAAACTTCCCATTATAAAATGAACAAGCCCTGTGGACATAATGTACAGCATGGTGACAATACTTAATAAGACTGTATTGTATGTATCTTTGCTAAGAGACTGGATTGTAAAAGTTCTCATCACAACAAAAAAAAACTGTAATTATGTGCGGTGATAGATGTGAACTAGATTGACTGTGGTGATCACTTCACAGTATATACATGTATTAAATCATTATGTTGTATACCTGAAATTAATATAATGTTATATATTACAATCTCAATTTTAAAAAAGAGAAGGTCAAAACAACTATAAAAAAAATTTACTGTTTAAAATCAGCTTTTTTTTTTTGAAAGCCAAAACTTACAGGAGAGGGGTAAAAGATTTCAAAGAAATGCCTAGGTCTAACCTCCAATTGCACCATGCTTTTCATTTATCATCATAACCTTGGGCACCCCACCCCCACATCCAAGTCTAGGGACGGCTTTCCTAAGGCACTCACAGGGCATTCTTGGTGAGTGCCTGGAGGGCTCTGTGCATGGTAGCTGTTGTGAGAGTGAGTGACCACAGGTCGTGGGAGGTGGCAGCTCCATCTGCCTTAGGGAACAAAATCAGTGCTGATGACTGTTAGGTGGAAGTATCTCTCAATCTCTGAGTCCCTCCTCAGGTCTGACGCATCTCTTTTTCTTCAGAGGAAATAGGAACAAGCTCAGGCAAGAGTCACTGAGGAAGAAACCCTCTTTTATTGTTTAACTCATTCATTATCAGACTGTTGTGGAGAAACTGGGGTGCATAATTACTGAAAATACAAAGAAGCTTGAGACACACTTGGAAAGATGTTTAAGTGACATCCACAATCAGTTGTTCAGGGAAAGTCGAGAAGTTGAGGGAAAGTTCGTAAACTTAAAGGCAGATTTCATGGAGGGCAAATACCATGTTCTCCTTCAAAAGAAATGGCCTCTGGAGACAGACACTGCTCTACCTTAACAGCTGTGTGCCCTTGCATGTGTTCCTGATTCCAACTAAGCCTCAGTTTCTCATTATTTAAGTGAAAATAAAATACCCTACAAGGTTGTTTATAAACAGATGAGATCTTAACTCATCTACATATACTAACTATCTGATCTTTGGTAGGCAAAACCCAAGGCCCATAGACATAACTATCCCCACGGTCCGGGTGCTGAGGCCAAGTGTCAGCTGGCATTAGACCCCAGGCAAAACATTTTGCACCTGGCTGATTCCCGGGGCAATTGAGGTCATGACCTCTGAACTGAAAGGACCTGTTATCTTTCAGATGTTGAAAACAAGACAAAATCTCCTATGGCTTACCACTGCTTGTAGGCAAAGTTGCAATTCTAGGACAAGCAAGGCCATCTGAGTACTTTCTTTCTTGAGTACTTTCTGGATTAATCTTTTAAATGACATCATCTATATGCCATTTGTCCAATGATTTTATAATTAGAGTTCATCTAGTTTAAAGAATATAGAATATTCTCTAGAGAATAAGGCTAGCTCATTCTATGCTAACTGCAGTAAAAGTGAAGGTAATGGTGGTGCTTAGCAGTAAGATAATTGTAATTTATTATGCACTTACTATGTGTCAAGCATCCTGCTAAGCATTAAACATGTCTTATGTCTTATTTCACACAATCAGCTCAACTGCCAGAATCCTCCTTTATACTTAATCCTCAAACCTGAAAAAGTTGGCACGAATAATTGGCTTCAATCTCTCTGCAGGATCTGAGTGCTCATATACTGTGGCCAAATCAAATCCTTTCTAAATGCTGAATATAGTTTGTGTGGTTTTAAGTGGGCAATGGAGAGACAGGTATCTTTGGAAATAAAACATACTAGGCAGAGGTTAATTCTTAATCCCTTGACTCTTGTGCCAACCCATTTGATAGTGACTTATAATTAATATGTTTCATATTGCTCAATCATGTCTAGAAGATGGATTGCAGGGTGGAGTGGGAGAGGTGCCTTCCGGTCCATTCCAATGAAATGTTTATGCTACGCAGTATCACAAAACAAGAAGTTCTGTAAGGTAAGGGGGTTAGAAATGCCTGGCTTCCTGTGGACAGATGCCAGGTGGAGCAAATAAACAGATATAGTTCCTATTGGATACGAATGCCCTTAAAAAATTATTTTCTGTCATGCTGCCAAGGCAATGCCAGCTGCTTACAACATAAACTCAGGCAGAAAAGAAACAGGGAGACTGAATAGTGTTTGGGGAGTGAGTGAAGTAAAAAATAAGGAAAGACGCTTATTCCAATTTTGTTGATGAACTCTTACAACTGAGTCAAGTGGCAGTCCTGGTTCTAAAACATATGAAAATCTAGCCAATTAAATTAAACCTGACAATTAAATGGAGCCCCAGGTGCTATTCCCTGAAATTATACGAGTGGCCGAGAGTAACAGTGCTGGAGCAGGACACTTCTTGGAGACGTGCAGTGTGGCCATCACAACTGGCAGCCCCCTGGCATTGTCTTCTTTAGTTTTCCTACTATTAACTTAGATGGCATTTTAACATTGTTTTCATTAGTTGCCAACAGTTTCAAAATTAAAAGACTTCACATAAAAATTCAGAGGTGTGGTATCTCTTAACAATGAGAAAATAGGCAAATGCTGGCCTTACATTTTCACCTACCAACAACTCAGCTCCCCATAGGTGGTCCCCACTGTCTCCATGGCTCCCCAAAGCTGAGGTCAAGTGTTAGCTGGCACTAATCCTTGAGATGGCATGTTATTATCTGGCTGATCTCTGTGAGTGAGCCCTTTAGTGCCTGTCCCCTGAGCTGGGGCAACCCCATTATCTTACAGATAGGGAAAGCCAGGCAAAACCCCACATGGCTTCCCACTGCCTGTAGGCAGAGTCCCAGTGCCATGACAGGCAAAGCCATTTGGAGAATGACTTTTCTTGTCAGTTCCCACAAGTAATCCTATAGTCCAGTCGCCCTCATCATGCAAGGTGGCGGCTCTGTTCCCTGTGTCTCAGCTGCTCTCCACAGTATCTGATTCTTGCTCATTTTTTCAAACTCAGATCAGTTCCATCCTCTCTCCCCAGGCAGAGAAGTGAACACACAGCACATTGTACTCACTCTAGCAACAGACTGTAGAATCCTCAAGGAGAAGGTCAATGTTAAAAGTCCTCTTTTTGTCACCAGTGCTTACCATAGCGCACTGACACACGGTGTAAACTCAAATCTGGGCTTCAGAGAGGAAACACAAGGTGTCCTCAGATACCTGGGTAATTGTACTCAACACATAGTTGGAAAAAACAGGCTCAAAGCATATCCAGCCCACAGGCACACTGAGACTGATGAATGTCAAGTGACATCAAAAATCTTATCTCAGTGACAAAAGCAGTTCTCAATGGGCCAAGTCTTCCTCCCGAAGTACGGACTGCCTGGTCAGTGTAGCTGGTGAAGTGTAAGAAGGAGCTCAAAGATCCCAGATATCTTCCCTATCAGCCTGCCAAGGCGCCAAAAATCCACTATGTCGACTTGTTTGCATTAAGCTTTTTCTGTTAAAATGGAACATACCTTCCTCACTCCTCCTCCATAATCCAGTGTATCAGGCAACTCTCCAAGGTTAGCACAGCTTTAGTTAATTTATCAACTATTGTTCTATCTGATGCATTTATACTGGAATATCTGGGTAAGTTGTGATAGAATTAAACAAAGGTAAAACTTCCCACAGAGAAGAAGATCTGAGCATCCGAAGGAAGAGATGGGGAATAGACAGTATGTACCGTGGTTGAATGCAAGGCCCCTGGGAACCAAGATGCCTTAGCCCAGTTCTGTCACCTACTTGGTGCCTTTCAGCTAATCACTCACCTACATTTCTTCATTTAGATAGAAAAAGATATTAACTGACAGGAGCATCTGCCTCAGTGGGCCATTGGAGAATTAAATGTGTCGATATATAGTAGGCGTTCAAAACGGTATCTGACATAGAGTGAGCCCTATGTGTTTGCTTCTGTCGTTATTAGGAGAGGATGGCATGAGATTTATCCCTTAGAGGGACTGCTCCAGTTTTCCAACCTGCTGTCTCCTTTCCCGATGTACTGATGAAGAATGTAAGGCCTAGAGAGCAGAGCAGCTTACCGAAGGTAGCAGGCTAGTGGATGGCAGAGCTAGGGCTTCCTATCCAGAGGTGCTTCCTGCCCCCACCCATGGAACTTACTGATGCAGAAAAGAGAAGAGGGTGGAGGGTGACCAAGAGAAACCAAGATCCAGCTCCAGCATCTCTCTCTTCTGGGAATACTAGGACCAGGCCCTTTGGGACTTCTCCCCAGAGTCAATTCCTTGTTCCCGCTCTCCGGAGCAAACACTGCACTCCGACACACACACACCCATGCCCCATGCCCCATGCCCCTGCGCCTGGGCGTACCCTCTGAGTCTGGCACAGCGCGGCAACTCGCCGCCCCGCTTGGAAGACGGGTCAGTAGCGGGATGGCCGGGAAAACTGACACAATCCGCCCGGCGCTCTCCGCGCCAGCCTCCCACGCAGCGCGGGGCGGCCCTAGGCCCTCGCAGGGGTGCGGACAGGGGCTGAGCTACAGGGGTCTCCCCGGGGCCGCTTGCCGGCCGGTCACACCACTCGGGGCCCAGCGGCCGATCCCTGGGCGCGGGTACTTTTCGGCAATGTGGTGGTCCCCGCAGATGTCTGGCCAGAAACTCGGACCGCCGCTGTGGCCACCGCCCCCGGGAGCTGGATGACAGAGTCTTGAAAGACTTTCACCAAATATGGGCTGGGGCTGGAAACGTCCTGCGCCGCCGGAAACCTGGAGTCAAGGCAACAGCGGCGACTTCGGGCGTGCAGGCCCAGCAGCCGGTAGGGGGCGGCGGGCGGCAGGCAGCGGAGTTCGCCCCGAGCCTGAGGCCCCGGGCCCCCACCCCGAGCGTCTTGCCAGCCACTTCCCGCCGCTCTCCTGGCTTCCTCTAGCTCTCCTTGCGATCACCCCACCCGGTGGTGGTGAGAGGTTGGAGGGGTGTGGAGAGAAAAAGGATGGCGCGAGGCGCCACCTTAAAGGTGGCCTTTCACAGTGATTATAAATTGTTCTGTTCATTAAGGAATATAAAAAGTGGCGTTGTGAGACAAGGCGTGCAAGCGCTTAAGTATTAAGCACTCCTGTCGTCCGAGGCAGTGGTTCTCGGGGCGTGATCCCCCGTGAGCAGCCGCATCATCACCTAGGGACTTGTTAGACACGTAACTAATAAGATCTCTGGGATGGGGCCCGACAATCATTCTTTAACCAGCCCTCCAGGTGATTCTGAGACGCTTAGGTTTGAAAACCACTGGTCCAGGGCTAGGAAACCGGAGTCATCAAGTTTAAGGCGATTATTATTCTCAGTCGCCGCCAGACAGTGAAGCCTTCTTTTGGTGACCTAAAATTCCCTGGCACCAGCGGGTGAGAGACGGCCGCATCACTCAGCCCAAAGCCAGGCGCTGCTGAAGACAAGCAGCCCCTTCTCCGCGCCTTGTAGCCCAGGGAAACAAGGCGGCTCGTTATTCTCTCCTGAGGCACCCGTAGAGGGAGGGAGGGAGGAAATAGCAAAAGAGCCTTGCAGAATTAGCACCAAAGCAACACATACCCATAAACATTTGCATACTTCCCTCCATTCTGTCAACGCGAACTGATTTGCAGAGGAGGCTAGAAGGCGACAGGACGTCTGAGGTTTCTGGACAGTCCTTGAGCAGGACACGAGGAGCTGCTGTTTCTCTCTCCTGATGCCTTGCTTTACTACCAGGCGCACCAGAACATAGTATATGGAAAGGCTGTGCGCCTAAGTTACTTCTGTCTCTCGGCTCCCCACCTCCTGGCCCTGTTTGCTACAGCTCTCCAAACCCCCACAACACACGGCCCACTTCACATGGACAGCAGACCATAGGGTTTTCTAGGTTTCTCCTCTGATTCAAAAAACATCCTCTAAGATTCGATAGTTAAAGTCCAGAGTCAAACTCACGCACCCCTCTCAGAAAACTTTAATCTGATTTTTAAAGGGATCCTCGGAATGGCGTGTTTGAATGCTGTGCAGCAAACTGAATCTCTTTGCCCAATCCCCTACTGTTGCTTCAATAAGGGAAGAAGATATACACACAGGCCAGTTGGATCATCCACTGTAATTTTATTTTAAATCATGATAGACAGATTGCGTGAAAAACAAGGAATTCCAAAGAATTTCCTGCTCTGGGAACAGAAGTTAAGTCTATATTTAACATTTGAAGTTGTCAAGAATGCTTTGTGGTTGGATAACAGGCAGAAAAATGTTAAAAACGCAGGCTACTGCTATACCCAAATATGGAAATATTGTTACGTCTGGTGTCTGATTCACCATCTGGAAATACTTACAACCATGAAGTCAAATAGAAAAGACACCACAACAGAAGCCAGGAACACTCCTCTCCATCCATTCTCTTTCCACCACCCCCTCCACCCTGTACTTACTGCCCCTACTCACCCTGGTCCCAGTCACTTCATTAAGAAGGAAACAACAGTAAAACTCTAACAGAAGAAAAGTCATATTTTTCTAAACAATAACTGATGGATTTACCTGGGTACAATATAAGGTCCAGACATTCCTTGCTTTATTTGCATAACACCTGACAATATATTGTCTTGAAAAGACAAACCCCTCCACCAAAGTCTTAAAGATCCCACTTCCTCTAGCAAAAGCCTCAGAGAGGGCACTTTGGAATGAATGAAACTTAACTCCTTCCTGCTAGTTCTCTTCATTGGAGAATGTTTTCATTGCAATAGCTTCGCATGTGCTTCTCTATCACAGAAGTCAGCACTGAATATCTTTTTAAACAAGAGTGTTAAATTATGAAGCCTAACAGCCCTAAACATTAAAATGCACAGAGACATGCAGTTCTCCTAAATCACATATAAAAGGGAGATCGACATAATTACTTGTGTATGTTTTTATTAAAATCACACAAGAAGGTATTTTAGCAACTTTAAGGTAAAGTTTTCAATCACACTAATAATATTGATGCTGTTAAAGAAAACTGTTTTGTGTGGGGGGGGTCTTCTGCTGAGTGTGTTGCAGATATAATAGAATCTTACAATATGCTAACATTTTTATAACAGTATTACATCCTAAATCTCTTATTTCTCTGAACTTGGAGAGGAAAGCATTACAATTCACTTGAACTGAGAGGTTTCTAAGTGGTCCCAAGGAAAGGATTTAAAAATTCCGCAAAACTTTCAGCTTTAAGGAGTCTATTTCCAGAGTTCCATTGGGCGCAATGGGACTGGAATCTGGTTCGGCCTTGCAGTACATTCCGGTGATGCGCTCAGTATAAAGCACTCCACGGTGGTCCCTTCCGCTTGGCTGGCTGCTGAGTGTGCATTGCCTCCCGCCCGGCCCGCGGAGGGAGGCTGGAAGCGCCCACCGGGTCTCCCACATCCGCGAGGAAGTGTAAGGCAGCCTGCCGGACAACTCCCTGCGTTAGTTTCCTCTCGGACTTCCAACCCAGGCAGTGGGCTGGAACTAAAGTGGGAACCTCCAAAAACAAACAAGTACGACAGACCGAAAAGGGGAGGGAAGAGCGCGGGGCGGGGGGGGCGTGCGGAAGAGGGAAGACCTCTGCCTGGAAATTTGCCAGACAAGGGGGAAGTTGATTTTCTCCCCTTCTCATTCATAAATGCCACTGCGGGTATTAGTTTGCAATACACTTATCTCGGCTAATAAACACCATGCCAAAGCTTTGGGACTGGATCCGAGCACGCCTCTATGAAGTCCACAAGCAGATCACTGGCTCAGAGACACACTGCCCCTTCCCCCTTCGCTTCTCTCAATAGATAACTTGCCTCTCACCTTCGTTGTAAACAAGCAAACAGCTCTTTGCCTTCCCGGTTGAGGGCTTCCAAGGCTGCCGGGTCAACACGGCATCACCGAACAGAACGACTTTTGTTCCTCCCTCTCAGGTCCTCCCACCTCCCAGTCCAGACAAAGTTCAGAACTCGCCGCGCTCGACCCCTTCCACCATCATCCCCAAAAAGAGCTCTCCCCAATACAAGTCGTTATTTAAAGTGGAAAAACGGAAGATTGTTTTCTTGGGTCCAGGACCAAAAAAAGGGGGGAAGAGGGAAGGTGCAACAGAGCCGGGGGAGGGGCTTGGCAGCAGCCCGCGCCAACCACATTCCTGAGATGTTTGAGAATTCTGGAACGCGCAGACAGAGCCGACGTCACTGCAACACGCGGCGCCGCGGCCGGCCCGTATAAAAGGCGGGCTCAGCGCGCTGGAGCAGACCGCGAGCGAGAGCGCCCCAAAGCAGTACCCGAGCTCTCCGCTCCTCTTCTGGAAGGACCTCGACAGAAGACGTCCGCAGCCTGCTCGGCGCCGCGGCCCTCGCCTCCCTGCCACCCGGCCCACCGCACTCGCGGCCCCGACGCAGCCGCGCAGTGTCTGTACGCTGCGCACCGGTGTGTTGGCGTCTTTGCTTCGGTGCTTGCCTGGACTCCTGCGCGCCACAATGAGGTTCTTCGCGGCCAGTACACTTGTCGCCTTCATCGTCGTCTTCCTCGTGAACTTGGGCAAGGCGGTGAGTTCTTTTGCTTCCCCTTCCGTGTCCGTTCTCCCAGCGCCTTGGCCTTTCCCCAGATTGCCCACCGCAGAAAAAAAAATCGAAAACAAAAAGCTAAACTAAGAAGTTCGGGGGAGTTTCAGGGTAGCTTTTTCTTTAAACTCCCGGTAAAGATGTGTCTGGGGCCTCCTGGCCGACGAAGCCCTGCCCGGAGTGGCCCGGCTGGCTGGATGGGATCAAGAGACCCCCCTGAGTGCTCTCCTGCTCATTGCACCGAGTCTCATGCGAGTCTTCTCCCCCACCAGGCGCGCACCACCTGCCCCGACGCCTGCCACTGCCCCCTGGAGGCGCCCAAGTGCGCCCCGGGAGTCGGGCTGGTCTGGGACGGCTGCGGCTGCTGTAAGGTCTGCGCCAAGCAGCTCAACGAGGACTGCAGCAAAACGCAGCCCTGCGACCACACCAAGGGGCTGGAATGCAATTTCGGCGCCAGCTCCACCGCTCTGAAGGGGATCTGCAGAGGTAAGATGCTTGTGGTTTGGCCCCTTTAAAAAAATAATAGTCCCTGTAGTCCAGAAGTTTAGTAATTTTGAGACCATGTATGGTGATGCTTTGTTGTTGGTAGCTTGGCAGAAAGGCACATGATTTCAGCAGTCTGGAATGCAATTCAGTGTGTCTGGGCCCAACGAAAAGCGCATACGGAAAAGTGATTCCTGACTAACTTATTGTTCTGGTCTGGAGTCTCTGGGGAATTGTAGGGAACTTTACCATAAATTGAATTTAACAGCAGAAAATATGTATGAGTTTCAGGACATGGCTCAGAATCTTAACTTGATTCTCTTCTCCCTTTCTCTTTTGGTGCTCCTTGCAGCTCAGTCGGAGGGCAGACCCTGTGAATATAACTCCAGAATCTACCAGAACGGAGAGAGTTTCCAGCCCAACTGTAAACATCAGTGCACATGTATTGATGGTGCCGTGGGGTGCATTCCTCTGTGTCCCCAGGAACTTTCTCTTCCCAACCTGGGCTGTCCCAACCCTCGACTCGTCAAAGTTACTGGACAGTGCTGTGAGAAGTGGGTCTGTGATGAGGATCGTGCCAAGGACCCCATGGAGGACAGCGATGATTTCCTGGGCAAGGGGCCCACGTTCGATGCTTCGGAGGTGGAGTTAACGAGAAACAATGAATTAATTGCATTTGGAGAAGGTGGCTCCCTCAAGCAGCTCCCGGGTAAGTTGAAACTGAGTGAGCCCTTAAGACACAGTACTGAAATACATTCTTAGTTTGATGCTTTGTAGAAATGAGGACTTGAATCTGTTGTCAGTAAGCCTCTGAGAAATCTTCCCTCTTATTTGTGTCTTCAGTGTTTGGAATGGAGCCTCGCATCCTATACAACCCTTCTTTACATGGCCAGAAATGTATTGTTCAAACAACTTCATGGTCCCAGTGCTCTAAGACGTGTGGAACTGGTATCTCTACACGAGTCACCAATGACAACCCTGAATGCCGCCTGGTGAAGGAGACCCGGATTTGTGAAGTGCGGCCTTGTGGACAGCCGATGTACAGCAGCCTAAAAGTAAGTGCCTGCGGTGGCAGGTGGACTGTTCTCGGGCAGCTGGGTGAGGTTTGAACCTCTCTTCCAAGAAAGAGAACCATTGCCCCTAACTTTCCTTCTCTTGTCTTTCTTACAGAAGGGCAAGAAATGCAGCAAGACCAAGAAATCTCCTGAACCAGTCAAGTTTACTTATGCTGGATGTTCAAGTGTGAAGAAATACCGGCCCAAGTACTGCGGCTCCTGTGTGGATGGCCGATGCTGCACGCCCCAGCAGACCAGGACTGTGAAGATGCGCTTCCGCTGTGAAGACGGGGAGGTGTTTTCCAAGAACGTCATGATGATCCAGTCCTGCAAATGCAACTACAACTGCCCGCATGCCAGCGAGGCTGCGTTTCCCTTCTACCGGCTGTTCAATGACATTCACAAATTTAGGGACTAAATGCCACCTGGGTTTCCAGCACAAGGGTGGACAAATGGGGAAAGAGTGCCAGAATCATGGAGACATGGGTGGGGGAGGTAGGGGTGAAGGGACTCATTGTAGAAGGGATGTATTGCTCATTCTTGAGTAGTGTTAAGGTATTTTGAAACTGCCAGGTATGCTGGTGTGGATGGACACTAATGCAGCCGCAATTGGAAAATACTTCGCTTCATAATATTGGAGCACATGTTACTGCTTCATTTTGGAGCGTGTGGTGTTGATGACGTTCTGTTTTCTGTTTGTAAATTATTTAGTAAGCGTGTTTTCCTGTAGGCTTTTTTCCTTTCAGTTCTGCAACTGTAAAAGATAATAAGATTATTTGGACAGTTAAAGCCTTCGTCCTTCGATAGAAATAAGTGGGAGGGGGCTCCACCCCCTCCTGAAGGGGACACTCTGTGAGTGTCCGTGAGAGGCAGCTATCTGCACTCTAAACTGCAAACAGGAATCAGGTGTTTTTAAGACTGAATGTTTTTATTTATCAAAATGTAGCTTTTGGGAAGGGTGGGGAAATGTAATACTGGAATAATTTGTAAATGATTTTAATTTTATATTCAGTGAAAAGAATTTATTTATGGAATTAATCATTTAATAAAGAAATATTTACCTAATATCTGAGTGTATGGTATTTGATATTTTTAGACATTGCCCAGTCATTCTAGCTTGTCTGTGCAATCATTCAAGTGGGATTTACTGAGTGTCTGTTTAGTGCCAGGATCTGTTCTAGGTACTTGGGATAGAGCAGGGAAATAACCTACAAAAGTAAGACAACGGTTGCTTTTTATCATCAGTAGAGAAAGACTTTTGCATTTAAAATAGTCTGCATAAAAAACTGCATTGAACACCAGGCATTGAGAAGCACAAGAAGGAATCTGAAGCCAAGTTTGTGATTTAAATAATAATGCCTTGTTTATATAAAAAATCAAAGCCTAAGGGTCTCCATCACCGAATCACTGTGAGGTTGGTATAGTAGAGTCATTTATCATTTTAATCACTAGGTTATTGTGTATGTAGCTTGAGTAGAGGGGAGAAACTTTAATGAAAACAGCCCATAACCAAGCCTGCACATACGCACATGGATGGGTAAGATTAAGTATGGTTGGATCATGTGTTATAAACAGTCACTTGTTTACAACTTCATATTTTACCAATATTGTTTTGAAAACTTAGGTGAACTACTAAAACATCTGCCCTTGATTGGGATCAGAGAAAAAAAAGTCTTTGGGTCTATAAGAGTCAGTTTATCTTCACTGAATAAGCTTGAAGCGATGACTTGTGTTAATCCTAATAAGCTGGTGATTAGGTAAACACGCTGTTAAATGCAAAGGAATGCAAGGAATTTCAAGTACTTTTCCAGTAGTGTGAGGACTGTGCTGCCCCATCCCCCTTTCCTTTTTATAATATACATTATACTGGTGGAGGAGGGAGCAGTTATAAAGAGTTAGCTGTCCAGAAGGTCAAAGGCTAGATGCAGAGCATTCCTGAAAGAAAAGGACCTGAATCATAGGTTAGGAGAGGTTGAGAAGGCTGTGCTAATGTTTGTGAAAATGTTGGTAGCCTGTTTTAGAAAAAACTACATCTTTAGAAAGCGCTGACAATAAACCTTTTATAGAGAGAAGTTTTCCTTTCATCGACCTTCTTGGCTCCTGTTCAAATCCATAGTGAAATATTTCAGTCTGCACTTGGTTAAGAGAGTACTTGAATTTTTAGGCAATAAGAGAAAGTGCTTCAAAAGGGGAGGAGGGGGACAACTCCTGGGGTCCTGTAAGGGTGATTTTTCAAAATAGTGAAATATTGGTGCTTTAATGAACACTTGCAGAAAAGCACTGCCTAAGCATCTATTTTAAAGGCTTACTGAAATGCATAAAATTATGATGCTAAAATCTATAGGCAAAAGCCTTCACTTCTGATTTTGACAATGTCTTGCCTGAAATATTACAATTTGTGCCTACTGAGTAGTCAGTTTTTCTTGCCTGAGGCATTCAAACTTTAAGGTATTTGGGAATTTAAACACCACCTGGTTCAGTCTTGAATGCAATTAAACCTGTCAGTGCAATATAATATTTGAAACCTAATAAAGGTGTGAAGTTTTGGAGGTGCAATTTTGTTGAACAGACATCTAAATTCATGGGTAAAATTTACAGATTCCCACACACCAATACTGAGGTATTTTTCTCCAACACTAGTGACTAGCAAGTTACTTCTTACCCAGAGATCAGGGAGCAATATTTTACAGATCTTCTAAGTGTGTAAGGAGGTGATATTTGTCCAAATAAGCTCAAATGTGAAACAAGACCTAGCATGGGAAAACACTGGACCTTTGGGTCATTAATCTTATTGCAGTAAATACAGTAAGTAATGCATGAGTACTGATTCTGTTTAAAGAAAAATGCTCAATTAATTAAAAAGATGAATAGGCCCTGGCCAGTGTGTCTCAGTTGCTTGAATCTTTGTCCAGTAAACCAAGGGTCATGGGTTCAATTCCCAGTCAGGGCACATGCTTAGGTTGTGACTTGGGTCCCTGGTCAGGGTGCATGAGGGAGGCAACTGGTTGATATTTCTCTCTCATGCCATGTTTCTGTCCCTCTCTCTCTTCTCTCTCTTCCCTTCCTCTCTGTAAAAAAAAAAACCCCACAAAAAACAAAACAAAACAAAAAAACTAATAGGCACCTCCTTGGGTGAGGATAAAAAAAAAGAAAGAGAAAAAGATGAATAGATGCAAATTGTTTCCATTTTGTTTGGCTGTAGAAAAAAGTGAAGAAATTTAAAGTAGTTGAGAATGAAATTATGTGATTTAGAACACATAACTTTTGTCTAGGTCTGGCATGGAGCTCTGCCTCCTGCAAATACTGAGCAAACAAAATAAAAAACCATGCATCTGCATGTATGAAATAAAAGTTACACACATAATAAACATTCACCATAATATATATGTGCTCCTCTGCACACAGTTAATAGCGTGTGTTGTTCTCACTTTCCAATTCAGAAGACCTTAGTGGGTTTTTGTTAGTCTTGATAGAGATATAAGAACTGAGAGTTATAGGATGACCTCAGAGTCTTAGAAATTCAGTGAATTTTAAGAAATATTCAGCTGGACATTTACAAGTATATTAAATGTCCAACTCTGAAGATTTTCACATAAATGTGTGTCCACTCCGCGAAGAGATATGACTGGGTCAAAATTAGCAAAGCATATTTCAGTTATTTTTCCAATAGAGACACCAGACTTGATTTGTTCCCAGCCTCTCCTCCTGCCATCTGGCAGTATTTGAAAGTCAGCTGAGCTATAGCAAGGGTCCAGCAGGACCACAGTGCAGAGCAAAGCTGTGTTCTGCTCAGAGTGGCAGGTGATGCAGTGGAAAGAATCCCAGATTGGAATCTGGAGACATGTCTTTTCCCACCAACTCTGCCATTAATTTACTGGGTGACTGTGGGCAAGTTTCTGGATGGTTCTTTCCTGTTTAAAATGGAAAACAGCTTCCAGCATTTTTGCCAAAGCATTCTTTTTCATACACTATCTTTGGTGCATTGATTCCTATACCTTGAAAACTTTGTCTCCTTAAGCAATTGAGTGTATGGAGTGAGACTGCTCAGGTTTTTCTGTGGGCAGGTAAACTCACCTCTGTGAAGCCTTTGAAGCATGCCTGGTGTAGGTCGTGGCAATCCCTGGGTCTCACAGTCAGTAGGTCCATACGTTCATCTTCCTGTATAGCCCTGATAGCTGGGCCTCATTAAGTTCTTGTCCTAGATAACTCACTCGGTGAAACAAAGCACATTTTGAAGCATGACAATGATGCATGTGTCCTGTGAATAGAACAGATTTATTTGTGACTTACTTTATTGGTGGTGGGCAACGCTCATTCATGTAATCTTATAAAGTGCCATTCAATTAAACAAGTACTCAGATGCATTTGTTAGTGCTTTATAGCTCTCGTATATTCTGCCCATGTATTCTAAATCCACCCCTTTCTTATGTCCAAATCTAAGCCACCGTCATCTCTTGCCTGAATTGCTGAAACACACTCCTCACTTGTGGCATATTGTATTCTCTGAAGGTGGCTGCAGTGTCTTCCATCCCGCATCTTTTTCTGCGATGTGACTCTCTGACTGCTTTAATCAATGAATGTCTAGGAAGTAATGCAATGTGGTACCAGTTCCAAGTGTATCATGGGCCAAGGAGCTCCTCCTTCCTTTCTCTTTGAAATGAGCTTCCATGTAAGAAGTACAACTACCCTGAGACCAGCAGACTGTGAGAAGCCCACGCCACATGGACAGGCCCTAGAGGGTGAGATGTCACGTAGAAAAAGAGAAAGGTCAGGGAGTACCTGGGCACCACACATGCATGATAAAACCATCTTGGAAGTGGATCCTCCAGCCCCAGCTGCCTCACAAACTGATGTCTTATGAATTGGAGATGAGCTGCCAGTCAAGTCCTTACCAGAATTCATGACCCATATTATAGCAAATGAATATGGTTATTTTAAGACCCTAAGTTTTACATGTTGATTTTTATACAGCAATAGATAACTAAAACATCATTGGGTTCCCATTCTTGCCCTGCAGTCATCCATTTTCCTTATAGGAGACAGAGTGATCCTTTAAAAATGTAAATCAGAACATGTTAGTCAATCTTAGCTTAAAGTCTCCATGGCTTCCCATTACTTTTGGAAGAACATTCAACTTCTTACTTGGCACACAGGTCCTGGACCCTGCCTACTTCTTACCACTGACCCTCAGTCACTAGAATCCCACTTGCCTTTTCCTCTTTGAAATAAGCCAAGTAAAGTACCCCTCGGGGCCTTTGCACTAGCTGTTGCTCGCCTCAGATGTCCTTCTCCTTGATCTAAGCTTCTTGTCGTGCAGGTCTCAGCACAAATGCTACTTCTCAGTGACCTTCCCTCACCACCCAATCTAAAGAGTTCATCACATAAGCAGTTTTATGTACATCATGACATTTAGCACTGCCTGATAGTTTCCTGTTTATTGTTATGCCTGTCCATCTACAATAACCTGTATGAAAGCCGAAATTTTTGTGTTCTTTCTTCACCACTATAAAAGCATCAGTTGACACTGTGCCTGGCATAAATTAAGTGCTCATTAATATAGAATTTATGTTGCCTTTAGCTGAAACTAAATTAGAAGGCACCCCCTCATTGGCACTTCTGTTTCCCCTTCGGCTTTCCTCTAGCTTGTTAGTCAGTCATTCATCCTTTCATTCATACATCCACTCACTAAATACTTGTGGGCACCACTATGTTTCAGGCACAGTACTATGCAGCGGTTCATAAATCATGGTTCCTTTACGTTGCGGTGGTGGGGAGACATACATATAAGCAAAAGTTTGTTAAGGTTAGGTTCAGTTGCAAGTCAGAGATACCTCAAGTAACAATGCTTAAGTAACACAGAAGTTTGTTTCTCTCACATGTGAAAATCCAGGCAGGCAGCTCTGGGCTGATAAGATGCCCCAAGGATTCACGGACCAAAGTTCCTGGTATTTTGTTCTTCACCCTGTGTGGTCCCCATTCCCTAGTTCACCTCATGGCACATGGCCTCACTAGCTGCAAAGGAGGCTAGAAAATGTAGTTTTTATCCTGGGTTGCCATGTACCCGGCTAAAAACAGAGATTCTGTTACTATAGAATGGACAACTTGTAGATGGTACCACGTAGCCAAAAATATGCTGTAAGAAACATAGTGAAGCACAGAAGAGGCTTGAAGAGCAAGCTACCAACTGCCCAGGGCTGAGGTCAAAAAGGGCTTCTGGGGGAGTTGTGACCTCAGTTGTATTTTGAAAGATAAACAAGTCGGAAACTATGCAAAAGTCTTATTGCTTAAGTTGAAAATTTCTGATATAACCAGTAGTACCTTTCTCATCTCAGCCATAAGGGAAATCAAAGACACTGACACCGCTTAGACTTCTACAGGACATTAGTATCTTAAACAGCTTGCACTTCTGCTTTGGATTCAGAAGTATCATAAACAAAGAACCTGTACTGGGGTGCTCCAGGGAAACTAAATCAACAGGGGAGTACATACATCAAGAGAAAGAGATTTATTTTGAGGAATTTGCTCATGTGACTGGGGGTTGCTGGCAAGTCCAAAATCGCTAGGGCAAGCCAGCAGGCTGGACATTCAGGTAAGAGTTACATTTTCAGGTTAGGCTATGTGGCTGGAAACTCAGTCAGGGTTTTATGGTGGAGTTGTGAGGACAGACTCCTTTTACTTTAGGAAATCTTATTTGTTTGTTTGTTTTTTCCTTTAAGGCCTTCAACTGATTGGCCAAGGCTTATCCATATTATGAGGGATAATATGCTTTACTCAAAGTTTATTCATTTAAATGCCAGTCACATCTTTAAAATACCATCACAGCAACATCTAGACTGTTTTTTGACCCAGAAAATGGTAACATAGCCTCACCGAGTTGACACATAAAATTAGCCACCGCAAGACCTGTGTGGTAGACCTTCGGGGGGCAAGAAACTTACATCTACTCTCTAAAATGGAATGAATTTAAGCAGAGTCAGAAAAGAGCAAAGGCTTTGCTAGTTAAGTCTAAGATTCCCCTAGATCTGTTACTGGGCTTGTATATGTGTAGGGGAGGGCTTTACGATTGATTTTGCATTGACCAGCTTCATGCGGCACCTCAAGAAGGCTCCTGAACACTGGTCCCAAGCTCCATACAAAACCAGGGGGAGCTACCTCAGTAGGGATGGCTGCAGGGCTGGATAGTGGCAGGAGACCCTTATGAGAGCTCTAGAGAAAGGTCTTTTCCAAATGTGCAGGGATGCAGCAGGGCACAGTCACTGCTTGCACACACCCTAAGACAGGCAAATAGTGCCCCTTCCTCTGGTCCTTCATGCAAATCCTCATTGTAGCAATGATACCACCACACTAGGACTGGCTGGTTAACTGCACCAGATTTTAAACTCCTTGAAGAGTCTTGTCAATGAAAGAGTACCAACGAAGACAAGATTGAAAAGAGTTTGACAGCTCTCTTCCACCATCTTCCGATCTTCATGAAGAGGAGAAAGCAACTTTGCTCTACACTGTCCCAGGGCAGAAGTCGCAAGCTGGTTGCTCAGGGGGCCTCAGGCCAAGACACAGACATGTTTTGTTCAACCTGCACAGGGTTTATGAAACTGGAACTTGTTGCCAATATTTGAAAACTGAAAGATTTTTAAAAAGTCCACATTTCTGGATTCTTTTGAAAAATTGCTCGATCTGGCAGCAGTGAAACATAGTTTCTACATGGCAGTTTCTCCCTGGTGGGAGCTGAGTTGCAGCTTCGAGAGAGTGGGTCCTCTGTCACTCACCAGTGTAGATCAGTGGAGGGGACACACGTGTGTGGCTGGCAGAGTGGAAAGGCAGGAAGGGAAGATCTTAAAAAATCCAGGTTCTTTCTAAAAAAGGCACAGCCTAGAGCAGTGCTTTTACTGCAACAGTGCTTGGAAAAATAATTTTAAGCATGAAAACACCATGTTAGAAAACCAGGAAAGAACTGAGACTACTAGTTTCCAACTGTCATGGAGCTGGAAGCATGCCCACACTTCCCGGCTTCCTTCTACGTGTTTAGCCTGTGCATTTTGGTGAAGCGTACTTACTCCATTTATAATATACCATGTCACATTTTCCAACACACCCTGGACAATTTGATCAGAGATATATACTGCATCCTGACCCCCCACTGAATTTAAGCATCTATTTTTATAGTAACCCAAGAACCTTTCCAGGGGAACTGCTACAGATAGCCAGGGGGTTTGCTCTAGAATTTTTTTTTAATGACTCAAAGTCCTTCCTTCAAGTGCTGTCACAAATAATAGTCCTTTTTCAGAGGTGTTCAATGAACTCTGGAGAGATTGAAGACTTGCCTAAGTATTTATAATTAGCCAGTGGCAGAGTGGAAGGTAGACCTCAGGGGATTTATTCTCTGAGTTTATCCCTGACAGAGGCATTTGGGACACAGGAAAGCACTTGAGTTTCAGGGAGATTTGGCTGGTTCTTGGTGTCAACATGGCTCCTGGGAAGGTTTCCGGCCTGGATTTCCTACAGGTGAATCGGCATCATCAGCATCCCATAGCAAGGATGACGCCTTCCTCCATCAAACAAGCAGTGATCCAGCATGGCCAAAATAGGGATCTTCTTTTAAGGAGACTTACTAAAAAAATGTTACTCATTCATGGAGGGAGTTGAAATTCTGGGATCATGAGCAAAACTTTCAGGGAGGTCCTTCCTATGTTCCAAACTAGTTTGTTCTTAGAAAGGCGCCCATATCTTTGTTTGACTCCTTGCATTTAAAATGATACTGGGCCGTTTAAAGTGTTTCCTTCAGTGTTTGTTTTCGTCTTCACAGAAGGAAGGCCTGCTTATATAAATTCAATAGTATAAGAAATACAGAATGTCAAAAATGAAGGTCCCTCGTAAATCCTCTTCACATGCACGTGAGCACAGGCGCACACAGACACTCCTAAGTGCATAGTGCGTACTATTCTTACAGGTTTTGAGGTGTGCCTACCCTGGCGTTTACTAATGTTATTGTTATGAACAAAAAAGAGTTAGATTATACATAGAATTTACATTTACTCAAAAATTTACCTTAAGAGTCAATAAATCTTGATATATGTAGCTCTCCCTCAGTCACTACAGTGGTTTTATAGAATTTCATTCTGCTATTGATGTGCCATAATTTGTTTAAATACTTGGTGCCCACTCAAGAGCCATCCCCCACTTCCTTGACCCCTTGCTAGCAACACCCCAGCTTTGTTCAGGTGTTCTCCCTGCCAGGTGTGCGGGAGAGGAAATCGCTGTCTCCGCCCCGACTCCCAGGACGGCCCAGCACCAGCCTGGCCAGCACGATGGGCTGGCTCATCTCCTCCTCAGGATTAGGGTTGCCCCTTAAACCTGACCAAGGACACTGAAGGAGAAATCTTCCGAGGGGAGGGGGCTTCTAAAAAAGAGTTTCCTTGACAATACGTGAGAGACTCAGAAAGGAAACGCCTTTCTTCTATGCAGGATGTCACCCCTCCTGAGCCCAGGAGCTGACATGTGGAGGCCAGCAGAGCAATGAGCAGGAAGGCCTGGGGTCCCTGAAAGGGTCACTGAGCTGCTGGATCACCCAACCCTAGCTGACATCCAGACCTTGTTTGCTGTGAAAATAAACCTCCTGGTGTTTAAACTATTTTTGTTAAGTCAGCTGTTACTAACAGCTAAAATCATCCTAACTGATGATTTTGCACTTGGCCCTTTTGGAGGCCTGTGGTCTTTATAAATAACATCACGATGACCACTTCCAAAGGAAAAGACAGTACATTTAGATGTGAATGAACAAACCAACAAACATATATTTGGCAGGAATACAACCCTTTATTTATTTGCCTTACACTCAATGAGTACATAGCGCTTGGCAGGCCCCTGGCCAGGCAGATGTCGGTGACCAACAAGGAAATAATGAGACTTGATTCCTGGCCTCAAGGATATCACATGTAGCAGAGAGAGTAATATATACCAGCAATGCTGTTAGAGAACCAAGGAATACGAGAACACAGAAGGGAGTGAGAGAAAGCTTCACAGAAAACAAAACAACTGACTGGGTCTTGAAGGATGAATAGGAGTTTGCTAGATGGAATTACCTCCAAAATTGAAAAACACTAAAGTACCTGAAGCCTAGGAATACTATCAAAGTCAGCACACTCATAGACTCAGACAAGACCTGAGTAGGAGCAGTCTTTTTGAATCTTGGTTTTTATGGTTGGAAGAGGAAAAGTGGCCTGCAGCAGGGACTGTCAGAGACATGCTCTGGTGGGGAGGCAGGCTGGTCCCTTCCACGGCACTTACCATTGGAGATCTCCGTCGGGACAGTAGTAAGAGCTGTGAATTGGCTTGGGCACAAGCAGATGTGAGGTGGAGGTGGTGGAGTACAACCACTGCACCATGATGCCACCAGGAGACAAAGCATCTGTTTCTCCCACATGATCGCCTCAATACGACAGGTTGACCTTAGGCCGACAGGACCCAGCCTGGGCCTGACTCACTGGGGGTCACCTGAGATAGCCCCAGTAACTACTTGGACTCAGCAGCAAAGGCAAAAACAAAAAACAAACAAACAAAAAAAACCCAGAGAGAAGTAGCCTGAGTGACCTGGTTACAGCCACCCGACACTTCTGTGTTTGTGCCATAAGTCAGATTCTCCAAGGAGGCCAGCCCCTCAGTGGTTTCCGGTTCCTTCCAGAGTAAAGCTCAAGTTCACCATTAGTTGCACACAGCTCTCTTGTCCCGGATTTTAAAGCCTGCAGTAATGTGACAAGTGAACAAAAGGCCACAGAGGCAGCTCCTTGCTGGTGCCTTAAACCTCATCTATTCTTCCAAACACAAAAGAACTATCAAATTAGCACTCACAATCAAAGTGAATGTCAAGAAAAGGCCTAACTAAACAGCCAAGTGTCTTTAGATTCTGTATGGACAAAACTATAAAGGAATTCAGTCTTTATGTGCTACATCAATAAATAACTGCCTTAGAGGATATGGATTATATTATTATGTTAATGCATTTGTTCTAAACCATTCCAGGTATCCATAGATGTTTCTAAGAACTTATTTAACCCTCTTGGTCACTCTCACGGCCATCTCCTTAGAAGCTGTACATTCTCATTACGCTCTCAAGAGTCACGCCAGGTTTCTTGGCGTGCTGCAGGAACACAGCCATTTGAATAAATGGAACGTGGTGACAGCTCAGCACCAGCCACAGGAACCACTGCTTCTCTGGGTAAAGAATGGAAAGGAAAGAAAACCCTTATAACATTGGACAGATTGTAAGAAAGTCTTCTGAACTTTGGCCAGTAAGTCAAGATTAGCAGTCACACTGAACTTCCCTTGCAATAAAATTTTGGCCTCAATAGCAGAAATTCATTCATTTGATGTGTATCTGCACATATATTTATGTCTATCTGCTATCTATACACAGACACACAAACACACAGATGTTTATATTCCTGTTTGCTTCACACCAGACACAGTACTGGCTTCTGGATGGGACAGATGACCAAGGCTTTGCCATCTAGCAGTCTGAATCCACACCAATGTCCTCATTCCTGAAGGGCTGCTACCCAGACCTGTTTTTGCTACTCTGCTCCTCTGGTTTTCTCAGGACTTGCATGGATGGGAATCAGGGCTTGGCCACTACCATTTCCCACCCTCAGCATGAAGGAAGGATGAGGATTCCAGCCCAGCATCCTCATCCTTGGAGAACTGTGGAAAATGGATATTATTTCAAAATTATCATCCACTTTCTCTGTAAAGTGAATCCCATAAGATGTGTTTATTCAGGGGCCCAATTTTATCCTACAATAACCACATTCGACCTAGAGTTCTGCAGCATTAACCCATTCCTTAGCACCTGATACACGCTGTTTCATCTAAGACACTGCACCTGCAAGATACACCATCATTTTACCACTAAGAAAAACCCAGAAATGAAACTACGTTATACCATCTGCAGTAAGATGCATTCTGATTTCAGAGATATTAAATAGTAAAAAATGAACTGTCTAGAATCAGTAACACCAGGGACTTGTCTCTCTAACTAGACTGTGAGTTCCTAGAGGACAGGAAGTCACCTTACAGTCTTGTGTACTTTGCTGTGCTTACTGCAGTGTCACGCATGCAGAAAGTACTGAGTGAGCACTCTTGATGAGGGAATGCATTCATGAGTCGCTGATACAGATCCCATGTTGCTGTATAGGAACGTGTGCTGAGAAGTCAATAACCTGCTCAAGTAGAGGTGGGAAGGTCCAGATGGGGCTGGAGTCTTCCTCTCCCACCTAACACTGGAATAAGCCAGGTTTGATGAGTAGACATGGACAGCGCTCCCAAACCACAGCTCCTCCAGCATAGCCACCGGAGGCCCATTCACCTTAAGGTCTGGTCAATGAGCTGTGGGCCAGACACACTGCGACGCCAGGCTCCCTGGGGACCTATTTATGTTTCTCCTGAAAACCGGTGTGTAATATCAAACTCCTGAAAATAAAATCACGGTTTAAGTGGCCTGTGGGAGCTGGCTATTTAGAGGAACCTGCCGGTGAGTTGTCTTGTAAAGTCAATTTACCACCCCAGACTTATCTATTTTATGACTTTGGATTTTCTGTGTATCGCGTTCCCGTGGAGCAAGGCACACCCTTCTATCGAGTTTCCCCACAGTAGAGTCATTGTGCTGGGCAGTAGCTTGAGGGTTTGTGCTATGACTGGCCTCTCTCCCTTGAGGGTTTCTGGTCCTCTCAGGCCCCAGTTAGACTAACCCCCACCCCCCAGGTTCCAGGGTTTCCCTGTCATAGAAGGAGCAAATGGAAAGCACAATTTCCTTTGTTTCATTTACTTTAGAATGGAGTTATTTCTGACAAGGACTGAATTCCATTTAGAATGATGGGCCACAAGGATAATGCAGGTATGTGCCCTGCACAAGGCAGAGCACACGCGAGCGTGACAGGCATGTGCAGGGAGAGGGAGGGCACTTTATATGTTTGACCCATGTGCGCTGAGCACAGGAGACATTCCAGGTTCTGTGCCACCTCTTTGGGGGAACAGAGGGATAAGCAAGACTCAGCCTCTGGCCTCACAGTCTGTCTCGGCACAGTGATCTGTGCCAGATGATGCAATGCAATGCAGGTCTGAGGCTGCCTCAGTCCGAGAGAGTTGGGAAATGTTTTATATGGGGTAGAACCTGGAAGTTGGATCTTGGTGGCAAAGGCAACAGAGAAAGGGCCACCCTGGTAGTAAGAACAGGATGTTCAAAGACACAGGTGTGCAAAAGTGTAGGAGCCTGGGGAATCGTGGATCAGAGGGCACTCTGCAGTCCTTCCCTTTATTCCCATCTACAGCCGTAACAGAAAGGTGAGAGACATCCTCTCACTGGGCGATTGCACTGTCTCCAGGGAACCCTAAACTTGACCTCCCAGATTTCTTGTTTCCTATAGACCTATGAGCCTATGGGCCTCTCTCTAGTCTTAGTGCTGTTGGTGCTGCAGGACCCACGACAAAGAATGGGACCCACATCCCTGAAAAGACTTTTTTCCCCTATAGTTTTGCAGGCTAGAGGGGAGGGAGGCAGGGGAGAGCCAGTTAGGTCCCCTGATGACAGTTCTGGAATAGGGCTGTGATACCCAATCAGAAATGCCAGGTGATTTCCTTATCCTTGCTTTGTCCCCTTCCCTCATCCTTCCTAAATTGTCACATGCTTGTGAAATCTGCAGGCTCATATTGCTCGTCTGAGTCTGCTCCCAGCGTGTGCTAACTAATCCCCGGAAAACGCAAGTTCTCATGACCCCTGCAAAGCGGTGAGAGGCGTCTGAGGCAGCAGCTACTGGTCTCTGAGGCTTGGCTCCTCGTATCCCTAATCTCTGGGCTCAGTCTCCTGTCATCAGCTCCCTCACTCACTATTGGCAGGCGGGTGTCCTCTGTTTTACTTCTTAATACTATCCAGGCACGATAAGGGTGACAGAACTCCACTGATGAAGTGTGGGACCTTACCCTGCAATGATGAAGTGTGGGAGAGGCTGCAGGGCTCCTGGCTCCACTTACTGCCAGGACTCCTTCCCCATCTCCTAGGTAAGGAACAATTTAGGCCTTTCTCACTGACAGCCATGCTGTCCACTCTGCCCCTCTCTGCAGTTTCTGTTCTAGAAGTGTCAGCCATTCCTGTGACTATTAATTTGAAATCCAGCTTGCTACAACTTTTAGTAACTTAATGGTTCTCCTTCTGATACCCCTCTGGATGAATTTAATCGTCTCATATTCAAGTGCTCAAATTTCTGGGCTCCTTCCCTACCTGCACCTCTGGCCTTTCTTTCCTTTCCTTGTTTTTTTCCCCCTAAGATATACATTTACAGTGGGTACAATTGTTCCTCACATGATCTGGTCTTCAAGCCTTCATTTCCTTAGTTGCTTGCTTCCAGATACACTTCAGTTTGTCAAAGTCACTCAAAAAACGGGATATTGGTGGGTTCATGGAGTCCTTTAGATCCTCCCTAAGTGTCAAATCCAGCAGGTCTGCAGCTCCCTTAAGGAACTAAGAGTTCTTTTACTTACCTAACCACCTCCCCTCCTGAACTGTATACTAACCCCCTAGTGGTTCCAGAGTTCAACACAAGTACAGACTTAAATTTCATAATTTAAAAGGCAACATGGTACAAGAGAATTGGGTCTTAACTTTTTTGGTATCCCCAGGCCCCAGCACAAAGCCTGTAACTAGCAGGCAACTAATAACTACACGGTCAACCAACAAATTCATTTGTTTAATAAAAGCAGGCTAAGCTGGCATTCAGTTTCTTAGCATTATGTCAATACTTAAAAGTTAACTGAAATATGATGGTCTATTTCATATGAACTTCTATGAGGATAATCTGCCATTTCTACTTGTACTGTTTTCTTTCCTTAATGTAAATTTAGGACTTGGCATTTGTGCAGTAAATATACTTTTCCAAAATACAGTGGCTTAAAACAACAATGATTTGTTATTTGTCACAATTTTGTTGGTATACTAGGTTCAGCTGGGTAGTTACACATGCAGCTACTCACGCAGCTAGAAGCTTGGCAGGGACTAGAATGTCCAAGATGGAATTTCATCCTCCATGGGATCTCCTAATTCATTGGTCTGGCTTGAGCTTTTTTATAGTCAATGACTTGGTATTTAAGAGAGAGTGTTCCAAGAGGACAACCCCCAGTGTGCAAGTGCCTATTAAGCCTCAGTGTTTCACGATAATGCCTCATTGGTCAAAGCAAGTCACATGGTTAAACCCAGCATCAATGTGGAAGGGAGGGAACTGTACAAGGACGTGGATGCCAGGAGGTGTGATTCACTGGGGACCACCAATGTTACATCTACCATGTTTATCCTGATTAAATTTCATTATCATTCTTTTGAGAGGAAGTACTTTTTCTCATGTCTTTACAAAATCCAAATTTTTCTGGATATGAACAAGCCTGGTGATGATGAAGATGATGATGAAGAGGCCTCATTTATTGTCTACAGTGTGCCAGGTTGTTCTTTACATATTTATACCCATAAAAAGTCCTGAGGACAGAACTATTGCTCCCATTTTAGAGGTAAGAAAAGTGAGGTTTGGGAGACCTCTTGTAAGTTCCTCAAAGTTTCACAATTAGTGGAAGGCAAGATTTCAACCGAGGCTACTAATTCCAAAGCATTTTTTGAAATCACTGCATCACACTGTCTCTCAAAGTCATAAGTTTTGACTCAAAGAAATGCAATTTCCTGCAATAGAAATCTTTTTCAGATTCTAATAAGGAACCCAAGGAGTCAGATAAAGCAAAATAATTTTTCTTTTTTATTTGAGTTCCTTAAGCATTTAAATCACATTTTGTCCAAGGGTATTTTGGTTTCTTTTGTTTTATACAGTTAATGCCCCTGAGTAGTGAAGGAGCCCTAAAGTGCTGGTCATACAGTAGGGCTGGGATGTTTAAATATCTGAATGGCTTTATATACATAGTTATAAGGCAGGGTTCCTATACAAAAAAGCTTGATTTGAACTTGAAGTCAGTCTTAACTCCATCCATACTGTCTGAATTGCCAGCCTAATTGGCCTCCAAGTAGAGAACTATGCTTTTTTCTTTATCTACTCTGGTAAATCATTAAAGGGTTCTTCTGCCTAGGGGGAGATCATTAACTACCTGGGAGGTTGCAGAAAGCGTCTGGCAGGTGCACCAAGGTGAACCAGGGCAGCTCCAGTTAGGATGGCTGAGCCAGTCGGCCAGAATGCGGGAGAGGCCACCACTGTGGGTAGGGTGGGTGGGGACAGGGCCAGTGTGCAAGGATGAAGGCAAGGTCGAGATGGGGGAAGATGGCCTCTCCTGTCTAACCTGCGAAGAGGTTTTCAACTCATTGGGTAATAAAAATTTCATTTGCTGATATTCGCCTGATTCAATGTGTGCCATAGGTTCCCACACTCCCTCTTTCTCTTTTGGGGGTGGGGCGATAGGGTGACAGCCCTGTTACATGTGAAAGTAGGGGGTCGGGCTGGGGCCAGATTTGTCACTGGAGAAGCATTTGTGGAGGTGACACGGGAGAACAGGAGAAGTGGGCGGGAGTATTGAACCTTACCTAACCTCTTCACCAGTTCTACTTCTTCGTGTCACAGATGAGGTGACATGGGAGGTTACTTGTCATGGACAAGGCCACTGACTTTATTACTGCCAGAGATGGGACTAGAACACACACTTCCCAAATCCAGGACGGGGCTTTTGTCATTATCGGTGCAGTTGCCAGTCTCAATAGTTGTAATGAGTGTCTCAGGCAGATAGTCGGAGCACTTTCCTGAAGAAGCCAGGGGACCATAGTATCTAAACCTTGGCCTTTAGACCAATAACTAACAGCTTTATTAGTTCCATGTCCTTATTCCTTCCTTCCCTTATTGTTTCTTTTAGAAAGTGGTGCAGCTATTAGAGAATCTGCTCTCTCACCTTTTCCATCCACACAATGGGCCCAATACAACCTCACTTATTCTCCGTGCAAGAGTCTGGGAAGGATTGCCGACTTAACCTGAGGTTTATCTTGCATGAGTCGTTCTCCGTGATTCACTTGTGTGGTGCCAGAGTTCGGCCCCACACAGCCTCTGGTTTCTGTGTCTCTGCATTGGACCCACGAGAAAGCATCTTTTTTTTCTTTTCTACTTAGTGGATGGTACTTTCCCTTTGTGAGAGGTTGCATGCCATCCCAACTATGGGGTTAAAGTTGGTGATCAAAGGGATAAATAGAGGCAGAAGCCAGGAAGAAAGATTTGCCTGTGATTCTTTAAACTTATTTAATAGACATATTAATTAATCTCACTGAGAACAGTGTCAAGGGTTGAAAGTCCTGTACTTCCAAGGTCACCATCTGTGGGAGACGGCGATAAAAACAAATCATTTTAATTCGCAAGGAATGGTGTGGGAGGTTACGTGGCATGATTGAGGCCAGAGATGGGATGAGAACGTGCATCTCCCAGGACAGGACTTCTTCAACCTTGGAGCTGCTGCCAGCCTCAGAAGGTGTAGCTAGTGGTGTACTGGGCAGACCACATCCTAAGCACTTTTCTCTAGGGACCAGGAGTTTGGGAGTGAGAGAAGATGCACTGAGCCCCGTGGGGCCAGCCCGCAGAGCCTCTGCTTCTGCCAGGAGCAGCTGGAGGAGGAGGCGGTGTGCCAGCTGAGCCTTGGAGGACAAGCTGACCAAGGCTTAGGGAAAGGCATTCCAAGCAGAAGGAACAGCCTGAGCCAAAGCAAGGAGGCACCTTCAGCAGCCGTGGGACACAGCGGCTGGTGATCTCCTTGAAGCCCACGCAGCACACACTGGAGCTGGGTACAGAGCACCGGCCCTCACCTTCCTCCTTGTGGGGGGCCTCCCAAGAACACCAGAGAGCTCTGCCTCAGGTTCTTATTGTCTGAGGTCACCGAGCCTCCTGAAAGTATTTCAGGAATGTGGAGGCCTGACTCACTTTCTTCCTTGAGTTCACAGTCTGAAGTTCATAAAACCGCTTTCCTCTTTAGTCATTCTTATTCAAACATCGGCCCACATGCTTCACAGATGGAGCTGGCAGGAGGAATCCGGGGACACATTTTTTTGCTGGGGATGTGAAAGTAGATGAGGAGTTAAGGAGAACAAGGAGAGATTATTCACCAACCACGGGGCCCCTCCGGCAGGGGCCGTCCAAATGCACAGAGAATGGCTGGCTTGTTCAGAGAGCAGAGACCCCTGGCAGAAGGGAAAACTATGGAAGTCATCCTCTCTGTGCCTCGGTTTTCTTGTCTATAAACAGGGACAATAACCACACTTACTTCAGAGAGTCGAGATAAGGATTAAGGGAGTTAATCCATGCAAAGTGCATAGACTATTGCCTGACACATAATAAACACCCAATAAATATTAGTTTATTATTGAGATTATACCTCCTGGTTGTTTTCTAAGCAACAAGTGATGGGGGACAGAAGAAGTCTTCTGGGAAGAGCGCTGTGTGGGTTAAACCTGAGAGGAAAATGTCCCCTGTGGTGTATGGAGTTGTCTGGACAGGAGGACTTTGGACGTGACATGGACACTGTGGACAGGGCAGTGCCATGCTGTGGAAGAGAAGACAACCAACTGTCTTAGGGCCAGATGCCAAAGATAAAGTTGCCACTAAAGTAGTTCTTCCAGTTTGGAGAATGGTATCAAAATAGCCAGGGAATAAACACAGGGGACACATAAGAGATATGTGAAGCATGGGCCGGGCACACAAATGGCCCACTGCAAGGTTCCAAATTGGTGTCAGTCACCTTATGGCCCTGGCTGCCATGTGAGCAGTGAAGTGAACAGATCGGAGGCCCTGTTTCCTCCTTTCTGGCCCACTGCCTCGGAGCTGACTTTTAGATCTGTCCTAGAACACATCATCCACTGTCTGGACGCCAAGGTTTGAGCCTCAGTGGTCTTGCCACAGCTGGGATTTCATGTGAACAAAGGTGAACCTCTGTCTGTCTTTCAGAACACTACAGGGGAACTCTCACTGCTGCCTGCTGCCTACACACACACACACACACACACACCTGCACTCGGCACCCTGGTGCAGACACAGAGGAGGGGAAGCACACAGCCCTGGGGAGCCTCTGGAATTCATTCACCAGCAAATTGCTTTATATCTGCCCTTTCCCTAGGCCCCCAGTTCTCCTGCTTTCTCTCCTCCCTACTCTAATTGGAAGGCTCAGCACCTGCCACTAGGTGCATCTGTCATTACAGTGACCACAGAGTAAGAACCCTCCATGAATTTGAAAGGCCTGTAAGAAAAGTAAAAATAGTTCTAGTGGAGGAGATGATTTTAGGGTTTCATTGAAGGGAATTGAAAAGAAGTATTGCTGGCTCAAAGAAAAAGGTGATTGGCTCGATAGGAGGAGAAGGCGATGTCCGCCCTGTTTCCAGCCCGATGAGCAGAGACAAATGACACTACTCTCCTGCTTCATGAAAAGTAACTGGAGAGTTGAGACGAGGCGATTCTTGAAAGAGGGAAAGGTTATTAGATTCCTTGCTATTAATCATTAAAATTTCTCAATTTTTAATTAACCAGCTTTTTTTCCCCTAATAACACAATACATACTTATGGCAAATAATTCAAACTGTGTAGAAGGGAATAAGGTGGAAAGTAAAATTCCTTTTCTCCACTCCAAACCCTCTTCTCCACACCTCTCTGAGTCCCCCTCCCCAGCAGAAACTACTCTTAACAGTTTCCCATCTTTCTAGAATTTTCTGTGTACATTCCAACCTCCTCTCACACTCCTCTCCTCCTTACTCATCCACAAGAGGCCTTCAAACTTGGGCTCTCACAGTATTCCATCTCCTTTGTCAGAAAGGCTCTTTTTGTCTTTGTATGGCTGGCTCCTTCAGCATTCCGCTACTGTCTGCTCAGAATTGTCACCTATTCTGTGACCTCTCTATTTAAACAGGAATCGCCTCGCTACCACCATTCTCCACCCCCACACCCCATGCTCACCACTGTCTACTCAACCCTTAGCCCGATGTCTGGCACCCAGAGGGGATTTGATAAATGCATGGTGGATGCAGGGTGAGTACCTCAGGTGCATAACACACACATAGGTTCTTCTCACAAACTATACATAGGGTGATATTGTACACAGAATTCTACAATTTGCTTTTCTAAATAACAACACATAAAATGATAATAATTAACATTTCTTAAGAGTTTCCAGGACTCTTCTACGCTTTTTACATGAATTCTTGAATTCACTTCTTACAACAATACCATATGATAGGTATTATCATATCATCCCAGTTTATAGACAAAGAAACGAAGAAGTGGAGACACAGGGAGGTTAAGTAATTATTGTACCTAAAGCCATACAGCTTGAAAATGAAAGAACCAGCACATATAAATTTACCTTACTCTTAAAATGACTGTTTAGCCTTAATTAATACAGGATCTGGCAGAAGTAACGCCACTGAGTGTGGTCGGTAGGGTACCTGAATGTCTTGCACGAGATGGACAGCAGTTTGAACATTTCACTTAAAGTGCTTGAAATGTCGTATGGTGTGTGTTTGAGTGTGCTATTCTCATGCTACAGAAGTACATGCTTATGATTTTGTAATAAAAGATTTTTATCTACTAAAAGGGGTGTTATTTGTGCCACACCCCTGTATATTTATTTTTTACTTGTGGCAAAATATACATAATATAATATTTATAAAATTTACCATTTTACCCATTTTAAATATATAGTTCAGTGGCATTAAGTATATCACATTGTCACGCAGCCACCACCACCATCCATCTCCAGAACGTTTTCATCTTCCCAAATGGAGACTCTGCATCCGTTAAACAAAAACTCCCCATCCCCTCCTCCTCTGAGCTGCTGGCAGCCACGGTTCTATTTCCTGTCTCTCTGCATTTGACTACTCTAGGTACTTCATTAAAGTGAAATCATACAGTATTTGTCCTTCTGTGTCCTTTAGTGGCTTATTTCACTTAGCATAATGTCTTCTTTAATTAATATTTTAATGAATAATTTTACTGAATAAAATTTTCAGGCACATGATACAAAACTCAAAAGGCACAAAAAGACATAGAGTAAAAAGCAAGTTCTCCCGCCTCTGCCTCCAGGCATCCTGGGGGTAGACAGTCTTCCTGGTATTCTTCCAGAGATGTTCCCTGCATATACATGTATATGCCTGTATTTCTTTTTGCACAGATAATAACATATCCTATGTATTGTTTTGTTTCTGCATTTCCCACTTAACTAGTGTATATACCTTGGGTAATTGTATAGAGCTGCCTCAGTAAATTAGTTTTTATTGAAGTATAATATACAGAAAGAAAACTATATGTACTGTAAGTGTACAGCTGGGTGAATTTTCACAAACTGAGCACACTTGTATAACCAGCACCCTGATCAAGAAACATTTCCCTAAAAGTCACTCTCGTGCTCCTTTCTAGACACCACCCACCCCCTCACCAAAGGTAACGCCTCTCCTGACTTCTTAACAGGCTAGATTAGCTTGACCTGTTTACATAGTTTTATAAAAAGAATCATACTGTACACACTCTTGGGTCTGGCCTATTGCATTCACCTTATGCTGGTGAGATTCATCCACATCACTGAATGTCAGCTGACACTTAATACCTTTGAATGAATACTCATAAGTCAAGTCCATTGCTGCCGCCGATGATACCATCCCTGCTGGCTTGGGGTTTTTGCATGTCACACACACATTCTCTCAATCTCATGCTCACACCTTTGCACTTCTTTACGTGGCTTCGCAAATGCCTTAAAGAGTCTACAGATAGCCAAAGCCCACCTGCAGATGTATGTGATGATGAGAAGCCTTTTGGAGGTTTATGTAAAAAGTTCTACTGGAGTGAGGAGATGGAAAGGAGGGGAAGCAGCCTTCCTTTCTGGTCAGCGTCTTTGCAGCCACAGCTCAATACGACACGCTTCCTGAGGCCTCATTCACTCAGCCAAGGACTCAACTCTCAAATTCCCTACACACAAGGAATCATGACAAAGCACTGGTTTGCATTCCCTTTGAAAGTGGAGTCAAAACTACTTCCAAGTAAAGAGCAAAGCAGCTTTAACTAATATCAGCAAAGGGCCTAAGAAAAAAGATGCAGCTAATGGATCCCATCTGTTTGCTGTCTTGTGCCCTGAGACTCAGAACAAAATACCAGTTTGGGAAAGGAATCATATCACACAGGGCAGGAACAAGGTACAAACAGGGCAAAGATGGACACACTGACCAACTTGCGTTTCCCACTTATGAATTTGAAATCCCAAACCGTCGAACCAGACCCCATCCTCACTGTCACCCCTGGTCTGGCAATGACAGCAGTATCTGTTTCCAGATATGAGCTGTTATGCAGCAGAACCCATCCGCACATTCGTGTGGAACCAATCATCACTGCCCGGACTGGTTCGGGAGGCAACATGCAGGACCGCATTCTTGTGGTTCACCCGTTCAGAAGGGCCTTTCCCGAGCACCACATGCTGCCTGCACTGCGTCCAGCAGAAGCGGGGGAGGCGAAAGATGTACCCTATGGCGGACTGTGTTGCCAGAACAATACCGCACATCTTGCTTTGGCCCATTGCATTTCCTCTCCCCACATAAGACTTCTCCTGGAAGTTTTTATTGCATGGACCCCGAAAGACCTCTTCTCTATTTATGGATGAAAGACTGAAGGTGAGAAATGGCATATGGAAGGTTTTCAAAGGGGCCTGCAAGCTTAACTGGCTGGAATCTGAAGAGGGCAAAAAAAAAAAAAAGTGGAATGTTCATCCTCCATGATTGAACAGAAGATAAGCAAAGGTCGGGTGATGGAGCAAACACACAGGAAATATGACCTCGTACCCTAGCAAGGGCTATCACTCTTGAACTAGTCTTGAAATGGGAGGAGGTGCTTACTGACTCTGGGGTATCTGAACCCAAGTCTGAACAAAAGCTTGTCTTGATTCCTGGGAGAACAGGAAGGGTCAAGCAATTTCAGAGCTGGCAGTGTCTGAGAACTGACCTCATGTGAAGAGAAGTTCCAGAGGTCAACAGTAGCTGATAGTGCAAAACTTCTCTAGGCTTGAGGATGGCAGGATCCTTGACTATCAGTCAGAAGGTATCTTAGAGATGGCCCAAGGCCAAGTCCTTCACTTTCCAGATGAAAACCTAAGCCCAGGAAGGGTAAAATAATTGTCCGAGATCACACATGTGGTTCACGACACAACTGGAGCAGAGCTGAGGAGAGCCGACTTTCATTCCCATGCCTCAGTCACTGTGTAACCCAAGGTCAAAATAGTTGGCAGGGCAGGGGGGCAGTGGGCAGGAAGAAGCAGAAAAGCTATGGGCTTTGAAAGTCATTAGCAGCCCTATCATTAGACGCACAGTTAACATCATTAGCCAGCTAAACATGCTGTTGTCTTTAATGTGAGAGGCAATATCTATTATGCTAATGAGGTGACTGGTACCATCAGCCATTTGTGGCAGACATTTTTTTCAAGTTTAGGGTCCCATATACACATATAGAAAGAGATTTACACAGCACATAGCCTGTCTAAACACACGCCTTGGCCATTCTGTTATACAGATTGAATGAGTGAATGAACATTTGTCCCTTAATTTTGCCAGATAAAGCAAACTTCAATTGAATTATACACAGAATGATGACAAAGTTATATGGCTTGAAGTTTAAAAACAAAATCAGTCCTTCCTCACCTTTTTACAGTTGATTAGTTTTTAAAAAGTGACTTGGGTCATAATGAAGGTGTTGGACAAGCAGACGCAAACACAAAAGTCCATTCAGTCAGTCCCACACACGCCCCGGCAGGTGAGGAGCCATTGGTCCAATTGTGGAGTCCCCAGGCTGGGGCAAGGGAGAAGGGCACACCCCTGAAAAGCATAGGTGAGCCAGTATATTATAGATGCTTATTGCTGAGGGCCCTTTAAGGGGCTAAGAGAAACTAGATTGCCAGTTTGAGAGAGAACACAGACTTCTTCTCCCGTTGTTTCCTAATGTAGGTTAGAATCCAATCCCCCCAACTCCATGTTTTCAGCGATGTTAGAATGTCAACAGTTTAGAGCAGAGGTCCCCAACCCCCCAGCCACAGGCCAGTACCTTCTGTCTCTGCTAGGAATCTGGCCACACAGCAGGAGGCAAGCTTCAATGTAATGTGCTTGAATCATCCTGAAAACATCCCCATCCCCCCCACCCATCTGCCCCCACCTGCCATGGTCTGTGGAAAAACTGTCTTCCTCCAAACCGGTCCCTGGTGCCAGAAAGGTTGGGGACTCTGGTCTACAGTACTGAAAGAGGTCTCTTGTATTCTATTCAAGATAGACAAATGACATGCAAAGCCCTTCTAGAAGGACCTCAGAAATCACCTAATCCAGCATCTTCATTTTCCAGATCAGAAAATGGAGGACCAGAAACATCCAGTAACTTGATTAAAGTTAGCACAAGTTCCAAGTGTAGTTTGCCAGCCTCTACTGTGTATCTCAGAGAAGGGGGCGGGGTGTCGGTAGGGGAGACAGCATTCCAATCAGTCTGTGAATCTTTCAAAGTGCAAGCCATACAGAATATGTATATAGAGTATTGCTTCCCTGGCAGGTTTCAATCTACAGGAATTGACTTGTAAATGAAGACTTTAAAATGTTACAATTAGAACAATTATCTAGCCCTCCAAAAGTGTTCATTCAGAGTCGGTAGTAGGTGTGAAGACTTTGGAGATGGGTCTTCTGTCTTCTCAGAGGTGCCGGAACTTTGAGGGGCTGAAAACATGGAGTGGGGGATTGGAGCCAGACGCTGAGAGGCCGCAGTGCTCCACCCGGCAAGCGTCGCCAACTTGCTGCCACTCGGCACCTTGGCTTCCTTTGACAGCTGAAGTTGACAGTTTTCAATGATCAACCAGTCTGATGTCAACCACCCACAAACCCAAGTCTGGCCAGACCCGAACGACCTTGGCTTCCCCAGGGTGCCTGGGGCTTAAGGCCCCAAAGATAGATTGGAGAATGGGACTCAGTGGGCCTGGAGCTTAAGTGGGACTGCTCTCCCCACTTCATTGGGACAGCTGCCATTTACTGAGCACTTATGAAGAACGAGGAACAGGGCTCAAGACCTGTTACCTTGTTTCCTCCCAACAATAGCGATGCACAGAAGGAGTAACAGCTCCCTGTTCCAGAGATGCATGTCAAAGTTCAGCCACGGCCCAATAACTCACCAAGGTCACCTGGCCAGTAAGTGGCAGACGGGAGAAATCCTTGGCTGCCTCACTCCATTCCCCTGCCTTGTGGGTTAGGGCCCAGGCATGCGAAGCGACGACACCCATGCACACGTGTTCCAGATTCTAAGGTACTGGCAGGAGCCTTCTTCACTCTAGTATCTGTTTGGAGGCCTGTTTTCTGAAACTTCACGTTTGTTTGTCATTCATACATATGACTTCCTCCGATTTCTCTGCAAATTTCCACCAAATAAAACCATATGCACTTCCATAGCAACATTGCAACACAAACATGGTGTAATCGTTGTCCGTTTCAGTACACAGCCTGAAAGATGTTTTTTCTAATTAAAAAAAAAAACTACATCTGTATACAGTTGAACCCAGTCCCATGGCAACAAACACAAACATAAACTTGGGTTCTGTTCTTTAAATATTTTCATTTAATCCTTTCTTTTGTTCTCTTTTCTTTGCAGGGTAATAGTTTTTAGAACAGAAATTGGGTTGCAACACGTGACAAAGCCGGCCCCAATTTGGTGACGGATGAGCCGCTAGCCCGGCGCGGGCCTTCTGCCGGACAACAGCCACTGCAGGACGCGTGTCAGTCCCGGCCCGGAGCTCTCGCCGCTGCTGGATGCACATGGAGACCTCCGGGCCCTGCCCTGGGCCTTGTGGAACTGGAAAGCAGTTCAGCCACGAAGCCAGGGATGTCTCTGCGGGAGGTTGGGCGCGATGCGGCCACGTGTGGCTTAGGGCAGCAGTGGGCCTCAACTCCCAGAGGCTGCGACGTCCCATCCCTGCCATCACTGCCCGCGCTCTCTCTGAACGCTGTGCGGAGGGCAACGCATCCTGTTTTACCTTTCCTGAGGCCCTCCTTGCAGGCGGTATTGTTAACAGCTACCTTTTACAAATGACAGCCTCATGCCCAAGCCGACATGCTGGGGAGGAAGAGTGGGGGGATTTGAAACCATCTCCCCCCCCTTTTAAATTTTACTCTACTTCTTTGGTTCCTGACTCCTAGCGCTGGGGGGACCTATCTGCACTCCTATTGGATTTCACCAATCTGCCACTTACTGGCCAGGTGACCTTGGTGAGTTACTGGGCCATGGCCGAACTTTGATATGTATCTCTCTCCAGCAGCAGCCCCGGGATGGGGGACCTCCAGGGGACCCACTGTGCGAAGTGGTGCAGGTAAAGGTGGGTCTATCTGCAGTCCTTGCTTCTTCCCTCCCATTCTCCTTTCTCCCTGTGGAGCCCCTGCTTTTTAAGGCTTTCTACATCCTACAAATCGAGACGCCACAGAAATGAAGCTATTTCTCAAGAAGGTAGGCAATGGAGTTGAGCAGTGACTTGCTCCCCTTCCTGTAATGGAAGGTTCAGCACTCACTAGCTGAAGGCGGGAGGAATTCCACGTGGTAAATGCTTCTTTGTGTTTCACACTCATGAACCAGAGAAACTTGTTAGGACCAGGTGGTAGAACCTGAAAAAAAGGTTCTTTGGCTGGACCTATCTGAGGTGAGGGGTAGAGGCTGAGGGACAGCCAACTGGTAATGAGAACACCTACTATTTCTGTATACTTACTAAGTGCCAGGTGCTTTGAGAAGCTCTTTATAACATTTCATCCTCACAAACTGAGCAGGTAGGTAGTATTATTATTCTTGTTTAACACCTGAGAGATCCAGAGGTTTAAGAGGTAGTCTGTCCTGTCCAAAATTCTGCATTGGCAGAGCTGGGTTCTGCCCAGGGCTTTGGACTCCTGCCCCGGCTCAGGGCTGATTTCCCAGTAGACGGGGTAGGGGCCACTCAAGGGAGACACACTAATATTGTGCCAGGAGAGAACATATTATTCCTCAGACTCTCAGGCAAACATGAACCAGCTCTAGGATATGAAAGGGGAAGAGGAATGGGAACACCCCACGTTTCTTGTCCAGATTCAAAGGGGATCCAAGGTTCAATCAGGAAGACTCTTTTTTTAAAAAACCAATTGTTTTTTATTTTCAGAACTAAAGTGGAAATGACCCAGTGAGGAAGGAAAATGAGCACAGCTTGCCCTGATCACACAATTAAAAAATATACTCTGGCCAAAGATACATCACACCTCTCCCCAGCCCCCCAGGGCCTTTTTCTGACCTGGAGGCCAATTAAAGCATTCCAGTGGGGGATTCTCTGCCCCTTCTGAAGGGACGCTGTGAGAAACCTTGTTCCTTAGAATGCAGCTGCACAAAGGGGTTTGTGCAAGTACCGAGCCATCATTCTGTAAATGCAAAGGAGCCTAAGGGACGGTATGTGAACGAAAGCTGGACAGAGGATGCGCGCCCAGATGCTGTCTTGGCCAGGTTGCAACTTGAATGATCTAATGTTTTCTGGCTCCTTCTTGCTTTGCTTTTCCAATTTGGTTCGAATATTTGCATTGCTGTATTAATTTCCCTGTCCAATTGCTGCAATCTGTACACAATTAGGTCATTTTCAGAGTTGGGTGAGGAGATGGTTCAGACGTGAGATGAGCTACAGGTGATAGCGGGCTCCCTCCTGGGATGTGTATTTGGATCCTCATGTTGTTGGTTCCAAAGACCCTACATACACCCAGGAAGTGAAAGTTTTAATACATGTCCTCCAACCAAGTGGAAAGAACCAGGACATCCCTTTATAATGGTGGGTGAGAACATCTTGTTTCTATAAATTTCTGGTTGATTTGCTGATCTAATCACACTGTCCCTTGGGCCGAATCTAACCCTGTATTGTTATGATCCAGACAAAAGAAGGGACTGTTTCCTGGCAGCCTGCATCTTCTTGGTCAGTGGAAGGTCTGCTGAAATAGACCTGGGCGAGGAAGAAGGAAAGGGAAGTAAAAGGGTGAAGAGGAAGGGCAAACTGCCCCAGAGATGCATGCAGGTGTTGGGGGGGGGTACAGAGGATGGATGTTGAGCTAGGACTTTTGAAGAAAGAAAGGGGATCCCAAAGGAATGGAGTCCTATTTTGCATATGAAAGTTGATTAGGGCCCTGTTCCCAAAGTGCTTTATACTTCACTGTGTAAACTCTCACTGACACTCTATCAATCCATCTTTCTCTGGAGATTGTAGACCTTTGGGCAAGGCTGAGACTAAAGTTTATGTTTGTGCTGCCTCTGAAATAAGCTCGGGTTAAACGAATGGAGAGTACAAGTTATGATTAAAGTTCTGCGTGGAAGCCCCCTGATCAGAGGCGACTGCTTCCTAATTAGACCGACTGCCCCAGCTCACTGAACACCCCTCTGCGGGCCCATCTCTCTGGCTCCGCCTTCTCATGGTTTCTTGAGTACTTCTTCTCTCGGTATCTTAGATCTGAATCTATGACATTGGCCTTGTTTCTTCTCTCTTCTTTCCTCTTTTTATGTAAATCATTAGATATTTTATCACAAAGTATTTGATCACCTTCTTTATGTCAGACATGTGCCAGATGCTGGAGTTACAACAAGTGAGTACGGAGTCTCTGCTCTCACGGGGCCCACAGCCTGATGAGGAGCACTGACGATAGAGTGTGATAGACAAGGTGGGAAGGGAAGCTCAGGTCCCAGCATTGAGCAATGGCTGGCTGATGAGGCAGCTAAGACCCAAAGAGATGGGTTAACCTTATCCACGCTCTCACAGATGGCTGATTACAGAGTTGGAACTATAGAGACCATCCAGGAATAGAAGCCTGGCCTCCTGTCACCACGTCCTTCCTGAGGCTGCCCAGAGCCCCACAGTGGGATGGAATCTTCTCTGGTTGTTTCTCATCCAGTTGCACATAGTTCAGACTCACCCTTCTCCAACACTGTTATTCCCACCTCAGATTCACATGTTAGCCATTCACTAAAGCCATATGTCAGCCCTCTAAAAGATATCATATCCCTCTCTAAGAACTGATGTGCTGATAAATTGAGCTAATAGATATAAACGTGTTTGAGAGCTAAAATGCAATATGAACCTAAGCTGCTGAGAAGCATATTAATCCAATCAATGAACCAATCAAGGAATTGATCACTAATCAACACTAGGTTCTGTGGGGATAAGGATGTCTTCATGTACAGTACGACCCCATCCTTAAAGGAATTTATGGACACATTGATGGCATAAGGTTAAAGGGGGAGGAAAGTAGGCATTTATGGAGTGTTATGTGCATTATTCTATCTGCTGATCCTTATTGTATTTCAAACTAGTCTAGGAGGTAGGCATTATTTTATTCAGTGTATGGATGGAGTGAACTCATGGGATCCAAGCACAATATAGCATAATAGCTAAAAGCTTTTTTTTTTTTATAGCTAAAAGCTTTGGATCAGGACTCAGACTGCTTGAATCTGTATCTAGGTACTGCCAATTACACCTGTGTGACTGGGAAAATCACTCAAATTCTCTGTGCTTCAGTAGTAAAACTGAGATGCTGCATAACAGTACCAATTGTATGCATTGTAAGGATAAAGTAACCATACATGTGACATGCTTGCCATAATGCCTGGCCCAGAGTAAGCATGAGCTACAAGGTACATGTTGTTATTATTATCCAGTTCCAACATGTTTTTATCTGCAAAGCCTTCTTAGACCCCACCAGTAGAATCGGTTTCTTTTACCTCTGTATCCTTGCATCACTTTTGGTATGCCTCTCAACACATTCCTATGTGTCCTTGGTCATTAGCATCTGACACAGAAAAACCAATAAATGTTGATGGTTGGTTGGATGAATGGATGTTTCTGTCTCCCAAAACTACAACACATGTTCATAAAAGGCAAGGAGTATTGTGTTTCTAGCTCTAAGGCAGATAGAACTGGATATTCTAGATAAAGTATAACAAATATGCTTTTGAATGTAGTCAGATTCTCGTGTAAATGAGGGAGATGCTCAGGACACACACACACACACACACACACACACACACACACACACAGACTGGAGGTCAAAGAGGTGAACTGCCACTGAAGCCTGCTGCTTTGGGAAGTCTGTCTCTCTCAGGGGCATTGAGGCTTTATTTTGGGGAGGACAAGAGACAAGTACCAGTATCCTCAAAAGACAGGAGTTGGAACTGAGAATTTTGCATAAAAGTGAGACTCACAAAGGGATACATGCTAGGGGAAAAGGTAGACTAGAAAAATACCTGCCTCTCTGTAATAAAGAAATATGAGAAAACTTGTCTGTCTTGTCCTTGGTTCTTAAGACGTTAAAATCGCAGACTTCCCCTCACACAGGTTTGGGATTTGAATTTCTATTGTCTGTAGGGTCTTTGAAACTTCAGCTGAAAAAATAGTTTAGATTGGTCCCAGGCTGGTAGCCTCCCAGAACGCCTGGCAGAAGCAGCTCTTCTCTGGGGGACAGTCACACAGGCCTCACAGGAGTCTAACAGATAAGGCCTCACTAAACATGAGACCACAAGCTGAAATGACAGGCCACACTAGGAAGCATGCTCCCATGAGTGGAAGTCAGTAAGACCACAGTTAGACGTAATATAACGGTTATCACATACTAAATATAAATTGTTTAAATGTTTCAAAGAATAAAAAGGGAAAGTAAAAACATGAAAAACAAATAAATAAATTAAAAAACAGGCATATTTGAGAAAGAACCAGATACTACGTATGGAAATAAAACAATATATGACTATTAAAATTAGAAATACAGTGAATGAATAAAAGTAGAGTAGATACAGATAAAGAGAGAACTAGGACACCGGAAGATAAATCTGAATAAATTACTCAGGATATAGAAAAAAAAGAAATGAGAAGCATGGGATGTTAAAGGGGTCAGGAAGAAAAAAATAGAGTGTGAAAAAGGCAACTTTCAGAGAAAATTGTAAAAATGTTTCTAGAATTAAGGTCTAAAGGTAGGACTTGTTTAATCTTTGAATCTAAAGCACCTGGTGAGTGCCTGGTACATAGAGATGCCCAATATTTTTTCTTTTTATTATTTTGAGAGTACATTTATTAAAGCTGGGGACAGTGAAGCAAGGAAGGGCCTGGGACAGAAGCAGCAACAGGAGAGAGGCCAGGTTGGGCTGCTCTGCCTCGCTGAGAAACAGGAGTCACAGTGAGAGAAATGAGCCGAGGCGGGGCTGCTCTCAGCTGGCTGGGGAGTCAGCTCACTGGAGACAGGCTCAGGGGGTTAGCTGCCACTGCCCACTGCTCCCCTGGTTGCAAGGGTTGTGGGGTCCCGTAGAGTTTAGGAGATGCGTGCCTGCGGGGGAAGGAGCAGAGGAAGGGAAAGGCATCGGTGTGCTCTTGGGTTTTGAGTAGAATTGGTACGTGTGCTGTAGTATTTGCTTGTCCCCTATTTATTAAAAGAAATACTCACCAGAGATAGAATTGTAAACAGAAGAAAATCTTTGTCTTCATCAAGCTGCTATTCTGGATGAAGAAGACAAATAATAAACAAGTAAACAAATGAATACTCAAGATACTTCCGGATTGTGAGAAGTGCAATGAAGGACATAAAAGGGTTATTTAATAGGTATATTGGGAATAGGATTTCACTGAAGCAGTAAGCCCTCAGTGATAAGAAGTCAAGTGAAAACATTCCAAGCAGAGGATAGAGCAATTAAAGAGGCCCCACGTGAGAAATAACTTGGCATTCTTGGGGAAGAGAAAGAAGCCACGGTGTTTGGATCTCAGTGAGTGACGTGGCGAGCGGTATGAAATGTGATCTGAGAGGTAGGCAGGAGCAATGGGATTTTTTTTTTTCT